>CM055265.1:17642315-18300506 GCA_029237695.1 Conchocele bisecta
ATCCATCGTAAATATCAATGAAATCTACTAGTATTTTCGGAGGATTTACTCTGGAAACTGATTTCGTTGGTATGATTAACTCTCACAGGTAAATGACGTCAGAAGAAGGAGCAAATACAATGCAACAATTTTATTGGTTAAATTTAACATTAGTAAACAAACTTTTTGTCACGACCATGAAATCTATTTTTAGAGGTATAGGCGCTCCTACGATAAATCGCCATAGCCAAGAACACATCGGTCGGTTAGGTATTAGCAGAGATATAGAGAGAACTTAAACTCCTTGGTATTAGGAATGTAATTCATTTCTTGAAGAAGTTTTAAGCATCTCACATCCTGAGAATTAGACATACTGGTATCTTTAATTTCTTGAGTCAAGAATGTAATATTAAATAGACAATATGTACAGACTCATTGCAACTAAATTTACGGTCTATTCCGGATATAATATAGTACATATAGTGGCAGTATGAAGAGACAGATAGATATATATAGTTTAATAGTGATAACAAATGTGTGCTATGCAATGACTCTCTCTCCCCCCCCCCCCTCTCTCTCTCTCTCTCTCCCCTCTCTCTCTCTCTCTCTCTCTCTCTCTCTCTCTCTCTCTCTCTCTCTCTCTCTCTCTCTCTATCCTGATTATAGTGTGCTGATCTGGGTCTACGTATATTCGTCGGTAGGGTAACACTTTAAAAATCCCATCCCCATTTCTTCAGTCTCAGTCACATATTGGCCACATGCTGCGAAATGAGTCCTTTCAATACTTACGACAAGTGTAATCCCTATTGCATAGGCCACACATGAATGAGATAGGAAACTAATATTCTTGTTTCTGACAGTAAGATTATTTTAATGACAGCTACACTGACGAACAGCGTAGTAGTCAGGGGGAAATCCAGCTGAACCCCTTCAAAAAACAAGTCATAGAGATATTTGCATTTTTGGCATCCTTAGGACCCCTAGTCAAAATTTCTGGATGATAACATTAAATTTGGGCAGTGGCAATGTTTTTATTCGCATATTTTCAAAATGGCTGCCACCCGCGTCAACCGAAAACAAAGAGTAACATATCTCAGCAAATAATGGGCCGATTCTGATGATTTTGATATCAAACTATATGTTTTCTGGGATGCTGAGTCAATTGCTGAGGTCATTGAAGCAATTTGAGGTCGGGATCACATGTTCAAGGTCAACATCGAGGTCATTTCGGGCCAATAAGATCTGAAAATGACATATCTCAGCAAGTTATGGGCCAATTTGGATGATCGTGTTACCAAACTATTGGTGTATTGGAGTATTAAGTTGATACCCATGGTATTTAACGTCAGATAGTCGAGGACAATTTTGGGGTCATTTTGGGGTCAATTTTAGATCACATGAGACAACACGGAAATGCCATATTTCAAATTTAATGTTAACACTTGCAAAAGAAATATATAGATCTAGGCCTAGCAGTGGCACCATAATGTTTATACATTTATGTTGTTATTATTGTTTATTATATGTTGTACACTTGTGCTGTTGAGTCTCTATGGTTTATTGACCATCCTCATCATCATCATCGCCTTCATCATTACACTCAGCTTCATCATCATCTGATATCTCTGATCTCTTGGTCAGTGGGTTGAGACACAATGGACCGGCTTCACAGGCACAAAACACTGTGCAACCGATGAGGCTACACTTACAAATTGCACCCTTACAAGCCGACTATTCACACCCACACCGTACCATTTGTAGGATCTCATCATGAGCCAGTTTTGTCCCTGGTGTGACGGCACAGGGCTTCAGGACAAAGCCATCCTGCTCACATCCATGGTCCTTTGGACTGAGTGGTGGTGGCATGCCGGATATGGCTGTCATCCAGTGTGCCACTTGATAGTGCGCTCTCTTGATATTTTCATTGGCTGCTTCGGTTGTAGGTGGTAGTCTAGACAGCTTGATAGATGCGCTAGCTCCTGTTTTTTTCTTCCACATTTTGAGGCGACACTCGCTCATTGATTTGCAGTCAGCATATGTCTTGCCAAAGCAGGCAACCAAGAAGGCACTTGCTGAGCTGCATACTTCATTGAGATCGGCTTGAGGGACACCAATTATGGACAAACTATCTGGGTCAATTGCTTGTAGGGCCTTGAGTGCTGACTTTTTCCTCACGTTGTAAGTTGCTGCGACAGTATCAGTCCCTGTTAGCGCATGCATCACCAGGATGGCCTTTGTGGTGTCTTTGTGCTTCTGAGCAGTTGCTCTGAGATCCAACGATCTGCAACTGGGGAGCACATGTACAGATCACTTGTACACTTGTGGGAGACATAGAAATGGAGGAGAGGAGAAGAAGGAACACATCTGTGTCATCAGAGACGACTCTCACCTTCTCCCCTTGCATACACCGTGATATGGCATGCTGGACGAGGATGGGATCAGCCTCTTCATGACTTGAGGAAAGATCTCTACGCTCCTGACGTACCCCCATATTTATCTCCACAGGCACATCATCCACACCAGCGATAGTCAAGCTGTGCCCATTCTGTGTGGCGAAGATGCAGAAGTCAGAATCTAGCAGGGCATCAGCAGTCATTCTGTTTAGCTGCATCTTGTTTTTGCAGACACCAAGGATTGCACTCCTGGGTGGTGTGGGCATGTCTGGTTTTAGTATGTGAACTCGGCTGGTTCCTTGCTTCTCCTGTCGGAGCAGGCGACAGTAGGCCTTTGTGCTGTTTTCAAAGTATCTGTCAAAGACAAACACGACATTGCCAGTCATCAAGGCCTGCACGACGAAGACCTTCACTGCATCGATATACAACCGCAGTGCACCAGTTGGCCAGTTGATGGTCCACAGTAGTGCAGACATATCGTACACTGTAGTGTCAACAGCAGATACTGATCGTTTTGAAGCAGTCATTTGGAGAGCAGTTTTCAGGCTGGACTTGTTTGACACTCGCATCATTCCAGCAGAGTCGAATAGCGCCGGGGGTATGCTGCAAGCTCTGTGCTCAAACAAGCATCTATGGGCACTGGTCGATTGCTTGACATCAGACCTATGATCCTCGCGTAGATCATTTCCTGATCATACAATTTCTTGCCACCAAGTACGACATGCTTCTTCTTGTCATACATGGTCACAATGGGCTTTGATAGCTTATCATAGAAACCTGCAGGCCAGCTTTGCCTGAACCCTTTAACCATGGTTCGCCCCATGTCCAGAGCATTGTGTGTATTTACGTCATCATGTGCCACTTAACCGGTGACAATGTTCAATAGTTTGCCGGATGGATGCTGGTCGGGATCGAGGGGATCAATGGATATTGATAGAGACCTCTGTACACTCTCCCTGTCCTTCTGATCAGCGGCAATTCTCTTTGCTGACTCCTCCTTGTGCATTTTACCCGTTGGGGGCTCATTCTCTGACATTCTGTTCAGACTAGCACAGACCTCGCCGCAAATGGCGAAGCTGAGTGCCCACTTGGTCATCTGGACATCGTTGACAGCAAGACCTGTAGCCCCTCCTGGCCCATGGCCAAGGCGCATGTATGTTGACTCGATGAACTGGTCTGTACACATCGAGTTGTTGAGCCCGGGATGAGACGGAGACCACAGTCATTATTGAGCTGTTTGAGGCACTCTGCAGGGAGCGACTCCATATGGTGGATGTAGAATGAGCCATGTCGCAGGTAGTTGTGACAGCCAGCCGCTGCGAAGTAGGGCAACATAGCTTTCACTGCTGCCAACTGCAGTGGAAAGTCTTGCTCATGCGCTCCTCGAACGAAGGCGGTCATGATGAACACTCCTTTTACAAGCGTGCAGACGGCGTGAATGAAAGCCATGAGAGTGTGCATACCCCCTAGTAGAGGGACGACATTCCTAAAGTAGGAAGGAGTGTGGAATAGTATGTCTACTGCGACCTTATACAGTTGTTGATCTACAGTAAATATTAGGACATTCTGTCCGGTCCCTGATTCGCTCAACAGAGTCAGGCCTTTCTCGATTGCTGTGAGTATGGTTGATGGGGACGCAGGAACTTTGTCGATCAAAGGGAGGTAGACTAATTTTGCCTTCGGCTTAATCGCCACACCAGATTTTCGAGCTAGTGCAGTATTGTACCCACTCCATTCTGGACAGGATTCCATTTTGTTATACCATGTCACCATAACGTCAAATAGCGTACATGAATCAATGTTGCATGTATATAGTTGCACAGTGGTTTAAATGTGTAGGATACACATATGCAGTTTGCTTGTGGGGAACCCCCCACTTCATATCGCCCAAAATAATCCAAGTCGAACCCTAAAAAAAAATTGGCCAGGGGTTTCCCTAGGGCGGAGCCATTTCAGTTACCCCCCCCCCCCCCCCAACCCTTTACCCGAGACATCATAAAATGTCCCTCCCGTAAAAGTTAACAACCCCCTAAAACCAATGACACAACTATTTACATTGATTGTTCCAAAATACTTTTTGTTGTTGTTGTTTCGCTGCGTTTGATATTCCTCCGCTTACTTTTTTCCTCACCACAACTTACCAGCTTGAAGTTATCAACAAATAATAGGGGTGACACACAAACATCATAACAGCAACTATGAGGCCGTCAGTTGCTGAATATTGGGGGAAATAAGAGAAATTCGAACATTTTCAGCTCAAAATGACCTTGACATTTTCGGCCCAATATGACTGACCTTCTTATCCCGACCTCAAATTGCTTCAATGACCTCAGCAATTGACTCAGCGTCCCAGAAAACATATAGTTTGATATCAAAATCATCAGAATCGGCCCATTATTTGCTGAGATATGCTACTCTTTGTTTTCGGTTGACGCGGGTGGCAGCCATTTTGAAAATATGCGAATGAAAAAATTGCCACTGCCCAAATTTAATGTTATCATCCAGAAATGTTGACTAGAGGTCCTAAGGATGCCAAAAATGCAAATATCTCTATGACTTGTTTTTTGAAGGGGTTCAGCTGGATTTTGCAAGTTTCCCCCCTGACTATAGGCCCAGCCCCTGATCAGACTGCGCGGATGTGCAGGCTGATCTGGGGCTGCGCTGGTCGCACACGTTTAAGATCCCTTTTCAACCGGGTGGCCATATAGCCAGATGCCAGACATCGGAAACATTGTCAGGACACCGACATTGAGAAGCTTGAACCAGCGCATGTATACATGGACCAAGTCCATCAACTGGGTGATCTATTCCGGTGCAGGCGCGCATTCAGCGGGGGTGTGATTATTTTTCTTCTATCTCGACCAAAGTGTATGTTATTATGACTCAGTCTTGAGTGGTAACGACATTTACTTTTTATGAGAAATGAGAAAAGCTACAGAAAACAATTACTTGTATTTTAGGAAAGTTGACGATCATGTATGTACGTCTCATTTAAAATCGAAAATCCGCTGGTTCCGCCTTTATGTACAGTGGTAAGAAAAAAGACAAACTAAGCTGACCATGTCAGCACAAGGGTTTAAGGTAAACAGGGTTGTTCAAAATATATGTCCCCACTTTAAATAGATATAACTAGTGTTCTAAGTAAGATAAATATTCAAACTAAAGTTGATTACAAAGTAATATATTGTAGCATTTTACTCATTATAATATTTAACTAATGACGTCACTACTTTAGGATATGCGTCACAATATGCAATGTATGTTATTACTGATATTTCAACACAAATAAAAAAAATCATGAAAATTGGTCGAAAACTGTTATACGAATGTTGAAACGCGACTGATATCATCGGACAAAGATAAATAAATGTTAGGACACAGGCGCGGATACAGAAATAATTGCATGGGGGGGGGGGAGGGTCTGTAATTACAAGTGGGCATAGCCGACCTCCGCGAGCGCGAAATCGTAAAGTAGGGGGGTCTTGGGGTCCTCCCCACAGACATTTTTTAGATGCCAGATCGCCGCAGATGCGATTTCCTGACACATAGGCCACGAAAAATGTCATCCAACTATTCGAGTATTGTAGATTTTCGTCTTTTTTTTTTTAGCAGGGGGGGGGGGGGGGGGGGGGGGGGGGGGGGGGGGGGTGGGGGGGGGGGGGGGGGGGGGGGGGGGGGGGGGGGGGGGGGGGGGGGGGGGGGGGGGGGGGGGGGGGGGGGGGGGGGGGGGGGGGGGGGGGGGTGGGGGTCCGCCGGACCCCCTGTGTCATGTTTCAATGAAAAAATGCGTATTATGAAAACAATGAGAACATTCATCATTTAAATATGTAATGGCAAATATTATATAATTATGAAGGCCAATAAACACATTGACCATATGATGAGTCATAAGTATATATCAATATGGGGTACTGTTTCATCAAAATCGAATTATATGTATGAAAAACAGCTGTAGATTGTGTTAGCAACTGGATTGTCAATACTGTCATTAACACTTGTATTCTTGTTAACACTTATGAATCTCTCATTATCCACATCTGAACCAGTTGTAGTATTTGTATGTGCAAAGATTGTGAACGTAAACAAGTAATTCCATCAGCAGAATAGAAACAATTGAAGTGATGAACTGTTCCACAAATGAAGACAGTTGTCGGACGCACATTTTGCGTGAAATCTGATTTTTTAAAGACGTCGTGTACATTTTGAAAACCATGTATAAAGTAAATAATCGCTGTGTTTCATGACTATTATATACTGGAAAAAAATGGTGAATAGTTACATTTTATTCTGATATATAAGTCACACTGATCACTATTATCTACTTGTAACAGATAGGTCCCAAAGTGGGGACATATATTTTGAACCACCCTGTATGTCTCTGGTCAGCATTGACGTACGGAATGATCTGGCTAGGGAATAATGTGGTTTATAGGATTTGGCACTAGTGTATATCCAGATCAGGACCTACACTGTTCGAAATTCGATCAAGAAACGCCCGCCATGCTCCTAACCAACAACAGAGATCGTTATCAGACTGTATGAGTGTGATATTGGATCAGGAGCAACACTGGTCACAAATCCCATAGGACCCATTTCTCCAATCACAGCCACATTCTCTCAATACGGCGTATCTTGCAACAAACACTACCAGCCATGTCCAGCATTGTAAAAGACACGGGGGCCGTTTCACTATACTTCATACGACTAAATGTTCGTAAGTGCAAACTTATGATATTCTGTAATTTCCCTATAACAATGCTTTCTTGTAAATACTTATTGGAGTTACATTTATTGAGCATAGGCATTGCGCTTAAGTTTAGTGAAACGGCCCGATGGTCTGTAATTCAGCAATCAGTGCCTACAACGTTCGAAACTGCCTGATCAGGATCTGCACTGTTCGCCATTCAATCGATGAAAAATAAGTCATCCTTCTAACACTAACAACAATATAGATCGCTATCAAGTTACAGGAGTGTGATATTTGATCAGGAGCTACACTGGTCACAAATCCCATAAGCCCACTTGTTTCCAGTCACACATATTCACTGGTTATAATCTATCTCAACAAGGCTGCACCAAATCATTCCTTAGTACTTTAATTGTTAGTTAAAACACTAGAAAATTAGTAATATAGTGAAACAACGCTAAACCGGACACCCTGGGAGGTCCCCACGGTGTCCGGCTTATAGCGGTTTCACTGTAAATCAGGCATTACATTCTGGTGATAATTGTGTGCTATGCGATCACGAATATTCATTATCACCAGAGATAAATGATGACCAAGAAACTCATAAAAAATAAGTTCACAGATGTTTGCTTGGTGTCCGGTTTAGTGAGGTTCCACTGTAACACATAATCAACAACTACCGAATAATTCTGATGCACCAACAACTGGTTGGACGTACAATGAACAGAAGAAAGAAGAAGCTGGCGAAGGTTGGTTTAACCACACTAAATCATCAACGATTCATGCGCGGTATAGTACAAAAGTAGTACAGTAAAGAAAAGTATGCAGATGATGTATGCCAGAGACACTCATTGCTTGTAGAAACCGGCCAATTGATGTAATAATCTACGTCACAAGCATGTTAATTAAATGTATCAGTTTACGCCATTGTCAAACATATGTTTTGGGAGTATTTTGTAAGTCGGAACATGTTTGTCATGTGAGGCGGTTTTCCATCCGCTGGATTTTCGCACCACAACCAGGGTGGTCACATGAGATTGAATGCATCTTTCTGAATAATAAATAGACCTATATTTTAATTAGTGAACAGCCAGAGCAGAATGGGTACAGGTTATGGGAAAATAGACGCCGCAACATCCATACGAAAAATTAAAGCAGCAGAGAATAGCAAAATGTGTGGTAATTCAGCGGCGTAGGAGGGTATTCATCGGAAAAGTGGTGCGGCCATACCGTCGAAGATGGTACTGTACGAGACAAATTGGGTGGGGTAATGGGATTTTTTTAATAGGCATTTTTTTGGTGTCATAGGTCCGAGTCTTCCACCTGTGCGTCGAACGAGCAAAGTTCGTGAGCATGCTAGGGAGTCCGGGGCACGGTTACACGAAACACCAAAATACACCCAAATACACCCACATATAGTCTAAATACATATACATATACCACAAATACCCCTAGATAGTGTCAGATAGTAGTGTAAAGCATATATTGATACAAAACACATCATATAATTTGCATATGTAGTCAAATAAATATGTTGCATTGGCCATATGCTCGATTAATGCACATTGAATCACCAATCATATGGGAAATACATGCAAATATAGTTTAATATATATAAATATGCCACAAATACACCCTCAAGCATATCAGTGTATGCTCTCCTTACGTTATAAGAATTTGTATAACCTATTTTAAGTATCAGTGTAAACCCTGATCTTTATTATTGTCCGCCCTTTTGAGGATACGTGTATATTTTTACTAAGATGCCCCACAAATATGCCACAAATACACCCTCAAACCTAGACTACCAGTGTGAACATCGGCTTACCTCTTCAAACATTCATAGGCGTAGGAGCGTTTCAATTATTGGGGAGGCCAAACTATTTTGCTACATGTAAAATGATATATGTTCGGTATGTCTTTGCTTAATATGCTACAGTACACTGTCCTGTACTACATGTATGTATATATAGGAAAGATATACATGCTGTAGTGATGCAATTAAATATACCGCATGATTGTGTTAGTTTTATGTTATGCCCTTATATATAATAGCGTAACATGTAACCAGAAATACAGAGAACAATTTTACATAACCCATTACACGTAATAAGATAAGGCGTTAAAATGGTCAGCTTACACTTACACTCCAAAACATACATAAAATGTAAGCTTTTTTATTTTGTAAAATACCGATGATGTTATACACATTATCAGTTACATACATAAACTGATTGTAATTCCCTCTAACGATACATTATTGGATGAATAAACGTTTGCAGGCTGTGACATTGGTCAATGTATGACATACCGAGAGGGTACGTTGTAATGAATTGGTGCCCGAGTGAGATGTTTTGTGACAATGATACGTTATTCTATTTGAGCAGCAATCCTGCTAGAACAACCTGCCAAATGGATAGGTACAAAACCTTAAGGACCCGTTCTATACCCGATCATCGTTTGATTCAAAGATAATTGCTTCGTAAATATGATAGAATATATGTGAATACTGCCTCGTTACTGTATCCTATACGGCACATGCAGTGGCCAAATCGGCCATCTTTGTGTGTTCCAGCCATCAGCCAGTTTCACCTGTTCTGCCGTTTGACAAAGAACTCGAAATGTGAAGTAGAACATATGATATAAAGTAGCTAATCACATGTAGAAAAGCCAGGAGAACGGACTCCTATCAATTATATGATACCAAACTGTAAAATATGTCAGTTTTCTGGACAGGTTTGTGCCTGTGTTTTTTTACAGCATGAACCACCATTATAAATAACTCATACACAGAAAATCACACAGTGTATCACTTTTACCTGGCAAACCACACAACACATACCATATATACCCACTACTGTACTCTGTTATTAGCTATCAAATCCAGTGACATGAAGGCAGCTACCTGAGTGTATTGTCCCTGGTGTCTACTCACCTACCATGCAAGTAAATATGGCTTTACCTATGGTAGCATGTACAATAACATAGACGGCGCATCAGATTGAGAAGTTTACACATCAACTTTTATTTTGATCTTGATGGGAGAAATGCTCAGATATATCGTCTTTTGTATAATTTGCTGGCATAATATTTATAGCTTGCCGTTGGCATATGTGTATATTATGTATTGCACCAATATGAATATAACATATGTGAATATTGTCTTGTTACTGTATACTATATGGAGCATTGAGTTGCCATCTCCGCCATCTTTGTATGTACAAGCCATCGTAAAGTTTCACCACTTTGTGCGTTTGACACATACAGCAACTAATATGACAGTAAACCAAATAAAATCTGGTGCAATACATAATAGACAGACGTGACAACGCCATGCTATAAATATAATGCCTGTACAAAAAAACGAGATATCTGAGCATTTCTCTCATTAATCTCAAAATAAATTTTGATGCGTAAACTTTTCCATCTGATGCACAGCCTATTGTTAGTGTACACATTATACATATGTGAAGCCATATCTACTCGCATAGTAGGTGAATAGACACCAGGGACAAAACACTCGGGTAACTGCTTATATATCACTGGATTTGATAGCTAATAACAGAGTACAGTAGTAGGTACATGTATATATGGTGTGTGTTTTGTGGTTATATATGGTATGTGTTGTGTGGTTGGCCAGCCAGGTAAAAGTGATACACTGTGCGATTTTCCGTGTATCAGGGTATTTATAATGGTGGTTCATGTTTTTAAAAATTTAAAAACACAGGCTCAAACCTGTCCAGAAAACTGACATATTTTACAGTTTGGTGTAATATAATTGATAGGAGTCTGTTCTCATGGTGTTTCTACATGTGATTAGCTACATTATACCATATGTTCTACTTCACAGTTTGAGTTTTTTGTCAAACGGCAGAACAGGTGAAACTGGCTGATGGCTAGAACACACAAAGATGGCCGGCGATTTGGCCATTCATTCCATGTGCCGTATAGGATACAGTAACAAGGCAGTATTCACATATGTGACATGCCAAGCGAAAACCTCCATTATCGGAAAACGTGACGTAACGAGTTATAACATTACAAAGATGGAGTAATTTCCACGCGGTTTTGACAAAGTAAGCGTCACATTTAGCGTCATTGTCGCGTCTATGTATATTTTTTATTTAATTCCATAAATACGCCTACTTACTTTGTTGTTTTATTTTATTTCGAAGAAAGCGGGTACTACAGTCAATGTTTCTGACAATAAAAAAATACCTCACGATGTATGAAAATCTACCTGTGTTTAATACATCGGCAACAAAGAACGTAGTTTCCTTTTTTTGCCTTTTTTTTTACCACTGGTCACGTTATCTCCATTGGACAACTGCTCACGTCTTTCTCAAAACAATTCGTACATAAAACAACATGCAGGTGTGCCCATCTGGGCGGTAGGATAGAATTGGACTACAGCGGCGGAAAAACTTACGGGTAATTAGATAAAAGTTAAATAATCCCACCTCTCTATTTAGTCTAATTCTCCGTGTATGATCGACCCTACCTCATAAAGGTGTATTGCAATCATGCGGACATGACAAACCCAGGTCTGGGAAAACACATTTAAATATCACATAGTTTATTGTCCCGTTTACATCGACAGTTGATTCAAAATTATACGAAACTGTAATTGTTAAACGTGTGTATAACTCCGTTGGATAAAACATGTCCTACATGCGTTTCTTTTATATGTTGGCTAGTTTTGTTCTCTAAGTCACAGTATTGAATACATCCAAATGTAGACCTTGTATTGTGCATGCTGCCAGCCGCGAACGAAGGGCACACCGGTACCGAAACAATACAAGCGACGTACGCGTGTTTGGTATGTATTCAACTTCTGACAAACAGATATTACTGCTGTTACTGCGACGACCCCTCTTTAAGAAATTTGATACATGTGCACGCAACGGCCGTCAAAAACGATATTCATCTTTATTCATAATTGATGATTTAAAATTAGAATCATTGTGTTGACATAATTTAATGTCGCGTATTGCAGATATTGGAAATAATTTCCTTTGAAAATCTTCATACAATCTAAAGCCTCATACATTTACAATGCTTATCACAAGGACGGGGTTCGTTTATAGATATAAGTATAGTACTTATAGGTTATTATGTTTTCTATATGTGGGTATATGCACGAGCTATTGTGCGACTTTAATCGGAACGAGTGGCAATTATATCCACATACAAATCAAATAACTTTTTTATAATATATGTAAATCACTCACAACTAAGATGCGCCTAAAAATATACAAACTATCAATGAAGTAAACAAATTACTGATGATTTAGAAGGAACTATTATACAATGTGAAAAGTAATTCTGGCACTGATCAATATGGTAAAATAATGACAATTTACTTTCATGTGCTGGACGTACGGACGCCGGTAACACTATATGCCCGCCTCACCATTCGGTGGCGGGGGCATACCAATACAAAACTATATATTCAACCTGAAATCAGAATAATCCTGATCTGGTGCCAGGTCCTCGCCACACCAGAATCACTTGGCCCCCTCCAAAAAGCAGTAGGATCAGTAATAATCGTACTACTTTTATAATGGGCAATAACCCAATTCAACTCCCAGGTAACAAAAGAGCCAAAGGTAAACATGATTTTGACATAGCTGGCGTCGTTGTAGACAGCTGGTAATGACAGACGATATACGTGTATTATCGGGTGCTGGTTTCTGATTAAATTTAATTTATGTGTGTCAGATTTCATTTAGTGAATACAATTTCGTATTTGGTAAACTCTTGCATGTATCAGAAACGAAGGAATTGTATTACACGCACTGTGATAACCACCGTGACTCATCAAAACTGTGAACATATATCATATGAGAGGAAAGGTTCCCGCCTGCCTAATCTCTAAACATTTTGAGGAACCATTTTCTATTAGTTCAAACCCGGCTTTAATATACTAATTACTAATTCTCTATTGCTTCACATGTTCGCCTCTACGTGGTAATTGTATGTTATACTATAGGCTACACATGTATCATACATGGTGTAAAACGAAATACGATTACTTTGTCCTGAGGTAATTAATGTGACGTCAGAAAAAAGTTGCGACGTCGTCACAATAATGAGCGACGTAACGTTCAAATCGCATTCAGTGTATGTGCTAAAAGTTTACTAAATCAGCCGATTTACATCGGAATTGCATAAAACAAATATCAGTATGTTCAGAAATGAGCTCTGCATTGGAAAACTTCAAAAAGTAAAAATGTCAAAATTTGGCCATAAGGTACATTTTCTCACGAAGCGGCTCATATAATATATCCGGATGTATCTGTGTAAACCCTGATCCATGTCCCCTCCCGCTCCTTTGGTACATGATTGTTATACATGTATATAGTAAATCAGGAAATACAACGTTTGCCATTTACTTTGTCCGGAAATATATGTAGGAAAATGAGGGTATTAGTAGGTGTGAATATAATAATGGTTGTTCTCCATTTAGTCCACGAATGTAACTATGATTTATGCATGTACATACTTATTTCAGTTTATCCGGATATATATAATTCGCCATTTGGAGCGTGGATCTCTGTGATTGATACATGTACATATTAGAATTCTATATGACCAGGATGTACACTTTCCGGTAGTCGGTCTGTAAATCTAAAAAATAGACGTGATCAGTGTAGCTTCTATACAAGTAGCACACTGACTGCTGTAGCCTGATAACGATCATGTACGGCTTGTTAGAGGCAAGACGAGTGTTTCATTGATGTAATGGCGAACAGTGCAGCACCTGATCAGATTGCGGATACACAGGCTGATCTGGATCTCCACTGTTCGCAAACCCATAAGCCCAGCAAAATGTGTGGTAATTGGTTAGTTTATGTAGGGAAAAATCAATGGTGGTGGCCCACCTAAAACAAGGCTGTGTTACTGAAACTGTGCCGAGATGTGCCACAGATGATGTCCATTTACAGGCGAGTATCGATCCCTTTGTCAGCCCTTTCTGAGTCATTACAGTTCCCCGACTCCATATATTACGTCTACAGTCAGTGTAACTCCAATATTGTCATTGGAGTTCCTTTCGCACAATATTCCACTGAGTTGTCGCTCGAGGTCTGACTACACTGTGCTCGGTATTGACTATTGGTGTATTACGAACAAAGCAATTAGCAACATAAAGATGACATTAATAGGCGCATGCATCGCTGGATAAAGCTGTTACTATCGTTGCAATTTTGGAGTTTTCGGTGACCAGTAAGTAAGTCTTTAATATATAGCATGTTCTTGATGTTCTCACCATATACTTGTTCATATATATTTTGTTTTATAGCAGATATAATACATGTTACCTCGTTACAATATTCGGCAAATAATTAATTTGTAGTAACTACACGATTAAATACGATTTAAACAATTACATTTGTATAAAGAAATACATTTGAAGGGGAAACAACGGCAATATTTCATCTGAATTTAGATTTTATAAATTAAATCATTTTGTAGTGCACTAATTAATATTGTACATTGTCCCATGATTATAGGGGCGGATCCAGCATTTGGGGAACGGGGGGTTGTCTAGTTGTGAAGGTAACTCTTGTAATCTACTCCCGTACCGTCCGTAGCTAGCTACGGACGGTACGGGAGTAATTGCAAGAGTTACCGTTCGCAACTAGGGGTTGTCCTATTTGTGTTAGCTCTTCGAAATGCACTTTCCTGTGTTTTACGGCATTTAAATTCTGACTCCAACTGGTGGTAAACTGTGATCTATGTAAACTCCGTGGCTGAACGGGGGGAGGGTGGGCGGGGGTGCAACCATGGACCCCCCCCCCTCCCTCCAGATCCGCCCCTGGATTATGATACACATGGCTCTGAAGTCAGCCAGTCAAGCATTGTGTATGTATGCTCTTATTCTACATTGTGCATAAAACAGTCGCCAAGCCGTGAATTATTTCGAACCCTAATTAAGTGGCATACGTTTATCTATACAAATTTCGGGGTTTTCACTTTCTAACTCTACTGATTTTATTTAAGAAGAAAAAATGTACTGGTACAATATATATGGGTATATACGACTATAGACCGTACACTCTACTGTCCACACGTTTTTCCCCTTACATTCGCACGAAATAGAGTTATATTAGTCAATGTTCACGTTCTCGCAGCATAAAAGTAAACATTGTAACTTTTGCTACTGAATTGAATGATCTCTACGAGACTATAAGTCAGGAGCGCCACAACATTCAAGTTCGCATAGAAAGTAGGAAACAGGCATTTATTTCACATTTTACTAAGAAAATCACGCTTCTGCTTGTATTATTATGGACGACTTTGGTTTTCCGAGAGAAAGTATCGACCTGTCAGTTTTCTCGTTGCATTCGCGTTTATAAAACGGAAATTAACACTACGATTGATCAGCTGTCGTCTGCTGAAAAAAATACAACTACAATGGTCTCCATGGAAACGGATTGCAGCCACCACGAATGGTACAATTTGTCAGTTTGTTTGGTTCGCACATGTTGTATTTCTCGCTGTACTGTATATTATAGTACTGTCATCTGTCGCTGCATCTGAGCCCGTTTCACCAAACTTCTTACGACTAAAATGTTCGTAAGTGCAAATTTAGAATAGTCTGTAAATTTCAATTGATGGATTTACATTTATTGAGCATAGGCTGCATATGCAGCCTATGCTCAATAAATGTAAATCCACTAATGGTTTACAAGAACACATTTTTAATGTTAAATTTAGAGTACGGGCGGCACTAACCCGAATTCTCTGTCTGTTACACAGGGCGACTTGTAACGTTACAGACAAAAATTCGGGTTAGGGCGGCACGATTCCTTTGATAGTCACATTGTTTACGCAATTAATGTTATGTGCCCGATAACATATCATTTATTGCCTTCTATGAGTGTGCATTTTATTATGATGGTACGGGGGACATATTGCTTTGCACTTGAAGCTATATATGTAAGTCCATCAGTCATTGGACAGAAATATGTCGTCCATCTTGTTTTGAAATGTTGTTGTTGTTGTTGTTTCAAACACATTATCAGCTTATATACTATCAGAATGTGTGATAATCCGGGGAGATCATTTGGTTTGACATACTTTGGCAGTTTTTTCTATATATGTGCGCGACGTCTATGCGATCATGAACAGACATTATCACCTGACATAAATGACCTAGAAACTTATAAAAATAACATGTGTTTTATTGGTGTCCGATTTAGAGAGGTTCCAATGTACGTGTATACCAGTGAGGAAAAATTGTGAAATCTCTTTATTTTTTGTCGTGAAATGATTAGCCATTGACCATGATTAGACTGTGCG
Source organism: Conchocele bisecta (assembly GCA_029237695.1). Lineage (NCBI taxonomy): Eukaryota > Metazoa > Mollusca > Bivalvia > Lucinida > Thyasiridae > Conchocele > Conchocele bisecta. The sequence goes on from CM055265.1 coordinate 17,658,681, forward strand.
GATGCGAAGACAAAAAAGACAGATTCTTTTTCACAATGGCTTGTACTTGTATATTAAAATTGTACACTTTTTTGTTCAATGTTTATATTCTTTATATTACATACGTACAACACTACTGTCTGTTTCACGAAAGCTGCCCAAATTGTACGGCTATATAAACAATACAAAAACAATATTTTTTTCGATAATATTAAATTAAAGGAAAATTTAAGAATGAGCCTTCTTTTTATTTCGTGAAATTTGGTCAAATATTGGTTTTATTACGAAAAATTGATTTGTCTATGGGAATTTAACAAGGGGGGAAAAGAGGAAGAGGAGTTGTGGGAGGAGTCAAAAAACGAAAAATGTTGGAAATTGACTCTGAAACCTGGCTAGACAGCTTGGAAATGATCTAACTAAGAAAAGAAAAGTTAAATTTTAAAAATCGGTCCAGTATTTCTGAAATTCAAAAAAAAATTCCCCATGTTAAATCCCCATAGACATCTTCACTCGTGAAGATGTCTATGGGGATTTAACATGGGGAAATTGTTTTTTCGCAATAAAATCAATATTTGACCAAATTTCACGAAATAAAAAGAAGGCTCATTCTTAAATTTTCCTTTAATTTAATATTATCGAAAAAAATATTGTTTTTGAATTGTCTATATAGCCGTAAAATTTGGGCAGCTTTCGTGAAACAGACAGTAATTTACAATTGCTATTTATTTCTTCATTTGATTATGCCGTTAAGAGTCACAATTTTATTGTTAACATAATCATAGGGTGCTTAATGACGAAACGAAACTAAGTATACAGTTTAAGCTGGGTCGTGTAACCTTTGACCGCTGGTTAAGTGCGCTGGTGTATATTTACATGTAGTGCAATTCACATTGCATTGTTAAACACGTGGCTGTAATGGTCGCATCATTGTTGGGCGGAGTTAAATTAGTTTCCGGATATTAACTATTGTCACAAGGAAGTATATACTATAGTCAGTCGCACGTTCCAGGTGCTGTGGAATTGCTTGGAATACGGACGGAACACGCAACCATCTAGTAAGATTTTTCTAATGCAACATGCCATTTAAAGGTACATACATGCCCACTAGGCACAGCATGTTCTTTATAGGAATTAACTAAGTGTATAATTGTGTCACTAAAATTACGAGTGCCCGCTATACAGACATAATCAGTTAGTAATATTTATTTTACTGATAGTGACGCGCGGTGGTATCAGGCTATTTTCATATGCAAATGAGGCATGATATTTTTTAATTATTTATGCTAAATTAAATGTGTCACCTAAAAATATAATATCTTCGACAGACTTTCCAGTAGGACCATTGCACATTAAAAAATAAATACAGAGAATAAATAGTAATGTCAGTTAACATTTCAAAGGAACACGGTTATCGCCCCTGATATCAGTGTGGAAATTTACGTCTGATATAAAATGTATAACAATGTCAATCAGTACGTGGGATAATGGTGAATGAATGTTTATTTTGCCAGAATATGTCTCAGATGATGTCTCTGATATAAATAACAGTGTGTACCTACTAAGTGGGCGTGTACCATTAAAATAACAAATTATTTATTGTAGTTGTACATTTCTTATTTGAAGGGGTCAGTGGAAAAATAGGGCTATAAGTCCAGAAGGGAATTAGCCCCATTCGTCCACTAATTCCTTCATTTCATATTGAGGTGATATTGAGTTAATGGGGCTAATGGGTTTTGCGACCAGTGTCTACCCAGATCAGCCTGTGCATCCGCACAGTCTTTATGTGCCCAGTGTATTTAACATTATATGCATGAACCCTTTCACCCCTAAGTGACTGGAATGGATTTTGATATGTTAATTTTTCAATCAATCTAACCGTCACAAAATGATGTTCAGACTAGTCGATTTATGTTGTTGTTTGTCAAAAATAGGAAAATTACTCGCAAAACGTGCAGATCCTGATGAGACGGCTCGTCAAGAGCCGGCTCATCTGGATCTACACGTTTTGCCAATACCACTACAGGGTTAAATGATTTTAATGAAAACATAAGAAACGATGCTATGCCGAATGCGCAGGCTGATCTGGGACTAAGTTGGTAAACTTCGTAAGATATCTTTTGTTAGCTGGTGGCCCAGTTTAGACTGAGCGTGCCTCATATTACATTTTTGAAGGCGAAAATCGCATTTTACGTTCCGATTTCGATGTAATGTTGCTACGAAAAGACCTGAATACAATTGATATAGAATGCGCATTCTTCTCTGCTATTCTTTACCCATTTAAATTTGCGGTTAAACATTTAACATCTAAAGAAATATGACTATTTGATTGTAGAAACTTAATTACGTGGCATGAATGAACACGATCATGCGGGTAAAGCGATACACTTGAAACATCCTAATTGTTAGCCAAACAAGTTTTAAGTACGTAAATACATATATGAAGTTGGATTCATGAGAAAACGGGCAACTTGGCGGTTGTAACCATGTGTGCTTTCACAGTGTATCAAGGATGCACATTACTCAGCTATGGTTTCATTTATAACGTACCTGTGTCAGTGGTTGACGAAACGGACTTAACTCTTTCAACACCACAGGCCTGTATAGTGGTATTGGCAAAAAGTGTAGATCCAGATGAGACGGCTCGTGACGAGCCGTCTCATCAGGATCTGCCCTTTTTGCAAGTAATTTTCACATTAACTAAACCACCCCCGTTTCATAAATGGACTAGTCAGAAAATCATTTTGTGACGAGTGAATTTGGTTGCAAAATTAATGTATCAAAATCCATTCCAGTTACTTAGGGGTTAAATGATTAATTAAGCCGGTGCTAGGAGGCGATTGTGTAATGGACGGTGATAATATTTGCACAGAATGAGGCACAAATGAACAAGGGCAATGAAACCGCACTTGCATTGCATATGTTTTTCTTTCTGTTAGTCACGTTCGGCGATTATGTTGGATATCTCTACTTTGCTTTGTTTTGTATATTTTGTTCAATTTTGGCAGCAAGAGTATATCCTGCACACATTGCTTATCCAGGCAATCACATCACATTGCATGAGATAAGCCATGTGATTGTGTACGTAAAGAGATTTTTTTTCAAGAAAACTGTCTACAGAAACTGTGATATTTTCTTTAAATACGTCGAAAGTTGACGAAATTATCATAGCAAATGCGGAAGAACGTTTCGTTTACATTCGTCGTAATTGACGGAAAATATCGTACATTTTTTAATATTTTCATGAGATATTGCACATCTTCTTCGGTACAATCGCACATGGCGTGTCTCATTTAGACAGGCATCTAGTAGTTTTGTTGACGATAATATGCACGGCTGCTTTAGTGACTGAATTGCGAAATACGAATATCTGACAGTGGAGGCAAGTGCAGATCTGGGACTACAACAGTCGCACACATAGTATAATAGCCAATTTTCTTACTAAGTACACTCTGAGGAAGAAATTTTCAATTTAAGGATAAATTTAATAATTGTTATTATACTGAATTGATTACATTATCACAGCCATGCTGTGATAATGTAATAAATTCAGTATAATAAGTGTGCATAGTTTTAATCATCAGATATATGCAGTCGCTAGTTCTATATGAAATAATGTATTTCTGGAAAAATATAGAGAATAGTAGGTTAGTGCCGTGAATGGGAAAAAATATCTGGCAAGGCTCAGGAAACGGGATGGGCGAGGCTCTGCCGAGCACATCCCGTTTCCGTGCCGCGCCAGATAGTTTTTCCCATTCACGGCACTAACCTCCTATTCTATTTATCCCGTCAACACCTACAAATGGCTGTAAAATTCAAAAATAGTATTGACTGGATATCAAAAATGTTTCACGGCACCGTGTTTCACGGCACCGTGTTTCACGGCACATACGCACTGTGTTGACGGGATAAAAAGTATTATTCCCTCAAAGTATACTTTGCTAGAAAAGTATACTTTGCAATGTTGGTGAAATAGGCTACTGGTCCGTTGTCGGCCTGAGCGCTACATCTAGCAAGAACTGATTTGGAAGATAGTATTTGGTACCTGTAGATTCTAATTCGCCTGTACATTCATCTGAAGATGCGTGGGTTTAATAATACATGAACGTGTGCGTTATCTTGTAAGATATGAAGCTTATGGGAATTGCGATCACTGTATATCCAGATCAGACTGTGCATCCGCACAGTCTAATCAGGATCTGCACTATTCACCATTCCATCAATGAAACTCCCAGCATGTTTATAGTACACGTTGTGCTATGGAATGCACCATATATACATGAATTAGCTTCTTCCTTGAGCAGGATAGCTCCTGATCACGAATCTACACTGTCAGTGTGTATGTGGAGAACCAAACATGTTTGCAGTTTTTAAGATAACGGGCATATTGTATCGTGCTCAGACTGCAGGCTTGCGCATGTTGATCATTGCCTACACCACTGGTCGACAATTATCCCATTACACTATGTCGCGTGTCTGTGACAAGTGAAGTCCCAGATCACTGCAGTCTGATCAGGGCATACACTGTAAAGAATTATATTGGAGAATCGCTCTAGATGTATGAAATCAATGGACTGAACATCCTGCAATTCTTCGCAGTATGTGTTTGTGTATGATACATAGACTAATAATTAATCTAGAGTGGAAATCTTTTAGCGAAAAATAAGTGCGGGAATTTCACAGCAGCAACAACAACGAGTTAAAAAATATATTTTTGATAAACCGCAATATTGTATTCGTGCACCGAACCATGGAGTTACGAATCGCGAATAATCGAGTATGGCGGTTAACCTTCGCACCCTTAGACTGCGGAAACATTTCAATAAATTATACTTAGTACACAAAAGCAAACAAAACGTTTATCAAGCTAAGTTGCTGGAACTAAGACCCGTATTTTAAAAAAGTTCAATCCGCAAAATATGTGCTGCAACCGACATTAGCTAATTTGCATAAACACTGGAAGACCTCAAATGGGGATGTTGGTTGTATAATTCTTCGAATAAAAACGCATTACATCTGCATAAATGTGCAGGAGTGTGCTTACTCATCACCAGTTACACTGCTCTATCAGGCAATAAGCCGAATTTTGTCGTAACGACTCACAACTATAGTCGCCAGTCGCCATTCGATATGTGGAAACTCAATTTAATATCTTTTGAATGGTGCCTTTTATTATTATTGCAGTTCGCCTTTGAACACTATCAGTTTTATGTTTTATTGCCCACTTGACTTTCGATTAAACTCCAAACTAAATCCAGGGCCGAATTTCCTGACATTGAGGCGGAATATAGGCCCGTTCCTAAATGTTGTATACATGCGTAAACGTTGTATGTGGCTGTGCCTGGAGAAATGGGGCTTATGGGTTTTGTGACCAGTGTAGCTCCTGATCAAAGAGCACACTCATGTAGCGGTTCTAACAAGCATGACGAGTGTTTCATTGATGGAATGACGAACAGCGCAGATCCTGATCAGACTGTGCGGATCTACACTGGCCACAAAACTTATAAGCCCCATTTCTCCAGTCGCAGCCACATATGTGTTGTTGTACAGTGGAGCCTCTCTAAATCGGACACACTGGGGACTCCCAGGGTGTCCGCTTTAGACAGGTTCCACTGTAATTCAGGAATATTAGTATTATGTTTATGTGCTTTGCAATCATGAACAGACAGTACAATAAATGTCAGTGAAACTAATGAAATGTGACAAGCAAATGTGTTCTCGGTGTCCGGTTTAGAGAGGTTCCACTGTGTTAGTAAATAGGCTAGTAAAGCTAGTAAGTAAGAACCTGGGGCCCGTTTCACTAAACTTCGTACGACTAAAATGTTCGTAAGTGCAAAATTATGATAGTCTGTAAATTTCACATTAACAATGTTTTCTTGAAAACAATTACTGTACATGTATTTACATTTATTGAGCATATGCTGCATATGCAGCCTATGCTCAATAAATGTAAATGCATACATTGAAATTTACAGACGATCCTAAATTTGCACTTACGAACATTTTAGTCGCACGACGTTTAGTGAAACGGGCCCCTGTTGAGAATAATGAAGGGGTCAATGGAAGAATTCCCTTATGGACTGAGCCCCCTTCTTCTACTGACGGCTTCATAGTATGCACATATACGGGTGGCATGGATAGCGCCCGGGTACGTAGATAAAGTCAAAAATCGATATATGTCCGCCTCTCGGAATTAAATTTCTGTCTAATTCCCGGGCGGGGGGGACGGTGTTTAATTTAAAGATACGATCCGAACCCCCAGCCGCTGAGTGTTTGTGGCTGTCTAATTCCCGCTTGTGTGGCTATGGCACGCATTGATAGGTTGATAGGTGCAGTTTGCACACGTTTGTATCATAAGTGAGAGTCGAACCAATGACCCAGAAAATGGCTCATTCATATGGAACGACAAATCTACATAAATCATATGGATATCTCTCTATTCATTTAGAGCTAGCTCTAAATCAAAATTAATTTGAGCTAGCTCTAAATCAAAATTAATTTGAGCTAGCTCTAATTCATTTGGAGCTCCAAATCATTTGAAGAGCTCTCTCTAAATCATTTACAGCTAGCTTTAATTAAGTTCAAGCTAGTTCTAAATGATTTATAGAGAGCATGAATTAGAGTTAGCTTGAATTTAATTATTAGCGATAGCTCAAACTGAATTGTATAGCTCTTCAAATGAATTTGATCTAGCACCAACTGTAGTACAAATTAGCTATAAATCAATTCAAGCTAGCTCTAAATAATTGAAGATAGCTCTAATTAGTTAGAGCTAGCATTAATTATTTGAGTTGATGTATATTTGGCGTTCCATCATTCAAGCATAGTTGCCCCACACATTTCTGTGTCATAGGTCCGAGGCTCTCACCTGCGGGTTGTATGCCAACTTGTCTTACCTCGTGACTCAGACATAATCGCTTTCAAATAGATGCTTTTGAATCCGGAGAACAAAGTCCAGACTTGATTGATCGTTGGACCTTCAATCCGGGCTGTGCATGTGATTAACTGACGATGTTATCGCAGGTGCGGCCAACATAATATGTCTGGTGCTGGCGTTGAAAATCCATATGATGCCTCATTAGGTAGGAATGCTTGCAGTGACCATTCACACGAGTCAAGTCATACGTTAACACTGTCAACCCTACCGGCCAGAAAGACGAGATGCGCAAACGCTGTAGATCCAGATGAGATGGCTCGTAACGAGCCGTCTCATCAGGATCTGCAGCATTTGTCACTATTATTCACCCCTAAGAATTCAAATTTTGTCATTAATGGAACTGTCGAAAAATAGTATGAAAACGCCTGTGTAGGATATCCAGGGTTGAAAGCACCGTGACATTCTGGAAATACAACGAAATATCTAACGAAACTGCAGGAAAGATTGCAACACATTCCATATATTGTTTGTGAACATTCCGAAATTCTGAACAACGTTACACTATTATTTATTATTGTAACAATGCTTGCTTCGGTGTAAATGTCGCACAACAAGCGTGTTTTTGTAATGACTTGACTCTTAAGGTTAAATAGTACCATAAACATAGGCAGGTATGTATATCCTAAACATTGGTTTGATCAGTGATGTGGTTGCGCGGACATACAGAATAGCCATTGGTTTAGTATAATGTGCTTATTTTCGTTTGTGTCCATGTGTATTTAAAATGAGCAACACATGAGAATATGCTAGTTGACGTATAAACCCGCACACCCTGGAGAAATGGAGTTTTGAGAGTAACACTATCCACACTAAACTACACTGTCTATATATATAGCTAGGCCATTCGTGATGCCAATAACAGCCATTTCAATCCTTATCCGGCTGTATTGGTGTGCGTGTTAATGATATGGTCTGCAATGGTATACTATGGGCTACGATGGTAGAATCGTGGAGCATCGTGGAGCCAATCCTGCGTCGACGTACGATTATTTTCTGGCCTCCGAGTGCCATCGTACGTTGGAAAATCACCTTTTAAAATGTTCAAAAGATGGTCCATGATGGCCAACGTCGTAGACCATCGTAGGACCACCGTAGGACAGTCGTACGACAGTCGTACGATGTTGTAAACCATCGTACGACCATGTAGATAACTTTCACTCGTAGCTACTTTGGGGGTAGCTAGTTTCGGGATATATAAATTCCAGCCATCACTTCATCATAATCATTTCGAGCCGACTTGTTGAGAGTGATCATCATGGCGCTTATTCCACACCAGTAGCCGATTTCATAAAAATTGCAAAGTATACTTTTCTAGCAAAGTATGCATTGATGGAGTAATCATTTATTTTCCCCGAAATGCATTATGTCATATAGAACTAACGACTGCATATATTAGATGATTAAAAATATGCAGAATTATTCTACTGAATTTATTACATTATCACAGCCAAAATGGCTGTGATAATGTAATAAATTCAGTATAATAAAAATTCTAAAAATTTTGCTAGATAAGTATACTTTGCAATGTTGGTGAAATAGGCTACTGGGAGACAATCGTGAGCCTATCGCAGGATGTTCGCGCGACGTCGTACTTCGTTGTACGACTTTTTCGGGTTACATTGGCTAGCATCGGAAGCTATATCATACGATGACGCACGTTTGTCGTCGTATGACTGCAATAGCATAACATTTTATTGTCGTGGGCCATCGTAGGTTTGGGCCATCGTAGCCCATCGTATACCAACACAGGCGCTATGGGACCATAGCTTAACCATAGAGAGGCACTAACCACAACAACCATACCTCTTTATAGTCTGTTTCACGAAAGCTGCCCAAATGTTACGGCCATATAAACAATTCAAAAACAATATTTTGTTTCGATAATATTAAATTAAAGGAAAATTTAAGAATGAGCCTTCTTTTTATTTCGTGAAATTTGGTCAAATATTTTATTTTATTGCGAAAAAATAATTTCCCCATATTAAATTCCCATAGACATCTTCACAGAGTGAAGATGTCTATGGGGATTTAACATGTGGACATTTTTTATAATTTCATTAATCCTGGACTGATTTTCAAAATTTAACTTTTGTTTTCTTAGTTGGATCATTTCCAAGCTATCTAGCTAGGTTTCGGAGTCAATTTCCAAAATTTGTTTGACTCCTCCCACGACTCCTCTACCTCTTTTTCCCCTATGTTAAATTCCCATAGAGAAATCAATTTTTCGTAATAAAATCAATATTTGACAAAATTTCACGAAATAAAAAGAAGGCTCATTCTAATTTAACATTATCAAAAAAAATATTGTTTTTGCATTGTCTATATAGCCGTAAAATTTGGGCAGCTTTTGTGAAACAGACAGTAGTCTGGTAGTGCGCACATTCTGTCTCGACGAGTCGCTATAACAGCGGCTGATCAAACCATTCAGTCATGTTGTACATTTCTTATGTTCGGTTATACGTGTATATCCATTCGGCAGGTAACTTTTTTTGCGTTCTGTTTCGAACATATCACGTCATCAAACTTGCAATCTCATAACACGTGCCTGTTTATATTTAAGTTGTAAAACATCAGGCTCGTTTTTAATAATGTCGAGTTTTTAATTTTCAGTCTGATATATACGGAGCCCCGCCACAGGTTGAAGTAACGGACCGAGGTCTATAAATACATTAAATATGCCTAAAAGCATCAATGAATGAAGAAAAAAAAAATGTTTACACCCTCCATATATTCCATTCATTGATGCTTTTAGGCATATTTGATGTATTTATAGACCTCGGTCCGTTACTTCAACCTGTGAGCCCGCGGGGGCTCCGTAGATAGAAGGCCGACCATTCGAAGATCGATATCATTTACATAGTGTCGTTCGCTGTCGCGTCGTGTACGCTGTTGGTTATAGGAATGAATGGCCTTTTTGTGGAATTTATCGGGGTATAAACTTGGAAAAGTCGCGGGAATACTGGACGAAGGCCGGAAGGCCTCGTCCAGTATTCCCGCGACTTTTCCAAGTTTATATCCCCGATAAATTCCACAAAAAGGCCTTTATTCCTTATAATTCCAGAATTTGAAATAAATTCATCAAGAAAATGTGTTTATATTCCGTTTTCTTAAGAATTATTTTAACTGCGCCTCACGGTTACGGAAAGTAGTTCGGCGTGGGAGTTTACTGGGATATAAATTTTGGACAGAGACTTCTTATGATACTTTGGATAACGTGAAAACGACGTCAATCCCATCTAAAATCGACGTATAAACAAACGTCAGCGTCGTATGTTACATTGACTGACGTTTCTAGCGAAAACATACAATTATGTACATACTACAATGGTTGTCTGTATCATAATCATTAGTAAATATAATGCGAGCACCATGTGGGTATAATAATACATTATAATATGAATAAATACTCCCCAAAGTGGGAAATACCGGGAAATACCGGGAAATATGAATTTTGATGTTATTATTTGATAATTAAAGTTATTTAAATTAAGTGTTAAGCTCAGTAATAGTTAATTAAACAATCAACAACTTAATAATTAGATATAGGGGTTAATTACAATGTATAGATCAGTTTCATTCCCAACTAGGGGTACTCATCAGGTGGAATATTTGGCAACCATGACATTTATATTTTGGTTGTATTATTTTTTTGTAAATTACTTCTTCATTTTTTAGGAGTGTCTGCTAGATACAATTCACAAGGATAACGTCATCATTATCAGACAATGTTTAGACAGCAGGCTGTTAATTGTCAACCTTCTTCCACATTAATATTCGGTATCAAGAAATGAGAATAAATGATCTTAACATGCAAGATGTGCATACACAGTCTCTTATAAGTCTTATATGACTGATAAGTACTGTTGTTTTATGCTTTGCATTTGTATTACTTATTTGCATTACTATGATGACATTTATTTAACGTGAAGACTATGGGCCACGATGGTACGTATGAGATACAGTACAGTACCTAAAATCGTTAAAATTAGCCAAAAGCCTACTTATTTGCATGTACATTGATGAGACTTTAATATACTTTAAGAAACCATCAGACTATGACAACAGGCTGTTAATTGTCAGCCTTCTCTCACACCTTGTGTGTCATACTGTATAATAAAACCCAGGTGGTCTGTATATGGTCATGTCAAGTTGTAAAACAATTACACTTACACTGTACATGGATTATCCCTGTTATCAACAGGGATTTTCTCAAAATTCTAAAAGCAGCTTTTATTTTATGAGGAGTGTTCTCATATACAATAAAATAGACAGTTGGCAAATACTACATAGACTTGTATATAGGGAAGAAAATTGTCTAGAAAATAATGATGTTTTTTTTCTCTAAATAAACGTATTATTTCTTTTTTTATTGCAGAATGTTTTACCTGTAGGCTTATCAGTCTACACAGATATAAACCATAGTAGATATAGGGGAATATAGAGACTCATCTTGACATTTTGGAATGAAAAAGACCACCAAGATTCATATTTCCAGGTATTTCCCAGTATTTCCCGGTATTTCCCGCCGTCCTGGGAAATACTCTTATTGCCCGGGAAATTGCCAACCCTGGTTCATGGCCAGGGATTGTGCTAGATATTTTAAAGTTGGTATTTTTCTGTTATGTTCATATGCGACCGCTACAAAAGGCACACCAATAGAAAGAAGACAACATTCACATTTCGTAATTGCAATATCACTATAGTACAACAAATTTAGGCATATCCTTTATACTACACAATCTACAGAAACCTTTTAAAAATGTACGATAGCGACGTAATTTGCGGCGTGTGACGTTTTCACTAGACATTTTAAAGTGCCTATTTTGTATTATGTTTATGTGCCACCGCCACAAAAAGTACTAGAAAGAAGACAAAATGCACATTTTGTAATTACAATAGTAATTATTTTATAACAAATGCTGGCATATATTCCATACCCGAAAAGCTTCGTTTACGCTTAAAATAATGTAAAATAGTGACGTACATCGCAAGATGTAGTATTTTCAACAAGACATTTTGAAGTATGTATTATTTTATTAAGTTTATGGGCGACCACCATGAAATTTACATTAATAGAAAGAAGATAAAATTCACATTTGGTAATTACAATAGTATTATCGTACAAGAAAGTTAGACAGAAATTTCTTATCACATAAACGACGGCAACGTTTGATAAAACACACAATAACGACGTAATTTGCAAGGTGTGACATTTCCACTAGACATTTTAAGGTGCGTATTTTTTTATGATGTTTATGTGCGATCGCCAGTAGCCGATTTCATCAAAATTGCAAAGTATACTTTTCTAGCAAAATATACTTTGAGGGAGTAATCATTTATTTTTCCTAAAATGCATTATTTCATATAGAACTAACGACTGCATATATTTGATGATTAAAACTATGCAGAATTATTATACTGAATGTATTACATTATCACAGCCATTTCCCTCAAAGTATACTTTGCTATAAAATTATACTTTCCAATGTTGGTGAAATAGACAATGTACACGACAAGAAAGGAGTTACAAAACACATTTTGTGGTTACAATATATTTATCATGCTATATAAATTCGGCAAATACTTTGCATCACACAAACTACAGTAACTTTAAAAAATCCTACATATTGTATTTCACAAGAAAGACTACACAATACACAATATAATTGTATTTAGTTAATTGAATGCGGAACATGAATTTTCTTCCATTGAATTTTCTAATGTTTAAAATAAAATGCGCATTACGACATTGTGAAAAAATGTGACACCTATTGTTGCATAGCATAAATTATAAATATTACGACAACGTGGTCAGATTTCCCACTGAATTGTATAGCACAAACTATTTATACCCTAATCAAAAGTGTGCATCTAAGCAATATGCATAATACAATCTTCACCGTTCACGTTTTAGCCTTGAAACTGGGGGGCCAAAAAAAGGGGGGGGGGTCTTTTCTTAAGTAGTAGGGGGGGGGTCTTTTTCAAGTAGGGGGGGGTCATTTTCTAGAAAACCTCCCATTGACACTATCCACTACGCGGTCGATCACGCCAGAAATAATCGACTCGCAGAAAAAATGAAGTTTTGTATATATATATCCGAAGTAGTTGTTTAGTCGCCTCGCTTTGCAATGAAAGTATGTTCCTGCTAACGTTTTTCATTTGTGACATAATTCTCCAAATTACAAATTCGTCTCTTATTTATTGATTTGGCTACACTGGTTTACACTGGTTTACTTCACCGCAAAAACGACGTCATTCTAAAATAACTCACTTGACATAATACTTCACGGACATACGCATTTCACATCTTAACCCTAATCACTAGTACAACAAATGAATGAGTTCCGACGATGAGAAACGTAAAATAATAACATGAACGTTCACCCGAGTGTTGATTGTTGTTACGCGTCTACACGCAAATTTGGACGTAAACGATGTACTATAGTCGGTAGCATTTGAAAAATGTGCATGGAGCACACTAATGTTTGTGATAAATCAAATGAATTTTCAATTAGCTTTTTTTTTTTGTATGATTTTATGTATGACATGTGCACATTTACATTACAGGTGCCCAATTATGCCATGTTTAAACATAATAGTACTGTCGAACACGTCATTATCACCAACAACGTACACGACGTCTGTGTAGTTTTAATAGTTCGTGCACAGTGTCATACTAGACTCAGTGGCTGTGTGTTTTCATATTTTCTATTAGAATCGGACTGCAAAATGCCATGGTGTCCATATGTGTCCGGTTAAGTGAATCGTGAAATAGTGAGCCTTATCTCAGATGTGAGGTCTGTTTGTGAATGGGAGGATTTCTGTGCCTCGGTTACGTACCAGAGTAATGTCAGAACAGGAATTCCTTGTACCCCCCCCCCCCACCTTATCTGGAATAATCTGTCGTGTATATCAACACATCCGCAACGTGTGATAACAATCTACTCCACTAATCACGTATGAGACGCGCCATGTGATTTTGTACCTTCGGACATCTGTATAATTTCATGAAATACGTTTACAAAATTTGTAATATTTTTCATAAATAAAGTCAAAAGTTGACAACATTTTCAGAGTACATGCGGAATATGATTCCGCATGTACTCTGAATATTTTGTCAACTTTCGACGCCATTTACGAAAATATTGTAGATTTTGTAAACGTATTTCATGAAATTACGCAGTGTCCGAAGGGACAACATCACATGGCGTGTCTCATATGTGGCTGTGACTGGAGAAATGCGGCTGATTGGTTTTGTGACCAGTGTAGATTCAGATCAGCATGTGCATCCTCAGCATCCGTCATACTTCCGCAATATAGACCGTTATCAGGTCACAGGAGTGTTATATTTGATCAGGATCTACACTGGTTCCAAATGCCATAAGCCCCATTTCTACTGTAATAGCCACATATTACGGAAGAGAAAATTGATGTAGCGTTTTACGCCCAGGAGACGCTTGCAGATAAGATAAGATTATCCACAAAAATCATTAATATGACGGAACTACTAATGTATGCATGTAAATATATAACGGGAATTATCACAGGTTGAAGTAACGGACCAAGGTCTATAAATGCGTTATAAATGCAGCTAAAAGTACCAGTAAGTGAAAAAGAAATAGGTTATTTAATGCTGTTTTTACTCCCTGTTATAACACATTACGTAATGTGTTATTGTTGTAACACATTACGAAATGTGTTATAATATAGGAATGAATGGCCTTTTTGTGGAATTTATGGGGGTATAAACTTGGAAAAGTCGCGGGAATACTGACGAGGCCTTCCGGCCTTCGTCCAGTATTCCCGCGACTTTTCCAAGTCCATATCCCCGATAAATTCAACAAAAAGGCCATTCATTCCTTATAATTCCAGCATTTGAAATTATAATTCCATCATTTGAAATAAATTCATCAAGAAAATGTGTTTATTTTTCGTTTTCTTAAGAATTATTTTAACTGCGCCTCACGGTTACGGAAAGTAGTTCGGCGTGGGAGTTTACTGGGATATAAATTTTGGACAGAGACTTGCTACGGGCCAATCAAATGTTAGGGAATTGTGTAAATATTTTTGTGCTGGAATTATTAGGGAGTAAAAAACATTCTTTGACGTATGATGCTTTTAGCTGTGTTAAACACATGTATAGACCTTGGTTCGTTACTTCAACCTGTGCAAATTATAGGTGCACTAAGCTTTTGCACAATGTTTTATCCCAAATCCTCATCAGTCAACATGTCTTATGTTCTCTCACATCAGTAATAGCATGTACTGTGTTTTCCCCGATTTGCTTAATTGCACATGTCAATCTCGCAAATGAGGCAACACTTTTGTCACTTGTTGAAAAATACGTCTAACGATAGCTACAATAATTCGCCTCCGATATGTTATCTACCTCGCGAGAGGTATGGAGCGGGGTAGCAAGTGTGTTTCTAGTCTAACGTCTATCTATATATGTATCGTTTGCGATCATGAACAGACGTTATCAACGGTGAGAGATGACAATAAACAATTAAGCAGACATAGATTGTATGGGTGTCCGGTTTAGAGAGGGTCTACTGTATATAGAAGAGCTCCGTGGCATTGAATGGAGGTTTTGTGTTTGTTGCATTAATCCGTTCACCCTAAGTAACTGGAATGGATTTGTATATGTTAATTTTGCAACCAATCCAATCGTAACAAAATGATTTTCAGATTAGTCCATTTATGAAATGGCGTTTCTTTTTGTTCTCAAAAATATGACATTCAAAAAGTTCAGATCCTAATGAGACGGCTCGTTACGAGCCGGCTCATCTGGATCTGCACTGTTTGCAGAAACCGCTATAGTGGGATTTCGGGTTCAAAAGGTTATAACTTTCCAACCTTCATAATGTTTAACGTGCAAAACTAGGCAACTGCTAACATTTTATTAACCGTCAAACAAAACGTCATTCAGTATATTTAACAGAGACGAATCAATTTCAAAATGTTTTCAAAATCCACACTATTCCTGACTTGGCAAAATCATAATTTGTTAATGAACATGCACATTTTCCCGCTAGTCGGCTTAGACAATTGGTAATCTATTGTTATTAAATAGAAAATCAATGTTCACGATGTGCCCAGGGTATATTTATATTCATCATAACGATGGACAATCACGTGTCCAAATCATACTGGTGTTGTCGGACAATGCAATAAAACACGGCGAATTGAACTGGCTCTCAATAAAACTACCTTAGCGCTAACCCGACATTTCTGTCTGTAACACTGGGCGACTAATAGTAAGTAAGTAAGTAAGTAAGTAAGTAAGTAGGTACGTAAATTCTTTATTTAAAGAGGATAACCAAGTTGGCGTGCACCAATCTTCCCTAGGGCCCTCTCAAACACAAAAAACAAATTTACATATTTACATTGAACAGGTTATGGCACGTATAAAACAAGTGATGCAACCCAACTGCCTCTAGCTACACGTAGCTGGCAAACTTTGGGTTGCTTGCAATTTTAACATGATAATTTATGACTAAACCGCACATATTGTCTCAGACACGAGCAGATTGTAGATGCTGACCGACCCGAAACTCATGATCAAATACTAATATCCCGACAGAGTCCGTTCGGTGTAGACATTAGTGATTAAATGTTAGTGACTGGATAACGAACAATAATGACCCAGATCAGACTGTGCGTATGCGAACGACGGTCAGGGTCTACATCAATTCGTTGTTTTTGCCATATCAAATCGTAATATGGCCATATCAAATCAAATACCGGGAGACTCGTCTGTCGACACAGCTATAAACCGGGAACTCTCTAAACGAAGGATATCACAATACAATTCGTATATTATTTCGGTAACTCGTCATATAATAACCATACACATTGGGATATCATTCCTTTCCGGCAATCTCCATATTTCATTGAGATTTCCCAAAACAAACGACGTCACAATAAATAGGGTTATTACGGCTGTTTTGCATGTAATTTATGGAATGCATTTTTATGATACTGATGGTGGTGGTGGGTCCATTTAATGACATCTACTGACATTTCATACATGATGAACATTGAGCTGTGAATACATTTATGCTGCTCGCATTTCGAATGTTTAATGGAATGCTGTTCCATATAATTGCACCAGAGTAAGACAGACTACCTTTAAATAATTCAGTTTTATGTCTAGGAACATGCAGGGCCTCGTTTGTCACAGATCGTAGTGTTATGTTAGTGTTCTCCAGTCGTGTTGATTGCATAATAAACATTTCACTTGAATATGCGGGAACTAATCCATTGAGGGTTTTGTACATTACTTTAGCTTTCTGCAAAAATATAGTTTCATCAAAACTTAAAATGTTTAGTCTTGTCATTGCTGTAACTAAATCAGAATACTCGATACCAAGAATAATTCTGCCCTCCCAAGTCAAACTGCAGTATCTGTTAAGCTGCATTATCTGCACTATGCTGCTATGCTGACCTGTGCAATCATCCCAAGTCAAACTGCAGTATATGTTAAACTGCAGTTTAACAGATACTGCAGTTTGACTTGGGAGGGCAGAATTTTGCATGCACGCCTTTGCAATTTTATAATTTTTGCTCGATTTTGATTTGATGAATTAGACCAGATAATACAACAGTAGTCGAAATGAGGCTGTATATAAGCTTTATAAAAGAGCAATATATGCTCTACATAGGAAATAGCTAATTTTTGATAGCAACCAAAGATAAGAAGATACTTTTTTAGAAACAAAGTCAAAATGGTCATTCCAAAGCAGATTTTCATTAATTTTTAGTCCAAGGATTTTATCGCCAGTAGTGACTTCCAAATGTATATCATTATATGTCAAGTGCATTTCATTTTTATCCAGTATTGTTCTTCTCTGTCTGGTCGAAATAAGCATTACTTTTGTTTTGCTAGTATTTAAAAGCATACCATTTGTTTCGCACCACAGCTTCAGTTGATTTAATGCTATTTGCAAATTAGATTCTACCTCATTAATGTTACTCTGGATATCATAAATGGTTGTGTCATCAGCATATAAATCGGTTCCTGTAGCAGACTCGGACAGCATAGCAGGCAAATCATTAATAAATAATAGAAATAATGTCGGACCTAGTATAGACCCCTGGGGCACGCCGCATGTAATAAACATATCTTCTGATTTTGCACCATTAACTGAAGTTACCTGTTTTGTTTGCTTCAAGTATGAATTAAGCCACATTAATGTTTGATCACTAAATCGGTAGCAGCTAAGCTTTTGCAAGAGGATATCATGATCTACCATGTCAAATGCCTTTCGAAAATCAACCATTACACACCCAGCTAATTTTCCGTCATTTAATGCATTCAACCATTTTTCTATAATTAGTATTAGAGCCGATTCTGTTGAGTGGTTGCGCCGAAAACCACTTTGCGATTTATGTAATAAATTGTAGTTATTTAAAAAATATGTCATATGTGTATTTACACAATTAATTTGGATAATGTGGGTAATATTGAGATTGGCCGATAGTTATTTACTTCGTCCTTTGCGCCGCTTTTGTATAACGGAGTTACGTTTGCATTTGTCCATACATCCGGAAAAGTACCAGTAGCTATACTTTTGTTAACGATAATGCTTACGCTTTTAGCTATCACATTTGCAGAAACCTTTAAAAGTCGCGGTCCTATATTGTCGAGACCTGTAGCTTTAGAAACATCAAGACGAGACAAAACAATTCGAACATAATGTTCACTTACTTCCGGAATTTCGAAAACAATGTCATTTGGTATTTTGAAATTTACGGAATTGCGCAGCCCTTCAAAGGTTGATGGCTGAATCGGACCCTTTATTTTTGAGGCAACATTAACAAAATAGTTATTAAATAAATTTGCCATATCATCAATATTTGAAATTAATTCATTTTCGTCATTTTTCACACACAGTATTCCACCGCTCTCGCGCGAATTCTGTGATGCACCATATTCCTTAAATATTTTCCAAATTGTAAGGCGCTCTGTGTTACAGACAGAAATTTCGTGTTCTTATAAGACCGTATAAGTCGCAATGCGTTACAGACAGACATTTCGGGTTCTTAAAAGTCGCCCTGCGTTACAGACAGAAACTTTGGGTTATTATAAGTCGCCCTACGTTACTGACAGAAAGTTCGGGTTCTTATAAGTCGCCCTGCGTTACAGACAGAAATTTCGTGTTCTTATAAGTCGCCCTGCGTTACAGGCAGAAATTTCGGGTTCTTGTAAGTCGCCCTGCGTTACAGACAGAATGTCCGGGTTCTTATAAGTCACCCTACATTACAGACAGACATTTCGGGTTCTTATAAGTGGCCCTGCGTTACATACAGAACATGTGTGTTCCTATAAGTCGCCCTGCGTTACAGACAGGACTTTCGGGTTCTTATACGTCGCCCTGTGTTACAGACAGAAATTTCGGGTTCTTATAAGTCGTCCTGCGTTACAGACAGAAATTTCGGGTTCTTATAAATCGCCCTGCATTACAGACAGGACGTTCGGGTTCTTATAAGTCGCCCTGCGTTACAGACAGAAATTTCGGGTTCTTATAAGTCGCCCTGCATTACAGACAGAAATTTCGGGTTCTTATAAGTCGCCCTGCGTTACAGACAGAAATGTCGGGTTCTTATAAGTCGCCCTGCGTTACAGATATAAATGTCGGGTTCTTATAAGTCGCTCTGCGTTACAGATATAAATGTCGGGTTCTTATAAGTTGCCCTGCGTTACAGATATAAATGTCGGGTTCTTATAAGTCGCCCTGCGTTACAGATATAAATGTCGGGTTCTCATAAGTCGCCCTGCGTTACATATATAAATGTCGGGTTCTTATAAGTCGCCCTGCGTTACAGACATAAATGTCGGGTTCTTATAAGTCGCCCTGTGTTACAGACATAAATGTCGGGTTCTGATAAGTCGCCCTGCGTTACAGACATAAATTTCGGGTTCTTATAAGTCGCCCTGTGTTACAGACATAAATGTCGGGTTCTTATAAGTCGCCCTCGCCCTGCATTACAGACAGAAATTTCGGGTTCTTATAAGTCGCCCTGCGTTACAGACAGAAATGGCGTTCCCTGCGTTACAGACCAGCAAATGTCGGGTTCTTATAAGTCGCCATGCGTTACAGATATAAATGATCGGGTTCTTATAAGTCGGGCCCTGCGTTACAGATATCAAATGTGGGTTCGTTCTTCATAAATTAAGTCGCCCTCGCCCTACAGATATAAATGTGGGCGTTACTTTATAAGTCGCCCTAGCGTTACAGACATAAATGTCGGGTTCTTATAAGTCGCCCTGCGTTACAGATATAAATGTCGGGTTCTTATAAGTCGCCCTGCGTTACAGATATAAATGTCGGGTTCTTATAAGTCGCCCTGCGTTACAGATATAAATGTCTGTGGTTCTTATAATGTCGCCCTTGGTAAGTTGGTGTGTTACAGACATAAATGTCGGGTTCTTATAAGTCGCCCTGTGTTACAGACATAAATGTCGGGTTCTGATAAGTCGCCCTGCGTTACAGACATAAATGTCGGGTTCTTATAAGTCGCCCTGCGTTACAGACATAAATGTCGGGTTCTTATAAGTCGCCCTGTGTTACAGACAGTAATGTCGGGTTCTTATAAGTCGCCCTGTGTTACAGACAGAAATGTCGGGTTACCTTAGCACATGCCGGATATAGATGTCTAAAACATATAGTATTTTCCGCACATCATGGAAAATTTGATTATAAATATCAATTAATAAGTGAAATTTAATTCCCAACTTGGTGTCGATTTCATGTAATTTTCAGATACCATATACGGAAATTAGTACTTACAGTCGTAAGCTTTATCGGATATATGTTACAGTGCCTGAATAAATGGGGCTTGTGAAATTTGTAACCAATATAGATCCTGATCAAATAGCACGCTCTTATAGCCTGATAATGACCTATTGTCATTGTTAGAAGCATGACGGGTGATTCATTGATGGAATGGCGAACAGTGCAGATCCTGATCAGACTGTGTGGATGCACAGGCTGATCTGGATCTACACTGGCCGCAAAACCTATAAGCCCCATTCCTCAAGTCACAGCCACAAGTAGTATAACATAGCTCTTCGCCAAACTGGATCAAACATCACGAGAGATACGATCTAGCAATCGCCATTAATGGGAAATATTACGCATCACCCATCGTGGGAAAGCCGACCTTGGCCAAACTGGACGAGCATAAATACTGATGGTAACTCGAATGGTGACAGGCAAATTAAAGGTACATGCCCACTCAGTTGGCACAACACGTATAGGAATTAAACAAGTGTATAATTGTGTCATTATTCCACCAGTTCTAAATATTAAGAGTGTCCGCTATACAGATATAATAATTCAGTAATATTTATTTTACTGATAGTGACTCGCGGTGGTATCAGGCTATTCTCAGGCATGCTATTTTTTATTTATTTATACTAATTAAATGCGTGAACGGAAAAGACATTTTCGACAGCTTATAAGTGTGATTATTACACATCAAAAAAATAAATACTGAGAATAAATAGTAAGGTCCGTTCACATTTTAAGGAAACACGGTTACCGCCCCTGATATCAGTGTGGAAATTTACGTCTGATATAAAATGTACAAGAATGCCAATCAATACGTGGGATAATGGTGAATGAATGTTTATTTTACCAGAAAATGTCTCGGATGATGTCTCTGATATAAAGAACATGTTGTGTATATTGAGTGACATGTACCTTTAATGATTTAATGGCGAACATTGTAGCCCTAGCCATTGCGTGCGGAGGTGGAGGTTGATCTTGAGAAATAGCCATTGATTGTAAACACACATATAACCGTTTCAATAGCAAAGTATAAACATGGTAAATTCCATGTTGATGTTGTACGAGTCCATGAATACAAACATGAATATTGTTTCAAAATCTTAAGAATAATAACAAACACTGCAGGTCTTGATATAATGGCTTGTTCCAGTAATAATAAAGGATACTGTTTCACTATCTTAAAAATAATGACAAACACTGCAGATCCTGATGAGATGGCTCGTTACGAGCCATCTCATCAGGATCTGCAGTGTTTGCAAACGTTGTATTTATGCTCTGTATGTTTGCAAACGTTGTATTTATGCATGTATGTTTGCAAACGTTGTATTTATGCTCTGTATGAATGCAAACGTTAAACTGGTTTTCTCATGGGACCTCCAATCTACATTTGTATGTAAGTAACCAAAGGGCATAAGTCGCCAATAACTGACCTAATGATCCACTGCCATTTGGTCAATCCAGCGGTCATTAGGTGCATTCGCTAAACCGATATGACAATAAAAGTCGATGTAGTTATTATCTAAAGACGGGTATTACATATATAAGCCGTGTTATGAAACAGATATAATCCATTTCCGTAATAAACGGTTTGAGTCCTTGTGAACAATGACCGGTATATGTACAATGGTCAGATGGTGTCCGGTAATGTGGCTAAGATATGGGTCACATGTCAATATGCAATTAAATATTTATGGGTTATTTGATTTGTATGTGGATATATGCACGAGTTCCGCAGCGTACGATATTGCGCGACTTTCGTTGCGCGGCGGAACGAGTGGCATATATCCATATACAAATCAAATAACCATTTTATTATATACGTACATCATTCGCAATTTATAAATTCAAATTAAAAGAAATATACAAAATATAAATAAAATAAATAAACTATATTGCGAGGTGAAACGTAGATCCGGCACTGACCAATATGAACTCACGAGACGTCAATATGTAAAAAATATTGACGCCTTGTGTTCCATTGTGTTTCAATAGGAAACGAAAGTACGTATATAATAAAATATACAAAAGTGACTATGCTCTCTGAGTTGCGGTGTGGTGGTACATGTAGTGTATGCGATTTACTGGAACTGAAATGAAATACATTGATTGTTATTATTGGAAAATGAGAGAGCAAGAGGGAGACAGGGAAGAAGGAATAGAGAGTGGTGAATAGAGAGAGAGAGAGAGAGAGAGAGAGAGAGAGAGAGAGAGAGAGAGAGAGAGAGAGAAGAAGGGGGGGGGCGACTGTGATGGGGGCGGAGAGGGATCATAAATAGGTAGCATAATGTGTTCTGTATAGTCACCTTTGTGTGTTTAATCAATTTATGGCAGACATTTTAGACGCCATGCCATCTGGATTCAGTGAAATTCATGGGGAATTGATGTAATATTTCTCCTGATGGTTTTCTGGACCTACTTGTATGCTGAACATCAGCTTTATATTACTACGGGAGTAGATTCAAGAGTTACTGTTCACAGCTGGTCCATGGATACCGGCGTCGTGTAGAGATACATGAGACGCGGTATTTGTGTAACTGGTGTCCGTGGTGGACCCAGGGGATTCGATGGTATTTACTTGGTACCGGTGTGCCTTAGAATGCATACCGAGTCTGGCGGTGCTTGGTCAGTTCGAGTGATATTCTAATATTATTTCAGCTGCTCTCAGAGAAATGTCAGCGATTGTACTTTGTTCTGGATCCGAGGCTGTCCGTCTTCGTGTTGGTCATTCATATCACTATGTACTCTATTGTCTGTATGTACATGCGCAATCATACTCGTGATTGAAGTACATGAATATGCGTGATCCATTCGAAATTGGTATAAACAATCATGGCCTTGTGCAATTGAAATGAAGTTCCGCATGTAATTTCACTTATAAATGCTGACATATGAAAACAAACACATTTACTTGTGGCATTTGGTTGATTTGTACACATACAGATGCATCTACTTGCACATCTCTACATGTAGAGTCAGAGTAGGACATATTATGTTGATGGTAGTACACCAATGACTTAATAACGAAGAGCGTAGGTCCAGATCTGACTGCGCAAGCTGATGTGGCATAAGATGCCGTTTGGCAACAGTCGACCAGTCTAATAGTTACGTTATCATTGATATGAGCGCTATGCCGTATCAAGGGGGCCGCTTCACTAAAATTCGTACGACTAAAATGTTCTTAAGTGCAAAATTATGATAGTCTGTAAATGTTATATTAACAACGTTTTCTTGTAAACAATTAATGGATTTACATTTATTGAGCATAGGCTGCATATGCAGCCTATGCTCAAAAAATGTAAATCCATCAATTGAAATTTCCAGACGATCCTGAATTTGCATTTACGAACATTTTAGTCTAACGAAGTTTAGTGAAACGGGCCCCTGGTATCTGGCGGAACCGATTCAGAACCAGCAGCAGTTAGTTCTGGTATAGTTGTCACATCAGCAAAAGTTACTTCCCTTTGTTTGATACAGGGAAACACTGTCGGAATTTTGTTTGGGGTGGGTGGGGGTGGGGAGGGGGTGGGATAATATTCCATTATGCCCCATAGACAAATATTGGAAATAATCCCATTTTCGGAAATATTAAATTTTAAACAAAAACATTTTGTCTTTCATATATGATTGTTTGAACAAAATATATTTGTTTAAGCGCTAACATTCATATCGGAGTATTTATGTTTAATCAATATCAAAATGTCTCCCATTTGGTACATTTAGTTTTGCCCGCAAAGATGGCGGACAAGGGAGACTACTCCATGTTACATTAGCTCATCCGGGCACCTGTCTAGCCAAGCTGACTACATCCACCGGCTGTTCCCTGTTTAGACAAAAGCTTCGTGGGAATTGTAATTAATGTGTGACTCATATTCTATCCTTAGGGTCTTAGACCATTCTGCGTATTTTCATATTTCTCGATTTCATAAAGCGACGTAGAAATCATACCAGACGACGTGGAATTATGTGGATAAGGCATCCAGTTCGAGCCTGCACACCGGCCCGTATCGCCGGTAATCGAGTCGGCAGCTAGTTAAATAAATGGCTCACTCGCCTACCTGTTTGATGTTTGACATATAGGGTAGGAATGGTAAACCGTGGATGTGACTGGAGAAATGGGGCTTATGGGAGTTGTGATCAGTGTAGTTACTTATCCAAAAGCACATTCCTGTAGCTTGATGACAATCTCTATAGCACAGGCTAATCTAGATCTACACTGGTCGCAAAAACCATAAGTTCCGTTTCTCCAGTCATAACTACAAATACCGATGTTCAAGACTAGAGCGTCTCGGAAGTCAAAATACGGACCCTTTCAATAGGGGTGACACTAATAAAACGAAACTTTACACGTTACTACAAATCATGTCTGATTTCTCTTCTTCGGGCCGTGATAGCAAAACTTTCATGCTTTCATTTACTCTCATGCTCAAATTTAGGAAATTTGATCGGTCAATGCAGAGCCGTTTGCATGCTCGGCCAATCATGATGATATATTACGATGAAAACATTCAAGGACGCCTCGTGAAAATATACATATAACTAGATGGAGCACAGTGCATGGCGCGTCATCGCAATATACCCACTTTTCCCAAATGCTAAGTCGACAAGGGGGAGATAATCCATGACCGGGGGGTCGAATCAAACATGGAAATTCACTTTGGCGCATCTAGACACCATAAAGAAGGCACACACTAAGTCCCTAGCTATTACAGTTGAAAAGTGTTACGTTTTACAAAGCAAAATTTGGAAATTCTAAGTCGAAAAGGGGAGATAATCCATGACCGGTGGTCGGATCAATACTAGAAATTCACTCTTGCGCATCTACACACCATAAGGAAGGCACACGCTAGGTTTCGAGTCACTAGCTATTACGGTTGATAAGTTTTACTTCTTACAAGGCAAAATTGGGAAATGTTAATTCGAAAAGGGGAGATAATCCATAACTGGGGGTTGAATAAAAAATCGAATTCTCTTTGCCCATCTGCACACCATAAGGAAGGCACATACCACGTTTCAACTCCGTATCTATTACAGTTAAAACTTTTACTTCTTACAAGGCAAAATTGGGAATTTCTAAGCCGAAAATGGGGAGATAATCCATAACCGGAGGGTCAAATCAAAAATATAATTATTTAGAGCTCGTATTCATTATTTGAGTTTATATAGATTTGGAGTTCCATACGGTTGGGGGTTTACATGCGTTAATTCGGTTTTGGCGGGAGTTGGCTCAGGTACGATGTATCGTCTGCTGCAATCATGAGATACTGCCAAAGTCATGGACTAGATACTGCGTCGGTTCTGCCGACTCGCGTATGGCGCGTGCAATGAGAGAAAACACATGTTGGCAAGTGCAACATTCGAAGACCCTGATCAGCCTGCACGTGTGCAGGCTGATCAGGGTCAACGATGTTTGCACAACCGTATATATGCGTGTTTTATATTTTACACAGCAGGGTATATGCGTCTTGATCAGGGTTATAGACCTACTGTACATGCCAGGTTGTGCGATTTATCTCACTATCTCATGTATAATTTTACCTACGCTCACCCGCGTTAAATAACTCACAGAATGGCTTCTGTGTACGATGGAATCGTCAGATCGTAGTTCGATAAATCACCTGCACTATTATGTGCTGTGTTGGTGCGTGTAAATCTACCAGACAAAGGAATATGCGACTGGTGCTCATTCAGGAACGTAACGGTTTGTTTTCGTTGTTTGTGAACTATCACAAGCATGTGATAAATACCATGAATGACACTGAAGCGAATACGGACCGCTTCACTGAACGTCGTACGACTAAGAAGTGTGTAGACGTGTGCAAAATTAAAATGCATGGATAACGAAATTTATCAGAAATATTTGTACGAACATTTTTGTCTTACGAAGTCTACTGAATGGTTCTCTACATGTAAGTTATTGATTTGCTCTGGAACTGTCGGAATTATTGACGGAAAATATTTATAAGCTTTGATTTTAACCAATTCTACACTGAATATCACATTATCCATTCGGGCTGATCTGTCTATTTGACCTTTAAGTTGTTCATGAGGCCCGGTTGCTCAAAACCTCTGTTAGCTTAACATTGAGACATTGAGAGTTTTCGCTTTTGCTTGTTGTATAGCTCTAGAATTATAAGTAACGCACGCCATCGCCTATTTTACGTATCATGGTCCGGCACACACCAACTCTTAAAACAATATTCATTTGTAATATGAATGTTGAGAACTCCAAATTGTCACATGTAAAACCCGATTTTTTTTGGTGAGATTATGGGTTGGGCGTTTGAGCGCATAGTCAAGCTTCGCGACAATAGTATGGTGAAATATATTTAGGCCAGAAAAAAATACAAAATATACAAAATATATTGTTTTTTATATGTTTGTCTCTGATTTTTTTCTCAAGTTGACAGATGCATATATGTTCTATATAGTTGCTATAACCTCGTTAGACATGAACAATCACCAGACTTTCATCAAGTATGATTGAATATTCTGACGCGGCGATATCTGAGAACCAAAGCGCTTTTTATGGTCCTTATAGTAGATTTATAATATGACATTGAACGGTTAAACAGACATGTAACAATGAGCGGCTATCAATGTATTCGATATTATATTAACTGTGTCATCACTGGCCATGTGGTCGTATAGCTGGCTTTTATATACAGTAAAACCTCACTAAACCGGACTCGAAGTCCGTCTATGTATCTTTAATGTTATGGGTGTCATTGTCATCTATCTCTGATGATAATGCCTGTTGAAGTTCACAAAGAACATCTGCATGCCTTGGCATAGTCATATGTCTGATTTACAGTGAAACCTCTCTAAACCGGACACCCTGGGGACCCCCAGGGTGTCCGGTTTAGAGATGTTCCACTGTAATTATGTTTGTATTGCCATTTAAATGGACGCCAACACCTACAGCCAACCAACTCCCGAAGCACCGTTGTGTGTCGATCTGAAGGTATGTTTATAGGACTACGAAGTCAAAGTCCGACATCTACTCCAAAACGCAATTCATAGAATGAACATAAATTGCATTTCGAGATGGGCTAAGGCGCGTAACACGGACTTTACTGCGGGTGGACGATGTCTATAAGGTAAGGTTAGAATTATTGTTTCGTGTAATAACATTGGCATACTCGTGGAATGATTTTATTCTACATAATAGCTTTTTCTAAAATACACGTATATGCGAATATTAAATCGATGGTCTAGTAACATAAGGTCGTAACTGCTATGCTTTAGCATAGCAGTTACGACCTTATGTTACTATACCATCGAAATGTTCATGCATGATAGACAGACATTCTACACATGATCATGATCATGTATACCGAGTTTGAAATGAGCAAGTGACCAATTAATTTATGCTCACATTATTGAATATCTAGATATCGAAATAGAACAATGCATAGGTTACCCTATGTGAAAACAGATTTAAACCAAATTGCGTACTTGCGTTATAATGCACGTCAGCAAATGACGTCATTATACAAAAACAGTGATGCAGCATGCTAATGGTCCGCATTGTTTGCTGACCAGACTACACGGCTGTACAGACTGGACTGTGTCTACAATTCACCAAGGAGAACATGTTTTGTCAGTTGCTGGCATATCTGTTCCCACTATGTAGCATCTGTAGCCTATTTCATCAACATTGCAAAGTATACTTTAGTAGCAAAGTATACTTTGAGGGAGAAATTTTCAATTTAAGAATAAATTTATTAATTTTTATTATACTGAATTTATTACATTATCACAGCCAAAATGGCTGTGATAATGTAATAAATTCAGTATAATAATTCTGCATACTTTTAATCATGAAATATATGCATTTGTTAGTTCTATATGAAATAATGCATTTCAGGAAAAATAAATGATTACTCCCTCAAAGTATACTTTGCCAGCAAAGTATACTTTGCAATGTTGATGAAATATGCTACTGGAAGCCATCTTAAAAAATAAAACGCACCTCCGTCACGTGTTTCAAAGGATGGATGTTGTATTTTTTTTATAGTCGGACCGACTTAATATCATGGACATCAATTTGGAATAAATGTACAATATAAGTCGATGAAAGTAATTTAAAAAACTTATCATCAATATTCCAGTGGTGGTTAGGTAATAATTATTAATTTCTTCTCAAAATAACAACTTAATGCGCACGGAAATGAGATATTAGGTTCTAGTTCAGGCTATATCAAA
Organism: Conchocele bisecta; assembly: GCA_029237695.1. Classification (NCBI taxonomy): domain Eukaryota; kingdom Metazoa; phylum Mollusca; class Bivalvia; order Lucinida; family Thyasiridae; genus Conchocele; species Conchocele bisecta. The sequence goes on from CM055265.1 coordinate 17,687,595, forward strand.
TATTTGAACCACCATGACGAAATGAGGCTTATTGACTTCGAGACCAGTGTAGGCCCAGATCAGCCTGCGCATCCGCGCAGTCTGATCTGGGCCTACACAGCTCGCCATTGCGTGGGTGAAACATTTATGGGTACTTTAACGAATAGTATAAATCAGTATCTGGCGGTATGCGTGTGCTAGCTGATCCGGAGCTACACTTGTCAAAAGCTGAATACGCACCTGTGTGTACAGACTCGGTATTGCCTTATTGAACTGACCCCTTCTAAGGACAAACTGGTGGCTATATATACCCCGAATACTTTTTTTGAATACATGCAAATCCGGCCATTCTATGGGCTTATATGGAATGGAAGGCCATTCCCGCCTTTAAATACAAGCTACTATAACTGTATCAGAAGCCGCAATGGTCAAACCCGTTGCCCACAAACCCCACTATTCCATTTCATTCATTCATTCATTCATTCATTCATTCATTCGGCTCATATTTAAGGGTGGGAATTGGCTCGGACACCTTCCATACCCGGGATATATAGCCCAGTAAAGAAGCAGGCCGATGGTCGTCGGTCTGGTTTATATTTCCGAATTTTGATAAATGTTGCATTTATAATTCAGGCTCCAAAAATGTGCGTCAAATATAGGAGAATCTATGCAGGTATGGTAACCTATAATTTTAGGCCTCCTATAGCACCCATTCTCTATTCCATTTCAAGTCAAGCCTTATTTAACAAGCACCAGGATACAGTGGATGGTGCACCTGCTAATTGGCGATGAGTGTTAATTACATCTCATGTACCTGTTATCACGTGCCTAATTAACCATACTGGTAATAACAACAGTATAACATCGCTAAACCGGATTCCAGGAAACCCCGGGGTCATTCGTGTTGTGATGGTACGTGTTTATCATTTATCTCTGATGAAAATGTATGTTCATGATTGCAAAACACAAATGTGACTTACAGAGCTCAAATATCGGAATTACAGTGGAACACCTCTAAACCGGACACCCTGGGATCCACATAGTGCCCGGATTAGAGAGGTTCATTTTTACTCGTTATTAATTATGCGTATCAGTTTCTTCTCTTTTTTCTCTTATAGTTAAGGGTGGGAAATGGCTCGAAGAATTTTCTTCTATATACATGTATACTATATATTTACAATCAATCATTTCCCTATTTATATCATCTCAGTTTTTCGTGATGACAAATTGATATTCTTTTTGACTCTATACATTATTCGTGCTTTTAGTAAATTCTATATTTGGCCACGGTTTACGCTATTTTAACACGCAGATTAGAATTCTACATTTATTTGTGTTAGGTTTGTATTTTGTTTGGCTAACTAATTGTCTTGGACAATTAGTTAGCCAAACAAAATACAAACCTGACACAAATTTGGCCGCGGTTTACGCTATTATAACACGCAGATTAGAATTTTACATGCATTTGCTATGAGAATAGAGATATTCTATAAAGGTCTACTCTATGTAGGGGTAGATCGGAATGTTCAGCCTCAGTCCGAAGTCCATATGTCTCCAAGTATCTCGCATACAGGAATGTGCCAACTGATCAGGAGTTAGCCTGGTTAGGTCCCCGATATAAGCCCAGTCGTAATTTATTTTGAACCTGCGACAATATGAGATAGTATACTGTAACAAAGTGAATATCTACCTACATGCCCATTTATATTTTTCTTTGTCATTATCAGAGCCCGGTTCTAGAATTACCTCCCTTATAGCATCGTCGTTTTTCGCTGTCAATTATTTCTAAAATAATTTCCGTACATGACGCCAACAGCTGGTAAAATAAATGTGTAAATTTAAAACTCTGTTGACGTCATTTACAGAAAATATGACTGATTTTCGAAATCGTCGAAAAAATGTGGCTGTGACTGGAGAAATGGGACTTATGCATTTTGCGACCAGTGTAGATCCAGATCAGCCTGTGCATCCGCACAGTCTGATCAGGATCTGCACTGTTCGCCATTCCATCAATGAAACATACATCATGCTGCTCACAAGCAATATATATCGTTATAAAGCTACAGGAATGTGCTATTTGATCAGGCGCTACACTGGTTGCAAATCACACAAGCACCATTTCTCCAAGTCACAGCCACTTATGACGATATGAGAAGGGACGTAATTACATGTATAATACGTATCGTGTATCGTGTATTGTCCGCAAGGTGTAAGATCGTGAGTGTTGTTATTCGTTACTTCATTAACCAACATGTCTAATTGGCCTATTAGTAAGACGAACAGAAATATTTCTGTAACACCCAGTGCCAACTCTGGTATGACGGCTATACGGGTGTACTGGCGTTGCAGCGATGGTACACTTGTATCAATATAATAGCCATTATCACATATTTGGTAGAGTTTCGAGTGTTGTTTCTGCATTTACACAGCACATGGGCAATGTATGGACATGAGGATGTGATAACACAGTTAGATCACGTTCGTCCGCATGTATGATCGATAATCCACTCGCTATTTAAAGCTCGCGGATTATCTCCTCGTACATGCGGACTAATTATTATGGAAACCAGGCACAAGTCAGAGAATTAAGCATACAAACAATTCTGAACACCAAAACCCTGACAAAATAATACCATTTATGCAAGTACATGTATTTTTGGTGCAAGCATTGGATACTAAATATTATCATGTTACGTTATATCAATGCCAATGGTGGTAGTAGTTCTGAGCAGATAACTCAATAATTGCATTATATTGTATTGCATTGCGCTATGACGGAGTAGTATTTCCAATTGTGCGTATGAAGCGTTCTTTGTGTACTTTCTACGTCGTGGCATAGACATATAATACATAATTATTCTATGTCTATGGTCGTGGATAGTGACATAAGAACGTTGCTAATACACACTTTATTCAGGTGACTTATTGATAATATTTTTGTCTCATAGTGTGGAATTTTCTCAATATAGTATAGGAATGAATGGCCTTTTTGTGGAATTTATCGGGGTATAAACTTGGAAAAGTCGCGGGAATACTGGACGAAGGCCGGAAGGAAATAAATTCATCAAGAAAATGTGTTTATTTTCCGTTTTCTTAAGAATTATTTTAACTGCGCCTCACGGTTACGGAATGTAGTTCGGCGTGGGAGTTTACTGGGATATAAATTTTGGACAGAGACTTGCTACGGGCCAATCAAATGTTAGGGAATTGTGTAAATATTTTTGTGCTGGAATTATTGAAGTATGAACGTCAACGCCCTGCAGCTTATTGCTATATTTTAGTGCGCGAAATGGAAATGTTATTTCACAAATGTCTACCGGTGACTGGTGTAGCGATAACATATAGTGCAACATATTGCATATAAAGCGGAAAACGTGCAGCCATAGTGGTAGTAGTTACGTAGGCTGTCCATAGTATAGGTACACACCCACTCAGTATAGGCACAAACTGTTCTGTATATCAGAAACATCACCTGAGACATTTTCTGGCAATATAAACATTAATTCACCATTATCCCACGTATGATTGGCATTATTATGCATTTTATATCAGACGTATATTTCCACACTGATATCAGGGCCGATAACCGTGTTTCCTTAACATGTTAACGGACATTACTATTTATTCTCTGTATTTATTTTTTGATGTGCAATGATCATAGTTAATAATATGTCGAAAATATTATTTTTTCAGGTGACGCATTTAATTAGTATAAATAATTAAAAAAAAAACATAGCATGCCTCATTAGCACATGAAAATAGCCTGATACCACCACGAGTCACTATCAGTAAAATAAATTTCCTGCGTACTGAGCGGGCATGTACCTTTGTTGTACACGGAATGAGCTGCCCGTTAAATATCGCATGTAGCTTGAGTAGCAAGAACGGCGTACATGCGTAGCTTTGTAAAACATATGTATACAGCATATGACACAAACCATGTGATTTTGTACCTAAGAACATGTGCGATTTTTCATGAAAACTATTTACAGAAGCAGTAATAATTTCTGTAAATGACGTCGAAAGTTGGGGAAATTTTCACAGCAAATGCGAATACGCATTTGCTGTGAAAATTTCCCCAACTTTCGACGTCATTTACGGAAAATATCGGAAACGTTTCGTGAGATATCGCACATCGTCTTTGGTACAAAACCTCAGTGCTTGTTTCATATTTCCTGTTACTTTGGCATGTAGGTTCCCGGAGTCTTGGCATCTGTCTGATGTAGCGGAGAATCTCGATTCGAGCTGCCAGTTACGTTTTATCACCAGACCAGCATGTGGGCATGTATACCGGGGATAAACTAACATTTTGGAATATATTTGGGCTGCCCATGAGAGCAGGTACTTCGTGGCCATTTTTAACATGTATAACTCATGACCATTATTGCACAGTCACACCATTGGGATACAATATACTCGGGTTACGAGTGTGTTTTGTTTTGTTGTTTTTCTTTGGCTATCACTTGTTCTAACTACACAGATATACTCTTTAATTCATCCTTGCGGAGATTTGAACATGTACATGAAAACATACAAGACATACATATAATGGAGTAGTACACGTATTTCCAAATTTTCGTCTTGAAGAGTTCTTTGTTTACTTTCTGCTTCGTGGAGAGTGACCTATGAAATTTGTTAATATACACTTTTATTTATGTGAATTTATGAGAATAGTTCTGTTTCATAGTGGTGCCTTTGCTGTCAATAAGAATATAGCGAAAATGGAGCCTTATTTCGAAAATATATGCCGATGACTGCAGTGTGCATAGCGATATAGAGCAACCCATTCACTATAACGCGGAACATGTGCAGCTATATTAATACAAGAAGATTAATATTAATACATAATTCCAGCACAAAAATATTTACACAATTCCCTAACATTTGATTGGTCCGTAGAAAGTCTCTGTCCAATATTTATATCCCAGTAAACTCCCATACCGAACTACTTTCCGTAACCGTCAGGCGCAGTTTAAATAATTCTTAAGAAAACGGAAAATAAACACATTTTCTTGATGCATTTATTTCAAATGCTGGAATTATAAGGAGTGAATGGCATTTTTGTGGAATTTATCGGGGATATAAACTTGGAAAAGTCGCGGGAATACTGGACGAGGCCTTAAAAAATTACAATTTTTTTGATTTTTTTTTGTTTTTTTTCCGAAAGTTGTAATTTTGTATCGCTTCGTCCAGTATTCCCGCGACTTTTCCAAGTTTATATCCCGATAAATTCCACAAAAAGGCCATTCATTCCTATAATGTATCAATGGAAAAGGATAAACAATATGTCCCATGAGAGAGAAAAATAAGACAACCAAGAGACGTATGGTAATCGCCGAACACGACTACCATAGCCGATTTCACCAACATTGCAAAGCATACTTTTCTAGCAAAGTATACTTTGAGGGAGTAATCATTTATTTTCCCCAAAATGCATTATTTCATATGAAACTAACCACTGCATATATTTGATGATTAAAAGTATGCAGAATTATTATTCTGAATGTATTATATTATCACAGCCATTATGGCTGTGATAATGTAATAAATTCAGAAAAATAAAAATTAATAAATTTATCCTTAAATTGAAAATTTCTCCGTCACAGTATACTTTGCTAGATAGGTATACTTTGGCAAATTGGTGAAATAGGCTACAGAACAAATATACCTTACAATTTCGGCTTTATTTCATTTGTTCCATTGTGTCACGGACCATACCAGTATTACTGCAGTCCATATGAATAATTTGCTCCCTTGCATCAACTAATGATGCGAAACTCAGTCTAAATGGGACACAGGAAGAAAACAATATACATGTATATTCCTCCTTCCCCCTCAAAGTTATATCTGACATAAAGACGTTACATTGACAACCATGTCTGCCCACCTACATATATTACCAACTTCAGTCATGTTGTTACCTTGTATCCTGACTTCAATTAAAAGTTTGTTCTGTTCGGTAAACTTTGCAACAGATCAAGACGCTATGGAATCTACGGAGCTCCGCAGGGCACGTATACTTCTTTTTTATTAATTCGTTCCCACGAGATAACAATTCGTTCCCTCAATTTAACAATTCGTTCCCACGAAATAACAATTAGTTCCCATGAAATAACAATTCGTTCCGTAAATTTAACAATTCATTCCCACGAAAGGAACGAATTGTTAATTATTAATTCAAGGGAAAGAATTGTTAAATTGAGGGAACGTATTGTTAAATACGATATTTATAGTAATTTGACTATAATAAACTAACAAATAAAATACAATAACGGTTACCATTGCAACAGAAAATTTAGTGCGTATTTTTATTTCGGCAAACATGCATTCTTCATACATACTTTGTACATTCGAGCGATTTTAGTACCAACTTTGTTCTACTTTTATTTCAAAGTTACACATATTTCAGCGGCTTCACAATAGTATAACGTTCTGTTTATAGTAGGTTAGTGCCGTGAATGTGGAAAAATATCTGGCAAGGCTTAGGAAACGGGATGGGCGAGGCTCTGCCGAGCACATCCCGTTTCCGTGCCGTGCCAGATATGTTTTCCATTCACGGCACTAACCTACTATTCTATTTATCCCGTCAACACCTACAAATGGCTTTAAAATGCAAAAAGAAATATAACCCCAGCCACCGCACATATGCATACGCAGTGATTAGGTCGTATTGACAGGATATCAAAAATGTTTCACGGCACCGTGTTTCACGGCACATACGCACTGTGTTGACGGGATAAATCTACTTAAACAGCCAAGAGTTGTTTGAATAACGAATGTGACAACTTCAATAATAGCATATACCCAATGACACAATGTTATTCATTTTCGGTTACCAAGTAAACGTGTACACATTTGAATAGGTTTTAAACAAGGTGTATATGTGATACATTCGGACTTTTGAATTATATTTTAGTAATACTTAATGCCGACCTTAACATAAATTCATACCGTCATATGTAAGCTTCACAAAACTGCGACAACTTCAATTTATAGGTGGCCGTCTTAACATTGGTATATAAGTCATGTATTACCATTATTGTTATTGTAGTTAGAAGCATCAAATAAACATGTCTTTTAGCTGTTACGCATGTCTCAAAATATGCAATATTGTTTTACTCCACATTTTCATAACCCGCCTTGCTTCAATAACTGAATTGTTATACATCCAGTTATATAGAGAATACCAGTGTCTTTTGATATTTGGTTTATCAGGCAAGGCTAGGAAACGCGTAGGAATTCCGAGGCTTGCCGAGGAATTCCTACCGTTTCCGAGCCGAGCCTGATAAGCTTGATATCAAAAAACACTAGCCTGGTATTCTATTTATCAGGTAACGTTTTATGCTCGAAAATGACTACAGATGACGTCGTATTCTATTGACAGAACGCGGACTTGTTTACGTTGCGTCATTGCACTGACGTCATTCGGTAACCTCACGTGACGTCAACCGACCAATGGAACATCAGTTTTCACTTTGTTGTAACCCGGATGTTGATATCAGGTCAATGCCAGATACAACAATATGTTATCAGACTGACTGATAACATATTGTTGTATCAGGCATTGACCTGATACAACCATCCGGGTTACAACGAAGTGGAAATTGACGTTCCGTTGGTCGGATGACGTCACGTGACGTTACCGAATGACGTGAGTGTAATGAAGCAACGTAAACAAGTCCGCGTTCTATCCATAGATAACGACGTCATATTTTGTCATTTTCGAGCATAACACGTTACCTGATAAATAGAATACCAGGCTACTGTCTTTCGATATCAAGTTTATCAGGCTCGGCTCGGAAACGGTAGGAATTCTTACGCGTTTCCTAGCCTTGCCTGATAAACTTGATATCGAAATACAGTAGCCTGGTATTCTCTATATGTTTGCACTGACGGTGCCAAATGCTTTCGGAAGATATACGATGCATACATATCACCCATTTAATACTATTTCGCAGTAAATCGTTGTATTTACTGGCGCCAATAATCAGGGGCGTAGCTAGCCAATTTGAATCTGCAGGCCCGGTTGACGACTTCGGGCACCATTGGTGCGCGTATGCTAGAGGGGTCTGGGGGCATGCCTCCCACCCCCCTCCAGAAAAAAAAATCGAGACTAGAAGGTAAATGATGCACTCTGGCACATTATGTTTTCCATTTTCTCGAAAATTCTGCAGGCCCGGGCATGCAGTGCCTTAATGCAGCTACGCGCCTGATAATATTCATCGTACGGATGTACCACAACGCATTTATAGTGAAAATGTTTATCTGCACAGCAGGCCTACATATCCCAATGACTATTGTTCAATATAAGTAAGACATATGAACGATATACAACGGCGCAGTTTACCTGTGTAGGAGTTCAGCGCTCGTTCACGGCGCATGTTTGTTCATATGCCAACAAGTTGGTATAGTTTTTGTACATGTGTATTTTCGTGTATTTCCATGTAAATATAGAACTCCAGGCTAGTGCCTATTGATATCAAGTATATAAGGCAAGGCTACGAAACGCTTAGACGTTGTGTACGTTGTTGGTGATAATGACGTGTTCGATCGTACTATTATGTATAAACAAGGCATAACTGGACACCTGTAATGTAAATGTGCACATGTCATACATCAAAAGAAAGCTAATTGAATGTTTATTTGAATTATCACAAACAATAGTGTGCTCCATGCTCATGTTTAAAATGGTACCGACTAGCGAACGTCATTTACGTCCAAATTTGCGTGTAGACGCGTAACAACAATCAACACTCGGGTGAACGTTCATGTTATTATTTTACGTTTCTCATCGTCGGAACTCATTAATTTGTGTACTAATGATTAGGGTTAAGATGTGAAATGCGTATGTCCGTGAAGTATTATGTCAAGTAAGTTTATATAGGAATGAATGGTCTTTTTGTGCAATTTATCGGGGTATAAACTTGGAAAAGTCGCGGGAATACTGGACGAAGGCCGGAAGGCCTCGTCCAGTATTCCCGCGACTTTTCCAAGTTTATATCCCCGATAAATTCAACAAAAATACCATTCATTCCTTATAATTCCAGCATTTGAAATAAATTCATCAAGAAAATGTGTTTATTTTCCGTTTTCTTAAGAATTATTTTAACTGCACCTCACGGTTACGGAAAGTAGTTCGGCGTGGGAGTTTACTGGGATATAAATTTTGGACAGAGACTTGCTACAAGCCAATCAAATGTTAGGAAATTGTGTAAATATTTTTGTGCTGGAATTATTTTGGAATGACGTCGTTTTTGCTGTGAAGTAAATCAGTGTAGACACGTGAAAAATAGAAAATAAATACCCCACATCTGAAGTTAAGATTGATACTCAAAATATCTTAAGAATTCAAGGCCAGTTTATCATACATAACTATTAGCGTTGTGTTAAGTTATCAAATTATAAATAGTTTGTCATTTCGTCACCAAATCAATAAATAAGAGACGAATTTGTAATTTGGAGAATTATGTCACAAATGAAAGACGTTAGCAGGAATATACTTCTGTATATTGTGTAGTATAAAGGATATGCCTAAATGTGTTGTACGATAGTGATATTGCAATTACGAAATGTGAATTTTGTCTTCTTTCTATTGGTGTGCCTTTTGTAGCGGTCACATATGAACATAACAGCAAAATACCAACTTTTAAATACCTAGCTCAATCCCTGACCATGAGTATGTGCATATACCTGGTGCATTCAAATGTATTATTTATATTATCATGTATTATTACACCCACATGGTGCTCGCATTGTATTTACTAATGGTTATGATACAGGCAACCATTTTATTATGTACATAATTGTATGTTTGCGCTAGAAACGTCAGTCACTGCAAAATACGACGCTCACGTTTATACGTCGATTTTAGCCGGGATTGACGTCGTTTTGACGTTATCAAAAGTATCACCAACAACGTGCACGACGTCATTATAGGAGTTTCGAGGCTCGCCGACGAATTCCTACCGTTTTCCGAGCCGAACCTGATTGTTATGAAAATACACTAGTCTGGTATTGTATTTATCAGGTAAGGTTATATTATATAGGATGGGCAAATTCATCATGATTATCTATGAATGAAAACACCGCGGATTTATTTGCGTTATGGCAGTATACTGATAATGCCATGTGACTGATAGAACGTCCGAAAAAATAGTCACCCCGATATGGGTATCTACTCAATGCGTGCATGATACACACTTTGCTATCAGTCAGCGCGTATTCAGCCAATGTATTAAATCAAAGTACTGAAAGTACTGAAATATGTTACCTCTAAATTGATGTTCGGCATCAATCATTTATATGTTCAAATAATAAAGACATACTAACTAAATATTTATGAAGACATCCACAATGGTGATGTCTGGCACCCAGCTACAACAACAGACTATTCAAACTATTGTTTGACCGTGTATGAAAATAACAAAATTAATATTATTGACAAAACACTCACACCATCGCACCGACGACAATAAACCAACATTATCATCCTACTCTTTGTGCCTGGGAGAGAATGAGCCGAAAAAGTAGCAGCTGGATCTAATCGACAGCGCAGGAAATAATAATCCCTCAATACACCGTGATAGCATCGGTGTGTCAGGTATGCTACGTGGTTTCCGGTGGCTCTGATAATTCGCTTTATCAATACACAGGTATGTCAGATGTGGTGCGTGGTGTCCGGCAGATCATCAGGCAATATAAAAATATAGCTGCTGTATGCATACGCACGAAATGTCTTGATTCGTTTTTTCCAAAATTTAACTGATAAACTGAGCCCAAAACTGTGAAAACTATAGAGAATATTATATGTAGAGTTGTATATACAAAGACAAAACAAAACGCCATAGGATAAGTTGGCACAATGCACTATTTTCTTGGTCGTACTCGCCGTTTAGGCTAGCACGACAATATGGCTGACCCCATAGAAATTCGCGTGACATAATATGCTATATCAAGGGAGATAACATATAAAAAGTGAATGTAGTTACTTCAGATAGGTGGCGCTGTTATATTGTCAGTGCTAAAACATAACAGCTATCTAGGGTAGCAAACGTCTGAGTGTTGTGGATTGACATTCATTGCACAACGTTTGCATAATGTAGATTCTCTTATGATAAAGGTCAGAAAATATTTGGTAATTGTCTTTTGAAATGATCACTGTGTGATTAAAGGGAAAACTTCACAACAAACCAATACAACGATAGTTGCCGCCATTTTTGTGGTGTTCTGGAAGGCGTTATGCGTCTTTAGGCATGTACGTCCATGAACGACATCGCATGTTTTATCACGATTCGGGCGACGGACGCCTCAAAGAGGATGCGTCTAATTCGTTTCCTTTAGATAAGTTAATATTATGACCATTTGATTCGTACTAATTATGCCCCCTATATACGCTATAGCAAAGGGACATACTGCGTTGCTCTTGATGTTGCGTACGTCCGTCCGTACATCCGTACATCCGTACGTCCGTCCGAGTTTCTCCAGTTAGAATACAGTATGCCACGGTACCATATCCATGTTTTACAAACATAATAATTCTAGCACAAAAATATTTACACAATTCCTAACATTTGATTGGCCCGTAGAAAGTCTCTGTCCAAAATTTATATCCCAGTAAACTCCCACGCCGAACTACTTTCCGTAACCGTGAGGCGCAGTTTAAATAATTCTTAAGAAAACGGAAAATAAACACATTTTCTTGATTAATTTATTTCAAATGCTAGAATTATAAGGAATGAATGGCTTTTTTGTGGAATTTATCGGGGATATAAACTTGGAAAAGTCGCGGGAATACTGGACGAGGCCTTAAAAAATTACAATTTTCGAAAAAAAAACAAAAACAAAAACAAAAAGAAAATTTTATTTTTTTCTCGCTTCGTCCAGTATTCCCGCGACTTTTCTAAGTTTATACCCCGATATATTCCACAAAAAGGCCATTCATTCCTATAATGTTAACCCTTTTATCCCTGCAAACCACAATGCCAACATTTGCAAACACTGTAAATATAGATGATCCGACTCGTAACCAGCCGCCTCATCAGGATCTACAGTGTTTGTCAGGATTAATAAACATGTCAAAAAAGATAGCACGAACAAGTCTATGCTTCTTATTTAGGGCTAACCCTTCCAACACCACATACCTGTACATTGGCATTGGTAAATAGTGTAGATCCAGATGAGCCGGCTCGAGATGAGCCGTCTCACCAGGATCTGCACTTTTTTGCGAGTAATTTTCATACTTTTAAGAAACAAAAATGCTCCCTTTTCATAAACGGACTAGTCTAAAAAATAATTTTGTTACGATTGGATTTGATGCACAATTAACATATCAAAAGCCATTCCAGTTACTTATGGGTGAACGTGTTAAAGAGGTAGCGTTATTTGCTCATAGTTTGCGTACACCGGCTGTACACAGAAAGACGTCCCTGATGGTCGTCTTCTATGAACAGCCGGTGTACGGCATATGAGACACGTCATGCGATTTTGTACCTACGTATACAAAATTTACAATATTTTTCGTAAATACCGGCAAAGGTTGACATAATTTTCAGAGTACATGCGGAATTATATTCCACATGTACTCTGGAAATTTTGTCAACTTTTGACTTAATTTATGAAAAATGTTTTAAATTGTGTCAACGTATTTAATGAAATTACGCAGATGTCCGAAGGTACAATCTCGCATGGCGTGTCTCAATTATGCTTAGCTGTGAATTTACCTCTGTACTCATTTATTTCAGGCGGTGCCAAGAAAAGAACACCAACTGAATACGCCGGACACGCGCACATTATATAATCTAACCGGATGGTTATGCAACATAAAATGATACGGTGGAAATGGATACCACGCACTTAGAGCACTTAAAGCACTTATAACATATCTGGAGATGAAACTGACAGCCTGTATTGATAGTATTTTCGATAAGTTTGCACGGAACGAATGTAATAATGAGACTATAAATAAGACAGGTGCATCTAAATAGACCCTCCGCTTCCTACGGAAACGCCCATGCTGTCGGCGGCGCCATTGTAGTTCGGTAACCATATATCTATATCAATACCTGTTCTCCTGGAGCTGACTGGTATGAACAGTTTATTGAATTCATTAAAGGACATACGTACCATATTATGTCATTGCTCTTTGGATCACGTAACTTCCACACGCAAAGGGTAACGGACTTCATTCGCTAGTGAATTAAAGCAGCTTAACATATCACATGCAGTTGATTTCGGAGACAAACGCATATTATAACAGTAATATAAGCCAGTGTGAGTAATTTTAAAGTGAGCATATGAGAATGGTTGGTAACTGATATAACCTGTCTCCAAACCCACTTGACAAGATGATGAACATCAGCGCGGCGGTGCTGGCCGGGCCCAGTACGTCCGTGGGGCCGGGTCCCAGCAGCAAGTGGCACACCCCGATCGAGCGGAAGAAGCGACTGAGTCTGTCGGACAGGATACAGTTCACGAAGGCGCGCCTCAACCGGGTAGCGAACAAGGAGAAGCACGTGTTTCCGGCGCCTGAGGACAGGTTTGCCGAGCCGACCGACCTCGACGACGACACGCAACTGCTGGAGGCCGCCAAGTGCGGCAAACACCTCAAACTGCGAGAACTCCTGGCGCGGGGGTGCAGCCGGCACTTCGCGGACGCCGTCGGGCGGTCCGCACTGCACTGGGCGGCCGAGTATGGCTACATCAAAGTCGTCTACATTCTCATCGAGTGCGGCTGGGACATAGACCTGCTGGACGACAAACAGCATTCGCCGCTCCACGTCGCCTGTGATCACCGTAACGGCAACATTGCCGCCTGCTTCATTGCTCAGGGTTGTAACATCCGAAATAAGGACACGAACGGATACACGCCGCTTCATCGTGCCATCCATGCCAAGCTGGAAACAATAGCGTGCATGCTGTGTAATCTTGGCGCCGATGAGAATGCGAAAACTAATTCTGATTGGACGCCACTTCACGAAGCCGCGAGGGTCGGCAGTGAATTTGTGGCGACCAAACTTCTGAAGGGTGGAGCAGACGTGAACGCCGTCTCCAAATGCAGTTCCACGCCGTTCCTGACTGCCATCTTCTACTACCGGATCTCACACAAAAGTGCATACTCCACACTGGAACCAATTCTGCGGTTGTTTATAGAGAGCGGCTGCCATCTCAGCGAGTCTGACGGCCAGTGGAGCCCGCTACTATCGGCCATCTCCGTGTACAACAGCCAGATCGCCGGCCTCCTCATCTACCACGGCTGTCTTATCGAGCGGGAGGACGTGTACGGCCGCAGCCTGCTCGTCGACGCTTTCACCAAGTGCGACACGTACGTCGTTAAGCTCCTCATAATGGCCGGCTACCGGGTGACGCCGGACGAGGTGGAACAGTGCTCGCGGAGAATCCCCACGTTCTCGCTGTCATTCCTAAAGCTGGCGTTCCCGGGGTACGAAGGTAAGGGCGGTATGCGCTGTCTCGACATCCTCCGTTATCTCCGGGAGAAGGCGAGCACGCCGCCCAGTCTACAGGGCCTGTGCCGGACGTCTATACGGATCGCGCTCAACAAAGCCTCGGGTGATACGTCCATCCTCCACCGCATTCCGCGGCTCCCCCTCCCCACCACCATTAAGCGTGAGATCTCGCTGAGTGATTATGCCATGCGCTATATATGATTGCTAGATCAATAGTATACATTTGGCTGTGACTGTATTAATGGGGCTTCTGTGATTTGTGACCAATGTACCCCGTAATCAAATAGCACACTAATGTAGCCTAATAACGAGATAGGCCTACACTGCTTGTTAGAAACATGACGGGTGTTTCACTGATGGAATGGCGAACCGTGCAGAACCGTGCATCCGCACAGCCTGATCTGGATCTACACTGGTCGCAAGACCCATAAGCCACATTTCTCCAGTCACATGAAATGGTTGCCAATTTGTGTGATTATGAATCTATGGCGATTGTGTACTTTGCTGGAGCATAGCACGGGAGGAAAACAGCCGATGTTCGCTTATCTTATAGTGGACTGTTAAATCGTCCTGTAGCAACATGAAATAATTTCAATACATTGATATGTCTTTTTATATCCTTCGCCCAATGTACCAGTTACAACAATGAAAATACATGTACTAATACCATTAGTATACAAAAACAGTATTAGCACCGCCAAGTGTTGCCAATAACATTTCAGCAAGTGTTTGTGAAAATACCGGCTTTGCTGACTCCAACTTCACCAACCTTGTTCAAAGAAGATTGTTACCATACCAGCATTCACTGTCAGTATAGAAGTGTTGTCACAGCCCATGTCTTGCCTCGGGTATATTGTCCAGAAACAAAACTGGAAAGACATTTATTTCATTCAAATGATGATTTTGAATAATTTACAAACAAATCTAATGCAGTACAGTATTCTCAATATGCTACAAAAGTGTTAAAGGTACATGCCCACTCAGTAGGGAAAACATTTTCTTTACAGGAATTAATTAAGTGTATAATTCTGTCACTATTCCACCAGTTCTAAAAATTACGAGTGCCCGCTATACAGATATAATCATTTAGTAATATTTATTTTACTGATAGTGACGCGCGGTCATATGCAAATGAGGCATGATATTTTTTAATTATTTATACAAATTAAATGCGTCACCTAACAAAATAGTATTTTTGACAGATTATAAAGCATGATCATTGCACATTAAAAAATAAATACAGAGAATACATAGTAATGTCCGTTAACAATTTAAGGAAATAATGTTATCGTCCCTGATATTAGTGTGCACATTTACGTCTGATAGAAAATGTATAATAATGCAAATCAATACGTGGGGAAACGGTGAATTAATATTTATTATACCAGAAAATGTCACAGATGATGTCTCTGATATAAAGAACATGTTGTGCCTCCTGAGTGGGCATGTACCTTTAACCTTGTAAGCTTTCCGCATTAACACGATATGTTGCACAATACTTCAGTAACCAAGAACCCAGTTTTCCAACGTTTCGGCACAAAGCCTTCATCAAATTCCTTCCAACGTTTCGACACAAAATTGTTGATAAAGGCCTTGTGCCGAAACGTTGGAATAGTGGGTTCTTGGCTATTGAAGTCATCCCAGTATCCAGCCGCCAGTGTGTATACGTATGTAATTAACCCTTTCAACACCAAGTAACTTAATAGGATGTTCCATGCCAATGTTTCACGCTATTTCATTAATTTTGTTCATTCAAATTATCCCATTCTTCTAAAAGGGTAATCTGTACGACGTTTAAAATTATTAACAAACAGTGGAGATCCTGATGAGACGGCTCGTTACGAGCCGGCTCATCTGGATCTGCACTGTTTGCAAACATTGTCTCTATAGAGGTCTGTGGTGTTGAAAGGGTTAATTGGTGACGTGACATGCCATAAAGGTGGCTTATGTCAGTGTAGAGAATGGTCAGTGCGTACTCTTCTGTCGCATATACAGATGTATAGCTGCCGGTTGAGAAAATTACGAAAGCCCATTAGGGCCACTTCACTTTTTTTAATTTCCATTTATTCAAGATCTTTTCTTGAATTTTCAAGCTCTTTTCTTGGATTCTTTAGATCTTTTCTTCAATTTTCAAGATACTTTCTTCAATTTTCGAGATCTTTTCTTGAATTTTCGAGATCTTGAAAATTCAAGAAAAGATCATGAAAATTCAAGAAAATATCTCAAGAAAAGATCTCGAAAATTCAAGAAAGTATCTTGAAAATTCAAGAAAAGAGCTTGAATAAATAGAAATTAAAAAAATGAAGTGGCCCTAATTGGTTTCCGTAGAAAATGCACCTTGGGACATTTGCAACAATTCTATATACGGATCTTCTATCAGGGTCACACAGTGCGAGTATGCGGTTCCAATCGTTTTGCTGACGACCGTGCAGGCTGTTTGCTATGGTGTACACACTCGTACCAAATGGTGCTAGGGGCATATACTTTTTAGTACAGTGGAACCTCTCTAAACCGGGCACCACAACAATATATGTGATCTCCTTTTGAGAGGTTTCTTGGTAACGCATCTCATATAAATAAGGTATGTTCATGATTGCAAAAGACATAAGTATGTCACAGAATGTGCTTGCTTTACAGTGGAACATCTCTAAACCGGACACCCTGGGGACCTCCCAGGGTGTCAGGTTTAGAGAGGTTTCACTGTACATGTAAATGTACAAGAAAACAGTACAGAATCCATTATACAAAGTTGAAATACATTACAATAAAACCTCTCTAAACCGGACAGCAATACCGTATATATTTGTTCAATTTTGGTAGCTTTAACTGTACTGTACTTATAATGGTAATGCCTGTTCGTGATCGCAATGCATACCAATATGTATTGCAGCACTCTTATTCCAGAATTACAGTGGAACCTCTCTAAACCGGACACCCTGGGCCCTCCCAGGGTGTCCGGTTTAGAGAGGTTCCACTGTAAATGTTGATTGGAACCACACACTGGCCTGGGAAGTATGTGTATGTTAGATGGTTGTTCGTCCGCATGTACGAGGAGATAATGCGCGAGCTTTAGCGAGCGGATTATCGCTCGTACATGCGGACAAACGTGATCTAACTCCTTTATCACATCCTCGTGTCCATACATGTCCTGCGCAAATGCGAAAACAAAACTCGAACATGTATCAACATTGTGATAAGTCACAGTTGGTATGTAACTCACTATGTGGAGGGTTTGTGCCCGGTCGGCTCAGTCGGCGGTATAGTAAGGTAAACCAGAGGTCCCGGGTTCGCGTCCCGCGGGTCACGCGTGCAGTTTACTTGCCCTGCGACATTTGGCGCTCAACAAGGGACGTCCAACTACCCACTGAGCTAACTGAGCACAGATACACAAATTAAAACACACTTCATCCCCATAGTGAGCTTCAGGCCGTGGTGATAAGCCATTTCTTGCCATGATACGCCACAATTAGGATCGTAGTCGGTTATTTCCCTTTGCAAATATATTTATAGAGATCCGGTCCTGTGCTGTAGTTCAGCGATTATTTCTTACTGAATATGAACAGAGTAGACCCAGATCAGACTGCACATATTTGCAGTCTGATCTGAGTCTACACTGTTTGCAATAACATTAATAAGTGTGAATCTGGCAAATACTGTAGTCCCGGATCAGATTGTGCAGATACATAGGATGACCTGGATCAACACTAGTCGAAAACACTACAATGGCTCCTTTACACAACCAACCATGCGACAGTATTCCTTTTTACAAGCAATTAGGCAAAAACAAATACAATTTGGACCGGATTTCTATAAATACATTCAAAGGGATATAACTCGCTACGACCCCCTCATTGTGTTGCACCAGAAGTGTTCATATTTCGCCAATGCTCACAGGGCTGACGCTTGAATCGGCCTTACATGTCACGTGGCTCGACCACAGGAATGTGATTGGTTGGCTAGACAGATGAATATGTCGGTGCCCAATCCAGAAAACATGATATAAAGAAGAAGAGGCGTCCATATTGTTTAACGGAATTAAATATGCTCGCAAATTAACAATCCAGTTCGTATTGAGAGTACAAACGGGTTGGTACTGAAAGTGAAATGTCAAGAATATTATATACGTGGGTGAAAATAGTGTAGCATTAGACCATGTATGTTATAATAGTAATAGTGGCTAGTTCGAAACAGGTCGCTTCGTTTCGACGCTGCATATGGACTAAACTTAAGAACTGTTCGTCTCTTCTGTTCTTCTGTTTTGCGAAGTAAATGAAGACCGTATATGAGACATGCCATGTGGTGTTGTACCTTCGGACATCTGCGTTATTTCATTAAATACGTTTACAAAATTTACAATATTTTTCATATACAAAGTCAAACATTGACAAAAATGCGCATGTACTCTGAAAATTGTGTCAACTTTTGACGCCATTTAAGGAAAGCATTGTAAATGTTCTAAACGTATTTGATGAAATTACGCATATGTCCGAATGTACACAATCACATGACGTGTCTCACATGTGGCTGTGACTGGAGAAATGGGGCTTATGGGAATTGTGACCAGTGTAGCTGCTGATAAAATAGCACACGGATAACGATCCATATTGCTTGTTAGAAGCATTACGGGTGTTTCACTGATGGAATGGCGAATAGTGCAGATCCTGATCAGACGATGCGGATGCACAGGCTGATCTGGATCTACACTGGTCGCACAGCCCATAAGCCCTATTTCTCCAGACACAGCCACATATTAGTTTATCTACGCGGCATGAGAACGACGGGACGAAATGTGTTCATCTATATGAAGCGAAGGAATGAACTTGTTGGTTATTGTGTTCGTTTCTGAACTTCGACGACACGGAGGGACATAATGTACTAACGAGCTACTGTATATTATAGCCAAGGTGTATGATCACGTGGTTACAACAACAACAACAACAACACTTATTGAAAGTGTTGAAAGCGCGCCCACTCCAAAGTACGTGTTATTTGACATTTTCCTTAATATTCAACGGATGTTCATGAAATATCGCGCAGCAAACTCGTCTTCGGCACATACATATGTCGTTTTTGCGAATAATCGTTTTCCGTGTCAGTAAACACGGAAATCGATTCTTCGCAAAAACGAAGTTTGGAACAAAGTACCGAGACCGCCAAATGCAGCTTAACAAGACCCGTTTGATGCGCCATGTATCATCAACATCCGCTACATAATAAGGACAAAATACAATAATACGTACTTTGAATCGGATGCGCTTCTGGAAGTTTCAGTAATTGTTGTTGTTGTTATAACCACGTGATCATACACCTTGATAACGTTCAGCCGACACGTCTGCAATGTCATATTACTCTAACATGTACTTCCTGTCTTGTCTAATATTAACATGCCTTGTAATTACATGCAAGTCGTTGCCTTTATTCTATTCTCAATATTTTTGCAATCATGTTTTGTAATTTGTATTACTTATCTATTTATATTTCAATGTACCCAACTGATTTCTTTCTTGTCATGCTTGTACTGTTAGCCTATATGTCTAGTCATTCTGTAATGGTAGTATTGAAGTAGTATTTTAGGAAGACACGATATAATACGGGGTCAATCCGGAAGATATGTAGAATTTCTCATAATAATTATGTATTTGGTTACTGTCTGTTTCACGAAACCTGCCCAAATTTTACGGCTATATAAACAATGCAAAAACAATATGTTTTTCGATAATATTAAATTATAGCGAAATTTAGCATACTTTTTATTTCGTGAAATTTGGTCCAATATTGATTTTATTGCGAATTAGACCCACACGTGCGAGTTTTGTTTCGCACAGGTGTCGGGTGAGTTTAAAAATAGACTCTCGGAAGGTCAAACAGTTAACTTGATATCGTTTGTGTGTTAAGGTTAGACACCACCAAATAGTTTTACTATATAATTTAACCGAATGCCATCCAATAAGGCCAGTCTCTCCTACTTTCACTATTCGTATGGATGCTGTGGGACCCACTTGTACATGACCTGCAGCCAGTCTGTACTGGTTCTGCATGAACTAAACAATAGGTTCACTTACTCCTAAGAAAGAAAAATCCAACCTTGTCATATCCTCCAATATTGTGTACATTTTTTGGCCACGGAAACTCCGTTTACATCAAGTGACCAACAGGGTCAGTGTTTTCTTTTAAATGCTACAAATATGCTGAAAACTGGTGTTGAAGGCACCCCAAAATGTTCCTCAAGTGAAACTGGGTAGTAATGGATCAAGATTTGCAAGCAAACGGTGTCTGTGACCTCAAAACACCCGCACTATTTTTTTATACCGGACTACTTTTGCATACACCCTGGGCGGTTTCGCACCATTTGGTGTCTTCTAACCTTAAACGCGTCGCGTGTTTCGGAGAGTATTCGGAGGGAGTTAACTCTGCCGAAAAATATAGCCTGTTACTAAATTTAGCGATGACCTCACGATTTGTGCCGCAAATGGGGGCAAATCACGCGCAACAAAATAATCCAATGTATTTTTGTACGTAGAACATCCGTTGTTGATATTGTGCAGTGCAAGTAGTTTTTCATAATATTATTTTCAATTAGCGGTTGCGTATGACAGTTAAACGTTGAGTAACACAATGCATTTTGTTGTTATGGTTACTCCCAAGATATCACTACGGACCATCGCATCGAGGGGAGTCTGGGGCGTGGCTAACTGTCGGAGGCAATCGCAATACATAGGTTTACCCTATGTGAAAATGAGTTCTCTATGGGAATTTAACATGGGGAAAAAAGAGGTGGAGAACCTGGAGGAGGAGTTTATAAACGAAATTGATTCTGAAATCTAGCAAGATAGCTTGGAAATGATCTAACTAAGAACACAAAAGTTAAATTTTGAAAATCGGTCCTCTACTTCTGAAATTAGAAAAAAATCCCATGTTAAATCCCCATAGACATCTTGATGTCTATGGGGATTTAACATGGGGAAATTGTATTTTCGTAATAAAATCAATATTGAACAAAATTTCACGAAATAAAAAGACAGCTCATTCTTAAATTTTCTTTTAATTTAATATTATCGAAAAAAATATTGTGTTTGCATTGTTTATATGGCCGTAAAATTTGGGCAGGTTTCGTGAAACAGACTATAATCTTGTTTATTTGATATCGGTCATATGTATTTGAACTTATATCTAACTATCCACACTACTAGTCGACGTTCAATACCGTATTACTCATATGAGACCATGGCTGGAATAACTGGCGAAACTGCACCACGTTCAATGTATATAGAGATTAATGCCGTGAATGGGGAAAATATCTGGCAAGGCTTAGGAAACGGGATGGGCGAGGCTCTGCTGAGCACATCCCGTTTCCGTGCCGCGCCAGATATGTTTTCCCATTCACGGAACTAACCTACTATTACATTTATTCCGTCAACACCTACAAATGGCTTTAAAATACAAAAACAATAATCCCAGCCACCGCACATATTCATACGCAGTGATTAGGTCGCATTGACAGGATATCAAAAATGTTTCACGGCACCGTGTTTCACGGCACATACGCACTGTGTTGACGGGATAAAAAAATGTTATGTTGTAAAGTGCGTGAAATTGTACAAGCGGACATGCGATTGACAATGGACAAGTAATAGCAATACCATGCTCAATTGACATACGTTGTATCTTTCGTACTGGCTATGACATAAATACTATAGAATAGTTATTTCGTTACTGATATGTAATCACCATCACGTTTCTAAGCTATTAGCGAACGGCATTGTTGTCTAAACTATATTGATGCATGTGAGATACCATGGAAAAAACTGGGTTTACGTTAGATTTTGAGCAAAGTAGCTCCTGTTCAGCTAGCACACCCGTATAACTTGATATTAATTATGTTAGAGGCACCGTGATGTTGACCAAACCTAATCAAAGGACTGAAAGTCCAGAAATTCTGCGCAGTACGTGTGTGTGGATAAGCAATATGCTAAAAATTGGTTTGCATTCATTTTGATTGGGTCATAGAAGGGATCCAATCAATCAATCTAGCCTTCTGCTGAGTAGGACATCCTTACCATATGGTCGACCTACATGGTTCGGCCCTCTTGTACCATTTTGGCAAATGCAATGCTCGCCGATGAGAAAGCATACTCCTGAGGATAGGAACATAATCCTTGCATATACAGAAATTCTTAATGGGGCATAACAGGATTTAACTCTCAAGTACCAGGGGGCCGAAATGGTTGGTACATGAGGGCCAAACCATGTAAGTGGGCATTCCGACAAGATGAATACCGATCGCTAAATTACCCTTCGCTACTCCCTCCTACCTCCCCCTCAAAAATAAGAGAACAAATGTTTATTGCTGGTAACAAAGGCATATATTCAAATATGGTTTATATAAGTGTAAATAGTCATTTTAGGTGTTGGAGTATCTATCCTGTGTAACATGTTGCGCATATTAGCTCTCAAGTACCCGGGGGGCTGAAATGGTTGGTACATGAGGGCCAAACCATGTAAGTCAGCATTCCATTAAGGATGAATGGATTGATTATTGGTGTTTAATCGGCCTATCAACAGCCAGGGTCATGTAAGGCCGGGCCAACAGGATGGAGTGTCCTGAATTCAACCTGTAAAAAAAGTAAGGGAAATTCCCAAAATCAGAGCTCAATATTTACATAAACTATATATTCTGCCCTGAAATTAGAGTGCTGTGGATTGATTGATTGATTGATTATTGGTGTTTAACGGCCTATCAACAGCCAGGGTCATGTAAGGCCGGGCCAACAGGGATGGACTATCCTGTATTCAACCTGTATAAAATGAGGGAAATTCCCAAAATCACAGCTAAATGAATTGTTAATTATTTAAATAATATGTGACCATGTTTAACCACAGGTGCCAGACAATTTTATTAATGTACGTATATGTTTATAGTAGTATATGAATAAGGTAGACAGCGAGAATCCATTCACTAAACACGACAGAACAAAAAACAACAACACGCAGAGTGATTTCTCTTGGAAGAGTCGTCTAGGGAAATCACTCTGCGTGTTGTATATGGGATTCCCCCCTTGCCTATTTCCTTGATTTCACTGAACAGTTTCACTTTTACACTAGTCTGTGTAGTATAATATCTGTGCCACAAATTTCTTGTTACGATATGCACCGCGATTGTAGTTCCCAATCAAACTCGCGATGTATCCTGTAGATGAACTCAGTAGCTGTGTTCTATACATTTATATCATACTTTCAGTTTCGATTCCAGGCAGGCTACCAGATAATGTTTTCTTGGTATGAATTAAATAAAATAGCTTCCACCACGCTGATTATTAAAAAAATATTGTGCAATAGAAGATGAGATAACTTATTATAATATAACAATAAATGTGGATATAATTATCACAATAGAACCGATACAAATCTTACATATTCTTTGTGTTTATGGAATGGGTCGGCATAAAATGGCGGTCGGAAAATACTATACGGAGACATGCGGTTGTATCATTGCGCGTGAAAAAAAAAATTCTTCAAATGAATACATGCCAGTTTATATTATATATATCAGATAAACATTTTACTAATATAAATGTCGTGCAGAAAAAATAACAACACATGTATTACACGACACAATACAAATTATGTTAGCTCATATCAGAACTATTTTTCATGGCGTATATAGCGACGTATGTGTATCGTCAGCATAACCCGCGAAAAGATATTATTATGCAACACGACAGTTAATATTTGATAAAATAAGAACGTTTTTTGAGAAATTATATAACTGTAGCGAAAAAAAAATGTAGCTGGCGAAAAATATGAGTGAAACGTTCATAATGCACCGTTCACATTCGCATTCTTTAACATGGCGTAGGTAAAATTATGAACGTGCGTTGGCTGCTAAAAAAATCACTACGCGATCCTGCGAGACCTGGAAAATCCATTAAACAAACCTAAATTCAACCCACAGGGGCTTGAATAAAAAGGAATAGCGTATGCCTTGATCACACTGTGGACACATAGGCTGGCCAGTGACTACGCTTTCCGCCGACTCGGTAAGCACCGTATTGTCATGGCGGGTCACATATTTGGCTATGACCCGAGAAATGGAGCATATGGCATTTGCGACCAGTGTAGACCCAGATCAGACTGCGCTATCAGGGTCTACACTGGTCGCCATTCAGTCCACGAAACCCCATCATGATTCTAACAATCAGAAATATATCCCTATGATCAGGCTCCTTGAATGCGCTAGCAGATCGGGAATTAGGGTGACAACAAATACCATAAGCCCCATTTCTCCAGTAGCAGTCACGTGTCTAGTGCGACATCCGTCTAATATAAGGACACCCCCATCCCCAAATCCGTCATGAGGCGGATAGGGCAGGCGCCGGCAACAGTAGCACGGATCGCCCACCGTCTCTGATTGTAGTCTATGCCAATTATCTAGGCCAAGTATGTATTCGCTATTGTTTATCTGCATGTATACCCATGTACTGATAATTAAAAACAAACTTATATAATAATACTTTGAGTTTCTTAATTTTTTAAAATGTTGCGAGGCCAACATACACATCAATGTAGATCGCTATCAGGCTGCGTAGCCATGCAATCATGTCGAAAACATCAAACCGAGATTATATAATATAGAAAATGATATCGGAATCTGGCGAAACTTTCAGTGCATAAAAGATGAAATAAGTAAAACGTTTATCCGTTACCATTTAGCGAAGTAGTTGCGAACGGTAACTCTTGCAATCTTCTCCCGTACCGTCCGTCTACCTACGGACGGTACAGGAGTAGATTGCAAGAGTTACCTTCGCAACTATTACCGAAGATGCTGCCATATAGTTTTGTTCTGTCATTATGATCGACAACGACATTCCAAATTCAATAATCAGCCAGTACCGAAGTTACGAAGCCCCGCAGGGGACATGGATTTGTTTTTATTAATTCGTTCCCACGGGAACGAATTGTTATTTCGTGGGAACGAATCGTTAAATCCAGGGAACGAATTGTTAATTCGTGGGAACGAATTGCTATTTCGTGGGAACGAATTGTTAATTCGTGGGAACGAATTGTTATTTCGTGGGAACGAATTGTTAAATCGAGTGAACGAATTTTTAATTCGTGGGAACGAATTATTATTTCGTGGGAACGAATTAATAAAGAGAAGAATTCTACATCCCCTGTGGGGCTCCGTAGAAAGCAGTGTTGCGTACGTAGGTAAGGCCACGGTCGCCATACCAATAGAACGTGTTGAAACAGTTTGTCTAAAGTCCAAACAATATACATGGTGGTCGCAGATTTGGCGTGACTAAATGACTGCGGACATATGAAGGGTTCAGTGTCAGGGGACCGTTTCACTAAGCTTCGTACGACTAAAATGTTCGTAAGTGCAAAATTATGATAGTCTGTAAATTTCACATTTACATTGTTTTCTTGTAAATACTTATTGGATTTACATTTATTGAGCATAGGCTGCATATGCAGCCTATGCTCAATAAATGTAAATCCATACATTGAAATTTACAGACGATCTTAAATTTGCACTTACGAACATTTTAGTCGTAAGAAGTTTAGTGAAACGGGCCCCAGAAGTGGCCACTGACCATATTATATCCACTTCGTCATCTTTTCGCGTTTAATGGCAAAAAAAATGGCGTCAAAATACAACATTATTCTCGATTTACGGAATGGTGCGAGAGGTTCCGAGTGCACTGACCACTGACCCATTCATATATTAGCATGATTAGTAAACGCACACTCGAATATTGGTACGCAAGAGCAGCAAAGATCTAGAGTAACAAGAAACATTGTGTTTGTACTCCAACTCGGGCCTAGACAGCTGGGGGGCGTTTACTGAACTTCGTACGACTAAACTGTCCGTAAGTGCAAATTTAGGATCATCTGGAAATTCGAATTGATGGATTTACATTTATTAAACATAGGCTGCATAGCAACCTACGCTCAATACATGTAAATCCAATACTTGTTTACAAGAAAACATTGTTAATGTGAAATTTACAGACTATCATAATTTTGCACTTACGAACATTTTAGTCGTACGAAGTTTAGTGAAATGGGCCACTGAATGGTCCGTCCATATGGAACGTCAAATCTACATAAACTAAAATAAGTAATGCTATAGTCCGCAGACGATAACTTGCTACTTGTTTACAAACAAACCGGTCATAAACAAAACATAGTATAGGTGAGACAGGTAAATATACCCGTGTCAGTATTCCTTTTCAATATTGATTTTGAGGTTTGTTATCAAGTATTAGTTAGTCGAGGGGTAAGAGTGACGGATATCAATGCCGTAGGTAGTGAGTTCGAATCTTAGTTTTTCATGCACATATATTTTGATTTGTTTATGTTTTATTATATTTTTTTTTATGTGTGTTGCTCTTACAAATTGCATTAATTAAGCAAGATATAGATTACATGTAGAACGTTAGTCCCACTTTGAAGAAAACTAATAACTAAATGCACATTTCATATGTGTGTACAT
Source organism: Conchocele bisecta (assembly GCA_029237695.1). NCBI lineage: Eukaryota > Metazoa > Mollusca > Bivalvia > Lucinida > Thyasiridae > Conchocele > Conchocele bisecta. The sequence goes on from CM055265.1 coordinate 17,714,532, forward strand.
GAAGATTCTGGAGGATGTTCTCGCCGACCATGTCAAATTGAGGTCAGCAATAGTGATAACCCTCGCCGTTTCACATATTTCCATCTCCACCAACCAGTCATAAAAAGAACAGAATGTTATTGACAAAAGTAATGCATTTTATGAGGTTCGAACTCTCGACCAGATAAAATGAACAAAAGTTCTGCAAATGTATGGATTTTCTCCCGCTTCGATACCACTGAGCCACACACTACATGTCTATTTTGAGCTCCAATCTACATTATTATATTGACATGCATGCACGTGCACTATATAATGTATAAATTATGCACGAAAACGAGGCTATGATATGATAATACACCTGATCTACCTATATTTGAACTCATCGATTGACCTCCAGCAACTTATTATCGTCTGTCATTTATAGCTCTAGCTAGCATTGATTATTTGTGTTTATGTAGATTTGGCGTTCCATATGTCCAGAAGGCCGGCAGTTCCAACCGGATCCACAGGTTGAATAAGTCCGAGTTTGAGTGTAGACTAAACTAGAAGAGTCTATTATGCAGTCCGTTAACATACTTACAACGTTGCCACCGTAACTACAACACATGTGTAGGCAGTAAGTCGATTAGTATAGAATCGAGGTCGACCTAACTTAAAGGTAGGTTATAACATAGGGAGACAGATAGTTTTGTATATTCTATAGATATGACATTTTCTGGTAATATACACATTCATTCACCATTACCCCACGTATTGATTGTCATCTTTATAAATTTTATATCAGAAGTAAATTTCCACACTGATATCAGGGGCGATAACCGTGTTTCCTTAAAATGTTAACAGACATTACTATGTATTGTCTGTATTTATTTTTTGGTGTGCAATTATCATACTTTATAGACCATAATCTTTCGAAAATAAAAAAAGGTGACGCATCTTATTAGCATAAATAATAAATCATGCCTTATTTAATTCCTATATATAAAGAACAGTTTGTGTCTACTGAGTGGGCATGTACCTTTAACGGTATAAGTCCGGAGTTTGGCAGTGAATAGTCTCAGCCAATCAAACTGCCTTACAGTACAATATTCAAGAACATGCTCAGAACCGAATTGTAATCGCGCGTCATGAGCCTGAAAACGCTGTCACGAGAATATATGTGACGTCACGACCTCCGACGTCATCGACGTTACTATGGCGTTAGCGTAAGTTAGCAGACGCCAGCCATGGCGTTCGGTTGATTTATCAACCAAACATGATAGAATTATTCGTGCAACTGGCGAACCGTCGATGAAAGCTGGAAAAGAAAAGGATTGCGATGTAAATAATACACCGAAAGAAGACAAGACAAAGAAAGAAGGCCTCGGACCGGGTTCTAAATCTGGGTTGGCGTCTGGGCGGACCAGCAAAGCAGGCAAGGAGAACCAGTTGCTAGAGCAGCAGGGCATTATAATTGGTAAAACCATGGGCAGTGGATCGTACGCAACCGTTAAAAGCGCATATTGTATGAACAGAAAACACAAGGTCGCCGTTAAAATTATAAATAAGAATAAAGTATTTGAAGAATACTTAACGAAATTCCTGCCCCGTGAGTTGGACGCCATGCGGAACCTGGGAATACACAGTTGCCTGATACGACTCTTCCAGATCATAGAGACAACGAGTCGATACTTCTTCATCATGGAGCTGGCGGAGAACGGGGACCTTCTGGAGACGATCCAGGCGCGCGATCACATAGAGGAGGACCAGGCGGGCCGCTGGTTCATCAACCTGCACGACGGGCTCGGCTACATGCATAGCATCGGGCTCGTCCACCGCGACATCAAATGTGAGAACCTCATCCTCGACAAAGACTACAACCTCAAGGTCACAGACTTCGGCTTCTGTAAGCGTATCGGCAAGACCAAGACAGGAGACCCGCTGCTCAGCGATACGTATTGCGGGAGTTACGCGTACGCGTCCCCAGAAATCCTCAAAGGGGTCCCGTATAACCCGATCCGGTCCGAAGTCTGGAGTATGGGCGTCGTCCTCTTCACTATGGTAAGTCTGTGCTGGGTCATAAGAATACAGGTCTGTCGCTTTTTATGCGGCTTTTGCGGGAGAAATGGCATCCATGGTCAGTCTATCGTTGCGAACAGTATCTCTTGAAATCTACTTCCATATCGTAGTCTAGTCACTACTGTTCGCAACTATGCCAGTCTAGTCACTACTGTCCGCAATTAGACCAGTCTAGTCACTACTGTTAGCAACTAGGCCAGTCTAGTCACTACTGTTCGCAACTAGGTCAGTCTAGTCACTATTGTCCGTAACTAGGCCTGTCTAGTCACTACTGTTCGCAACTAGGCCAATCTAGTCAATATGTTCGCAAATAGGCCAGTCTAGCCAATCTGTTCGCAATTATGCCAGACTAGTTCATTATCTGCTAGCGCGGCCATGAAGCATGCTAACCACCTATGTTGTTTGGTAAAAGCACATAATCAAGAGATAACTATGCAGGCCCAGATCAGGATCGTCTGAAAATATCAATTGATGGATTTACATTTATTGAGCATAGGCTGCATATGCAGCCTATGCTCAATAAATGTAAATCCAATAATTGTTTACAAGAAAACATTGTTAATGTGAAATTTACAGACTATCATAATTTTGCACTTACGAACATTTTAGTCGTACGAAGTTTAGTGAAACGGGCCCCAGAAATGCTAAATTTAAACACAACACAACAGCCCACAGTCTAGACACTGACCAAACGTGGGTGTGGTATACACTGGTCAATAAGCCCACTTTCGTCATAGCGCCGTATTTGACTTTGGCTGAAGAAACTTGGTTCATGGCATCTGTGGCGAGTTTTGCTCCGTATCTGTAGCCGATTTCACCAAAATTGCAAAGGTTACTTATCTAGCAAAGTGTACTTTGCGAGAGTAATCATTTATTTTTCCCGAAATGCGTTATTTCATAAAGAACTAATGACTTCATATATAAAATTATCCTTAAATTGAAATTTTCCCCTCAAAATGTACTTAGCAAGATAAGTATACTTTGCAATTTTGGTGAAATCGTCATCTGCAATAGTAGTAAGCCGTTTCTCCACGTGAACATAATATGTGACTGGAGAAATGGGGCTTATTGGATTTGTGACCAGTGTAGCTCCTGATCAAATAACACACTTGTGTAGCCTGATAACGGTCTATATTGCTCGCTAGAAGCATGACCGGTATTTATCCAAGCGTCCTGGTGTCAATGCTAAAATAATGTTCATCTCCTAATTAGGAGATACTAACTCCTAATTAGGAGAGACTATCTCCTAATTATGAGATAGTAGCTCCTAATTAGGAATTAGTATCTCCTAATTATGAATTATTATCTCATAATTAGGACTTATTATCTCCTAATTAGGACTTACTATCTGTGCCGATGCTAAAAAATAATTAGATACTAACTCCTAATTAGGAGATGCTAACTCAAGATAGCAAGTGCTAATTAGGAGATACTAAGTCCTTATTAGGAGATACTAAGTCCTAATTAGGATATACTAACTCCTAATTAGGACATGTTATCTCCTAATTAGGACTTAGTATGTCCTAAATAGGAGTTAGTATCTCTAGTAGTATAGAGGGAGTCAGTTCATTACCGCGACTAATGGAAGCCGAATTTGGGGGTGTTTAAGTAACCACCAATATCATCCAATATATTGGTGGTTATGCTTTATATGGCGAGAAATATGAAACAAATGCCTCCACCCAAATTCGCGGCCAATCCTCCAATCCCAATGTATTGGACCCTAGCGGATTGGCGGAGCTGATTGGAGAATTTGGGTGGATTCATTTTTCCGAATTTTGTAAATTCGAAAAATTGATTAACAATTAATAAACCCCATAAACCCATCAAGGCCAATTATCCCCACTTCCTTCCAATTCTCGATTAATGGTATAGGTAATTCTCCAATCAGCTCCGTCAATCCGCTCGGGTCCAATACATTGGGATTGGAGGATTGGTGGTGGTATAGTGGGTCCGTGTGTATACCGTCGAGTTGTACTCGCCTCTTGTCGTAATAGGCTGATAGTCCTAACTTTTGCTGCGTATATGTTTTCATAACGCCGTCCCTCATTCTGAATCCGGGATTTTTACCCATGTCTCGTTCCCCGGTGTCTTCTTCGTCACGTCCCCACTCCAACGCTTTCTTATATCGGTTCCAGGTTAACGCGTTCTGCCGGGCAGACAACTCTTATGCAGAATGTTTTATTTTTCCCTCCGTTTTCTCCGGTAACTTCTCGGCAAAGTAACACTTGCTCGATAGAGCAATGACCCGATCTCCGTAAAATTCTGTCTTGAAAAGGCCGGGCTGTCTGTCGTCCCATTCACTGCACACCAACCAATTTTTCTTATCTTTTAAATAATCGGCGCGCAGGTGGGGTTTTATTATACGTGTCAAACTTGCATATTTCTCATTTCCTTGCGGAGGTTTTGCGCTTACTGCCATGCATAGAATGCCCGTATACATTTGTATTCATTCAAAATCTGCCCGATCTATATATTTATCTAAGAAGTCGTAATAGAATGATAACATTCTCAGCTTGGCGAGTTGGTACACGGCTATCCCGCAATGGAACGGTCTATTCATAACCGCATTAACTTTTCTAGAAGATATCTCGTACGAGTCCCCGATCTCCTCCAAATCGTGGAAGACGCGGATCTCAAAGTTTTGTCTACATGGTTCTCGTCTTTCGTGTACGTCGTATTCAAATGTTTTTCGGGAGATTCGATCATTTTACCGCAGCACGAGTTGCCTATTAATTTAATTATGTCCCCAATGGGGCCTTTACTCCTATCAACATCGGCAGCTTTACGTGCAGCAGTAACTTCTTTTACAAACCAGTCAAATGGGCAACCTTTTTTGTACTTAATAGCCCTATATATCCCGGTAAGGACAATCCCGTGCTGTAAATACCACTTCAGTAGGGGGGTGTATATCAACAGCTTCTTAGCTTCCATGGCCCCAACTAGTTTTGTGCCCGTTCCTCGTTTACGGCCCGTATCTTTCAAATATTTTAACATGTGATCTGGCACTTCCTCCTCCTCAACTACTCGGTTAATAAATAATGGGGACATCTCTGAAAATTTCTCTTTCAATGTTGTAGGAACCTGTATGTCCACCTAAAAAAAACCGAAGATTTTATCGTTTAATATTCCATTGGTAATTTTAGTTATGGATTTTGGATCGTGGGGATTTTGTGGGGCCGGGTAAAATACTTCCTTACCGCAGGGCATCCAATACCTTAATGAATGTAAATACAGAGCGTTAGCGTCCAGCCCCAATACCGCGGCATAACTTTTCCCCTCACCTTCCGGTGTTGATCTAATTTTTGTGACCCCGGCTTCCGCGTATCGGGAAAATACGATTGACGGTCCCCCGACCAGCGCCCCTATCAACATTTCGTACCCCTCAGCCGAGGGTGCATACAACGGTTCACATTCTGCGGCGGCCTCGGCACATTGCTTAGTTCTATAGGATTGTACGTGTTCTTTTATTGTTCCCCTAAGAAGGTACTGTAGCGCAACTACAGGGCAGGGTAACCGCGTCTCTAAACATGTCAATACCTCTATCCTTGTAAAAATTGGACATCTTACCTATCGCCTCTACAAATGGGGATACGTCCAAATCATTATAATATCTCGGAATATCTTCATATTTTTATCGTTATAAATCCTATTACACTCTTCCAGCTGCGCTTCATTTATTTTTTCTTTAGGATTAAGTTGGTTGGCCCAGTGATCGATATCTGGTAGCCCGGGATAATCTAATTTATCTGGGGAATGAAATCACTCGTATGGAAAGAACGACTTTTGCCCCTCGCAACCGTACGCCTTTATCCATTTGTCGTATGAGGTCTCTGGACTGAGATATAATTTTACGTCTAGAAATCTGAATTCGGGGGTAAATAGGAATATCGTCGTGTTTGCCTTTTTGCCCACTAGAACCTTTGGTGTGATGTCGGTCAATACTCCGACGAAATGTTTTTTTATGAGATTTATATCGTATCGGCTACAATTAAACCCAATTACGGGAACTTGATCGATCCATCTATTGATCTCGCGTTGCTGGGTAACTGGAAGTGTATCTATATAGGTGGGCATATATTCTTTCCCAACAACTTCTCGTATATTCTTACCCCGTTTCTGTATGTCCTCCATAAAGAGCGCCACCAATTTGGCGGGATCTGTTTCAAATATGTGAGTTATTCCATCCAATCCGTGATTGGCGTTGGGGGTACATAATGTATCGCCGATACTCACACTTATGGGAACGTGCTCGCTTACAAACTCGAGATTACCTTTCTTACTCCTGCATCGACTATCGCCTTCACTAGTTTTCGATAAATACGCTTCAAAATCGTATACAATCTGGTGTGGATAAATTACTGTTGGAGGGGGGGGGGGGGCAACATTGGGATCAACGTCACCTGTATAAGCGCACTCCCAAATTTTAACTAATTTGCACTCCTTCTCGATTGCAGCTTCTCTCGCGCGAGTTTTATTGAATTGTACATACTTCCACCCAAAGTGTTTAAGACACCCGTATCAATAACACCCGTGAAATTGGTAAGCTGTGTTGGTTTCCCCACAAAATTCGTCGACTGGCGCTCCTGCCACAAGTCTCTCACCACTGTGGCCGCAGTGCGCAGTGTGAAGATGGGGTCCGGTGAAAGAATTGAGCCAACTTATCGCCTTCTTACTCGCGTGAGATCTCGGATAAAAGGCCTTTTCGAACGCAGATGCTGGTCTATCGATCTGACCGCCTTTGCACGTGAGCTTCGTCTCCCCTCGCATACATGTGCTAGCGTGTCTTTTTAAATTAATAGATTTCGTGAATCTCTGATCGCAGGCGCCAAAACAATACGTCTTAGTGACCTTGTCCATGTCGGTAATCAAGAACGCGTGATTGTTGTAAATTCCTATTTTCATTTTCTTCGTCCCGAGTTCGTCATAGTGCGCCGCCACTTTTCTTAAATACCATGTACCGTCCTCAACCGGCTCATATACCTAAATTCCTATCTTACACCACTCCTCCACTTTGTTAAGGTCATCGAACGGTATAGGCCCTGACGGCCGCTTCCACCCTTTATTTCTACGGAAATCTAAATATTCTTGCGCTAAAACTTGCGTCGCTGTTAAGCATCGGTCCGCCCGGAGTTTAGTTGTGTGGAGAACTATGCACCTGAATAGACATTTGTCGTCGTTGAATGTGTCCAATGGTTTCACCCCCTTACTACGGGGCGCCATGCAGGACAGGTTAATTATGTGTACAAAATTGAGTTTTGTAACACTAAAAATCACAAAATTCAATTCTGTGTCACAAAATTCAATTCTGTGTCACAAAATTCAATTCTGTCAATTCTGTGTCACAAAATTCAATTCTGTGTCACAATTCAATTTTGTGAAGACAGAATTCATTTTTGTCCACAAAAATTAGTTCCGTATGTCATCTCTACGTTGATTTGTTGAGATCGGTCTTAGTCCATTTTACTAGATGGTGGAGTACACTTGCAGGATTTAAATATTTCAATGCGAAAATATAACCCAATATATCAATATTATACTTCTTTATGGACAGTTATTTTGGCTATATTATGATTACAAATGAGTGGTCACACCATATAAGCATATATACTTTGAAGGAGAAATAAGAAAAATATTCAGAATTTTCCCTCAATTATGTAAACAGGGTCAAACATAAAGTAGCCGGGATATAGCTAGACCTGAGAGCATGCCCATATATAGAGAATACCAGGCTAGTGTATTTTGATATCAAGTTTATCAGGCAAGGCTAGGAAACGCGTAGGAATTCCGAGGCTTGCCGAGGAATTCCTACCGTTTCCGAGCCGAGCCTGATAAACTTGATATTAAAATACACTAGCCTGGTATTCTATTTATCAGGTAACGTTTTATGCTCGAAAATGACATTAGATGACGTCGTATTCTAACAGTAGATCTAACCTTGTGAAACAAATGGTATTGGATATGTGTCTACTAGTTGCGAAGTTACGTGTTCGCAACTATGTGTCTCACATGCATTATTTACAGTATACACCATCTTAGTACATGTATCCATGGTATCTACACAAATACTACAAATGGTTTCCTCAAATGGCCCAATACACACATTCTGTTTATAAACACAGACAGCAGTCAGAACACAGGCCACAGCGCGTGTATTATTGATTTAACTGGGCAAATGTACCTTACGATACACACTAAATGACGTCAGTACTCGCGGGAGATCTACATGTACATGAATTATGTGTACAATTATAACGCAAATGAGTTTAAATACGAATGGGTTTGTCAACGTTTGACTGTTTGGAGATAGTTGAAGCAAAATGGCAGAATGAGAAATGAATCATCGGCAGAATGAGAAATAAATCATCGACATTGAATGTGTAGATCGGCGACCGTGACCCATTTCTCCAGTGCAGTTTCTGACCAATGGTAGTCCTTCTTACATGCGTGTGCAGAATTGACAGAATTGACTTTTGTGACACAGAATTGAATTATGTGGCACAGAATTGAATTTTGTGGACAGAATTGAATTCTGTGACACAAAAGTGAATTTTGTGACACAGAATTGAATTTTGTGGCACAAAAATGAATTTTGTTGACAAAATTGAGCCATGTCCCACTTGGCGCCCCATACTTACGGTGTAGCAACCATTCTGGGAGCAGCCCCCCCCCCCCCCCCCCCCCCCCCCCCCCCCCCCCCCCCGCCCCCCCCCCCCCCCCCCCCCCCCCCCCCCCCCCCCCCCCCCCCCCCCCCCCCCCCCCCCCCCCCCCCCCCCCCCCCCCCAGCCCCCCCCCCCCCCCCCCCCCCGCTATTTCTGAAGACTTCATCCCAATACCCCCAACAATGTTGGGCTTGGAGGCCAGACTTATTTTAACCGTAACATCCACCCACCTAACAAACGTCCATTTTGTGTTCGGCCATTCGATTTAGTCGATGTTCAGCCTCCTCGTACTCTCTAAGCCAGGGACTTCCCTTCAGTTGTTTATGAAATATTATTATGTTTGGCCTCCCTCGCTCGTCATTCTCACCCAATCCGGGATTGGAGGATTGGGTGTGCACTAATTTATATGAAAAGGAATATCTCAAATAGAAACTTCCCGTTAATGTCGGCGCAACCTCATCCATTAGTCGTTTCGATATGTTCCCCTGAACGCCTCGTTTTAGAGTTATCGACACCACGCGACGGCCTTTCTCAGTTTTTCTCTCCGTCTGTGCGTAGTATTCCAAAATGTCGTCTCCCTGTTCTATTATTTTCTTATTATTGTGCTGGGAGATTCGTCTACCGTGTTGTACGATGTGTTCACCCGATCCAGGTGCACCCGGAGAGTTTTCGTGAAGGCGAAGTCCACCGGGTTATCACCGACGTACTCCCCCGGGGCAAACAAGCCTTTATTCGCGGAGTATGTCTCTCTAAAACCAAGTCGAATACCCAACATCGTGGATGTCATTATCTGGCTGTCTGGGCCGATGGTCATTGTTGCAAGTCCGGTAGCCTTCGATACTGTGAGGTTGACTATATCAAGCTCTGTGGAAACACAGTCTATGAGCTGTCTTGCTCCCCACAGTCCGGGAGGCAGCTTTACACCTACTTGTTGTCCATCCTTCACATAGTAAAACCCTTCGCTCGTCCCCACATTCTGCCACCCAACCGTGAAGTTGATTGATCTGAGGCCTACCCGGCGTTTTCCACAGCAGTTGTCGATTGACTTCTGAAGTTCACAACTCTCTTTTTGAACATTAGTGATAGCAGCAAACATAATAAACTCCGATTAAAATGTCGTTGGATACCAAGGCATTTAGCTTCAATTCAAAGGCAAAGTACGCTGGGGGAGGTGTGTACTACTTAACGGTAGGAATACACTACTTAATTAGAAAGCTAATAAACCAAGCAATAAGAGTAAACGAAGACACCGGATTTGATACAACTTTTTCAAACATATTTGATAATTATAGGCTGTCCAAAATTACTACCCAAGAAACCCTAGACACGTGGAAAGCAACACCGATGCAGTTTTGGCAGAACCAGTTAAAGTTTACTGTGTGGTGTGCCACAACCGGGTGTGGTGTCTCTTACATAAACCACATGGAGCATAATCTGACCGCTTTATGTGAAAGTGTTTATACTTTTCACGTCTACTACACTATTAGGAGGATTCTCAAAGAGATGAGCGTGAAACTCCCCAAGAGGATAATTGGGACCCTCTATACAGCCCGTACGACCACAAAGCCTACGAAAGAATATGCAATGAATTTCAGATTTCTAAACATACCGACTGGAAACAGAAAACAGTTACTAAAAATGATGGGTTAGGTGATATATCTGTAAATGGTTACATCGTAACGGACACAAGTCTTGGGGTTTTTAATCCTACCAACATGACATATACACGAAATGACCCAAATGTTTACTGCACGTTTGCCGGGTGTAAAGACATCGTGGATGAACATATCGATTACATAGAACAAAGCAAACACGTCGAGATCGGCCGGGGGACTTTCATTTTGGATAGGGAGAAGGGGTTCACCAGGGCTGGGGTTACCCGCCTCAACGACTCCATTCGCATATACGGCTGGCCATTCTCGGCGCACAGGGGCAAGTGTGCAGTTCTATAATAGGAGACGGGAAGGCGTTTGACGCGCAAAAACAGTTATTGGCCAATGTCGAGGACACCATCTCATCTCCGGTGGACCTCCCGGCGGCGATCCAGAATTATCAAGAAGTTTTGCAGAATGCCAGCACCCCAGTACGCTATGCATTTGGATTTGGTCTTTATATGGCGCCGAGCAATATGATACTACGAGACGACCCGGTTGACGGTTACAATAATCAGATCGTAAACGCCACCGTCAACCAAAAATTCGGCTACAACGGGAACGTGAACGCGGATATCATCAAGTCCCCCCCCCCCCCCCCCCCCAAGACGGTCGGGTTCATCCAATCTCGATTGGGAGTTGAGGTTGAAAAATATTTCATAAAACCCCCAAACCAATCATCAACACACCAATCGCGATTGGAGAAATTGGAAGAATTGGATGCACCCCCCCCCCCCCAATCCAATCGTGATTGGAAGAATTGGGTTCCACCAGTTCACCCAAGCCAATCATCAACACACCAATCGCGATTGGAGAAATTGGAAGAATTGGAACAGGAGCGGTAACTAGTTAGTGCCACAGCCCACGAGGAGGAGAAATTAGGACTCGTCGTAGCCCTCGTGGTGATCGGACTACTCGCGCTTTGGTTTTAGGAACTCTCGGGCGGAGAATAGTAGGCGATCGCCACGATTAAAGCCCAAGTATTTTTGGCGAGCCATCCGGCCGTTTTTGATAATATAGATAACAAGTAGGAGACGACACTCCCGATCAACCCAGGCAGCGCGGTAGCCGCCTTTCCGGCTAATTTAGGTAGGAGATTGGCGACGGCTTTTAGATGTTTTTTTGCCCACTCCTTTGCTCCGCCGGATGGCGCGGGTGCTGGCGCGGGTGCAGCCGCCGCACCGCCTACAAGCAGCTCGATAGCTAGAACTATGGTTGATATAGTCATGCCGACAGATGCTTACTATTGTGACGCCCTGCTCTCTGAACAGAGTGCGAATACGCTCACCGAGTGTCGTCTCCTCGTGCAGAACCCTCGAGATTGTTTCGCGGATCCGACAAGCCGATGCAGCCTCCAAGCGAGCTGCTCTTTCATCCCGCAACGACCGCAGGCGTTCGGTGATTCGCTCGGTAGATTCTCTATCGTCACGGACTTCCTCCAGTTTCCTTTCTTCTAGCGCGATATGTTCATCCAGCGCCGTGAGTTTGGAGAGGTTATGGACCAATTCGCCCCGGACTGTTTGCATAGCCTTATCGAGGCCCCGGAGTTCGCGAAGAGGTAACGGTGGGTCATCCATCGTGCTGAGTATTCCATCTATCTCGCTTTCGCTGCGCTCCATTGTGCGAATAGCTTCGGTGGCTACACGAGGGACCTCGCTGAGCTCGACAGTTTCTATCGCGGCGGCCGTCTTCGTCGTCGTTTCGTCGGTAGACTGTAGGGTCTCTATAGCGCGGGCGGGCATAATTGTTTTACCCCTCTTCCAATCTACGAATCCGAGTTCATCCCTTACGATTTCGCCACCGCCCCGTGTTTTTCCGGCAATGGTGCTCAGCGATAGGGGTTTTCCGGTCCTCGTGTTGACGATCGGGATATTTTATGCTTTTAGTCGCAATCTACCACGCAGACCCAATTCGAACTTGGAGTAGTCGCGGCCGACAGCCGGGACCACACCTTTTTCTGCCAAACTGTTGTAGTAGTCGTCTACAGTTGACTCGAGTAATTATCGACTTAGACTAATGGTGTTGGTAGCGCCACCTATTTCCTCCAATTCATCCAATCGCGATTGGATTGGAACTGGAGTCTCTATGAAGGGCATTTCGTAATCGATGTCATCATCGATGTCATCATCGATGTCATCATCGAGGTAATATTCCATACCAATATCGTAATCAGCCATATTTAACGATGTATTAAAGAAAAAACCATACGGGTTTAATAGAGTATTTAAATATGTCTTCGAGTCAAAACGGTCGCAAACTCAATCCATACCGCAGACTGCGGGAGCTTGTGGCGAAAGGCGTGCGACAAAGCGTCGTTATCACGAACAACCCATCAACGATCGACCATAACCAACAGCTCTTGGCCCGCTTCCCCAACCTCGGAGCTAGCGACGTCATTGTAGCGGGGACTGTTCGCCTCGTTTTCACTATTTCGCTGACGTCGACAGACGTGGACCGAACCGTCGTTCCGAACCTGGGTCGCGCCATCGTCAAGAAGACCATGATAAAGATTTCTGGTAATGAGGTGATGTCGATCGACGACAGCGACGTCTACCATTGTTACCAGGACCTGTGGAAGACGGCGCAAGAGCGCGAAAATGCGGTCTATCAGGGTATTGACACCAGCAAAAATAAGAACGTTACCAGACTTAGAATCGGGGCTGGTAAGAAGGTAGATAACGACGCGAGTGACAACGCGATCGCGGCCGCTTACGGCAACCGCTTCTACATCCCGCTCGACTTTGAGTTGCTGGATAGTCACATGCCCTACTATCAGAGCGCTTTGGCTGACCGCCTCGAATACGAACTAACTTTCAACGACTACGGCCGAGTTCTCATAGCCACCGACATGGCATCGACGTATACGATCGATAATGTTTCGTTGGAGTACGGCATGGTCACGATGCCAGAACTCGCGCGATTGATCAGAACCCAGTACGCCACTGCAAGATGATGAAAGACAAAAGCGACACATTGTGGAATATTAATGTCAACATACCCGCCCGCTCGATGAAAGGTATACTGATGCTGTTCGAGGAGGGTCGGTTCGTTAGAAAAACCGACAAATTATATAACCCCAAAATCAGGAAGGTCGAGGTGACGATCTAGGCAGTTCCCAATCAACTATACAGTCAGTGCCTTCGCGCGCACCAGCAGTGGGACGAAGTCATAAAGCAGTTTGCTGCCGGCTCTAAGCGCTCCCCGGAGGTTGCCGCGGTTGCCAAAGACCTGCAGCTCTCGGACGTCTCCCTTGCGCAGTTCCCGACTACCAAATACGCGTTATGGCTAGACATGCGAGTCAGCGACGACGACCAAATGTACGGTAGTGGACGCCAAGTTGAGAACGCTAGTGAGGGTGTGACGATCCAGATAACCAAAGAGGCGGATGGAGCTGGCGCATTGAACGTGTATCTATATATAATCACAGACGCACAACTCAACATCGAAGATGGTCGATACGTCTCAGCACTCTACTAAATCTAAAAAATAAAGTGTGTGATGCCCACTCTGCCATAATATGTGGGCAGACAGGATGTGGAAAAACGGTTTTCATCCTCGACTTGCTCGAGGGGTCCTACCGCGATATCTTTAAACACATTGTGATCCTGTGTCCCACTGTGCGGCACAACGATACTTATCAGCGGCGCCCGTGGATATGGACCGACCCTGAGGTATACGTTATTGACCCCGGTGATATGCTTCACGGTTGGCTGCGCGGCTTCTACCAAAGATTCCAGGGCGAGCCCACCCTATACGTGATTGACAACTGCTCGGCCAAGACGGCGATGACCAAAAAGAAGGACATGCTCTCCGAGCTCGCATTTTCTGGCCGCCATGCGGGGCAAAGCGTATGGATCTCCACTCAGAAGTACAACGCCGTCCTCAAGGATCTGCGCGAGCAAACGAAATGGGTCGCCCTCTTCCACTTCAAGGACCGAGACTCATTCGATGAATGTCTTCGAGAGAACGACGTTATCCCAACGCGCAAGGAGCGCCTGGAGGTTCGACAGATGTTTTCGGGAACTAAGCACGCCAAGCTTCTGTTAAAGACTGATCAACCCACAAATTATGAAGTTATCAATTAATTACTGAATTACTGAATTACTGAATTACTGAATAATCTACTAATATCTACTAATATCAATATTTACTAATATCTACTAGTATCTACTAAATAATTTAGTAAATATTACTGAATTATTACTGAATTACTGAATTATTTATTAAATATTACTGAATTATTCGCAACTTCAATTCACGAATTGATGCTGTTACTCATAATTAATTTTATAATTTTCTTAAAATTACAAACAGTTTGATGTTAAACTTATAAGACTAGTCAGAATAGTACACCCAACACTGTTGGAATAATGAACTGCGACGAACTTCTCGATCAGCTAATGGAAGAAACAGTCGCTCCGACTGCCGATACGGTATCTTTCCTGAAAGATGGTCCGACTGCCGATACGGTACATGTATCTACCCAACCGCACCCCCAATCCAATCGCGATTGGAATAATTTGAACAGTGGGATGAAAGAAAATGAAAACACGACGCGACGCGAGCGGCTAGCTGCGCTGGTTGCTGGGGGCAATCGGATCAGTATTTCGGTAGACGTCTCTCAGTTTGTCAGGTGGACAAGATGTCAGATGTAGATGTTGATAAAATGTATGCGCGATACGAGTCTAAATTGTGGGCAGAGATGACGAAAACTCTTGGGGCGGCGGCTATTCATTTGTACGCTACCGCTGTCAATGCAATTCTCCCTATATATCTGACACAGCGGGGTTTATTGGTGATTTAGAGACTGACCCTTTTGTAGGACACACTCTTAGAACGGCCTGCTGCTCAATTTATCACAAGTTTGGAATGTACTTAGCTCCGCTGACAACCGCGTTGACCACGGATTTACACTGTCAATTTGGACATATATGTCCACAAACTACAAGCTCAGAAAATGATGACACAAGACGCACCTGTGCAAGCACCTGCGAGAGTCACGGAACCGCAATCCCCGATTGCTCTTCCAATTGTGATTGATCCTCCAACGGCGTTGGGGAAACTATCCCCAATTGCACGACACAAAAACCCAAAAAGACAGGCAGCTGGGCGGGCAGCGGCTGCCACCCGAAAAGCTAAACAAGATAAAATACTCGCCGAGCTTCGAGAGGCCAAACAGTCGTTGCAATCGGGGATTGCGGTTCCAGCCGCACCCCCAAACCAATCGCAATTGGAGTTGGGGGCAGAAACACCAAAACACCCGAAGACAGCTGCGGTTCAATCTCCGCAGGAACACCAATCGCAATTGGAAGAGCAATCGTGGAATTGCTGCAGCTCATACCTGGATTATCCCGTGGGTTGTTGGTGGTGGTCTGGCAGTTGTGGGCACCGTGTGTGTGTGGAAATATATTTCGAGAAAACCCCCAACACTGTTGGAGGCGGTTCCGATGGAAGTTACGAAACCGATTGCGCCCCATTTAAACATTAATCACGATCCCTTTTATATGCAATAACTGTAATGGCTGAAAACGATGGTAAAATAATAGTGAATGCGGTTTATCACGCCGTGGTGATATCGGGTCTCAGTATCGGGTTTGCTCGACTATCAAAGATGGCCTTAGGAGGGCCCACTCCCAAATTGGATATGACCGTGAGAGACGTAGTGGCAGTGACCTTCAATGTAGCGTCCGCAGTTTGGACCCGAGATTATCTAATTAAAGCTGGAATTCTACATGCTAATATATGGAAATAAAATGGCTACGATCGGAGTAATAGGTGGTGCAATCGTGAGCGCAGTGGCGTTCGGCGGTAGCAACTATTTATTCTCGTTAATAGGACCGGACGCGGGTGAGGAGCGTAAGCGTCACGATTTAGCTACAGAACAACTCAATATCGCAAAGGAAGCTTGGTCGGAAAAACGAATCAGCCGTGTGGACTGGATCAACGAAGAGCTTCGCCACGAGAGTCACGCCGTGCAAACTTTCCGGAACGTTGACGAAGCCATGCGCGAGTACGCGCAGGTATATCCGCAGAAAATTCTCGCACCGCTGGATCCCGAGCTCCGACTTTCAGATTTCTATATACCGTCAGAGGCCCAAAAAGACCGCGAGATCGCGTTCATCGTCGTGGGGATGGCTGCGGTGGGTCTCGTCAGCCACTATATTGGAAAAGCAATAAGTAAAAGCAATAAGCAATAATTATTTTTAAAAAAAATAAAAAATTAAATAATATATATATATAGAACGATGTTAGTTGACGAGCTTTATTTTGCTCTGATCGATGTAGGCTACACGGCCCTTAAACGCCGTTTAGCTGGCGCAAAGGGTCCGATCCATCTGGCCCAAGACTCTCTAGAGACGTGGCGCGAGGACTAAAAAGCGGCCACCCTTTTCGCAAAGCGGATGTTAGATTCCTCCGAGTACCCGCTCCTGAGCTGGAACTTAACCGGCAGCTGCAGCCAAACTTCCAACAAAGATTTAGTATCGACGACGCAGTTACCGGACGATCTGGCGAGGGCATGTTGGAGATTGTTCAACCTACTAGAATACCTCGCATACGATGGACACGCGCAAGCTTGACAGCAAACTATCAATTCGCCTAACGCGCAAGCTAGCGAACACATACTACAACCCCCGCGGCTACTGGAAGGGACTCGCGGCCATCAAGAACCTCGCGGCGGCGACCAAGGTTTCCGAAAACGCAGCCAATGAATGCCTCAAGAAGCAGGCCATCTGGCAGATCTATTTGCCCGCGCCTCACAATATTCCGCGGCCGAAATTCGACGTGCCGGTGCCGAACGAAGTCCACCAAGCAGATCTCCTGTTTCTCCCTCACGATCGCGTCGGTCGCAAGACGTAGAAGTACGCACTGACAATCGTTGATGTAGCGAGTCGCTGTAAGGGGGCTGTGCCGCTGGCCACGAAAGAGTCTAAGGAGGTGGCCGAGGCTCTTTCCCGAATATATAAGAGGAGTCCTCTCAAATGGCCGAATCTTCTCAAGGTCGATCCCGGCCGAGAGTTCATGGGCAAGGTCTCTCATTTTATTGGCTAAACACAACGTTTCTGTTAGACGCGGCCGCGTTTACATCCACCGGGACCAGGGGATCGTGGAGCGGTTCAATCGAACCCTGGCTAAGAGGCTGGTCGGACATCAATACGCCAAAGAGGTTGTAGACCCTCATTCGCGATCGACCGAGTGGGTGACCAGGCTGCCAGCCGTGGTCTCCGCATTGAACGGCGAGGTGACCAGATTGATCGGTAAAAATCCTGTAGATGCCATCAAGTCGGAAATAGTGGCGCACAAACCATCCGCCGTCTCGCGTGGGCGACCCGTGGGTTTAGCGGAGAAACAGCTTCCATCGGATGTTGCCGTCCGGTACCTCTATCAACCGGGAGAGCTCGAAGGTGGTCGCCGCCGCGCGACTAATCCCGTGTGGTCTCTCAATGTATATCATCTGGATCGATCTATTACCAAACCCAATGAGCCCGTGCTCTACTATTTGGATGACGGTCCATCGCGCGGGTTTGTTCGCGAAGAACTTCTTGCGGTGCCTTCTGACACCCAGCTGCCGGTTAAGTTATGAAGATTCTCATAATTACGAGTTAATCAGTTTTTCGAATTTACAAAATTCGGAAAAATGAATCCACCCAAATTCTCCAATCAGCTCCGCCAATCCGCTAGGGTCCAATACATTGGGATTGGAGTATTGGCCGCGAATTTGGGTGGAGGCATTTGTTTCATATTTCTCGCCATATAAAGCATAACCACCAATATATTGGATGATATTGGTGGTTACTTAAACACCCCCAAATTCGGCTCCCATTAGTCGCGGTAATGAACTGACTCCCTCTATACTACTTCTCTTAATTAGGAGATAAATATATTTTAGCATTGGCACCACGACGCTTCCATGGGTATTTCACTGATCAGGGGTGGGAACAGTTCCAAATGCCAAATGCTGAAAATGGCTAAAGAAACATATTTTTGCACCCACAAATGAGTGAAAGTTTGCCTCTTATGTCGAAACATTAGTAGTTATCTGCAATTATCAGGAACCTCAAATCCTGATGTCATTATATATCCTGAAATCCCCTCCCCCCTCCACACCCCCCCCCCCCCCCCCCCCCCCCCCCCCCCCCCCCCCCCCCCCCCCCCCCCCCCCCCCCCCCCCCCCCCCCCCCCCCCCCCCCCCCCCCCCCCCCCCCCCCCCCCCCCCCCCCCCCGAATGGAATGGCGAACAGTGCAGATCCTGACTGTGCGAATCTGGCTGATCTGGATCTACGCTGGCGCAAAATTCATAAGCCCCATTACTCCATTAATAGCCACATATAAGCCCCTATAAATCCAAATATTTGTTTCAGTCGTAGACAAATAATTGAGACACGACATGTGATGGATGTTGTACCTTCGGACATCTGCTAAATACGTTCATAGAATTTACAATATTTTTCATAAATAAAGTCAAAAGTTGACAAAACTTTCAGAGTACATGCGGATTATAATTCCGCATGTACTCTGAAAATGTTGTCAACTGCTGACCCCATTTACGGGAAATATTGTAAATTTTGTAAACGTATTTCATGAAATTACGCAGATGTCCGAAGGTACAATATCACACGGCGTGTCTCATATAGGCGTGAGAAGTAGGACCTTAACACACTTGTAATAACCACAGGTGGAAGACTCGGACCTAGGACCCAATTATTGGGTCCTAGGTCCGAGTCTTCCACATGTGGTAATAACTGGAGATCTTTGTCTCTTGTACATTCACACCATAAAATTAGAATCAATTTATTTATGGCCTAAGCCCTTAATGAGACAAGCCATGTAATTGTGTGCCTCAGTAGATTTTTCATGAAAAGTCTATACAAAACTTACAGTATTTACGTAGATCAACATTTGGCGAAATTTTCGGAACAAATGCGGAATATTATTCAGCATTTGCTCTGAAAATTAATCACCTTACAGATAATATCATAGTTTTTATAAATATTTTTCATGAAAAATCGTACATTTTCTTGGGTATAAAATCGTATGACCGGGTCTCATTTAGCCGACTTCCGTGACTGAATGGCGCTGTTGAGCACCTATATGTGGCAACTACCACAAACACAATGATCAACAATTACTTTTGACCAGTGCAGCTCTAGATCGGATAAGTACTAGGATTGAGTATAGATCTGGGGCCCGTTTCACTAAACACCGTACGACTAAAATGTTCATAAGTGCACATTTTGGATCATCTGGAAATTTCAATTGATGGCTTTACATTTGTTGAGAATAGGCTTCATATGTATGGGGTGCCGTTTTGGACTTTAATAGCACTTCGTGATATCATCACTTCAAATACATGATATCACCTATTCGAATTGATGATATCACCTATTTGAAGTGATGATATCACCTATCCGAATGGGTGATATCACCTATTCGACACTGAAATGGTGATATCATGCATTGTAACTGGTGATATCATAACTTCAAATGGATGATATCACCTATTCGAATGGATGATATCACCTTTTCGAATGGATGATATCACCTATTTGAATGGGTGATATCACCTATTTGATTTGAAGTGATGATATCATCCATTCGAATAGGTGATATCCTCACTTCAAATACATGATATCACCTATTCGAATGGATTATATCACCTATTCGAATGGATGATATCACCTATTTGATTTGAAATGTTGATATCATCAATTCGAATGCATGATATTATCAGTTCAAATACATGTTATCACCTATTCGAATGGATGATATCACCTATTCGAATGGATGATATCACCTATTTGATTTGAAGTGATGACATCATGCATTTGAAGTGATTCAGCAAAATCTGGTGATATCACCAATTCGAATGTGTGATATCATGTATTCAGGACGAATAGGTGATATCATCCTTTCGAATAGATGATATCATCCATTCGTTTAAATGATAAAAGAGAAAATGATTACTCACTGCTTACAGTAGTCTCGCAGAAACAGGACTCCCAGTCAAAAATTTAAGCACTCGACTTTACTGCGGGATTATTATTGTTTTGTTCATAATTTAATATCTTATTGGAGAATAATTTCATAATAGAACTAGAAAAAGTCGATGGCGCGCCATCGCAATATACCCACTTTCCCCAAATGCTAAGTCCGAAAGGGGGAGGTAATCCATGATGGAGGGTCGGATAAAAAATCCGAATTCACTTTGCGCATCAGCACATCAAAACGAAGCTACGAACCAAATATCAGACGCGTAGGTATTAAGGTGAAAAAGTTTTTCGAGCTACAAGGAAAAAATGGGAAATTCTGAGTGCGAAAGGGGGAGGTAATCCATGATGGAGGGTCGGATGAAAAATCCGAATTCAATTTGCGCATGTGTACATGATAACGAAGCTACATAGCAAATATGAGGCGCGTAGGTATGAAGGTGAAAAAGTTTTTCGAGTTACAAGGAAAAAATGGGAAATTCTGAGTCGGAAAGGGGGAGGTAATCGATGATGGAGGGTCGGATCAAAAATGGGAATTCACTTTGCGCATGTGCACATGATAACGAAGCTACATAGCAAATATGAGGCGCGTAGGTATGAAGGTGAAAAAGTTTTTCGAGTTACAAGGAAAAAATGGGAAATTCTGAGTCCGAAAGGGGGAGATAATCCATGATGGAGGGTCGGATGAAAAATCCGAATTCACTTTGCGCATCTGCACATGATAACGAAGTTACATAGCAAATATGAGGCGCGTAGGTATGAAGGTGAAAAAGTTTTTCGAGTTACAAGGAAAGAATGGGAAATTCTGAGTTCGAAAGGGGGAGATAATCTATGATGGAGGGTCGGATGAAAAATCCGAATTCACTTTGCGCATCTGCACATGATAACGAAGCTACATAGCAAATATGAGGCGCGTAGGTATGAAGGTGAAAAAGTTTTTCGAGTTACAAGGAAAAAATGGGAAATTCTGAGTCCGAAAGGGGGAGATAATCCATGATGGAGGGTCGGATGAAAAATCCGAATTCACTTTGCACATCTGCACATGATAACGAAGCTACATAGCAAATATGAGGCGCGTAGGTATGAAGGTGAAAAAGTTGTTCGAGTTACAAGGAAAAAATGGGAAATTCTGAGTCCGAAAGGGGGAGATAATCCATGATGGAGGGTCGGATGAAAAATCCGAATTCACTTTGCGCATCTGCACATGATAACGAAGCTACATAGCAAATATGAGGCGCGTAGGTATGAAGGTGAAAAAGTTTTTCGAGTTACAAGGAAAAAATGGGAAATTCTGAGTCCGAAAGGGGGAGATAATCCATGATGGAGGGTCGGATGAAAAATCCGAATTCACTTTGCGCATTTGCACATGATAACGAAGCTACATACCAAATATCAGGCGCGTAGGTATGAAGGTGAAAAAGTTTTTCGAGTTACAAGAAACGTGACGGACGTACGGACGGACGGACGTACGGACGTACGGACGGACGGACGGACACCCGTGACGAAAACAATATACCCATTTTTTTTTCCTAAAAAAGTGGGTATAATTATAATATTAACACGTTTGCATGCTTACTATTTTTGTTAGCATATTTAGCAAGTGTTTTTAACGTTAGGATTATTTTCTCGCCGGGAGAAATCCTTCATTTTGAAACATAATGTTTCTTCCGAAAGGATGATATCACCTATTCGAAAGGATGATATCACCTATTCGTTCTGAATACATGATATCACGCATTCGAATTGGTGATATCACCAGTTTGTGCTGAATGGATGATATCATGTATTCGAATGGGTGATATCACCTATTCAAATGCATGATATCATCACTTCAAATCAAATAGGTGATATCATCCATTCGAATAGGTGATATCATGTATTTGAAGTGATGATATCACCTATTCGAATGGATTATATCATCACTTCAAATCAAATAGGTGATATCACCCATTCAAATAGGTGATATCATCCATTCGAATAGGTGATATCAAGTATTTGAAGTGATGATATCATCAATTCAAATGCATGATATCATCACTTCAAATTGAATAGGTGATATCATCCATTCGAATAGGTGATATCATCCATTTGAATAGGTCATATCATCCATTTGAAGTGAGCTATTAAAGTCCAAAACGGCGTCCCATACATATGCAGTCTATTATGGGGCGCCGTTTTGGATTTTAATAGCACTTTGTGGTATCATCACTTCAAATGGATGATATCACCGATTCAAATGGATGATATCACCTATTCAAATGGATGATATCACCTATTCGAATGAATGATATCACCTATTTGATTTGAAGTGATGATATCATCAATTCGAATGCATGATATGATCACTTCAAATACATGATATCACCTATTCGAATGGATGATATCACCTATTTGAATGGGTGATATCACCTATTTGATTTGAAATGATGATATCATCCATTCGAATAGGTGATATCATTACTTCAAATACATGATATCACCTATTCGAATGGATGATATCACCTATTCCAATGGATGATATCACCTATTTGATTTGAAGTGATGATATCATGCATTTGAATAGGTGATATCACCCATTCAAATACATGATATCATCAATTCAGCACAAACTGGTGATATCACCAATTCGAATGCGTGATATCATGTATTCAGAACGAATAGGTGATATCATCCTTTTGAATAGGTGATATCATCCTTTCGGAAGAAACATGATGTTTCAAAATGAAGGATTTCTCCCTGCAAAAAAAAGAGAAAATAATCCTAACGTTAAAAACACTGCTAAATATGCTAACAAAAATAGTAAGCATGCAAACGTGTTAATATTATAATTATATTATGAAATTATTCTACAATAAGATATTAAATTATGAACAAAACAATAATAATCATGCAGTAAAGTCGCGTGCTTAAATTTTTGACTGGAAGTCCTGTTTCTATGAGACTACTGTAAACAGGGAGTAATCATTTTCTCTGTTTTCATTTAAACGAATGGGTGATATCATATATTCGAAAGGATGATATCACCTATTCGTCCTGAATATATGATATCACGCATTCGAATTGGTGATATCACCAGTTTGTGCTGAATGGATGATATCATGTATTCAAATTGGCGATATCATCACTTCAAATGCATGATATCATCACTTCAAATCAAATAGGTGATATCATCCATTCGAATAGGTGATATCATCCATTCGAATATGTGATATCATGTATTTGAATGAGGATATCACCTATTCGAATGGATGATATCATCACTTCAAATCAAATAGGTGATATCACCCATTCAAATAGGTGATATCATCCATTCGAATAGGTAATATCATCCATTTGAAGTGATGATATCACCAGTTCGAATGCATGATATCACCATTTCAGTTTCGAATATGTGATATCACCCATTCTAATAGGTGATATCATCACTTCAAATAGGTGATATTATCCATTCGAATAGGTGATAACATGTATTTGAAGTGATGATATCACGAAGTGCTATTAAAGTCCAAAACGGCACCCCATAGCCTATTCTCAATAAATGTAAATCCAATAATTGTTTACAAGAAAATAGTGTTCATGTGAAATTTACAGACTATCATAATTTTGCACTTACGAAAATTTTAGTCGCACGAAGTTTAGTGAAACGGGCCACTGCGGAGTAAGGTTTTACTTTCGCGATAATCAACTGGACGTTCACGTTCATGCTTTACTATATTCTTATTGAAAGTAAAGGCAACAATA
This sequence comes from Conchocele bisecta, assembly GCA_029237695.1. NCBI lineage: Eukaryota > Metazoa > Mollusca > Bivalvia > Lucinida > Thyasiridae > Conchocele > Conchocele bisecta. Next base: position 17,738,613 of record CM055265.1, read on the forward strand.
TGAGATACACATAGTATCATAAATTCACATAATAAAGTGTGTATTGGTCACTCTCACGAAGTAGGAAGTAAACAAAGAACACTTCAGACGCAAATTTGGAAATACTACTTCGTCATAACTGTTCTGTACATAATATATGCAATGTAATGTAATGGATTCGCGATTTCCTTATTCCGAATATCAAACCATATACTAGTAACCGGATATACCAGTACCCGGATTTCCTTTTTTTTTCGTTTTTGTGTTAAGAGACCATTGTTCTAAGCGACCATTTTTGGTGTCTCCCTTGGGTGGTCGCTTACTGCAAAATTTACTGTATATGCGATGTAATGTAATGTAATTTAATTAGATGTATGTACTCATAAGTCCAAACGGCCTTTATCAACCATGGCCCATTCCTCACGTATGACCGTGACTGGAGAAATACATTGGGTTTATGGGATTTGTGACCAGTGTAGCTCCTGATCAAATAGCACACTCTTGCGGAATGAAATACAGCGAATCCTCTCTAAACCGGACACCAAGAAAACACATGTGATCTTATTTTTGTTTCAGTTTCTTGGTCATTTATCTCAGGTGATAATGTCTGTTTGTGATCGCATAGCACACAACTATGGCTCATAATGATCAAATGCGCGATTTACAGTGAAACCTCTCTACGCCGGACACCCTGGGATGTCCGGTTTAGAGAGGTTTCACTGTATATATATTGCTTGTTAGAAGCATGACGGGAATGGAAGGTGTTCGACCCAAATCCCACCCTTAAATATAAGCCGAATCGAATCTAAAAAAGCATGACGGGTATTTCATCGATTGAATGACGAACGGATGCGGATGAACATTCTGATCTGGATATACACTGGTCGCAGAACCCGTAAGCCCCATTTCTCCAGTAACTGCCACATTTACAGGTGTATGGAAAGCTTCCGTTCGACGACACGGACCACAAGCAATTGTTGAAGCAGGTGCAAACCAAAGTCGTATTTCCATCAAAACCGCCTGTCTCCGACCCCTGCCGAATATTAATTGTTAAACAACTGTCGAAGGTATCCGAACGGGTGCCGTTAAAGAACATTAAGTTCGATCCGTGGTTTAAATCCAACCGCTATCCGACTATGGAGGATGATGCCGACGCGGGTAAGTCAGCAACACCCGACGAGCCGCCAGAGGTGACGACAGGCTGTGAAGCTCCAATGAACATTGTCAATATTAAAACGTTCGATAACGTGAAAATCTCCGAAGATTAATACAACTCGCGTTGACTTGTTAAAGAAAGTGGAAGACATTTAAAGGGTTCCGTGGAATAAGGGGGCGAAGTCCAGTATGGACTAGCCCCATTTTTCCACAACCTTTACATTGTCAAATGGTTGTGAAAAAAAAATGTAAAGAAAAGTAAACGTGTTTACATAATAGTTCAGCGGTGTTACAGATTGCTCTTCCCAAATATTCTGCGGCACAGGGGGAGAATATTCGGCGCAAAACTCACTATATCATTTACTGTCAACCCTTACTACGCTGAATTAAATGTTGTCGTCTGCTGGAAATGTTTTATTTTCAATATTTCTCGATAAAAACCTGGTTTTGACAGCACATGAGAATCGTCTCCAGTTAAGAATTAAAGCAAAAATGAATAATCAAAGTACTGAAAGTACTGAACATAGGGTACTCCAAGATTAAACTAGATTGATTGATTGATTGATTGTTGGTGTTGCAGTTTCATTAACCCTTAAAGGTACATGCCCACTCAGTAGGTACAAAATGTTCTTTACATCAGAGACATCATCTGAGACATTTCCTGGCAAAATAAACATTCATGCGCCATTATCCCACGTACTGATTGGCATTATTATACATTTTATATCAGACGTAAATTTACACACTGATATCAGGGGCGATAACCGTGTTTGCTTAAAATGTTAACGGACATTACTATTTAATCTCTGTATTTATTTTATGATGTGCAATGATCTTACTTTAAAATCTGTCGAAAATATTATTTTTTCAGCTGACGCATTTCTTTAGTATAAATAATTAAAAAATATCATGCCTCGTTTGCATATGAAAATAGCCTGATACCACCGCGCGTCACTATCAGTTATACACTTATTTAATTCCTATATATGACATTTTGGGCTTACTGAGTGGGCATGTACCTTTAAAGCGTTGGAAACGACAATTGTCGTCTGCTGTTTTAAATATTTTTATATTTTCTCCCCAAAAACATACTGAGACGATTCTACTGCGCTGCCAAAACAGGTTTTTAAAGAGATTAAAATATACAAAATTAGCAGACGGCAATTTTATTTTTCAGTGTTTTAATGGTTAAGGGGTAAACTATTGATATGGCACAATTGGAAGTACAGTATGCACTGCTACAGTATGTACCAAAACATTCAACAACATTACAGATTATGCATAGCAATATCAGAAAGATACGGTAACACATATACAAGACATCATCAATTCAAGTATACAGATTCCAGATATCTATGATCAATATAGATATATTGAAAACTGATTGAAGAGCAATAGTTACAATAATTCCGCCACGGAAGGGGTGTCGCGCCTAAAAATGCCTTATCGGTACATCGCCAAGTTTACTTCTGTTTTGTGAATGAAATAGTTGGCCCCGGATCGAGTATATTAAAACATACAAATGACGTCATTGGGGAAACCGCTGACAAAATGTTCAATATATGGAAGCCCAAACTTGTTAGATTTTTTGTTGTCGTATTTCAGTACTTGCATTAATATGGGTATTAATATACGCAGGATGTGTTATACTGTCATTAATTTGTTCCCTGACTGTAAGTTATCACCTTAAATACTGACTTATTGACCCCCTTCCCTGAACGTAGAATTGACACTCATGTTGGCGTGTATTGGCCACCATAGACAAATGTATATCAGGCCGAATTCGGAAATGTCACTGAAGTCCGCTGTAAATCCATCGATAGAGAGAGAGAATGAGGATTAAACATCAGTTAGACCTACACGTGCGAGATTTGTTTTCGCACAGGTGTCGGGTGAGTTTAAAAATAGGCTGTCGGAAGGTCAATCTTTATGTAATTATGTGTGTTAAACGCGTCGCTTGTTTCGGAGAGTATTCGGAGGGGAGTTAACTCTGTTACTAAATTTAGCGATGACCGCAAATGGGGGCAAATCACGCGCAACAAAATAATCCGATGTATTTTTGTACGTAGAACATCCGTTGTTGATATTGTGCAGTGCAAGTAGTTTTTCATAATATTATTTTCAATTAGCGGCTGCGTATGACAGCTAAACGTTGAGTAACACAATGCATTTTGTTGTTATGGTTACTCCAAGATATCACTACCTACCACCGCATCGAGGGGGGTCTGGGGCGTGGCTAGCTGTCGGAGGCGATCCCTATACATAGGTATACCCTATGTAAAAACAGCCGACGGCAATTTCCGTCAACAGCGTAGGAAGGGTTAAAGGTACATGCCCACTCAGTATATTATACTATAGTGAGACAGATTGTTTTGTATATTATGTGGATATGACAGTTTCTGGCAAAATAAACATTCATTCACCATTACCCCACGTATTGATTGGCATTATTATACATTTTATATCAGACGTAAATTTCCGTACTCATATCAGGGGCGATAACCGTTTTTCCTTAAACTGTTAACGGACATTACTGTTTATTCTCTGTATTTATGTTTTGATGTGCAATGATCATACTTTATAATCTGTCGAAAATATTTTTTTTTCAGGTGACGCATTTAATTAGTATACTGATAATAAAAAAAATATATCATGGTTCATTTGCATACTACCGCCCGATACTACCGCGAGTCATTATCAGTAAAATAAATGTTACTAAATGATTATATATGTATAGCGGCCACACTTACTTTTTAGAACTGGTGGAATAGTGATACACAATTATACACTTATTTAATTCCTGTAAATAACAGTTTGTGCCTACTGAGTGAACATGTACCTTTAAACCCATGTTTCTCTATTTAAAGGCACATGCCCACATGTTCTTTATAGGAATTAAATAAGTGTATAAATGTGTAACTATTCCACCAGTTCTAAACATTACAAGTGCCCTCTATACCGATATAATCATTTAGTAAAATTTATTTTACTGATAGCGACTCACAGTGGTATCAGGCTATTTTCTTATGCAAATGAGGCATGCTATGTTTTAATTATTTATACTAATTAAATGCGTCACCATCGACAGATTATAAAGTATGATCATTGTACATCAAAAAATAAATACAGAGAATAAATAGCAATGACCGTTAACATTTTAAGGAAACACGGTTATCGCCCCTGATATCAGTGTGAAAATTTACGTCTGATATAAAATGTATAATGTCAATCGATACGTGGGGTAATGGTGAATGAATGTTTATTTTGCCAGACAATGCCTACTGAGTGGGCATGTACATTTAACTGGCAAAGAGTGGTTCATGCTAAGTTTAGGACTACAGTAACAGTAACCAAACTAGCAAATGTGTTCAAAAAGTGAAATTGCACATCTACTCATCATAAGGAAGTCGAAAAGGGGTGGGGGGGGGGGGGAATCGATGACCCTGGGGTGACATAAAAAAATAAAATAAATGTTGCGCATCTACCCATCATAAGGAAGCTATATATATATACCAAGTTTCAGGTCTGTAACTATTAAGGTTATAACGTATTACGAGTTACAAGAGAAAATTGCCAACTTCTAAGTCGAAAAGGGAGAGAAAATCCATGACCTCGGGGTCGAATCAAAAATCTAAATAAACGTTGCGCATCTGCGCACAATGAAGCTACATACCAAGTTTCAGGTTTGTAGCTAGTACGATTTAAACGTTTTACGACTTACAAGGCAAAATTGTAAGTCGAAAAGGGGGGAGATAATCCATGACCCGGTGGTGGAATCAAAAATCGAAATACACTTAGCGCATCTACTCATCATAAGGAAGCTACATACCAAGTTTCAGGGGTGTAGCTATTCGGGTTTAAAAGATTTACAACTTACAATCCAAAATAGAAAATTTTAAGTAAAAAGGGGGAGATAATCCATGACTCCGGGGTCAAATGAAAAAAATAAAATAAACTTTGCGCATCTACTCATCATAAGGAAGCTATATACCAAGTTGCAGGTCTGTAACTATTACGGTTTAAAAGTTTTACGAGTTACAAGACAAACTTGCCAAATTCTATGTCCAAAAGGGAGAGATAATCCATGACTCCGGGGTCGAATTGAAATAACATTTGCGCATCTACTCATCATAATTAAGCTACATACCAAGTTTCAGGTTTTTAGCTAGTACGATTTAAAAGTTGTATGACTTACGAGGCAAAATTTCCAAATTCTTAGCCGAAAAGGGGGAGATAATCCATGGCGGACCCGGTGGTCGAATAAAAAATATAAATAAACTTTGCGCATCTATTCATCATAAGGAAGCTGCCAAGTTTCAGGGGTGTAGCTATTAGGGTTTAAAAGTTTTACGACTTACGAAAATTCTAAGTAAAAAAGGGGGGTGGGGATAATCCATGACCCCGGGGTCACATCAAAAATTCAAATAAACTTTGCGCATCTACTCATCATAAGGAAGCTACATACCAAGTTTCAGGGGTGTATCTAGTACGGTTTAAAAGTTTTACGACTTATCAGCAAAATTGCCACATTCTAAGTTGAAAATGGGGAGATAATCCATGACCCGGGGGCCAAATCAAAAATATAAATAAACGTTGCGCATCTACTCATCATAATGAAGCTAGCTGCATACCAAGTTTCAGGTATGTAGCTAGTAGCCCACCCCCCCCCCCCCCCCTCAGGGGGCCCAGGTACCCCTAAATATGTAAAATAATTTCCAAGTGTGTGGTGGGCTTGTGACCTTGACTCTCTAGCTTAGCGGGGGTGGCACGAACGTGAATTTGTCACAGGGTGGTAGAGGTCCATCTCTGATGTTAAGTTTTGTAAAGAAACTAAGTATGTGACCTTGACCTCGATATTAGCAGGGATTTGTCACAGCATAATAGTAGAGCCTTAGAGGAATGCATGCATGAAATATTAAGAATTGTTTATCAAAGAAATAGAAGTTATAACTTATTTCTCTGATGTTAAGTTTTGTAAACTAAGAATGTGACCTTGACCTTGGGATCAGCAGGGGTTGGATGGTCGTAGATATGTCACAGCATGATAGTACAACCATAGAGAAATGCACAAGTGAAATATTAAGAATTTTCAATGAAGGAAATAGAAGTTATAACTTATTTCTCTGATGTTAAGTTTTGTAAAGAGACCAAGTATTTGACCTTGACCTTGGGATCAGCGGGGGTTGGACGGTCGTGGATTTGGCACAGCATGGTAGTAGAGCCTTACAGGAATGGATGTGTGAAATATTAAGCATTTTAGATGAAGGAAATAGAAGGTATAACATATTTCTCTGTTAAGTTTTGTAAAGAGACTATGTGACCTTGACCTTGGGATCGGCGGGGTTTGGACGGTCATGGACGTGACACAGCATGGTAGTAGAGCCTTACAGGAATGCATGTGTGAAATATTAAGCATTTTAGATGAAGGAAATAGAAGTTATAACATATTTATCTGATGTTAAGTTTTGTAAAGAGACCAAGTATGTGTGACCTTGACCTTGGGATCAGGGGTGGTTGGACGGTCATAGATATGTCACAGCATGATAGTACGACCTTAGAGGAATGCACGAGTGAAATATTAAGAATTTTCAACGAAGGAAATAGAAGTTATAACTTATTCCTTTGATGTTAAGTTTTGTAAAGAGACCAAGTATTTGAGCTTGACCTTGGGATCAGCGGGGGTTGGACGTCGTGGATTTGTCACAGCATGGTAGTAGAGCCATACAGGAATGCATGTGTGAAATATTAAGCATTTTAGACAAAGGAAATAGAAGCTATAACTTATTTTTCTGATGTTAAGTTTTGATAAGAGACTAAGTATTTTACCTTGACCATGGGATCAGCGGGGGTTGGACGGCTGAGGATGTGGCACAGCATGGTAGTAGAGCCTTACAGGAATGCATGTGTGAAATATTAAGCATTTTAGATGAAGGAAATAGAAGTTATAACAATATTTCTCTGATGTTAAGTTTAGTGACAGACACACGGATGCACGGACAGACAATCTGACTCCAGTATATACCCCCCCCCCACAACTCGTTGCGGGGGTATAATAAAGACCCTCCTCATGTTTGTCATTTGGTGAAATTCTGTCTAATATTTAAATTGCAATAGTTTTTGGGATTGAATGTGTTTAATGGCCAACAGTAAGTCAGCAGGGAAACGTGGAACAAACAAAAATCAGTCTGAAAATGGAATTTAACCCTGTCAACACCATATGCCTGTATAGTGGTATTGGCAAACAGTGTAGTTCCAGATGAGCCGTCTCATCAGGATCTGCACTTTTTGCAAGTAATTTTCATATTTTTGAGAACAAAATCACCCTCTTTTCATAAATGGACTAGTCTGAAAATCATTTTGTGACCATTGGATTGGTTGCAAAATTAAAATATATGAAATTCTATTCCAGTAACTTAGGGGTGAAAGGGTTAAAAAGAAATCAGATGAAGCATAAAGCAGTATAATATGAGATTTATTCAAATCTGTATACAACCCATGTTATGTAGTATACACATGCAGGGATTCCGCTGGGGAAAATAAAAAAATCGCCACTTAATAAAAATAAACAATTGGCGATAAAAAATTACAATTTTCTTTTCGAAAATTGTAATTTGTTATCGCCAATAGCGAAAGTGGCGATCGCCAGCGGAATCCCTGCACATGTATAACATGTTAGCGTATGTGATGTGAATAGACTATACCCAGACCACAATGTTTGTAGTACCCAAATTAAGGTGATTGAAGGGATTCTTTTGTTTGTTTGTTTGTTGGTGTTTAACGGCCTATCAACAGCTAAGGTCAGTTAAGGCCAACATTACAACCCTCTATTGCAAACAGTGTAGATCACAATCTTCACTTTTTGCATGTTATTTTCATTTTTCTTTAGAAAAAAACAACCCCTTTTCATAAATGGAATTGTCTGAAAATCATTTGTGACAATTGGATTGGTTGGAAAATTAACATGTGAAAATCCATTCCAATTACTTAGGGGTGAAAGGGTTAACAACAACAACAACAACAACACAATCTGAGCAGAACGTAAACAATTCCCCGTTTAGCCAGCCATTGTAGTAGCCTGATAGACACAATGAACAAACCAGATGATTCGCATGATCTGCACATGCTACATTTAACCCATTTCAGTCTAAGGATACAATCATTTTTGTAAAAAAAAAATTGTTTATTTATACATGAAGGTATATGTTGTTACCACTCATTTGAACCGTCTTGACGAGATGGTTCAAATGAGTGGTAACAACATATACTTTTGAGATGAAATAAAGAAAATAGGATTTTTTTTATCATAAAAGTTTCATACTAATATGATTATATCCCGTCTTTAATGGGTTAATGTTGTATGGTCTATTTATTTAATATCAATATGTGACTACTGAGGAAATGTTTGCAATATGAGTCAATGTGTGGCTCTTAACTCTTTGCATGCTGGGAAATTTGTGGGCTATAAATAGTTACAAAATAGCAGATGACAATTCATTATATTTTCTTTTATTTATCCTTATAAATGTCATGAATATGTCTTGGAATTTCATTAGAATTGTGTCCTCCGGACACAATTCTAATGAAATTTCAAGACATATTTACAGAGAGAATAAATTGTATACTCCTAATTCGTTTGGCGGATATTTTCACCGCTAGCATGCAAAGAGTTAAAATGCAATAATGAATCATTAGTCGCATTAGTTGCTTATCTTAATTTCTATTCAAATTTTATTTTTTGTTAATTGTATGGAATAAAATTTTCAAAAGTAACACAAACGATAATACAGTGTTTATATACAGTAAAATAGTATCAAGATAACAGCACAGATATTCTATTTGCACGTCTTTAACTACACTACTATACGTTTGTAACGGTAGATATTTCTGTGATGTAACGAGACATATAAAACAGAAATGTTGCCATTTTAGAAAAAGCTGATCAGGTACCCCTTCCACTCATACAAGAAAATTTATATTACCGGTACCGTAATATTAAATTGAATCATACATAATGATATGTATTAATACATTAACTAACATTCAGCACAACAGGTCTACAGGTCTGGGGTGGGGGGAACGGAATGTATATATCAAGAAAAATATATTCAGCCCTGAAAGTAGAATAGTCTAACCAGGTGCCAGGGGCCCGTTTCACTAAACTTTGTACGACTAAAATGTTCGTAAGTGCAGATTTAGAATATTCTGTAAATTTCAATTGATGGCTTTACATTTATTGAGCATAGGCTGCATATGCAGCCTATGCTCAATAAATGTAAATCCAATAATTGTTTACAATAAATCATTGTTAATGTGAAATTTACAGACTATCAAAAGTTAGCACATACGAACATTTTAGTCGTAGGAAGTTTAGTGAAACGGGCCCCAGGTCCATACCACACTAGTCACTTGGACTTGGCCCCTTCCCCTAGAAGTAATAGCAATATTATTAAGATGGGAAGAATTCATGAAATGTTACTTTGGGGTAAATTGAATTGTCAGAATAGTCACGGCCTGATCAAGTACCTTTTTCCAAATTGGCAACAATAGCAACAACAAAGGATAGGCTACTCTGGTATTCATTGCACAACTCCACCAGACAAAACAAGACGAACATACACATATGCATATCACAGATGCGTTCTAGATTACAAGAGACACTGGCCAACAAAAAGACCTTACAATGCCTGTGAAAAGTGTAGCCCCAGATCAGCTTGTGCATATGTGCAATCTGATCAGGGCCTACACGATTCAGCAATTAGACGCTGAAGTCGCTTTAACCCTTACATTTACAATGACAATGCTGAATTTATGTTAGTCGTCTGCTGTTTATTTTCTGTTTTCCATTTTTCTCATCAAAAGCATGGTTTGACAAAACTTTAGAATCATTTCCAGTGGAAATGGAAATGATTCTGAAGTGCTGTCAAACCATATTTTATGGAGAAAGAAATCAATACATGTATATTAAACAGCTGCAGATGACAATTTTCAATTCGAACATTCTAAGGGTTAACAGCAAACACATTCCAATCCATACGTGTGAACATGCCAGTGAAACCACGTTGACACAGTTCCAAGGTAGTTTGTCACCTGAAAACCCATACGAGACACGCCATGAGATTTTGTACCTAAGAACATGTGCATGAAATGTATTATAGGAATGAATGGCCTTTTTGTGGAATTTATCGGGGTATAAACTTGGAAAAGTCGCGGGAATACTGGACGAAGGCCGGAAGGCCTCGTCCAGTATTCCCACGACTTTTACAAGTTTATATCCCCGATAAATTCAACAAAAAGGCCATTCATGATGGACGACACACAATCAACTTACGTTACCACTGATGGACGACCACACAAACAATATTCATTCCTTATAATTCCAGCATTTTAAATAAATTCATCAAGAAAATGTGTTTATTTTCCGTTTTCTTAAGAATTATTTTAACTGCTGCGCCTCACGGTTACGGAAAGTAGTTCAGCGTGGGAGTTTACTGGGATATAAATTTTGGACAGACTTGCTACGAGCCAATCAAATGTTAGGGAATTGTGTAAATATTTTTGTGCTGGAATTATTTAAACATGTGCATTAAATGCAGTAAATTTTCTGTAAATGACGTCGAAAGATGACGAAATTGGAAAATTGTGTCTTCTTTCGACATCATTTACGGAAGATGTCGTAAATCTTGTTCTTAGGTACAAAATCGCATGGCGTGTCTCATTATGACACATGTCTGCTGTTCCAACCACTATGTAATCATGTATGATTATTCTGTAGTCACACTATACACACTTCAAAATCTCATTAACCCTTAGAATGCGGGAAACAAGAAATGTCGTCTGCTGTTCTTTTATATGTGGTCTTCATTCCCAATAAAAACATGGTTTCACAGTACTTTGCTGTCAAACCATGTGTTTGCTCATAGAAAATGAAAATAAAGAATAGAAAACAGACAAGAAAGTTTAATTCAAGCATTGTAAGGGTTGGACTATTGTTTACAACACCATTATGTTGAGATTACGAGGCAATGTTCAACAACACCAGCAGCCCATTTCACCAACATTGCTACGCATACTTATCTAGCTAAGTGTACTTTGAGGGAGTAATCATTTATTTTTCCTGAAATGCATTATTTCATATAGAACTAAAGACTGCATATATTTGATGATTAAAAGTAAGCAGAATTATTATACTGAATGTATTACATTATCACAGCCAAAATGGCTGTGATAATGTAATAAATTCAGTATAATCAAAATGAATGAATGAATCCTTAAATTGAAAATTTCTCCATCAAAGTGTATTTAGCAAGATAAGTATACTTTGCAATTTTGGTGAAATGGGCTACAGACCCTGTGAATACAAATAAAACATTTCTGAACATGTGCTCAAATCTCATGCTCGATGTCAAATAGTATCATTGGTTGAGCATGAGCTATGGTCAGACTGAGCAAACTAAAATGTCTGATTTAAAGTTTCGAGAGTATGCTCATAAATATTAAATTTATAAACCACAAGCGCAGGTTATATAGGTATGAAACTATAGGCGATTCAACTCCCCACCCACATTAGATAAATCCATCTTGTCCGACTATACTACATATATAGACTAAATTTATAATAGTATACTATAGGGGGTGGGGGTGGTGGGGGGGTGTCGGGGTGGGGGGTCTGTATCTGGTATGTGGAGAGGGGGACTTTAATCGCCTGTGATGAAACACACAATATTCAAATTTAAATATTGTGAATGGTTGAGGTCGAGCATACGTTCAACATGAATTAATCACAAATCTTGAGGATAGAAACATACTCAACATTAACCAATCATGATGCTTGAGTTTGAACTCATGGAATTCTTTATCCTCACAGAATCTGTAGCCGATTTCATCAAAATTGCAAAGTATACTTATCTAGCTAAGTATACTTTGAGGGAGTAATCATTTATTTCCCCTGAAATGTCATAAAGAACTAACGACTGCATATATTTGATGATTAAACGTATGCAGAATTATTATACTGAATTTATTACATTATCACAGCCAAAATGGCTGTGATAATGTAATAAATTCAGTATAATAAAAATTAATAAATTTATCCATAAATTTCTCCCTCAAAGTATACTTTGCTAGATAAGTATACTTTGCAATGTTGGTGAAATAGGCTACTGAAAACAAGTATGACAAGTTAACATTCACTGGAAGCATTCTAACCTAAATACATGTATTATCTGGCATTGCCAATATGTATCTGCCGTGATTACTATCTATCTATTGTGATTATGATACCATAAACACAAACTTTTACCAGACACACAGTCAGCCATGGAAATAGCACAAAGCACCACTGTGAATAAATGTTTCATTATAAACAACAAATACAGTAATGTATAATTGTAGTACCAGTCAAACCTGTGATAAAACCACCTGGGAATCTGTTGCCATAATGGTTGCCATACCATTACATTAGTGATGAGGTACTGTAATATATGTATTAACCCTTAGACCGCTACACACAACAATTGTTGTCTGCTGTTGCTTTTATATCTTGCCTTATTTCTCAATAAAAACATGGTTTGACAGTACTTGAGAATCATTTCCAATTCTGAAGTGTAGTCAAATCATGTTGTAAATTATTCTAAAGTGCTGTCAAAGGATGTTTTTGATGATAAAAATGGAAAATAGAAAATTAAGATAGCGGTGTATTTGTTTGTTTGTTGGGGTTTAACGGCCTATCCACAGCTAATGTAATTTAAGGCCGGGTCAATGGGTTTAGTAATGGGATAGCGGTGTAAGTTCCATAAGAAACTATAAAAATGTGTTCATAGAACACGGATGCCCCACATATTGCTTTGATAGTCACTGAGGCAAACTTCTAAGTTGAAAAGGGGGAGATAATTCATGACCTGAATAAAAAATTGATATAAACTTTGTGCATCTACTCATCATAAGGAAGCTACATACCAAGTTTCAGGTCTGTAGCTACATGTATATCGGTTTAAAATGTTTAAGAGTTACAAGAAAAAATAGCCAAATTATAAGTTGAAAAGTAGGAGATAATACATGACCCGGGGGTGGAATCAAAAATCAAAATAAACTGTGCACATAAAAAAGCTACATACCAAGTTTCAGGTCTGTAGCTAGTACAGTTAGAAAGTTTTACGAGTTACAAGGTTGGTGACGGACGGACGGGACAGACGGACAAGAGTAACACTAAATGTCCTCTCCACTAGCATGGTAACTTTTTAATAAATGCCATACTTAATAATCACAAATGATAGATTCTATTATTGCATAAGCACAAACTCATGCATTGAAGCTGTATTGATCACATGTTTTCTGTAGCATTTATATAACATATTTATCACACTAGTGTACATGTATTATGTGTCCACACATTTTATGCAATAATTACATAAAAAATGACCCTGTATTGGTGTAACCAAATTCAGATATTCCAGTTCCCACGGGTCGCCTTCATACACAGGTTTGACTATATACACTGGCGAAACAACCTGCAAAGGCTAGACTAGATGGCCACGGTCCACATGTCACTCCAACCGATGCTTTGATAGTATACCAAAAACTTTTACCAAAAACTTTAACCCGGACGCAAGTACGTAAATGTGCCGACTATATTGCGCAAGCGGGCGTGACAAAAATAATTTTCTCATCTGATCCATGCTTACATTTTTCTTACTTTTCAACAGGAACATGCTTTGGCAGCACATGAGAATCGTCTCCTCATGGAGACGATTCTCATGTGCTGCCAAAGCATGTATATGAATAAAAATAAAGTAAATAAAGCACAGAAAACAAGTCAATTACTCATAAGAACGATGAACTATGCCACATGTGATGTATATACAGTACAGGCACCGCAAAACCCACATATTTTTGTATTTGCGGCTCGTTTCAGTAGCGAGGTAACTCCTGCACTTTGCCGCAAAACCTCGCAAACCTCCCGCGGTATTCGCCGCAATCGATAAAAATAATTCACACAAGATCGCAACAGATTTGATACAACACCATGACCATGTACATAAGCACGTGCCCTGGGTGGTACATACACCAGTAATGATCGATATGTCCAACAGTTGAACTTCACAAGAATATTACATCACTACGTCCATACAGATGTCCATAACCGAAGATGCAAAATTGTTGTAAGAATAACAAACAGTTGGTGATGATGAAATGATGCCGACGAGTGATGCATTGTACACTCGTGACAACTTGATAATGTATACAGAACTGTGCATGTGATTAATAAATAGTGGATTGATTGATGTATTGGTGTTTAACGGCCTATCAACAGCTAAGGTCGTTTAACCCTTCCTACGCTGTTGACGGAAATTGCCGTCTGCTGTTTTTCATTTTTGCTTTAATTCTTAACAAAAAACTGGTTTCGACAGCACATGAGAATCGTCTCCACTGGAGACGATTCTCATGTGCTGTCAAAACCAGGTTTTTGTCGAGAAATATGGAAAATAAAACATTTCCAACAGACGGCAACATTTAATTCAGCATAGTAAGGGTTAAGGCTGGGGTAAATACTTGGTACTTGGTGCTCAAACTTGACAATTTGACTCATGAAATTGGAATACAAGACGTATTGATCTTGTTGGAAAGTATTAATTTTGTTTCATTTTGAAGAACAGCAAGTCTTGCAATCAACTTCGTCAACAATTATTGCTTTGTATGGACTTCTTACCCAGTGACATTTCTCATGTCTGAGCAACAAGTACTAAAATGTACTCCAAATGTTTTACAGCGGAACCTTTCTATACCGGAGACCCTGGGGATGTTTCACTGTAAATCAGACATATGACTATGACTGTGCCAATGTATGCAGCTGTGCTTTGCGAACTTGAACAGGCATTATCATCATAAATATACACCAACGAAACCCATAAAATCCAACCTTAGACCGCTACACACAACAATTGTCGTCTGCTGTTGCTTTTATATCTTACCTTATTTCTCAATAATAGCCAATGGAATGGAAATGATTCTCAAGTGCTGTCAAAGCATGTTGTAAATTATTCTAAAGTGCTGTCAAAGCATGTTTTTGATGATAAAAATGGAAAATAGAAAATAAACAGCACACTGTAAAAAATTAAAATAGCGGTGTAAGGGTTAAGAATACACAGACCGTCTATGTGAGAGGTTCTACTGTAAAACTGTAATCCTTGAACTATAAACCAGACTCATTACCATTCCGCAGACAGTTTTTACCATTAAACCATGGAATTGTCCGCTTTTTATTTTTTCATCCTTCTTAACAAAACAGCAGAAGGCAATTGGTTTCATTTGAGGAGAAAATGTTTTAACATTAATTTTGTTTCCCCTATTATTTATGCAGTACACCATCTATTATAACATTATGGTGTCGTGATGCTCATGCAATGACGTCATGACGTTATGAATAAACATAAACTTTGTGAAATCTAAAATGGACGCCACTTAGCGTTCAGTAGAAACTAATTCCTTGATAAAGGCCTTGTGCCGAAACGTCGGAAAAGTGGGTTCCTGGTTTTTGCAGAATTGTTGAAAATATTGTATTATTGCGGAAAGATTACTTTGTTGAAATAGAATGTCAAAACATATGACCAATATTCAACATTTAAAACAAGGACTGTAAACCATTACGCCGTATATGGATGTATATTAGAAGACAGTTACAGGGCTCCAGATAAGGAATTAGTAATTGAGTATTGTTACTCCATCATTTCTGAAGCAATTGGGTATTTCAAAATTTTAATTGGGTAAAATTAAATCACACTCCTGTTTACACATCAACAGACAGCAATTATTGAATAGTTCGTTTCGAAATGAAAACATATCTTGGCATTTCATTAGAATTGTCTCCTTGGAGACAATTCTAATGAAATACCAAGATGTGTTTTCATGGAAAAATAAGAACAATATGCTATATTGGTGGTCTGTTTATTGTTTTCTGCAGCATGATAAAGGTACCACAATTGTTCTCATTGCTTTTTGATATTCACTACTTCTGATTTCAATTGGGTTTTTGGCAATTTTAATTGGGTATTTACGCAAATACGCAGCTTATCTGGAGCTCTGCAGTTATACTTTATTGGTTGGAAAGAACTTTCTAAAATATGAATGGCACAAACATTACTGTAATTGGTGGAGGTATTGTATGTATTATGCATCAACAAAAGTGAAAGTAAATGGGTTTAACATCCCAGAAACAGCTACGATCATTTAGGGAGTAGGGACGCGACCTCGGTTTCAAATCACATCCCATGTAATGACACAGTGCGTGCTGGAATTCTTTATCTTCCACAAAAGGAGAGTCAAAACAGCATAAGCAGAAGATATACGAGACACGCCATGTGATTTTGTACTTTCAGGACATCTGGGTAATTTCATGAAATACATTAACAAAATTTACAATATTTTCCGTAAATGGCGGAATTAAATTGTGTCAAATTTTCACTTTCTTTAGGAAAAATATTGTAAATTGTGTAAACGTATTTAACGAAATTATGCAGATATCCAAAGGTACAAAATTGCATGGCGTGTCTCACATAAGAAAGCTGCTGTAGGTCATTAAGCAAAATATTAAAAGTCTCATGCACTGACTAGCTCAAAAACTAGCTCAAAATTCAATTCCGCACTGTAAGTGTTAACCCTTACAATGCTAGGAACGAAGTGTCGTCTGCTGTTGTTGCATACTTTGCCTTTTTCTCAATAAAAGCATGGTTTGACAGCACTTTAGAATCATTTCCAATGGAAATGATTCTAAAGTACTGTCAAACCATGTGTTTTAATAGGAAAAAGGAAAATAAAAAATAAACAGCAGACTACAAAATTCAATTCAGCATTGTCATGGTTAAACCAGCAGCTTTGAATTGCGAACTCTCACCAAACCCAGAAGGCATGCAACTTTTCATCATGCTCGCATCGACCATGAAAACTTTGTTGATTGACTTGCCTGATATTCGAGCACACACTCAAAAAAATTTGCGAGGACGTAGCTAACCTGAAGTTGTACCCCAGAACCGACAAGCAACATATATTAACACAATCACTGAGCCGCTGCTGTAAGTCATTATAAATAAAAATATTTAAGGTCTCTTGTACCTCTTGCACTGACTAGCTCAAAATTCAATTCAGCATTGTAAGCGTTAACCCTTACAATGCTGGGAACGAAAAGTTTTGTCCGCTGTTGTTGCATACTTTGCCTTCTTTCTCAATAAAAGCATGGTTTGACAGCACTTTAGAATCATTTCCATTATCATTTCCAATGGAAATGATTCTAAAGTACTGTCAAACCATGTTTTTAATAGGAAAATGGAAAATAAAAAATAAACTGCAGACGACAAAATTCAATTCAGCATTGTTATGGTTAAACCAGCAGCTTTGAATTGCGAACTCTCACCAGACCCAGAAGGCATACTTTTCATGATGCTCTCATCGACCATGAAAACTTTGTTGATTTCGAGCCTGATAATCGAGTACACACTCAATAAATTTCTTAATCCGAGAACCTAGCTAACCTTAAGTTGTACCCCAGAACACACAAAGCAACTTATGCATGTTTAACACAATCACTGAGCCGCAGCCAGTAGCCAGATCCAGTCTCCCCTCCCGCAACGGAAATCAGTCCCAACACCACGTCAGTTAATGTTCACTGGCGGAGGGGGAGTCGGGAACAAAGATGTGACTAAGGTTGAAACAAATGTCCAGGTTAAGGCCACAATGCCGGGTCTGGCGGGCAGGACGATCTCTCGATCTGTAGTATCTGTCGTGTCCGTCGATGTGTCATTGTCCGTCTGCAAGTAGACAACAAGAAAAGTGAAAGTGAACGGGTTTAACGTCCCAGCTATAAAGGTTATATAGAGACGGGACCACAGTTTAACCCTTACTACCTGGTTTTGACAGCACATGAGAATCATCTTCAGTGGAGACGATTCTCATGTGCTGTCAAAACCAGTTTTTTGTTAAGAATTAAAGCAAAAATGAAAAACAGCAGACGGCAATTTCCGTCAACAACGATGGAAATACTATGTTAGTATTTTTCACATCTAAGGCGAGGTCTGAACACACAACCTCCAGATTGGAAGTCAATTGTTCTAACCCATATGCCACAACCTATGCCTCTGCAAGTAGACAAACAATTTGACTTGATTTATTGGTGTTTAACGGTATATCAACAGCTAAGGTCATTTAAGGCCGGGCCAATGGGTTCGATCTTGTATTTAACCTGCTGCATTGGAAGGGAAAATCCCAAAATGAGAACGGAATATTTACATAAAGTAGACAAACATCCAGATGCACTAGAAATATTTTGGATACCAATATTTAAGACGTAAGGAACTAGTTAGTACCAACAGAAATGTTGTATCTATTGAATAAGGTGCTATTGTCATCAAGACATAACTGTGGCTGTGACTGGAGAAATGGGGCTGATGCGTTTTGCGACCAGTGTAGATATTGATCAGCCTGCGCATCCGCACAGTCAGATCAGGATCTGCACTGTTCGCCATTACATCAATGAAACAACAGTAACACTTCTAACAAGCAATTTAGATTGTTATCAGACTAAAGGAGTGTGCTATTTGATCAGGAGCTTCACTGGCCACAAATCCCATAAGCCCCATTTATCCCGTCACATCGACAAATTCAGACTACACCTAGTAGTAGTTACCTACATGTATAGAGAGCTCCAGATAAGGTGCTTATTGGCGTATTTTACACACTTATTTTATCAAAATACACATTGATTATCAATAGTGGGAGTACAAAATATTCACAGCAATGTGAAAATACGCATTGATAAAATACTGTGATAAAGTTGAAAATTTACTTAGTTGAGCTGCAAAAATAAGTGAATTTTATTTTTATCATTTGATCCCTATTTAACAAGGAAGAAAATCAATAATACATTTGTAAAAGTAAAATACGCATTGAATTTGAAATATGGGGGGGTATAATACTCTTTAAATACAAAACTTATCTGGAGCTCTGTGTATAGTTAAAATTGTAAAGCTGTGTCAGCTGAGCCTCGACACACAAAACTTAAATTTGAGAATGAGGACAGAGAACATGCTCCGAAGGTTGTATAATCACAGGCCCAACATTGCTGTTATGGCCAGTCCCGCTAACCTGTCTGTCAGTATCATTGTTCTGCTCCTGCTGCTCCGGTGCAGGAACTTCCTGTTGTTGTTGTTGTGGTTGTTGTACTGGCGCCGGTTCCCTGTTCGCCTGTGGCTCTTGTCTCCTCAGCTGGAACCAGCCAGTCTGATACCTGCAACACCAGTGCGGGACATGAGTAGCACTATATTGAATTCAAATGTCACAGGTTCAACTTTGGCGAGATACAGTGAGCTGGTGTCATCAAATGTGACATAAAACACAAAGTGGGCAACAACTTCATAGTAAATTCAATTATGATGGGGAAAATAAAATCTGTCATTAAATTTGTAAGATCATATCCCAATTTGCTTAACAAGAAGTGTGGACTAATGTCACATAAGGATGGACAGATAGATTGAGGTACAAAAATAATGTGCTATCATTCTTAGAATCCGGGAAAATCATAATACACTAGTGCAATAAATATGCAAATGAGACGACTATAGAAACCAGATGGCCGCGCCCCGCATGTCAAGCCCGCCGAGGCATTTGATGGTCTCAGAGTGTATTTATTTGAAGTTTGAATTAAGGGTTGTGGAGATATAAGGTATGTAAAAACTATAACGCAAACTTTAGTCATTTGACCTTGATCTTGGGCATGTGGGCCACATGAGTGGGCTATAGAATGAAAATATGGATGATAATAAAGAATTATTTGAAGTAAATCTGAGTAAGTGTTGTGGAGATATAAGGTATGTAAAAACGTTAACACAAATTTCAAAGTCATTTGACCTTGACCTTGAGACGGACGGTACTTACAGATAGACGACGGTGAAGAAGAGAAACACTGCGATGAAGCGGGTGAAGTTCGAGTAGAAGTACACGATGCCGATGAGCACAAGGAATCTACACGTCGTGTACACCCAGTCCAGCCAATCACGCTGCCCAAACTCGTCGTCATCATTGTTGTCGATGGCCGCTCCTCCGTTCGCGTTCATCCGCACTTGATTGGCCGGTTGGTTGCCATTGGCAACAGGAGGCTGGTCCCCGGCGTGGGCAGTGTGAGGGGCGGCCGGGGTGTTGGGGGGAGTTGGGTATCCACCCTGCTGCTGGTAACTGCAACCGTTGTAAGAAGCATGATGGGTGTTTCATTGATGGAATGGCAAACAGTGTACATCCTGATCAGAATGTGCGTATGCAGTCTGATCCTGATCAGACTGTGTGTATGTACAACAGTCTGATCTGGCTCTACATGTACTGGTCACAGAACCCAAAAGCCTCATTTCTCCAGTCATAGCTAAACATAGCCACAAAGAGAGAATACCTGGTGGTGTATTTTTTGTTATGTTTGTTGGGGTTTAACGGCCTATCAACAGTTAAGGTCATTTAAGGGCTTAGTACTAAATCCCATATATAACCTGTAGAAGTACATGTACAAATGGGGGGGGGGGAATCCCAAAATCAGAACTGAATATTTACAATAAACCAGATGGCTGTGGCCCGCATGTCGAGCCCGCCGAGGCATTTGATGGTCTCAGAGGGTATTTATTTGAAGTTTTAATTAAGGGTTGTGGAGATATAAGGTATGTAAAAGCTTTAACGCAAACTTTAATCATTTGACCTTGATCTTGGGCACGTGAGCCGCATGGGTGGGCTATAGAATGAAAATATGGATGATAATAATAATTATTTGAAGTTTGAAGTAAATCGGAGTAAGTGTTGTGGAGATGTAAGGTATGTAAAAACTTTATCACAAATTTCAAAGTCATTTGACCTTGACCTAGGGCATGTGGACCACATGGGCAGGTTATGGAATGAAAATATGGATGATGAAAAGGAAGTATTGGAAGTTGGAAGTAAACTGGAGTAACAATTGTGGAGATATAAGGTATGTAAAAACTTGAACGCAGATTTTATAATAACCCAAACTTCTAAGTCATTTGCCTTGACTTTGGGGCACAGGGGCCGCATGAGTGGGACACAGAATGAATATATGGAATATATGAATAAGCATACAAAGTTTCAAGTAAATCTGACGGTTACAGAGATAGTAGATATGTGAAAACTTTAACGCAAATTTTGACAAAAATTTAACGCAAACTTCTAAGTCATTTGACCTTGACCACAGGGGCCGCATGAGTGATGACTAATATGTATATGAAGTTTCAAGTCAATGTGACTTAGGACTGCAGAGATATAAGGCATTTAAAAATTTAACGCAGATTTCGGACGGACTGACGCATGAACGCACTGTGTTGTAGTAGGTGTAATATAGATATTACGAAACCGAAAGTAGACAGCTGCAAAATCACAATTTCTACAATATGAATCACGTGATCGGGATATCAAGAAGAATCAAGCTCGTTCAACAAAGAAAAGGATCTGATATGTACGCCATCTTTGGTTCAATCGCGCATGCTCAATTTATCAACATAAATATCACATGACACGCTTTTCAGAAAAGCGCGAAATTCAAGAAACCTTGAATGGGGTACGTAGCCCGTTGGTGTAACGCCCCAGGAAAAATGATATAAGATCATATTTTTGGCGGGTATTAATATTCATAATCATAGACAATAAGCATATTTAAAAAACGAACGCAGTTAAACACATTTCTGTTATAGTAGCATTTGCAAGTCAATGTCTTTAAAGAAATAAACAAGAGTTCTGAAGGTCACAATATACGCCCGTCGAGGCAAGGCAAGTCAACAAGGGGAGATAACTCACTGAAAATACATAGGCTTCTTCGTATTGCGGTGATAAACATTTCTACCGAATTTGGTTACGATCGGTGAAGTAGACCTTGAGTTATTGCGTGGACAAGGATACAGAGTGCGAAAATTACAAATGGCCGCCAAGGGTAGATAAGTCATCCGAAATCTTTCAAAATCGATAGCCTTCTTTGTCTTGCCATGATAAACATGTATACCGAATTTGGTTACGATCGGTGAAGTAGAACTTGAGTTATTGCGTGGACAAGGATACAGAGTGGGAAAATTAAAAATGGCCGCCAAGGGGACATAAGTCATCGGAAATTTTTAAAAATCAATAGGTTTCTTCGTCTTGCCGTGATAAACATGTATACCGAATGTGAAGGAGAACTTGAGTTATTGCGTGGACCAGGATACATAGTGCGAAAATCACAAATGGCCGCCAAGGGTAGATAAGTCATTGGAAATCTTTCAAAATCAATAGGCTTCTTTGGCTTGCCGTGATAAACATGTATACCAAATTTGGTTACGATCGGTGAAGTAGAACTTGAGTTATTGCGTGGACAAGGATACAGAGTGGGAAAATTAAAAGGCCGCCAAGGGGAGATAAATCATCTGAAATTTTTAAAAATCAATAGGCTTCTTCGTCTTGCCTTGTTAAACATGTATATCGAATTTGGTTACAATACGTCAAGTAGAACTCTAGTTATTGTGTGGACAAGTCTAAAAGCGGGAGATAATCAAATATCGAAATAAACTTTGTGAATCTACTCATTATAAGGAAGCTATGTACCAAGTGTCAGGTTTGTAGCTATGACGGTTAAACAGTTTTAAGAGTTACAAGACAAAATTGCCAAATTCTAAGTAAACAAGATGCCGCAAGTCACAAAATACGCCCGTCGAATATGGGCCAGACAGCGAAGATGCAGAAATGTGAAGCTGTCACCAAGGCAAGAAACATTAATAAGAATTTGAAAGTCTATAGCATTATTTATTCATCTCGTTGTGCTAAACATGTATACTAATTTAGGCAGAGATAGAAAAGTAGAGTGTAAAGTAGAAATGATAGGGAATTGGATACAATAATGTAGAAAAAAATGGCTTTTAAAGTTAAAAAGGTGATATTTTTGTTAAAAAATATTTTTTCGGCATAAAAACACCAAGGTGCACATCTTCAATATGTGTAGAAGACGTGTGTATAGTTTCAGAACGATCGACTGAACAGTTTCGGAGGAGTTGTGTACACAAACTCTGTACCGTATATAGAATTGCATAGAAAAATGTAGAAAAAATGGCTAAGTTAAAAAGGCGATATTTTTGTTAAAAAATATTTTTTCGCCATAAAAACACCAAGGTGCACATCTTCAATATATGTAGAAGACGTGTGTATAGTTTCAAAACGATCGACTGAACAGTTTCGGAGGAGTTGTGTACACAAACTCTGTACTGTATATAGAATTGCATAGAAAAATGTAGAAAAAATGGGTAAGTTAAAAAGGCGATATTTTTGTTAAAAAATATTTTTTCGGCATACAAACACCAAGGTGCACATGTTCAATATGTGTAGAAGACGTGTGAATAGTTTCAGAACGATCGACTGAACGGTTTCGGAGAAGTTGTGTACACAAACTCTGTACCGTATATAGAATTGTATAGAAAAATGTAGAAAAAATGGCCAAGTTAAAAAGGTGATATTTTTGTTACAAAATATTTTTTTGGCATAAAAACACCAAGATGCACATCTTCAATATGTGTAAAAGACGTGTGTATAGTTTTAGAACGATTGACTGAACGGTTTCGGGGGAGTTGTGTACACAAACTCTGTACCGTATATAGAATTGTATAGAAAAATGTAGAAAAAATGGCGAAGTTAAAAAGGTGATATTTTTGTTAAAATATATTTTTTCGGCATAAAAACACGAAGGTGCACATCTTCAATATGTGTAGAAGACGTGTGTATAGTTTCAAATCGATCGACTGAACGGTTTCGGAGGAGTTGTGTACACAAACACTGTACCGTATATAGAATTGTATAGAAAAATGTAGAAAAAATGGTTATTAAAGTTAACAAATATTTTTTCGGCATAAAAACACCAAGGTGCACATCTTCAATATGTGTAGAAGACGTGTGTATAGTTTCAGATCGATCGACTGAACGGTTTCAGAGGAGTTGTGTACACGAACTATGCACTTTTTCTGTCAGCCGACCGACCGCCCGCCCAGCGGTAAAACATAATACGTACCGTTTGTATAAAAATTCTAAGTCGAAAAGGGGGAGATAATCCATGACCCCATAGTTAAATCCAAAATCTAAAGAAACTTTGTGCATCTACTCATCATAAGGAAGCAACATACCAAGTTACAGGTCTGCTAGTAGAGTTTAAAAAGTTTACGAGATATTGGTGACAGACGAATCGAACAGACGGACATGGGTGTAGTGGTGGGGCATAAAAAAAAAATATAAAATTACACAAATCATTTCAGAAATTCTTACAAACTTTTTGACCTAAGAAAATGGCTAAGTGTGTCAGCACCATTTTGAAGGTCACAAAGGTAAAGGTCATGTCATTGGCAGTCTGTTTGCGTCACACATGTTCAGGTGAATGAAATGCCCAAATATTAAAGCAATCCTTCAAGTAATATTGAAGATATTACATATCAGAGAAAATATTTCGAACGTTTTGATGTAACAAAATGGCAAAGTGTTTCAGCACCATTTTGAAGGCCACAAAGGTCAAGGTTATGTCATTGTTGGTGTGAGCGCATGCATCACACATGTTCAGGTGAATGAACTGTCCAGACGGTAAAGAAATCCTTCAAGAAATATTGAAGTTATTAGATATTGTAGAAACTCTTACAAACTTTTTGACGTAACAAAATGGTTAAAGTGTTTCAGCATCATTTTGAAGGTCAAAAAGGTCCAGGTCATGTCATTGGTGGTGTGAGTGTGTCACACATGTTCAGATGAATTAACTGTCCAAATAGGAAAGCAATCCTTCAAGTATTATTGAAGATATTACATGATGGAGAAACGCTAACAAACTTTTTTTACTTTTTGACGTAAATGTACACATTTGTACAAAACCTCAAGAGCAACGCAATATGCCCCCCTTACCATAGGTGGCATAAATAGTGGCAAAACTTACTATTGCATATACTGGGCCATGTACTGGGCATACATCTGCTGCATCCAGGCGTACTGTTCGGGGCTGTAGACGAGCCCAGACTCCGGTGACATACCAGCAAACATCTCGGGGGACCACCCACCGGCCGGCATTCCTGGTACTGGGCTACTGCAACACAGCGTATCGTACATGTACAAATTTGACACGCCAATTGATTTTGTAAAGAAAATATGTGATATCTCATGAAAAATATTTACAAAATTTACTATATTTTCCGTAAGTTTACCAATTTTTTATAGCAGATGCGGAATTCTATTTTTGTTATCTTTCAACATCATTTACAGAAAATATCACTGTTTCTGTAAATACATTTCATGAAAATCACACAAATTCTTAGGTACAAAATCACACGACATGTCTCAAGTATGTGGCTTGTGACTGTCACTGGAGATAGGTGAGCAGTCTTCACGATAATCCACTGGTCCTATGCCCCAGGCCACTAAAATTTCATCCTGACCAGTAGAAACTAGATTGGTCAGTAAGCGAGGCTTACGGAATACCCCCCGCGTGGGCCCAGGTAACCCTAAAATATGTACAAATTTCCAAGTGTGTGGACTTGTGTGGCGTTTATTAGCCAGAAAAAAAAAAAAATTACCAAGGACCGCCAATTTCAAACACAAATAAGGATTTAAGGATTATTGTGTTTGAAATTGGCGGTCATTCGTAAAAATTTCTATTTTTTTTTTATTTGGGGTTTTGGGGTGTGGGGGGGGGGGGGCGTTTATTAGCCAGTAAAAAAAAAATAAATAAAAAAAATAAATTACCAAGGACCGCCAATTTCAGACACAAATAAGGATTTAAGGATTATTTGTGTTTGAAATTGGCGGTCATTGGTAAAAAAAAACATTTTTTTTATTTGGGGGGGGGGGGCGTTTATTAGGAGGGGGGCGTTAATTCGAGGTTATACGGTATGTATGTGACGTTGACCTCGAGATCAGCGGGGATTTGTCACAGCATATGAAATAATTAAGTATTTTCAATGAAAGAAATAGAAGTTATAACATATTTCTCTGATGTTAAGTTTTGTAAAGAGACTAAGTATGTGACCTTGGGATCAGCGGGGGTAGTACAACCTTAGAGGAATGCACAAGTGAAATAATAAGAATTTTCAATGAAGGAAATAGAAGTTATAACTTATTTCTCTGATGTTAAGTTTTGTAAAGAGACTAAGTATTTGACCTTGACATTGGGATCAGCGGGGATTGGACGGTCGTGGATTTGGCACAGCATGGTATTAGAGCCTTACAGGAATGCATGTGTGAAATATTAAGAATTTTAGATGAAGGAAATAGAAGTTAGAACAATATTTCTCTGATGTTAAGTTTTGTAAAGAGACTAAGTATTTGACCTTGACCTTGGGATCAGCGGGGGTTGGACGGTCGTGGATTTGGCACAGCATGGTAGTAGAGCCTTACAGGAATGCATGTGTGAAATATTAAGCATTTTAGATGAAGGAAATAGAAGTTAGAACAATATTTCTCTGATGTTAAGTTTTGTAAAGAGATTAAGTATTTGACCTTGACCTTGGTATCAGCGGGGGTTGGATGGTCGTGGATTTGGCACAGCATGGTAGTAGAGCCTTAATGGAATGCATGTGTGAAATATTAAGCATTTTAGATGAAGGAAATAGAAGTTATAACAATATTTCTCTGATGTTAAGTTTTGTAAAGAGACTAAGTATTTGACCTTGGGATCTGCGGGGGTTGGACGGTCGTGGATTTGGCACAGCATGGTAGTAGAGCCTTACAGGAATGCATGTGTGAAATATTAAGCACTTTAGATGAAGGAAATAGAAGTTATAACAATATTTCTCTGATGTTAAGTTTTGTAAAGAGACTAAGTATTTGACCTTGACCTTGGGATCTGCGGGGGTTGGACGGTCGTGGATTTGGCACAGCATGGTAGTAGAGCCTTACAGGAATGCATGTGTGAAATATTAAACACTTTAGATGAAGGAAATGGAAATTATAACAATATTTCTCTGATGTTAAGTTTACGGACTAAGTATTTGACCTTGACCTTGGGATCTGCGGGGGTTGGACGGTCGTGGATTTCGTACAACATGGTAGTAGAGCCTTACAGGAATGCATGTGTGAAATAGAAGTTATAACAATATTTCTCTGATGTTAAGTTTACGGACGCACGGACGGACGCACGGACGCACGGACAACCTGACTCCAGTATACCCCCCCACAACTCGTTGCGGGGGATATAATCAACAGCCAGTTGACCCAGTGGGCCAGCAGAATTTTTTATACATTTTTTTTCTCTAACAATTTTTAACAAATACGGAACAAATGCTGAATATCATTGTTTTCAGGCCAGCATAATATTTGTTCGGGCTCAGGTCTCCAGATAAGGTGCGTATTTGCTTAAATACCCAATTAAAATTGTCAAAAACCAATTGAAATCATTAGTAGAGAGTATCAAAAAGCAATAAAAAAAATTGTGGTACATATATCATGCTGCAGAAAACAATAAACAGACCGCAAATATAGCATATTTTTCTTATTTTCTATGAAAACACATCTTGGTATTTCATTAGAATTGTCTCCAATGAGACAATTCTAATGAAATGCCAAGACATGTTTTCATTTCGAAGCAAACTAATAAATAATTGCTGTCGTTTGATGTGTAAATAGTAATGTGATTTTATTTTACCCAATTAAAATGTTGAAATACCCAATTGCTTTAGAAATGATGGAGTGACAATACTCAATTACTAATTTCTTATCTGGAGCCCTGCGGGCTATCAGTTTTCTAAATTTGACTGGCCCAGTGGGCCGCTGATGTTTCTCGTGAATACTGGGTAGGTATGATATCTGTCGCTAGTCTAGTGTAACATAAATGGTAATATTCCAACAAGCGTTACCTGTATGTGTCATAGACCTGGTTGTGGATTTCTGTGTGAGATGGGTGGGATGGGAAGGATGGTGATGGATTTACTGGACCCCGGTACCGCAGCCCCTCGCTGTCGGGTATAGACTCGGCGCTGCTGCTCTCCCTACTCCTCGGGCTGCTACTGCCACTCGGTGTCGACGGTGATGGCTGAAATCAAGGTAATACCTTACATTGTAGTTGCTGCATATCTCACATAAGTGGTGTGCCTAGGGCCAGCACAGGGGACATTTTCCCACCAAAAAATGCCAATGTCTCTTAAAATGTGAGAAATGTAAGACAACTCTCCACATTATTTTTAACCATTTTCATGCCGAGGACCATTATGTTTGCCGAAATATCCTAAATATTTTCCTTCTATGCGCTAAAAAGTATGTAGCGACCAACATTTCAACCGTCTTGTTGAGACGGTTCAAATGAGTGGTCACAACATATACTTTCATTGAGAAATAACAAAAATAAAATAATTAATAAATTTCATAATATCCGTAAAGGTGAATACCGAATGTAATGGGATAATAGAAAATGGTCTAAACACTAAAATTGTCCCCCCTGGATCTAACACTGACATATTGACGGTTCCATCATTGCTAATTTTCAAACCTTTCTATTAATCAGAAATGAAGTGGTGGGGGGGGTCATATTAATCTACAGTTATTACAGTTTGTTTCCGCAAAATGAATCATCAAACATCAGAAATGATATAAGTGCCCAGGACAACAGTGTATTCAATTCATTAATTGCTACATACAGACACAATTTATTTCAAATTTCAAGTACATATTCCAAACATTTTATAACTACGATGTAATTGATTACCCATGATAATGAAACTGATCATTTCATTTACCACGATCGTAACATCCAAACTGTAATAGCAGCGACGTTTATGCCAGAATTGAGACCGCTATGTGTTGATTTCCCAAATCTCCAGATAAGCTGTGCATTTGCTTAAATACCCAATTAAAATTGCCAAAAAATCAGAAGTAGCGAGTATCAACAAGAGCTGTAGGAGAACAGCATAGCTCGACTACGAGGGTTGTCGATGTACACATAGCTTGACAAACAAGGTGGCCGCGGCCTGCATAAAAACCTTAACCAAGGTTGACTAAAAACCTTAACCAAGGGAAATTAACTAAGTAAGTCAAGGTTAAATGTAGGTCAATGTCAGATATAGGTCAGGGGTTATTGATGTACATCACTAGGAGATGAAGTTTTCCAAGTATGGTTGCTGTAGGTCCAGGAGTATTCCATATACAAGCTTGACTAAAAACCTTAACCAAGGGGAAATAAGTAAGTAATCCAAGGATAAAAGTAGGTCAAGGTCAAATATAGGTCAGGGATTATTGATGTACATCACTAGGAGATGAAGTTGTCCAAGTATGGTAGGTGTAGGGCCAGGAGTATTGCATCTACAAGCTTGACTAACAACCTTAACCAAGGAGAATTAAGTAAGTAATTCAAGAGGAAATGTAGGTCAAGGTCAAATATAGATCAGGGGTTATTGATGTACATCCCTATGAGAAAAGGTTGTCCAAGTATGGTGTCTGTATGCACAATAGTATTACATGTACAAGCTTGACTAAAAACCTTAACCAAGGTTGACTAAAAACCTTAACCAAGAGGAATTAACTAAGTAATTCAAGGTTAAATGTAGGTCAATGTCAAATATAGATCAGGGGTTGTTGATGTACATCACTAGGAGATGAAGTTGTCCAAGTATGGTTGGTGTAGGGCCAGGATTATTCCATCTACAAGCTTGACTAAAAACCTTAACCAAGGTAGACTAGAAACCTTAACCAAGGGGAATTAACTAAGTAATTCAAGTGGAAATGTAGGTCAAGGTCAAATATAGATCAGGGGTTATTGATGTACATCATTATGAGATGAAGTTGTCCAAGTATGGTGGGTGTAGGGCCAGTAGTATTGCATATACAAGCTTGACTAAAAACCTTAACCAAGGCGTGACGGTGACGCCGACGTGACAACATTAGCTCCAACTATTCTTCGAATAGTCGAGCTAAAAAGCAATGAAAAATTTGTGATATCTTTATCATGCTGCAGAAAACAATAAACCAACCACAAATATAGCATATTTTTCTTATTTTTTCATGAAAACACATCTTGGTATTTCATTAGAATTGTCTCATGTTTTCATTTAGAAGCAAACTATTCAATAATTGCGGTCTGCTGATGTGTAAACAGTAGTGTGATTTTATTTCACCCAATTCAAATTTTGAATTGCTTCAGAAATGATGGAGTGACAATATACAATTACTAATTCTTTATCTGGAGCCCTGATTTAGTCATGAAGTCAATAAGCACGATTTTGTCATGGCATGTTACATAGTGTAGTACATGTAGTCACCTGGTCAGTTCCCGGTGACGATGAACACACGAGGTGGACTGTATGCTTCTGGTTGTCTTCATCATACTGCAACATAATCATTTCCATGAAAACATGTACCGGTAGTTGCAGCCTGTAACCCTGTGACCCTCTCGTACCGTACGTACCAGAAATACAGTTCCTACCATAGCAATCCCCTGCAGAGTGGCGGATCAGATCCGATTCGCCACTCTGTAGGGGAATGCTATGGGAGGAACTGTAACTCTGGTATGTACGGTACGGAAGGGTCACAGAGTTGCAGGCTGCAACTGGAAAACATGCTACTTTTATAAGATTCCTCAGCCCTTGTAAAGGAATTTATGGAATTTTGGTCCCTTGGAGAAAAATAATAAAGTTGGTAATTCACTTATTCGAGTGCAAAAAACCAAACACTGTTTGCTTTTTTCAGCTCAAGTAGTGAATTTTCAAATTTGTTTGCTTTTTCAATCCTTTATTACCTATTTTACATCAGAAAAACATTAATAAATTAAGATAAATTATGAAATTTAATTAAACCACTTGCAAAAATATAATATGTAGTTCATTTGAAATCAGGGGGTATAATAATCTTTAGACACAATACATTACTGACACTCTAACTGAACAAGGGCATCGCTATTACTAGGCTGATCCCCTCGCTGGCAGCCATGATAATAAAAAAAAAAACTTTTAACGCATTAGCCTTACAAACAAGGTAAACATATCAAGTCCTCACTCAGTGACCTTGACCTTGTGTGGTCAGACGTGGGTCGTATGCAAAACAAGCACCATCCCTAGACACATTTTCGCCAAATATTATCAAAATCGGTGAAGCGGTTCATAAGTTATTAAACAAGAGTGTCGTAAGACACAAATTACGCCCGTCAAAAATGGACCAGACAGCGAAGATTCAGAAATGTGAAGCTGTCACCAAGGCAAGAAATCTTCCTCTGTAACCTATATAGAATTGCATACAAGTGTAGAAAAAATGGTTAAAATGTTATATTTAAAAAAAAAAAATTGCCATAAAAACACCAAGGTGCATATCTTCAATATGTGCAGAAGACGTGTGTACAGTTTCAGATCGATTGACTGAACGGTTTTAGAGAAGTAGTGTACACTTTTTTTGTCCGCCGCCCACCGGCATGCGGTAAAATATAATACATAACGTTTTTTTTAAAACAGTTGTATAAAAATGAAAGGTGTTACTAACATACATACGTATGCACGTACATGGATTAACGCTATATCCCTCTTGCCTATTTGTAAGGGGATAATGAATGGATACACAGGCTTATCTAGGGTTATGCTGGCTCTAAATGCAGTAAGGTTTTATTTTTTTCAGCCAGGGACTTCGCCCTATCAGGTGGTGGCTTACCTGCTTTAAGACTTCTTTTAAAGTGAGATTGTCCGACAGTAGTTTTCCATAATATATCAATTTCTGGTGATGTTCTTGCTGTAAACAAAAGAGAAACAATGTTATGTGGTGTAAAAATATACCTAAGGCTAAACACATCTTCGAATCGTTATTTTTTATTAAATCAAAATAAAATTCAGATATATAATAATAAAAAAATGGATTACAGTCAAAACGGCCCCAGGTCAAAACGGCCTGGATTTGGTCAAAACGGCCCGTCTAAATTGGTCAAAACGGCCCCGTCCAAAATAAATGGTCAAAACGGCCCATATTTGGTCAAACCGGCCCCCAAAAAAATCAGGTATAATATTTTTATTTTATTTGTTTTTCAGAGTTTTTGATAGTATATAGCTTGTATAATGTAGTATAATGAATAATAATGATAATTAACATAATTAACACAAAAATTGTGTTATATTACCGTATTTCATCCGTATTCGTTAAAAAATATTTTTTGTGAAAATCGTTACGCGATGTCACTAGCCTGATGGTCAGTTATTTTCTATTGATTGCATAGCAGGATTAATCCAATTATCGAAGGGTGGGATAGTTTTTTGACTAAAGTTTTTGAACTACTATATTGCTAAATAATAATAAAAAAGAAAAATATTTACTCATTTACATATCAATGCTTGCAGGTGATGCGTAAACCCTTTGAGACCCAGGCATATGAAGTATGTCGAGGGGTATATAGTTTTCATCATTCCGTCCGTTCGTTTGTTTGTCCGAGCTTACAAATGGATACATATGTGGCTAGGAGAACAATAGGTTATGTAATATTCTATTATTCTATGAGTTTATGTGGCTACAGAACAATAGGTATGAACAAAGGAAAAGGTTAGTCACATAAGTATCCATTTGTAGGAAGTCCGTTCGTCCGTCCATATGATTTTCGTATAATTTCAGGCCATTATTCGCGGACAAAGGGGTGAACAGTACATGTGTAGCAGAAGTCGTCTGCAACTTCGAGGTTGCCCTTTGGAAGTGAACGCAGTACGTGTTTGATGACATCAGCGTGCGCTGTTGTTCATTCCACTGGAGCCAGGTGGAGCCATCTTGTACATAACCACTTGATAATGCTATAGATATATGGGAATTTGCACACAGTCTGATGAGGATCTACACTGCTTCCCATCTTGTACATAACCGATTCTTGATGTTATATAGCTATATGGTTTCCCATCTTGTACATAGCCTCTTGTTGATGCTATAGATATATTGGAATGAATTACGGATGAGTCGGACCATGGACAGGTCGGACCTGGACGAGTTGGCCCATGTATGTGGACAGGTCGACCCACGGGAAGGTCGGACGTGGACGAGTCGGACCATATTTGTGGACAGGTCAGACCATCTGCCGTGGACAGGTCGGACCACATAGTGGATGAGTCGGCCCATGAACTATTATTAGGTCGGATCATGGACAGGTTGGCCCACAATTACCGCCGATTTTAATTTGCACCAACATTTTTATTCGTGTTCCTTCAAAATAGCATAACACTGTGTCCACTCCACCTGAAGTGGAATGACCACTACCATCCGGACGAAAGTCGGGGGATACTATGGACTAATATTTTGTGTACTTTAATATTGTTTTTATATATGATTTAATAAGGGCAATTTTATAATATTTTATAGTATTACTGGCATATGTTGTTTGCTTTAATATATTGTACTGTAACTAGAAAATCTCATGTTTTTATCTTATTCTAGGCAGACAGAGAAACTAACCTTTGTGCGCCCTCCGGTTCATGCATATGTGCCAACCCTCGACATCGTTATTTGTCCTCACACTGCGTACGTATACTGACCATGACTCAATCGGCCAAACATGATTGTTGATCCATGTGTTGTCTACGTACTCTACACATATTTTATATTCCCGATGCTATAAATTCTTCAAATGTCTGCATAACAATGCGGTCCGACCTGACCATATGGTGGTCCGACTTGACCATAGCTACGTGGGCCGACTTGACTTCTGTTCGTGGGCCGACTTGACTTCTATTCGTGGGCCGACATGAAAAATGTGGTCCGACTTGGCATGGTCCGACTAGTCCATGGTCCGACTCGTCCATACACCATTGGAATATGCCCAATCTGATCAGGATCTACACCGTTTGCCATCTTGTACATAGCCACTTGTTGATGCTATATATAGGAATTTGCACACACAGTCTGATCGGATCTACATTGTTTCCCATCTTGTACATAATCACTTGTTGAGGCTACAGATCTAGAGGGAAAACTTGCATTCAGTCCGATTAGGGTCTACACTGTTTCCCATTTTGCAATCTATATATTTGTTTTTATAGCCATACTGTAACTTAAAATATGTAATTTATTTGTTGCAATATAGCCAGCCAGCACATAACTGAATTCGCAGTCTGATCAAGAACTACACTGTTCGCCAACGTGTTATTGTCTACATATGTGCTGTATTTATTCAAATCTATAAGTATAAAATATTATTATTATCCGCTATAACGAGTTATCAATTGTGTTGTAGCCCCACTAAAATACAAGGTGTTAGATAATAGGCCTTTGTCTACAAATACACAAATATAATTATATATTGCAAAAATATTAAAGTTTTCATAAATATTCATATTATGTTTTCGGGGTAGTCGGAGTTTTCGGGGTACTCACATATTTTGTAATTTGTAGACCTGCGTGCAGCCGCGATGTGCTTTACGTCAGGTGATTAAAATAATCATGGCATTAATTACCTATAGGAAGTTCTTAAAAATGCCACCAAATCCAGTGTACTAAATACTGGTAATTTTTGCCATTTAGGTCATTTTGTTCACGAACCTACTGTGATTTTCGTGATTTAAATTTCTGCGTCCGCCATTAATCTGCTCTTTAATTGTTAAAATCATAATCAATAGAAACGTTTCAAGTTTTCCTTCACTGTGCCTCATTCATCTGCGAGATGATCGTATAGCCAATAAAAACTCGGGACGAATTAGCAAATGTATTGACACTTTCGGAACATACCCCGAAAACTCCAACCATAAGTCAATATTCAAGATGGCCGACTCATGTGTTGCTAAACGCGCTAATGCAAATTTTAATCGAACAACAATCTTATTTTGAAGGCAAGAAACATTGAAAGAAATGTTTATCATTCTATTGAACGGACAATTTAGCTCATATGTTATGTTTTATAAAACCCGCTAGTTGATGAACTTATTAATACCCTGAAAACTCGACCCACCATCATACAAGGTCATTTATTATTGTTATTTTAGATGAATATTAAGAATATTTTTATATATATGTAGGAAAAAATATATAATAGGGGCCGTTTAGTAGGGGCCGTTTGGACCAAATTCCCAAAACTTGGGGGCCGTTTTTACCAAATCCGCGCCGTTTTGACCAGGGGCTGTTTTGACCAAGGGCCGTTTTGACTTGCTTCCTAAAAAAATATGCATTATATTATTTATCATTGTCTCCGCACGCATTTATACAAAATTAAACCAGGACCATTAGGAATGCAGATACTTACTGGTTGATTAGGATAAACTGATGTCAAATGTTGTTTCAGTTTCTGCACTGTCCATCCGAGCATGCAGTCCACGGTTTGGTCCTGAACCCTCTGGCTGGGGGCTTTTATCACTATAGTCACGGGTAATTCGGACAACTCCACCATTGCGATTCACCCTATCAGCTATCAGCCACAGAAATCTACTTGACAATTTAATAAATGCAACGTGTTGGTGTGGCCTTTGAATATTTACAATTCAAACGAACCGGATTCGTCAACCTAGCCTCTCTCGAAATACTTGTCAACAAACGAAAGGTTACGAGAACTTGTGTGCTTATATTATAATTAACACAGCTAACGAAAGCGAACTAATTCTATACAGTTGTATAAAAATATATGTTCCACTGATTTACGAAGACCATTATTTGCACTGACAGCTATAATTTAGTAGAAGCTGATGAAATTGACAGCTGATCTTAACATCAAAACAAGGAAGTGACGTTACATCATGTGACTGGAACAACCATTAGGCGGTTTTTGATTGGTTGCTGTTATCCAACAATTCAGGCTAGGTGATCGGTTGCTGGTAATCCCAATCAATTAAACAAGAAGGGGTACCTTGACATAACGGACCATTGACACAACAGGCGAGGACATAATGGACTGAAACGGACCAGATTTATGAACATAAATCGGCCAACCATTTATTTCTATATTACAAGTTAAGATATATAGGAAAAAATAAAATGATTTATTTACGTGATTATCTCAAAGTGTTACAGGCATTTTAATCACTGATGACGTTTAGTTAATTACAAATTAGTTGTATAAATCACAAATATTTTTCAAATTGGGCAAGAGACCCAGTAAGCTATGAAAATATGACGCATAATATTTAAAATGCACTATCGCTGGTCAGGTCCCAGATTCCGGATAAATTCAGACCGAAATACCGGATAAATTCAGTCCGTAGCAACCCAGTCAAGTATAGGCAAATGTCCCTAACCTGTGTGTTAATTATGTAAGGTAATTGAACATGTCGTCGCCTCCAGTCTCACAAATCATTTCACTAGACATAATATCTTGTACGACCCTCAGCATGGCTTTCGTGAAAAGCGATCATGCGAGACTCAACAAATTGAACTAATAGAGGAACAATATCCCATAACCTATCGCAAGGCAAACAGTCAGGCCTCGTTCTGCTATATTTTGGCAAGGCCTTTGATAAGGTTAGTCACCTGAAACTGCTGTACAAGCTGAACCAAAGCGGATTCGACAGCAACACAGTTAGATGGATTATAGACCATTCTTCCTGGGTCGCACACAGACAGTCGTCTTAGAAGGCGATTCATCGTCAGTAGTACAAGTCACCTCAGGAGTTCCGCGCCGGGTCTGTCATTGGTCTAATTATTTTCCTTCTACCGGTATACATTATGCCATTCCAGATGAAATTGAGTCTGAAGTCAGAGTATTCGCAGACGACACGGCATTGTATCTCACTGTTAACAGCATTTCAAATTGTGAAAAAATCCAAGCAGATCTAGGCTGTTTGCAAATTTGACAACATTCTAGGAGATGGAATTCAATCCAAACAAATGTCAAGTAATAAATATCTCCTGGTCTAGAAAACCAATTTGTCACAATTATATTAATTATGCATGATGAGGTGTTGGAGTCAATGGATCAAGCCAAGTACCTGCGTGTCGATATTAGCTAGGACCTTACATGGAACAACCATATAACCAGAATTTACAATAACAGCAACAGCAAACTCGGGTTCCTGAGACGAAATATTAAGTTAAAACATCAATTAAGGCATTCGGGAAACTGCATATAAAACCATGGTCAGACCCCTTGGGGAATATATGCCTTGACTATCTGGAGTCCATGCATACCCAGACAAACATCCGCAAACTTGAGCAAGTACAAAGAAGGGCGACCGACTGGGTATCAAATAACTACTCCCCATATGATAGCGTAACTACCATGGTAAATAGACTTGGTTGGCGGACGTTGGAGGACAGGCGTGCAGATGCGCATCTGGTAATGTTCTACAAAAGTGTCAATAACATAGTCGCTATTCCACTCCCATCGTACCTCAGGCATCACACGAGAATAACTAGGCACATGCACCCATTGACCTACATACAAATCCATATAAATTCCAGCTACTACCAGTACTCGTTTTTTCCATGGACAGTTATGCAGAGGAACAGTCTTCCGTGCACTGTTGTCGTACAGACCAGTCTTGAAGCTCTCAAGCATGCTGTACGAGGGGCCGGTGCACCACTCCAGTCCTTAGAGTTGGACCCATTGTTTTTAATCTGATCTTAATCTATGTCTACCCTAATTAACACACATAACACTGTATGTTTTATTTCTCAGTCTTATGACATGACTATATTCGGTCAAAAATAAAATTTGACCCCAATTTGACCCCACAGGCCACGCCCATTTTTGACCCATTTTAACAACTTTGAAAGAGCATTGTATGTCGATCATTCCTACCAAGTTTTGTCGAAATCCGGTTGGAGGTTCTTGAGAATATTTTTGAAGAATTTGTGCTATTTTTAGACGGTGGCCATCTTGGATTACGTAATGACGTCATTTTAACAAGTTTGTAATCCCCCTACCTAAGGACCATGACCATGACGTTTGGTGACTATAGGCTCAATGGTTACCAAGGAGAAGACGTTCACGTTCAAAATGTTCACGGACGACGGACGGACGGACAAAACACATTGCGGTAACAATAGCTCACATGAGCTTCGCTCAGGTGAGCTAAAAATGTAAAACAAATATTAGATTGTCAAGTTTAAAATAGCGGACATATATTGAAAATAATTTTTCCATTATCCATAATAAGGTGATTTGGAGGAAAAAAGTCACACCACATATAATAAAGTTAACGTGAAATATAAATTAATTTCAATGGCAGCCATTTTGAAATTAAAAATGGCAGTCATGCGGCTTTCAGAAAAAAGAAACCAACTCCAGTTTTGTTGTATGTGACATATAGATATGTTTTCAAACACACATATGCCAATCACAATATCATTTGAAAGAACATAACTACAGCCACAGGAATACTAGAATGCGTAATAAATCTTTGATGTGGCGATGTACATAACACACTTAGTTTCGGTGGCCATTTTGAAGCTAAAGATTACTGGTAGCACAGTATTAGCAATAATCTCAGTAGACTGTGTTTAAAGAAATATGAGTACAGACAGAAGGAAAATACAAAAATTTCCCACGACATTCAAAAATATACAATACGGGATTTCCAAGTTTAAAATAGTGGCCATTTTGACAAACAAAATGGCTGGTATATCAAAATGTATGGAACTCGTTATGCCAATATTTCTTGTCCATAATAATGTAGACATAATGACTTTGACATCAAAGAGATATATTTCAAATGGCGGCCATACGGCTTAATTAGAGAAAAAAAATGGAACCAACCCCAGTTTTGTTTTATGTGGTCTATAGATGAAAAAGAGCCTTGGTTCAAACAATGTAGCAAACACATTTCACAAGACCTAAAATAACGACATAACAGTATATACATTTGTTGCGTCACCTGAAAACAAATATTTTCAACAGATTATAAAGTATGATCATTGCACATAAAAAAATAAACACAGAGAATAAATAGAAACAGTTATCATCCAATATCAGTGTGGAAATGTACGTCTGAAATAAAATGTATAATAATGTCAATCAATACGTGGGGTAATGATGTATAGCGGCACTCATTATTTTTAGCCCCGTGCAGTGACCGGGGCGGGATCAACTGATCCTGAGAATAGTGCTGCAGTAGCCATTGCTTGTCGTAAAAGGCGACTAAACTGGCTTAACGATTGGGTTCATACTTTCCGGAACCCACTATACCGGATTTGGCCCTCATGTACAGTTTTGGCTTTCTTGTATGTGAGAGTTGAGTCGGGCTATGCCATATATAAAAGTAAGATTAGCGCTACTCATTACTTTTAGGGGATGGGATAAATGATGCTGGTGTGGCGAGGGCCTGGCACCAGATCAGGTTGTTCTAATTTCAGGACTGAATATATATTTTGATTGTAAATATTGAGTTCTGAATTTGGGACTTACCCCCCTCGGACAGGTGGATACGGGACACGACCCCGTTGACCCGTCTGCGTGTAGACACCCTGAGGCTTGTACCTCTAAGTCAGAAAAGCGGACGTTAAACCCTATTCACTCACTCACTCATTATTTTTAGAACTGGTGGAATAGTGACACAATTATACACTTATTTAATTTCTATAAAGAACATTTTGTGCCTACTGAGTGAGCATGTACCTTTAAACCTTTAAAAACTAGATTGGTCAGTAAGCGAGGCTTACGGAATACCCCCCGCGTGGGCCCAGGTACCCCTAAAATATTAAAAAATTTCCAAGTGTGTGGGCTTGTGACCTTGACTCTGGGATTAGCGCGAGCGGCATGAATGTGAATTTGTCACAGGGTGGTAGAGGTCCATTGGAGCAATGAGTGTGTGAAATGTGAAGCAGATCCGAGCAAGGAAATAGAAGTTATAACCGATTTCTCTGATGTTAAGTTTTGTAAAGAGACTACCATATAACCTCGAATTAACGCCCCCGAGGCGTTACACTTTTACAAAAGGGGGGGGGGGGGGGAGGGGGGGGCGTTTATTAGCCAGTAAAAAAAATAAAAATAAATAATAATAATAATTACCAAGGACCGCCAATTTCAAACGCAAATAAGGATTTAAGGATTATTTGTGTTTGAAATAGGCGGTCATTGGTAAAAGCATTTTTTAAAACATTGGTTTAAAAATTTTTTTTGGGGGGGCGTTTATTAGGAGGGGGGCGTTAATTCGAGGTCATACGGTATGTATGTGACGTTGACCTCGAGATCAGCGGGGATTTGTCACAGCATATGAAATATTAAGAATTTTTAATGAAAGAAATAGAAGTTATAACATATTTCTCTGATGTTAAGTTTTGTAAAGAGACTAAGTATGTGACCTTGACCTTGGGATCAGCGGGGGTTGGACAGTCGTAGATTTGTCACAGCATGATAGTACAACCTTAGAGGAATGCACAAGTGAAATAATAAGAATTTTCAATGAAGGAAATAGAAGTTATAACTTATTTCTCTGATGTTAAGTTGTGTAAAGAGACTAAGTATTTGACCTTGACATTGGGATCAGCGGGGGTTGGACGGTCATGGATTTGGCACAGCATGGTATTAGAGCCTTACATGAATGCATGTGTGAAATATTAAGAATTTTAGATGAAGGAAATAGAAGTTATAACATATTTCTCTGATGTTAAGTTTTGTAAAGAGACTAAGTATGTGACCTTGACCTTGGGATCAGCGGGGGTTGGACAGTCGTAGATTTGTCACAGCATGATAGTACAACCTTAGAGGAATGCACAAGTGAAATAATAAGAATTTTCAATGAAGGAAATAGAAGTTATAACTTATTTCTCTGATGTTAAGTTGTGTAAAGAGACTAAGTATTTGACCTTGACATTGGGATCAGCGGGGGTTGGACGGTCATGGATTTGGCACAGCATGGTATTAGAGCCTTACATGAATGCATGTGTGAAACATTAAGAATTTTAGATGAAGGAAATAGAAGTTAGAACAATATTTCTCTGATATTAAGTTTTGTAAAGAGACTAAGTATTTGACCTTGACCTTGGGATCAGCGGGGGTTGGACGGTCGTGGATTTGGCACAGCATGGTAGTAGAGCCTTACAGGAATGCATGTGTGAAATATTAAGCATTTTAGATGAAGGAAATAGAAGTTATAACAATATTTCTCTTATGTTAAGTTTTGTAAAGAGACTAAGTATTTGACCTTGACCTTGGGATCTGCGCGGGTTGGACGGTTGTGGATTTGGCACAGCATGGTAGTAGAGCCTTACAGGAATGCATGTGTGAAATATTAAGCATTTTAGATGAAGGAAATAGAAGTTATAACAATATTTCTCTGATTGTTAAGTTTACGGACTAAGTATTTGACCTTGACCTTGGGATCTGCGGGGGTTTGGACGGTCGTGGATTTGGCACAGCATGGTAGTAGAGCCTTACAGGAATGCATGTGTGAAATATCAAGCATTTTAGATGAAGGAAATAAAAGTTATAACAATATTTCTCTGATGTTAAGTATCTGACTCCAGTATACCCCCCACAACTCGTTGCGGGGGGGGGGGGGGGGGTGGGGGGGTGGGGGGGGGGGGGGGGGGGGGGGGGGTGGTGGTTATAACTACAGACCTCTACAGCAGAGTTTGCAAACAGTATATAGACCCAGCTGAGCCAGCCGGGATCTGTAGTTTTTGCACAGTAATTGTGAGTATTGTTTTTTTTTCTTTAGAAAAACACCCTCTTTTTATAAATCGACTAATCTGAAAGTCATTTTGTGACTATTGGATTGGTCAACAAATTAACACAGTCCATTCCCCCACATATACTTCATCACAAACTAGGGCAAGCGTTCTGCCATGTCGTCATCAAAGCCCATATAATCACTTGAACATGCAGCTCTGGTCTCCAGTCCAGTTGGCTACCTCTTCGAGCTTGGAGAGTCAGATGCAGACATGGAACTTGCAGTAAAGTATCTGGTCCGTGTATGGGCAGGCGCTCACAGTAAGACTACCACTTGTACCTTTGACCGACTGCGACTTGAGATCAATAGAAGTTCAGTTGCAGGGTTTTGCTTAGTTGCCACCAACCTCAAGCACATAATTAGGGGTCATATTAGAAGAGCCTTCTTCGTTATCCAGAATGCAGTTACTACTCACTACCAGTCGCATTGTTGATCCACTTAAGTGACTATGGCCGGGTGAACGAAGATGGCAGACTGTTGCCCCAAAAATGATAATTAGGGGTCATATTAGAAGAGCCTTCTTCGTTATCCAGAATGCAGTTACTCTACTCACTACCAGTCGCATTGTTGATCCACTTAAGTGACTATGGCCGGGTGAACGAAGATGGCAGACTGTTGCCCCAAAAATGCCAGAAACCTTGAACCAGTGTGGCTGCCATAGTAAATGCCAAACCAATAGTTGCCCATGCAAGAAACGCCATGTT
The DNA here is from genome assembly GCA_029237695.1 of Conchocele bisecta. Classification (NCBI taxonomy): domain Eukaryota; kingdom Metazoa; phylum Mollusca; class Bivalvia; order Lucinida; family Thyasiridae; genus Conchocele; species Conchocele bisecta. The sequence goes on from CM055265.1 coordinate 17,780,995, forward strand.
CCGTGTATTATCTTTTGTCACAAGAAGGTAAATGGTCCTAAATGTGAGAATACAAAATGAAAGCCGACTGATTAATATGAAGTGTTTTACCAGTGTTGGTAGGGATTGCCCTGTAATCCATGTGTAAAACATATCTAACCTACCGTTCAATGTTAAACCCATGTAAAATGCAAACTAACAAACCAAACATGACTTAATAAATGTACAATAGGGTCGGACCGACCCGGTCGGTAGATATTGCCCCCGTCACCTGTATGTAAGCTGTATTTAGCTTACTGATCAATGTAAAACATATGCAAAATGTATCCTACTGACCAATTATGCCTTTATCTAATTAGTGTAGGTTAGGTTGGATGGCCACGTTGGGCTATGAATGTCACCCACATGTAAAACAGTAGTTTATGAATTATTAACTGTAAATTTGAAAAGAGATGCATCGACACTGGCTACAGGTAATATAGGTAATTAAAGTCCATTGAGCAACCAGGTATGCATATGATATTAATCTCAATGGTCGGATATCAAGTTAGTTACACATTCTGACAATTTCATACCGTAAGTGGTAAGTGATATTCTGGTTGTAGTGTAAACATTGTATTGCATTGTAAAGATTTTATGATCCCTCCCCTCCCAAAAATGATTGTGATACTACACTGTCTTAGAATGTATGCAATTTTAGCATCACTGGTGCACATTCGCATATATGCTGAAAATAAATGTTGTCAAAATCAACACACTGTTCACTTCAGTGTTATTACTTTACCTTGCTTATTCATCTTGTTATACCCACTTTTTTAGGAAAAAAAAATGGGTATATTGTTTTCGTCACGGGTGTCCGTCCGTCCGTACGTCCGTACTTACGAGAGCTACATTGTGAGGTTGCTGTGTTGTGCTGAAACCCACACACCGCCCTATTTAAGACACTTGGATAAGTGTTTTTCAAATATAATTAACTAATGGCTAGCTCATTTGCATATTATGCGATTTATTCCGTAAGAGAATCGTTAAGGAAGAAAATAACGGAATAAGTTGCTACATTGTGAGGTTAACCCCACAGTGTAAACATCAAAGGAAATAACCTCACAATGTATCTCTCGTAAGAACGTCCGTACATCCGTCCGTCCGTACGTCCGTTACGTTTCTTGTAACTCGAAAAACTTTTTCACCTTCATACCTACGCGCCTGATATTTGGTATGTAGCTTCGTTATCATGTGCAGATGCGCAAAGTGAATTCTGATTTTTTATCCGACCCTCCATCATGGATTATCTCCCCCTTTCGGACTCAGAATTTCCCATTTTTTCCTTGTAACTCGAAAAACTTTTTCACCTTCATACCTACGCGCCTGATATTTCGTATGTAGCTTCGTTATCATGTGCAGATGCGCAAAGTGAATTCGGATTTTTGATCAAACCCTCCATCATGGATTATCTCCCCCTTTCGGACTCAGAATTTCCCATTTTGTCCTTGTAACTCGAAAAACTTTTTCACCTTCATACCTACGCGCCTCATATTTCGTATGTAGCTTCGTTATCATGTGCAGATGCGCAAAGTGAATTCGGATTTTTGATCCGACCCTCCATCATGGATTATCTCCCCCTTTCGGACTCAGAATTTCCCATTTTTTTCCTTGTAACTCGAAAAACTTTTTCACCTTCATACCTACGCGCCTGATATTTCGTATGTAGCTTCGTTATCATGTGCAGATGCGCAAAGTGAATTCGGATTTTTGATCCGACCCTCCATCATGGATTATCTCCCCCTTTCGGACTCAGAATTTCCCATTTTTTTTTTTTTCCTTGTAACTCGAAAAACTTTTTCACCTTCATACCTACGCGCCTGATATTTCGTATGTAGCTTCGTTATCATGTGCAGATGCGCAAAGTGAATTCGGATTTTTGATCCGACCCTCCATCATGGATTATCTCCCCCTTTCGGACTCAGAATTTCCCATTTTTTCCTTGTAACTCGAAAAACTTTTCACCTTCATACCTACACGCCTGATATTTCGTATGTAGCTTCGTTATCATGTGCAGATGCGCAAAGTGAATTCGGATTTTTGATCCGACCCTCCATCATGGATTATCTCCCCCTTTCGGACTCAGAATTTCCCATTTTTTCCTTGTAACTCGAAAAACTTTTTCACCTTCCTACCTACGCGCCTGATATTTTGTATGTAGCTTCGTTATCATGTGCAGATGCGCAAAGTGAATTCGGATTTTTGATCCGACCCTCCATCATGGATTACCTCCCCCTTTCGGACTTAGCATTTGGGGAAAGTGGGTATATTGCGATGGCGCGCCATCGACTTTTTCTAGTATTCTAAAAGGTTCAGTACTTTAGTGTCTATTAGTCAGGTGATAATATAGCACAATATTATTCATAAATGGAAGTTTGACTTGATTCCGACAACATGTATTAACACTGTAAAGCAACAAACCAAGTGGTCATTAACCAACACAATTTTACATTGTCGGACATTTTCAAATTCAATATAGCTGTGCTATCCAATTCATTACATTTTCTTACTGATGTTCTAATTACAATCATTAACATGAAGACATAGGCACCAAAATGAAGCCTCCATGTGTATAAAATAGCGTAATTTGATTTACAAGTTGGTTTTCTCTACCAACGCATCTACTGTTATCACTAAGGTGCTCCTATTGTACCGTGAACCTATAAATATAGGTATATATAGGTATATGCATCATATACATACAGGCGCGGATACAGGGGGGGGGGGTCCAGGGGGTCCGGACCCCCCCCCCCCCCCCCTGCTCCCGGGCAAAAAAAAAAAAAGACGAAAATCTACAATACTCGAATAGTTGGATGACTTTTTTCGTGGCCTAGGTGTCAGGAAATCGCATCTGCGGCGATCTGGCATCTAAAAATTTCCCCCCTGCTTACGATTTCGCGCTCGTGGAGGTCGACTTGTAATTACAGACCCCCCCTGCAATTATTTCTGTATCCGCGCCCGATATACTTTTAGGTGGCTCACTGTTTGTTTGTTTGTTTGTTTGTTTATTAGTGTTTAACGGCCTATCAACAGCTAAGGTCATTTAAGGCCGGGCAAACGGGTTCGATCCCGTTTTAACCTGCTGCATTGGGGGGAAAATCCCAAAATCAGAACGGAATATTTACAATGATAAAAAATATATTCAGCCCTGAAATTAGAATAACCGGACCTGGTGCCAGGTCCATACCACATCAAGTCACTTGGCCCCTTCTTCTAAAATAGGATTACGAATAATCGTAATACTCACATAAGGGGCATAACCAGATTCAACTGTCACATACAAAATGCCAAAGACGTATGCGAGGGCCAAACCAGGTCCCCAGTCAGAATTCCGGTATGGATGAACCCCGATCGTTAAATTACCCATCGCGTGCTCCCACCTGCCACCCACAGGTGACTCACTGACCAAGATAGGAGTAAAAACACTTTTTGATGGTGGCCATTTTGAAAAATGGCCACCATGCATTGTCACCGCAAAATCCAGACTATCACCTGTGAAAAACTTTGTGGGAATGGAACATGTAACTGATTTCAGTTGTCAGCAATTTTGCCTCTCTGATAGTAAGCGGGGGTATAGGCCAGAGCCTGGACTAAGTTGGGTTGAAAGTGTTAATCAGTCATTGACCTTGATTGTTTAACATAGTGACCGGTACTAACTTGTGGTTCCTTCAACAAAGGTCATACATGTTAGGTCATACAGTGGCTAATACACCAGGGGCCCGTTTCACTAAACTTTGTACGACTAAAATGTTTGTAAGTGCAAAATTATGATGGTCTGTAAATGTTACATTAGCAATGTTTTCTTGTCAACAATTATTGGATTTACATTTATTGAGCATAGGCTGCATATGTGGGTGAGGGGTGGGTTGCACATTAAAAACTAAAATTACGATATCATTACCACAGTATGACAGTATCCTAGTGTCAGGTACCATTACCACAACAGATCACTTGGTCCCTGGCGAGAACTTTTCATATTAAACCATAGCCTGTTGAATAATAGTGTTGGATTTAACCCTTTCCCTGATAGACGACTTTTCATGCCTCTGCAGAAGATGTCTTTTGAAAACATTGTGGGAAAAGGAGAAATTGCTTGTAACAAGCAATTTCTCCTTTTCCCACAATGTTTTCTACTCTATCAGATAATTTAACCATCATTTGACCCAGCTTTTATTCAGAGTCGAAATATCGCAAAACAGGGAAAGGGTTAATACAAGATAAAAACATAATACCAATGACTATATCAGTTTTTTACAGTTTTATTACCATGTAATTTTCTGACAAAATACAATAAATATTGTTATATGTAATTATGTACACTTGGGAATCTTACAAAATAATAAAAGAGTCCATATTTGAACATACATGTAGTACACACATAAAATATGTAAAGCAGTACTAGTAAAACTAGACTTTATGTTTGTAAAGCATGGATATGCACCTATGGCATACTGGACTCTAACTAGAGATTGTGTATAAAAAAGAAAGTTTAATTTTACACAAATTTAAAAGTCGTTAGAGAAAGTCTTACAAACTTTTTGACATAAGGAAATGGCTAAGTGTTTCAGCACAATTTTGAAGGTCACAATGGTCAAGGTCATGTCATTGGTGGTACACTTGTGTCACATATGTTCCTATGAATGAACTTTCCAAATATTAAAGCCATCCTTCAAGTAATATTGAAGATATTATTTGTTTGTTTGTTTGTTTGTTTGTTTGTTTGTTTGTTTGTTTGTTGGGGTTTAACGGCCTATCAACAGCTAAGGTCATTTAAGGCCGGGTCAATGGGTTTAGTACTAAATCCCATATATTACCTGTACAAGTACATGTACATATGGGGGGACAATTACAAAATCAGAACTTAATATTTACAATAAAAAAAATATATATTCAGCCCCGAAATCATAATAATCCTGATCTGATGCCAGGTCCTCGCCACACCAGAATCACTTGGCCTCCTCCCAAAAGCAGTAGGATCAGTAATAATCTTCCTACTTTTAAAACGGGCAATAACCCAATTCAACTGCCAGGAAACAAAACAGCCAAAGAAAAAAACTTTCCTGAGGGCCAAACCAGGCAAATTGTGATTCCTATAAGGAGGAACCCCTACCGTTAATTTACGCCTTCGCGTTCACCCGACTACCCATCCACGAAGATATTATTTGATGGGGAAACTCTTACAAACTTTTTCACATAAGAAAATGGCTAAGTTTGTTTGTTTATTTATTTGTGTTTAACGGCCTATCAACAGCTAAGGTCATTTAAGGCCGGGTCAACGGGTTTGATCACGTATTTAACCAGCTGCATTGGGGGGAAAATCCAAAAATCAGAACGGAATATTTACATCGATAAAAATATATTCAGCCCTGAAATTAGAATAACCTGACCTGGTGCCAGGTTCATACCACACCAAAGTCACTTGGCCCTTCCCCTAAAAGTAATAGGATTACGAATAATCGTAATACTCACATAAGGGGTATTACCAGAACTGTCACATACAAGAATGCCAACGACGTACGTGAGAGCCAAACCAGGTCTCTGATCGAGATTCCGGTAAGGAAGATTTGTTTGTTTATTGGTGTTTAATGGCCTATCAACAGCTAAGGACATAGAAGGCCGGGCAAACGGGTTTGATCCTCTTTTAACCTGCTGCGATGGGGGAAAATGCCAAAATCAGAACGGAATATTTGCATCGAGAAAAAATATCTTCAGCCCCGAAATTAGAATAACCTGACCTGGTGCTAGGGCCATACCACACCAGTCACTTGGCCCCTTCCCCTCAAATAGGATTACGAATAATCGTAATACTCACATAAGGGGCCTAACTAGATTCAACTGTCACATACAAAATGCCAAAGACGTATGTGAGGGCCAAACCAGGTCTCAAGTCGGAAATCCGGTAAGGATGAACCCCGAACGTTAAATTACCCATCACATGCTCCCACCTGCCACCTACCCGGTAAGGATAAATCCTGATCGTTAAATTACCCATCACATGCTCCCACCTGCCACCCACTAAATGGCTAAGTGTTTCCGCACCATTTTGAAGTGAACAAAGGTCAAAATTCATGTCATTGGTGGTGCAAGTGTGTCACTCATGTTCAGGTCTGAAGATATTATAGGAATGAATGGCCTTTTTGTGGAATTTATCAGGGTATAAACTTGGAAAAGTCGCGGGAATACTGGACGAAGCGATAAAAAATTACAATTTTCGAAAAAAGATCACAAACCATTTTATTTATTTATTTTTTTTTTTTTAGAAAAATGTAATTTTTTAAGGCCTCGTCCAGTATTCCCGCGACTTTTCCAAGTTTATACCCCGATAAATTCCACAAGAAGGCCATTCATTCCATATAATTCCAGCATTTGAAATAAATTCATCAAGAAAATGTGTTTATTTTCCGTTTTCTTAAGAATTATTTTAACTGTACCTGACGGTTATGGAAAGTAGTTCGGCGTGGGAGTTTACTGCGATATAAATTTTGGACAGAGACTTGCTACGTACCAATCAAATGTTAGGGAATTGTGTCAATATTTTTGTCCTGGAATTATTACATGATGGAGAAACTCTTACAAACTGTTCGACTTAATGTACACGGACGTACGGAACCAGAAGAGCAACGCAATATGCCCCCCTTGCTATTGCATAGGGGGCATACAACTGACAGGTTACTTGTAAGTAGAATTGTGTCAAAAGCGTGATACAATCCTACAATTAATCAACATTTTACTAATATGCTCCATTAATTTCTGGGCATACATGTATATGAGATCCAGTGCCTATAACATTGTATTTCATACAACTATATTGTGCACATGCACATGACTGTTAGACACTGTATTAGTGTCACTGTACAATCCAGCATTTCCATATCAGTGAGTGCAGCTAGGTACAGAGCCCCGCAGGGGACGTAGAATTATTTTTTTTATTAATTTGTTCCCACGAAATAACAATTTGTTCCCTCAATTTCACAATTCGTTCCCAAGAATTAACAATTTATTCCCTAAATTTCACAAATTGTTCCCACGAAATAACAATTCGTTCCCCACGGGAACGAATAGTTAATTCATGGGAACTAATTGTTATATCGTGGGAACGAATTGCTAATTCGAGGGAAGAAATTCTTAAATTGAGGGAACAAATTGTTAATTCGAGGGAACAAATTGTTATATCGTGGGAACGAATCGTTAATTCGAGTACTATAAAATATGGATGGAGAAAAACAAACTAAAAACTTTGCTAAAAAAAAAAAATGTTACAGACGGACAGATGAACGATTGGACTGGATGACAACCATCGGAGCTATAATAAAACATAGTATTACATGTGCTAGTAGTAACAACATGACTAAGTTATTTTCATAACAATAAGAACAGTTATTAAACAGATGTGTCTCCTATAGGTAACAGCAAAAAAACAACTAGAAAATGTGTTCATAGAACACGGATGCCCCACCTAAGTAAATATTGCAATTGTAGGTCAAGGTCACACACAAGTTATTTGATTCACCGTGGTTTGCGGTGCACATCATCAGCTCATAGTGTGCAAGTATGGTGTCTGTAGGCCTAGTACTATTGAAGATACACGCTCAAACGAAAACGTTAACCTTGTGACGGATGGATAGAATGATGGATAGACAAGAGTAACACTAAATGCCCCCCTCATGGGACATCATCTACCTTGAGCAGCTGAGCATTGCTAAATGGGAACATGGCTTATAACATTTGTGGCCAGTTTAACCTTTAAAAGGCGGGAACTGAAAATGTCGTCTGCTGTTGTTTCATATTTTGTATTCTTTCTCAGAAACAACATGGTTTGACAGCACTTTAGAATCATTTCCGTTGGAAATGATTCTAAAGTATTGTCAAATCATGTTTTTCATGAGTAAAATGGCAATAAAAACATAAACAGCAGACGACACAATCTAATTCAGCATTGTAAGGGTTAACTCTTGCGGCAAATGTAGTTCATGATTTGTGACTGGGCAAATGCGGATTATGGCCAGTATAAGTCCTGATCATTGAGAACATTCCCACAACCTGATCACTTAGTGAATGTCAAACAGTGCAGACCCAGATCAGAATGTGCGGATGTGCATGCTGACATGGGTCTACACTGGTAGTAAAGATGAATATGTGCTGTAGACTCGGTTGCGAACAGTGTAGTCCATGATCAGACTGTGCAGGCTGATCTGGGGCTATGCTACACTGGTCACAAACATTTATGAGACCAGTCTTGTCATGGCAAATCGATAATTAGTGAAAAGATTAAAAATGAGCCTTTGTATGAGGTGCAGTCATAAAGTTCTCACACTTTGCTTACATCTATTAACGAACCATTTGGTCAAATCGGTTGTGAAAAATGTCATTAGAAAGCTGGTTTATTTGTGCAAACAGTAACATATTGGTTCCATGAAGTACATTGTAAATCACAAGATTTTGTAAAGTAGTCATTTATTTGCAGGCATCTACGTCAGCACGGAGCAGTTTGACGTCGTCTAACGTTACGTAATGATTTAATAACATTATTTATTATTGTTTTCGAAGCGCTGTCCGCAAGCCAAATAAACATATTCACCGCACATGCACCAGTTAGTTAAGTAGATTATTCTTGTACTGTAACTTGTTTCATTGTCAGTATTTTTACCCAATGCTGTAATTAATTTAGATGAAGTGCCACTTACATAGTTGCTGAACTTAGCGCATGGTTGGTTACCTGGGGGCCGTTTCACTAAACTTCGTACGACTAAAATGTTCGTAAGTGCAAATTTGGAATCGTCTGAAAAGTTCAATTGATGGATTTACATTTATTGAGCATAGGCTGCTTATGCAGCCTATGCTCAATAAATGTAAATCCAATAATTGTTTACAAGAAAACATTGTTAATGTGAAATTTACAAACTATCATAGGTTTGCACTTACGAACATTTTAGTTGTAAAAAGTTTAGTGAAACGGCCCCCTGTTGTTTTCGTATATTATAATGTCATTCAACACTTGATGCAATCTGTCATGGATTAAAAATACGTACAAATTTCAGCATACATGTATAATAAATCGGTGACAATATTTTGTCACGGTATCAGAATGTACAAATCCGAGTTGAAGTCACTATGCAGCCAAACACGGAAATAACTGCGGTACGTTGCTCAGTCCATTGAAGCGATGTTACAATTTTTTTTACTTCAAATTTCCTACTCTACCTGCATCCGTGTTACATAATACGTTAGTTTTCAAACGAACGAAGTCGAAACTGTGCCATTACATAGTTCAGACATTTCTTTGGTGGAAAAAGCAATATAGTTTGAGTCCTGCACCATATACTCCGCACAACTCAAGGACTAAACTACCATGCCTCCAGGGGTCGAATATCGGCCCCTTCCCCAAACCCCGGGGCCGTTTTTTTTCCCCAATCTCCAAAAAAATTGGGGAAAAAAATAAAACCAAAAAAAAAAACCAAAAAAAAAACCATTGAAATCTTGAGTATTGTGCTCATGCAGTCCATAAGCAGATTCATTGACACAAGTTGTCAAATTTGGATGGTTGGTTAATAAAATATTAACCAGGAGGTTAATAAAATATTAACCAGTGAGATCAATGACATCCACACCATTTACTAATAATATCGACAAAAAATCCCAGTCATGGATTTGATCGGTTGACGAAAAAAATTCCCAATTCAAGCAATTTCACGCGCTATTTTTTCCCAAAATATAAAAAAAGGCCCCTTCCCAAAATCCCTGGCTTAATCCCTGCAACTATGAAAATCGAAGCATAGGTATTTCATGAAATATTTGATTTTTCAACTGCTCCGTAGTGACGTTATTTTGTTGCTATAGTTACCCATTAACGGATTGTCGCAAAGCATGTTCTTATTTTCAAATCAATCAATTTAACTAGATGTAAATGTCATATAAAGATGAACAATGTGGCAGGTAAATGAAAGTTTTTATCAAGAAAGTCCAAGTAATTGATGACTGCATCTCATACTATCTAGTTACTATCTGAATAATCTGGGGGCCGTTTCACTAAACTTCTAAACTAAACACAAAACGACTAAAATGTTCGTAAGTGCAAAATTATGATAGTCTGTAAATTTCACATTAACAATGTTTTCTTGTAAACAATTACTGGATTTACATTTATTGAGCATAGGCTGCATATGCAGCCTATGCTCAATAAATGTAAATCCATAAATTGAAATTTACAGACGATCTTAAATTTGAACTTTCGAACATTTTAGTCGTAAGAAGTTTAGTGAAACGGGATCCTGAAGACTGTATTAACCCTTACACCACTACTCACAACAATTGTCATCTGCTGTTGCTATTATATTTTGCCTTATTTCTCAATAAAAACATGGTTTGACAGCACTTCAGAATCATTTCCAATGGAAATGATTCTGAATTAATTGGAAATGATTCTGAATTGCTGTCAAAGCATGTTGTAAATTATTCTAAAGTGCTGTCAAAGCATGTTTTTGATGATAAAAATGGAAAATAGAAAATAAACAGCAGACAACAAAAACATTAAGATAGTGGTGTAAGGGTTAAGTAATTATAGAGATCATCATGAAAAGGAAACTGGGAATTGTCAGTGGACAGAGCAGTGACAAACGCTTTGTCAGAATATCAAGTTAATAATCGTAAATACGTGTACATGTAATCATACCGCCGAAAGCCAGCTGCTATTTAGGTCATAAAAAATAAGCACTTTGGTTTAGGACACGGGGTTTACAGAATGTGAAGCGGGAGAGACAATTTTTTTTTAATAGACTTTATTTTTGTTTGTTTATTAAACAAACAAAAATAAATTCTATTAAAAAAATTAATCTTAAAGATGTTTGTCTCTGATTTTTTTTCAAGATGCCAGATGCATATATGCAGATGCCAGATGCATATATGCATCTGGCAACTTGAAAAAAATCAGAGACGAACAACAAGAATATGTTCTATAAAGTTACTATAACCTCTTTAGACGTGTAAAATTACAATTTTATTTCTCTATTACGATTGCGCAGGGATTATTCAGAATTCAGACACGGCGATATCTGAGAACAAAAGTACTTTTTTTATGGCCTTACATTTGTATTTGTAGACTTACTCGTTTATAAAACTAGGATATGATAAAACTGATTGGTCTATGTTAAATGTAAACTAGTCTGGCAGGTGGACACATAATAAAGCACAAGTATCCTCCTACAAAAACCAGGGGCCCGTTTCACTAAACTTTGTACGACTAAGATGTTCGTAAGTGTAAATTTAGGATCGTCTGAAAATTTCAATTGATGGATTTACATTTATTGAGCATAGGCTGCATATCAAGCCTATGCTCAATAAATGTAAATCCAATAATTTTTTACCAGAAAACAACTTTAATGTGAAATTTACAGACTATCATAATTTTGCACTTACAAACATTTTAGTCGTACAAAGTTTAGTGAAATGGGCCCCAGGAGCCTATTTCACCAACATTTCAAAGTATACATTGCATTTTGGGGAAAATAAATGATTACTCCCTCAAAGTATACTTTGCTATATAAGTATACTTTGAAATATACTGGTGAATTAAGAAATAAAATGAGTGAACAGGTAAACAAGGGCTCACATATGAGCTGCTGCCCAACCAAAGGTTTTTTAATGAGAAAATAAGTTTAATGCCAATTTCATTTATAGTGGAATCTCTCTAAACCGGACACCCTGGGAGGTCCCCAGGGAATCCGGTTTAGAGATGTTCCACTGTAAATCAGACATATGACTATGCCAATGTATGCGGCTGTGTTTTGCAAACTTGAACCTGCATTATCATTATAAATATGCACCAATAATTCCAGCACAAAAATATTTACACAATTCCCTAACATTTGATTGGCCCGTAGCAAGTCTCAGTCCAAAATTTATATCCCAGTAAACTCCCACGCCGAACTACTTTCCGTAACCGTGAGGCGCAGTTAAAATAATTCTTAAGAAAACGGAAAATAAACACATTTTCTTGATGAATTTATTTCAAATGCTGGAATTATAAGGAATGAATCCATACAATTAAGGATACACAGACTGCCTATGTGTCTGATTTAGAGAGGTTCTACTGCAGGGTTGACCTTAGACATGGGCTATGAATGAAACTATGGAGGATGAAGCACATGAACTTTCTACTAAGTCCGACTTGTAGGTTCATATATTTAACACTTTCAACCCTAAATAAGAAGAGCTAATGCAACTGCAAATTAGCCTTAATTTATTTTTGCCAGCATCATGTTTTTGATTCGGCTGACGTACCATGATTATTTACATAATCTGCAGGGTTAGTACAATCGCCTCGTGGATAATTCATCCATTTCCAGTTGTTTGTCAAGCTGAGAAGCAAAACAATTTAACAAGATTTTATTTTTGTATTATCACAGTCATCTTATATTAGTACACTTGATCATAGATGCCAGGCAGAGGTAGACCCAGAAAGGACGCGCGAGCAGTAAAAAGACGACGGTCGAGATGGGAAATCAGGACTGTCGGGAGGAAATGACAGAATCTCAATCTGTGGAAAGAGTCCAAATTTCGGTGGACGATGAGCGGTCACAGGCGGCTGGTACGCATACTACTAGCACTAGTTTCATTGATTTTGCCCAGATTATGGCCGACGCTGAGCTTGTACAACGCCAGTCGACGTCGCAAGGTCTCACTGTCACAGGTTCTTGTGGCATTGATGACCAGCAGTCACACAGTGACGTCAATTTTCCTTCACCCAACCTGTTTTCCCAAGAAATAGTTGCAATACAACCGATACAATGTACGGATGATGATCTTACATCCCACGTCCCTCAACAAATTTGCGAAAAAATCTGGGAGAACAAATATGTTAACCTTGCAATTTTATTGAAGGGTGGCATTGAACTCGAGGAATTTTCATCCGGGTGTTCAGTGCAGCTAAACGCACAGGGTTTTTTGGAAACTAGACAAAAAGTTGTGACCGATAAAGTATCAAATATTGACGCCTGGACTGATGCATTTTTAATCTATTCCAGCATTTATATGCACAAACATGCGAGCCAAGGTCCTGATTTACTTAATTATATGTCAATTATAAGGGATGCGGCTAGACGACATTCAGGTTGTTCTTGGCGTGCTTATGACGAACAATTCCGTCTCAGGCAAGCAGTTAAATTTCAGAGCTGGAATAAAATTAATCCAGATTTGTGGCTCCGTGTCATGGTGGCGCCATCCGCGTCGCCAGTAGCGGTTCAAAGAAACTCAATGTTTGCTAATATTGCTAGTGCAACCAAAACTGTACGAGCCCCTATGATATGATTGGACTTTAATAAAGGTAAACAAATAAATAGAGCGGGCCATGGGGCAGTGCGTAAGCATAATTTGGGAACTATCATCAGCCATCATATTGAGGGGAGCAATTTAGAACTATTCAGGCCAGATGGTGTACATCTGTCAGACAACAATATATTTTTAGATTTTCTGTCACAGTCGCTCACTGCTGTTTGTAAAAGTATTAACTAGGCCTTAGAATTTGGGGGACAAATACATTCCTTCAATTCACATTCAGTATAAATGATTTGTTAGTGGCAGAAATTCTAGCGGCCAGGGTCAGATGTCCCATTCGAATAAGGAAATATCCGGAATAGAGCTATGCAATTTATTTCAAACCCACTGTTCACAACCTTCTGGGACATCTGACCCTGATCGCTCTTGGTTACATCTGCTAGTGACTCGAGCCGTCTCAAGTGGAACATTGTCAGATGTATTAATTTTTATGGTGCGGCCAAATATATTCCAAAACTAATTAATCACAAATTTTGGTATAATGTAGAGAAACATTAATGTCTGCTTGTTTGTGCATCTGCTAGCGACGGGGGCTCGCCCTGGTGAACATTGTAGATGTTTATTTTAATAAGAGAATATGTACTCAATTGTATATGGTCTTGTTAAATTCATATGATCCATATAAAGTTACAATTGAAGCTGGTCATAAAATAGCAAAAGTTTTAAGTTCGAGAAAATGTTTTTAGCTCACCCGAGCAAGGTTCATGTGTGCTATTGTTCATGTGTGCTATTGTTCATGTGTGCTATTGTTCATGTGTGCTATTGTTCATGTGTGCTACAGTTTGTGTGTGCTATTGTCCATGTGTGATATATACCATGTGTGCTATAGTTTGTGTGAGCTATTGTTCATGTGTGTTATTGTTCATGTGTGCTATTGTTCATGTGAGCTATAGTTCATGTGTGCTATTGTTCATGTGTGCTATAGTCCATGTGAGCTATAGTCCATGTGTGCTATTGGTCATGTGCGCTATTGTTCATGTGTGCTATAGTCCATGTGTGCTATTGTTCATGTGAACTATTGTTCATGTGTGATATTGTCCATGTGAGCTATTGTCCATGTGTGCTATAGTTCATGTGTGCTATTGTTCATGTGTACTATTGTTCATGTGAGCTATTGTTCACGTGTGCTATGGTTCATGTGTGCTATTGTTCATGTGTGCTATTGTTTCCACTTTTCGTCCGTCCGTCCATATACTGTTACTATTGAGGATGGTCATTAAATAAGAAGCTAATGCAACTGCAAATTAGCCTCAATTTATTTTTGCCAGCATCGGGTTTTTGATTCGGCTGACGTACCATGATTATTTACATATAATCTGCAGGGTTAGTACTACAATCGCCTCGTGGATAATTCATCCATTTCCGGTTGTTTGTCAAGCTGAGAAGCAAAACAATTTAAGAGGCTTTGATAATATACAAACAAACTTAAGCCAAAAACGCAAACTTTTAAGAACACAAATTTCAAAGAAAAAAAAGCACCAACAAATGCAAATTTCAAAGTAATTTTACCGTTGACTTGTGCAAGGAGGCCGCATACATGGCTATACAATGAAAAGATAGATAACTAGAAATGGACGCTTGTCGACAAGCGCATGTGTATCCCCCTCCCCAGATACACAAGTAGTTTGAAAAAAGGGTGTTCGAGTTATGCTCCGGAGACAAAATCAGTGACGGAAAAACAAAGGGAGATAACTAAAGAATTAGTGATGCAAGAGTTGTCATTCTTGCGGGACACACCTTTAGGGTCGTGGTCTATGCATGTGTGAAGTTTCATGAAAATATTCCAAAGGGTGTTCGAGTTATGCTCCAGACACGAAATCAGTGCACGAAACAACAAAGGGAGATAACTAAGAAATTAACGATGCAAGAGTTGTCATTCTTACGTGCGACACACCTTTGGGTCGTCTTCTATGCATGTGTGAAGTTTAATAAACTAGAAAATGTGTTCATAGAACACGGATGTCCCACATATCGCTTTGATAATAAATGAGGCCAAATTGCAAGTCAAAATTTTTTTTCTTTTACCTGAGCGTTAAAGTTTTTGAAGCACCAAGTATGTGACCTTGACCCTGGCAGGACAAACGTGGATTTGGCACAGGGCGGTAGAGGACCATTAGAGCAATGCATATATGAAATATGAAGCTGATCCATGAAAGAAAACAGAAATTATAAGATATTTACCCGAGCGTTTAAAAGTTTTTGAAGCACTAAGTATGTGACCTTGACCCTGGGCTTGGCGGGGCAGGACGAACGTGGATTTGGCACAGGGCGGTAGACGACCATTAGAGCAACGCGTATATGAAATATGAAGTTGATCCGTGAATGGAAATAAAAATTATAAGATATTTACCTGAGCGTTAAAGTTTTTAGAAGCACTAAGTATGTGACCTTGACCCTGGGCTTGGCGGGGCAGGACGAACGTGGATTTGGCACAGGGCGGTAGACGACCATTAGAGCAACGCGTATATGAAATATGAAGTTGATCCGTGAATGGAAATAAAAATTATAAGATATTTACCTGAGCGTTAAAGTTTTTGAAGCACCAAGTATGTGACCTTGACCCTGGGATTGGTGGGGCAGGACGAACGTAGATTTGGCACAGGGCGGTAGAGGACCATTAGAGCAATGCGTATATGAAATATGAAGATGATCCATGATCCATGAAAGAAAACAGAAAGTATAAGATATTTACCCAAGCGTTAATGTTTTTGAAGCACTAAGTATGTGACCTTGACCCTGGGCTTGACGGGGGCAGAACGAACGTGGATTTGGCACAGGGCGGTAGAGGACCATTAGAGAGCAATGCATATATGCGTGTTCGAGTTATGCTCTGGATACAAAATCAGAGCACGAAACAACAAAGGGAGATAAGTAAACAAGAATTCCGCGGAATCAGATGCCTCGCCTTGTCCCGCCTTGACCTCAAGCCTGGGCCCGAAAGCAATTTTCACTGGCCCGAACATATTATACAATTATTGACTAGTGAACCATAGAATATCAGATTATATTCTATGGCTCACTAGTCAATAATTGTTTTATTATATGATAATAGTCTGTATATAGCACTTACGACCTTATGCTACTAGACAAAAATTGAAAAAGAATTTGAAAAAAAAAATGGAAAAAAAGTTTAAAAATTAAAAATAATAATGCTTGCTACTGTAGCCCAGAATTTTTTTTAATAGTCCTATATTTATCTACATATATCTGCACAGGTCCACATAATGCCACAATATTTTCAACACAGTTTACGGAAATGTAATATAATCATTTACCTGTATAAATTACCTGTAAGTGGTCAGTGGTCAGTTGCACATGCTAGCACATGCACAGGTGAATAGTCTGTATATAGCACTTACGACCTTATGCTACTGGACAAAAATTGAAAAATAATTTGAAAACAAAAATGAAAAAAAAAATTGAAAAAAAAAAAATTGAAAAAAAAAAGTTTAAAAATAATAATGCTTGCTACTGGAGCCCAGATTTTTTTTCCAGCCAAATTGAAAAATAATTTGAAAAAAAAAATGAAAAAAAATAATGAAAAAAAAATAAAAAAAAATGACAATTTTTTTTTTAAAAATAATAATGCTTGCTATTGGAGACCAGATTTTTTTTTAATAGTCCAATATTTATCTACATATATCTGCAGAGGTCCACATAATGCCACAATATTTTCAACACAGTTTACGGAAATGTAATATAATCATTTACCTGTATAAATTACCTGTAAGTGGTCAGTGGTCAGTTGCACATGCTAGCACATGCACAGGTGAATAGTCTGTATATAGCACTTACGACCTTATGCTACTGGACAAAAATTGAAAAATAATTTGAAAAAAAAAATGAAAAAAAAAATTGAAAAAAAAAAAATTGAAAAAAAAAAAGTTTAAAAATAATAATGCTTGCTACTGGAGCCCAGATTTTTTTTCCAGCCAAATTGAAAAATAATTTGAAAAAAAAAATGAAAAAAAATAATGAAAAAAAAATAAAAAAAATGACAATTTTTTTTTTAAAAATAATAATGCTTGCTATTGGAGACCAGATTTTTTTTTAATAGTCCAATATTTATCTACATATATCTGCAGAGGTCCACATAATGCCACAATATTTTCAACACAGTACCCAATGTAGTGATTTACCTGTATAAATTACCTGGTCAGCAGTGGTCAAGCACTGGACATCTGCACATGCTAGCCCATGCTTAGCACATGGTTCTCCCAGTTTTCTATTGTTCTCTCTACAGGTAAGGGTTGTACAGAGCACACGAGAAAAGGTATACAGAGCAGACGAGAAAACAGGTCTTCATGCATTATTGTCCAGTTTGTAGAGTGCGCAAAACAAAAAAGGGAGATAACTGAAAAATTAGCTACGCAAGAGTTGTCATTCTTGTGCGCGACACACCTCCGGGTCGTGGTCTATGCATGTGTGAAGTTTCATGAAAATATTCCAAAGGTGGTCGAGTTATGCTCCGGACAGGAAATCAGTGAGCGAAAACAAAAAAGGGAGATAACTAAAAAATTAGCTATGCAAGAGTTGTCATTCTTGTGCACGACACACCTTCGGTTCGTGGTCTAATTGAATGTGTTAAGTTTCATAAAAATATTCCAAAGGGTGGTCGAGTTATGGTCAATCAGTGCGCGAAACAAAAAAGGGAGATAACTCAAAAATTAGCTATGCAAGAGTTGTCATTCTTGTGCGCGACACACCTTCGGGTCGTGGTCTATGCATGTGTGAAGTTTCATGAAAATATTCCAAAGGGTGTTCGAGTTATGCTCCGGACAAGAAGTGTCTGCGGCGGACGCGGCGCGCTGTCAAATCCATAGTATCCCCCGACGGAGTCCGGGGGATACAATTATTGTGTAGTAATCGCAACTGGAAAAAGTGTATTATCTCCCCTGATAGGTATTTTCTCCATTTGCAATACCTCATGGCTGCAGAATCGTAAACCCACGTTTATAACCGTGGTTCAAAGCAAAAATCTAGCTCCCCACAAGTCAATATGGCCACAAAGTGTTAGTTCATACAATTTTCTATTATTTTATAATATTTTTGTGTAAACATTCATCTTATTTGACAGCAAACATAGCGCTGTAAATATGTTGTTTTGCACTCGTAGCGATTCGGACCAAACATGCACTTGTCTTCTGTAGACATGTGTGTCTTGTATACTTTTTAATTATCAAGTTCTAGTCAAATGTTTGTATAAAGTTATATTATGTACGGTTCAAACATAACGCATATAAGAAGTGGTTTGATTATCACACGCAGTGACTTACATCTGTATTGTATGCTAGTTACTCTGAATGATCTAGATCTACTCTGTTCGCAATATTACCACACTTAACTTTCATAAAACTGAACATTATTTCCTTGCATTTCAGTTTTCACCACACGTACAGTGACGTAAAATATCAGATAAAGAACATCCGTGTTTGTCCTATTTGATAATCTGAGACCGGTTAAACTAGCTGTGGGTCCGCCCGGAGACAGCATAATTATAATAAAGCATATAAAGTTTCAAGTTTATCCGACTTACAGTCACGGAGATGTTAGGCAACTTATGCAAATGTTATGGACAGACAGATTGGCGGAATGATTAAAACAAGCTATAAGAATTAAAGGTAAATGCCCACTCAGTAGGCACAAAATGTTCTTTATACAAGAGACATTTTCTGGCAAAATAAACATTCATTCACCATTACCCCACGTTATTATACATTTTAAATCAGACGTAAATTTCCACACTGATGTCAGGGGCGATAACCGTATTTCCTTAAAATTTTTACTGACATTACAATTGATTATCTGTATTTATTTTTTGATGTGCAATGATCATACTTTATAATATGTCGAAAATATTATTTTTTCAGGTGACGCATTTAATTAGTATAAATAATTAAAAAATATCATGCCTCATTTGCATATGAAAATAGCCCGATACCACCGCGAGTCACTATCAGTAAAATAAATATTACTAAATGATTATACATGTATCTGTATATCAGGCGCTCGTCACAATTATACACTTATTTAATTCCTATAAAGAACATTTTGTGCCTACCGAGTGGGTATGTTCCTTTAAGGAAAAAACCGATGAACATACATGTACACACCACAGCGCTCATATAGATATTAGTGCCTACTGCATGTGACATACCATAGACAAGGTGCCTTATAAAGTCTTTAAACCACTGTAAAACCAGGAGCCTATTTCACCAACATTGCAAAGTATACTTTTCTAGCAAAGTATACTTAGAGGAAGTAATCATTTATTTTTCATTATTTCACATTATTTCACACAGAACTAACGACTGCATATATTTGATGATTAAAAGTATGCAGAATTATTATACTGAATGTATTACATTATCACAGCCATTTTGGCTGTGATAATGTAATAAATTCAGTATAATAACAATTAATAAATGTATCTTTAAATTGAAAATTTCTCCCTCAAAGTATACTTTGCTAGAAAAGTATACTTTGCAATTTTAATGAAATCGGTTACAGATCATCCAAGCATTCTAATATGGACCTACATTGTTGGTATTTAGCACGTGGATGATTCATGATACATCTACCAAACAGTGAACATCCATCTCACCTTAGGGATGTGATCAACACGACATAAAATTTTCTGAGAATGCATTCTTCAAATTCATACACTAAATCTGGCAGTGTGATTGGCCGAGACTGAGCACAGCTCAGTCTCGGCCAATCAAACTTCCA
This sequence comes from Conchocele bisecta, assembly GCA_029237695.1. NCBI lineage: Eukaryota > Metazoa > Mollusca > Bivalvia > Lucinida > Thyasiridae > Conchocele > Conchocele bisecta. The sequence goes on from CM055265.1 coordinate 17,801,071, forward strand.
GTTTTCTATCAGGAGAATGGAATCATGCTCAGCATGTTATAAAAGCGCGGGTCCGAGTGTACCCGCTGGTCAGGACTCAATATGGCCCATTATTGCTGGCCCTAGTTTCTCAACCGAAGAAAGAACAGCATTTTGTCTCAATTAATCGCATATTGCGACACTTTCGCCAATATGAATTAAATTAATCATTAAATGTTCAGCGCTATATTTAGAACTAATTTTATACCTTGATGTCATCAGTTCACAGCATATTACCGCCTACACACGCGCTCACTTCGTGTCACACCACCAATCACATACTAGTACAGCGATTCAAAACACGTTCAGGGACGGAGCTTCATGACTGGGCTGGGTAAACAATAAGTATAGTATAGTTCACATACGCTCGCTACAAAATGAATTTATTAAAACTTCAATATATGAACTATAACTATTACTTATGGTGGGGCAGGTCACATAGTATGCTGTCTGCACACGTTTGTTTGTTTATTAGTGTTTAACGGCCTATCAACAGCTATGGTCATGTAAGGCCGGATAAACGGGTTCAATCCCATTTTAACCTGCTGCATTGGGGGGAAAATCCCAAAATCAGAACGAAATATTTACGTATGTGAGGGCCAAACCAAGTCTCCAGATTGTTAAATTACCCATCGCGTGCTCCCACCTGCCACCCACCGTGTCTGCACACATAACAATACAGTTCCAATCTGCTATAATCTGCCAAAACAGACACATTAACTATTAAACTAATCAATGCGATCGCTGGTGAGTGTCTCACCTACTAAACAAGGCAATTGCCACGAAGGTCAAGGTCACCAAGATAAAAGTCACAATATGAGGAAGACCAAAATTATTGATACAAAGGTCACAGTAATCAAGGTCAATGTCACACAAATGACACTTGGTGGGGGATAGCTATCAATGTGAGGAAGCTATTGTTGAAATCTGGTAATAATCTGACGAACAGATAAACAGATATGCGAAATTTGGACTATGTCCAAAATTTACGTCTCACAAAGGTTAGTCACCAAAGTGAAGGTCAAGGTCACCTGAATGGATAGCTATCGATGTGAGGAAACTATTAAGAAAGTTTGGTAATGATCCGACTAACAGATCAAGAAATATGGGAAATTTGGCTACGACCAAAATTTACGTCCCAAATTGTTGATAACGATGTCGACGCCAATGCCGACACCGACGCCGTAATTGTGACTCACTTTCCACTATCAAGGGTGAGACATAAATCTGCTGAGAAGCCGACTATTTTTTGTCTTGGAACAGAGCAAGTAATCTTTAACAAGTAATTTCTACACTGGTACTGCACTCATAGAACACTGATACCCTCGCTAACTCAACAGGGCCATCATGGGCATCGTTATCACTATAAAGCTAATCCCCTCGCTGGCAGCCTTATGCAAAACAAAGATCCATTCCTAGACACACATTGTGGACAAATATTATCAAAATCGGTGAAGCGGATTGTTAGATGTTATTGCAAAATGAAAGGTGTTACTAACGTGTACGTACATATGAACATACACACATATGCACATACATACATACATGGACTAATGCTATATCCCCTCTTGCCTATCTGCGAGGGAATAATAAGCCCATGTGCCACGGAAAATCACATATTGTAATAACCCTAAATATTTGGACACCATTTGTTTTGGAAAACCCCTAGGGGGTTTTCCAAAACAAATTGTATCCAAATACACTGATATTTTGATATCTCAGTACTACCATACTAACCCTCAATATTGGGACAATCTTTATTGTGAGAAACCAGATATAGTATACGAGACAGCCCATGCGAGTTTATACCTTCGGACATCTGCGTAATTTCATTAAATACCTTTACCAAATTATCAATATTTTTCATCAATAAAGTCAAATGTTGACAAATTAAATTTTGTCAAATTTTGACGCAATTTACGAAAAATATTCTGCAAACGTATTTCATGAAATTACGCAGATGTTCGAATGTACAAAATCACATAGGCATGTCTCATATGTGTTTCCCAGAATAAATGATGTCCAAATACATGGGGTAATGTATATGTATAACGTATAAAAAGAGCACTGTTATCCCTAGGATACACTGGTATCTTCATCGTCTAAGCTGTCGCTCATTTGTTGCTGTTGAGAATGGTCTATTTCGTTATGACAGATGCCATTTATATTGTTTTCCGACACCCGATCTTCTTTCACAGGTAACAAGTTCTCCACACCGAATCGCAATTGTCCATCCGGCACAGAAGATCTGTCTGAGCATGACGGTAACACGTCTCTACATTTAGAATTTGTCGAGCGTTCAGAGCCACTAGGAAGACTGGCACTACTTTCCGTGCGCTCCAGGATGTCTTGACGACAGATGGGGCAGATTTCTATTTGTAGGGAGCATATCGAGCAGAAACCCCTGGAAATATAAATGTGGTTGCAGCTTGAGGACTGGGGCTTATGGGTTTTGTGACCAGCGCAGCTCCTGGTCAAATAGCATGCTGTCGTAGCCGGATAACAATCTATATTGCTTGTTAGAAGCATATGTACAGTCTGATCTGGATCTACACTGGTCGCAATCCCCATAAGCGTAGACCCTGATGAGACGGCTCGTCACCAGCCGGCTCATCTGGATCTACATTTTTTGCCAATACCACTAAACAGGCCTGTGGTCTTGAAAGGGTTAAGCAACACAATGTAATACTGCTATCATTGAATGGAACCTGGAACTGCTTACAGGGCATTAATACACAGATGGAATTTGGCGACTAGATATGAAGCAACAAAACATCTGACAAAGTAGATTTTTAATCCCAAAAGACATGATATCAGTGTTCATTCCTAATTCAGCATTTTATCAAGTGTCAATGTTTAATTGGTCAATGTACAGCTTGCTATCTGATAAAATGTCAGAAGTTTAGCTGGCAGAAAGACTTGATTCGTAGTGAGATTAGTTACTTCCCTTTAACTGTTGTCAGCTATAGCAGCAATTTGAGGAATCTTATCACAAATGAAAATATTTCAGAAAAATAAATTCATATTTTGTAACTGTTAAAATGTCCATGTTCAAAATGTAACAGCGCAGCTGTGGAATTCAATGCCAACTCTCAACATCATTTATAGAAAATAGAATACCTGTTGTTCTTTTAAAACATTTTCAGGAAATGTTGTATATGTAGTGAATCATAACCTCAAAGATGATAGCAATGTTTAGGCATGAGCAGACCGTGGCTGAAGTGTAACACCGGCGGACTGCCACGCTGGCGACCCGGGTTCGATTCAGGTTTCAGTTCCGGCGTCAGTATATCTGAGATACTTTGTATTTCCTGCTCCACTAGTCCTTTCGGATGGGGACTTTATAAAAGTCCGTCCCGTGTATCAGATTTGGAGGAGAGTTTGGGCACGTTAAAGAACCAGAGGGTACTGTTCAAATTAGAGCTAGGCCCCCTGGGGCCGGTTTCCTCTGTATCCACCTCCTCCCTCTTTTCCCTTCTTGGGAGACGACATGCAAGGTCATCGAGCCAGTGCCGTCGTTAACTCCAAGCATTTACATTTACATTGCAATAATTCCAGCACAAAAATATTTACAATGTACACAATTCCCTAACATTTGATTGGCCCGTAGCAAGTCTCTGTCCAAAATTTATATTCCAGTAAACTCCCACGCCGAACTACTTTCCGTAACCGTGATGCGCAGTTAAAATAATTCTTAAGAAAACGGAAAATAAACACATTTTATTGATGAATTTATTTCAAATGCTGGAATTATAAGGAATGAATGGCCTTCGTCCAGTATTCCCGCAACTTTTCCAAGTTTATACCCCGATAAATTCCACAAAAAGGCCATTCATTCCTATAATGTTTAGAACAATGTATTATGAGAACGGACTATATTGATTAAATAAGGTCCGTTTGATTCTGTGTAGAAAATTACAAATTCAATAGCAAATTCAATAGATCATGATCCGGTAGCCACAAAAGATTATTTAGCTTAATCACTCAAACTTTCGGTAATGTTTTACAAGCAAGGGATCGTGCAGTCTATTTTTGAAATCATAAACAGTTGTGAAGGTGGCTGATTCAATACTGGATACCATACTGGGTCATGTGACTGGAAAACTGGAGCATTATGGCATTTGTTGCATTTACCAGAAGCTGTTCCCACAGGCCACCCTTAACAAGAAAAGGTTACCAGTTAATTTACCAGCCCAAAAAAACATTTATAACAAGAAACGAGGCAAAGCCACGAAGGCCAGGTTTTTTCCAAGCATAGACACTTTGATAACATAATTATACCCACTTTTTGTAGACTAGATGGCCGTGGCGTGCATGTCGCGCCTTGGGGCGAGGCATGGACACTAAAAAAATAGATATAGTAGATGGAAAAACTTTAACCAAAAAACTTTAACCGGACACACGGACGAACGGACGGACGTATGCCAAAATGCTGACGATATCGCGCTTTCCGCAAGCAGGTGTGACAATGATGATAAACACCCATGTGAAGTATCAAGGTATTGGGTGAAGCAGTTGCAGAGATATAGTACACGAAAAAAACTTTAACAAAAAAATTCAAAGTAATTTGAACTTGACATAGGGCACAGGATCGCGCTTTCCGCAAGCAGGTGCGACAATGATGATAAACACCCATGTGAAGTATCAAGGTATTGGGTGAAGCAGTTGCAGAGATATAGTACACGAAAAAACTTTAACAAAAAAATTCAAAGTAATTTGACCTTGACATTGGGCACAGGATCGCGCTTTCCGCAAGCAGGTGCAACAATGATGATAAACACCCATGTGAAGTATCAAGGTATTGGGTGAAACAGTTGCAGAGATATAGTCACGACTTTAAAAAACTTTAAAAAAAAAATTCAAAGTAATTTGACCGTGACATTGGGCACAGGATCGCGCTTTCCGCAAGCAGGTGCGACAATGATGATAAGCACCCATGTGAAGTATCAAGGTATTGGGTGAAGCAGTTGCAGAGATATAGTACACGAAAAACTTTAACAAAAAAATTCAAAGTAATTTGACCTTGACATTGGGCACAGGATCGCGCTTTCCGCAAGCAGGTACACAATGATGATAAACACCCATGTGAAGTATCAAGGTATTGGGTGAAGCAGTTGCAGAGATATAGTACACGAAAAAACTTTAACAAAAAAATTCAAAGTAATTTGACCTTGACATTGGGCACAGGATCGCGCTTTCCGCAAGCAGGTGCGACAATGATGATAAACACCCATGTGAAGTATCAAGGTATTGGGTGAAGCAGTTGCAGAGATATAGTACACGAAAAAACTTTAACAAAAAAATTCAAAGTAATTTGACCTTAACATTGGGCACATGGGCCGCACGGTTGGGGGTTAGAATGAAAATATGGATGATGATAAACACCCATGTGAAGTTTCAAGGTAATGGGCGAAGCAGTTGCAGAGACATAGTATAACAAAAAAGTTTTAACCAAAAAACTCTAACCAGACGTACGTTAAAAAGTTAACGTTGAAAATGGCTAAGTCAATTACGTAGAAATAATAGGTGAAGGTAAAAAAATGGTCACATGTTGGATAGTTGTATGTGGTAGGCACCCCTTGGTTATGAAGCTGTGAAAGTTTGGTGGTCCTAGGTGGTACAGTACCAAAGAAATGGACTTAAACACGAAAACTTAACATTGTAAACGCGAAAAGTTAACATTGAAAATGGCTAAGTCGACTGCGCGGAAAAAATGGGTGAAGTTAAAAAATAAAGTAACATGTTGGATAGTGATATGTGGTGGGTAACCCCTTGATTATGAAGCTGTGAAAGTTTGGTGGTGCTAGCTGGTACAGTACGAAAGAAATTGACTTAAACACGAAAACTTAAACATTGTTAAACGCGAAAAACTTAACATTGAAAATGAAAATGGCTAAGTCGATTACGCGAAAAAATGGGTGAAGTTAAAAAAAAAGTAACATGTTGGATAGTGATATGTGGTGGGCACCCCTTGATTATGAAGCTGTGAAAGTTTGGTGGTCCTAGGTGGTACAGTAACAAAGAAATGGACTCAAACACGAAAACTTAACATTGATTGTGGACGCCGCCCGCCCGCCCGCCCCCCGCCGGCTTTCGCCAATCCAATAGCCTGGATTTTTTTTCAAAAAACCTGGCTAAAAATAAAATTGATTTTATGTGATATTTAAGAGCTTTTAAGGGTATCAGTAAATTAATGTAAGTATGGCCTAGCTAGCATCATAAAGCCAGAATTTGGCATACCAAATTGTTTTGTTTTTTTAAAGACAGATATTCGGTTCCGGTTTACCGTCGAAACGGTTGTAATTTCACCGTACATGTTCGACGAGTTTCACTGAGACTGGTGTATGATACTTGATAGACCACATCCCACTTGGCACTACTCTAATGTTGCAGTAGTGGGATGTGGCAGGGATTCCGCTGGCGATTGCCACTTTCGCAATTGGCGATAAAAATAAACAATTGGCGATAACAAATTACAATTTTCGAAAAAAAAAAGAAAAAAAATTTATCGCTAATTGTTTATTTTTATCCTATTGGTTATTTTTTTTTTTTTTTTGAAGTGGCGATTTTTTTATTTTCCCCAGCGGAATCCCTGTGTGGTCTATCAATATGATGTATAAATACTCGTACCTGTGGCCACATGGCATCAACATAATGTTTGCTCGATTGTCAAAACATAATGTACACGAGTCTTCCTTCACTTGAACATTCCGTAACTCCGCCAACTTTTGATGTCTGCAAGACGAAACAAGAAATCAACCGCTAGAACATGTAATATCCACACCATTGTGCGCAGTGTCTACAATAACCTTAATTTCTTATGTAACAGGCAGAAATTAGAGCAAGTGAGGGCTTAGAATTCACAGATACCACACAAAAACGCAATTTAAAAACTCTATAGATTTCAGTTGGCACTTTGGATATGCAAGACGCATTGAATGAAAATAAGGATGGTGATAAATGATCCTATTAACATTCCAATTTGGTGGCTAGGCGAAAATTATACATCCCTAACTATGCTATGTATATTTGTGGCTGTGATTGGCGAAATGGGGCTTATGAGTTTTGCGACCAGTGTAGATCCAGATCAGCCTGTGCATCCGCACAGTCTGATCAGGATTCACACTGTTGCCTATTCCATCAATGGAACACCCGTCATCCTTCTAACAAGCAATATATATATCAGGCTACATGAGTGTGTTATTTGATCAGGAGCTACACTGGTTACACAACCCATAAGCCCCATTTCTCCAGTCACAGTCATACATACAGAGTAACTAGATGGCCGCTGCAAGCATGGCATGACCGCCGAAGCTTTCATAGCATACCAAAAAACTTTAACCATTATGTCTATGTGCCTATCGCGTTATCCGCAAGCGGGCGTGACAAAAGACTAATTGAAAACCTAAGTAGAGCCTGGGTAAGCTGATCTGGGGCACAAGGAACAAAGGCTGTCAGGAACATTTTGTCAGCAGGTGGGACACCTAGCCAGTGCATAACTGATGCCCAATACATTTCTGAGTAAGCACGTACAGGTTCACTTAAACTTGTTCAACACTTCTCACAACTAACTTCCAATAGTTAGCAAATTGTATAGATCCAAACGAGCCAGCTAGTAACAAGTCATCTCACCAGGATCCACACTATATGTGAATAGTTTCTGTATTATTACAAAATTACCACATTTCTGATGTTTGTTTGTTTGTTTGTTAGTTTGTTTGTTTGTTTATTGGTGTTTAACGGCCTATCAACAGCTAAGGTCATGTAAGGCCGGTTTTAACCCGCTGGATTGGGGGAAAATCCCAAAATCAGAACAAAATATTTACATCGAGAAAAAATATTCAGAACTAGATTGGTCAGTAAGCGAGGCTTACGGAATACCCCCCGCGTGGGCCTAGGTACCCCTAAAATATGTAAAGATTTCCAAGTGTGTGGGCTTGTGACCTGTACTCTGGGCTTATCGGGGGCGGCACGACCGTTAATTTGTCACAGGGTGGTAGAGTTCCATTGGAGCAATGTGTGAGTGGAATGTGAAGCAGATCCGAGCAAGGAAATAGAAGTTATAATCGATTTCTCAGATGTTAAGTTTTGTAAAGAGACTAAGTATGTGACCTTGACCTCGAGACCAGCGGGAATTTGTCACAGCCAGGAATGCATGCATGAAATATTAAGAATTTTCGATGAAAGAAATAGAACTTATAACATATTTCTCTGATGTTAAGTTTTGTAAAGAGACTAAGTATTTGACCTTGACCTTGGGATCAACGGGGGTTGGACGGTCATGGATTTGGCACAGCATGGTAGTAGAGCCTTACAGAATGCATGTGTGAAATATTAAGCATTTTAGATGAAGGAAATAGAAGTTATAATAATATTTCTCTGATATTAAGTTTACAGACGCACGGACAGATGCATGGACGGACAACCTGACTCCAGTATACCCCCCCCCCACAACTCGAATAATCGTAATACTCACATAAGGGGTATAACCAGATTCAACTGTCACATACAAACTGCCAAAGATGTATGTGAGGGCCAAACCAGGTCTCCAGTTTGAATTCCGGCAAGGATGAATCCCGATCGTTAAATTACCCATCTCATTCTCCCACCTAACCTGCCTGCCACCCACACAAAGTTTAGTGAAACGGCCCCCAGTTACTTAGTGTCAAGAGGGGTAGCAACTGACCTTGGAACAACAATTTTCTGGTCCATGGAGAGATGGCCGTATTCATTAAAGCACTTGTAATCTACGTCAGAAGGGGCGAACTTGAACGGCTTGGCCCCGAAGTTGAACTCACACTGCTGGTATGACATGAAGCTTGCCGCAGCGAAAAACCCACTCCTGGAAAAAAAGAAATGAATACCAGATGCATGTAAAAAAGTTCCTGAACCCTTAAACTGCTAAGTTTTGTCGTTTGTTATTTTTTAGTTTTTGGCAGTTCTCTCATCAAAAACATTGATTTGACAGCACTTCAGAATCATTTTAAGTTTATCAGACAGCTCGGAAACGGTTTTATCCCGTCAACACAGTGCGTATGTGCTGTGAAACACGGTGCCGTGAAACATTTTTGATATCCAGTCAATACTATTTTTGCATTTTAAAGCCATTTGTAGGTGTTGACGGGATAAATAGAATAGTAGGTTAGTGCCGTGAATGGGAAAAAATATCTGGCACGGCACGGAAACGGGATGTGCTCGGCAGAGTCTCGCCCATCCCGTTTCCTGAGCCTTGCCAGATATTTTTTCCCATTCACGGCACTAACCTACTATTCTCTATATAATTTCTCGGCGAGCCTCGGAATTCCTACAAGTTTCGTAGCCTTGTCTGATAAACTTGATATCAAAAGACACTAGCCTGGTATTCTCCATCATTAGATGGGTAGGTCGACAAGGTGGCCGCAGCATTTTAACAGTTCAGACACAGCGCTCCAGATAAGCTTTGTATCTCAAGAGCATTATACCCCCATATTTAAAATTCAATGCGTATTTTACTGTTACAAATGTAGTATTGATTTTCTGCCTTAAAAATAGGGAACAAATGATTCAAAACATTCAAAATTCACTTATTTGAGCTGCAAAAAGCAACACTGTTTGCTTTTTGCAGCTCAACTAAGTAAATTTTCAACTTTATTACATTATTTTCACTATGCGTATTTTCACATTGCTGTGCGTATTTTGTACTCCCACTTTTGATAATCAATACGTATTCCGCTAAAATAAGTGTGTCAAATACGCCAATAAATGCCTTATCTGGAGCTCTGCAGACAGATGCAGACAGACACATGAACACGTTTATGAGCATGTACTCTGTATGAATGATAACAAAATAAGTGGCCGACCAAACTGCCTGATTTCGAGCACACATTTGGAGACCATGTTTTATAACTACAGACATCATGGTGAGCACAAGTGGGCTCTGACAACGAAACCAGATGGCAGTGGCCAGCGTGTTGAGCCAAGATTTGATAGTCATGTGACCTTGGGCATAAGGGTCACACTGGTGGGCTATATAATTAACAAAGGATGACGATAAACAAGCATATCATGTTAAATTGTTTCATGTCATCAGAGGAACTTCATACGGTAAAGTCACATACCGAATTTGGTCAAAGGAAATGGCAAAGGAATTTGGTCAAAGGAAATGGCAACGGGGTCATAATAACAAATTATGATTCACCAGAATTTTTGCCCATGTTAAATTCTAATCAATTAAATTGTTTCTTCTTCAATCTTGCAATAAAATCAGTATTTGACAGAATTTTGGCAAATAAAACAAATTGGGCAGGGTCACCTTTCTACTTTTTAATGAAAAATATTTTCGGCAGGACAATAACGGAAAAGAAAATATTATAAGACCGTAATTTACAGACCAGAATTATTATTGGACAAGGTATGTATTATATTGAACACGTAATGGGAAAATAATAGATTGCGGATGCCGCCCTCCATTCGCCATTCCTGACCCCCGTGACATACCGGGCACATATGAAGAGATCCTCCTCGGGCGGCAGGCCGACACCATTCAGAGAAAAGATGAGTTTCTGGTTGGTCACGTCCAGCAGCAGGCCCAGAGTGTCCCCTGGAATATACACACAGATTATTTTCTTATTTCTCTTCAGAAGCATACGGTGTGACCACTCATTTGAACCGTTTCAAAGAGACGGATCAAATGGTGATCACAAAATATAATTCAGGAGGATAATAAGAAAACAATTCAGAAATTTAGATGAGCATCTGGTTGAAGTCCAGCAACAAGCCCAGCGTGTCCCCTGGAATACACACAAACTTCACCATTAACTTGTTACATGTGGAATACCCATATGAAACACGACAGCTAATTTTGTACCCAAGAACATTTGCGATCTGAAAATATTTACAAAATTTACGATATTTTCCATAAATGACATCAAAAGTTGGCGAAATTTTGCCAACTTTTGACGTCATTTACAAAAATATCACAGTTTCTGTAAATACATGTATATTTAATGAACTAGATGGCCGCGGCCTGCATGTCGCGCCTTGTGGCGAGGCATGGACACTAAAAAAAGAGATATAGTATAACAAAAAACTTTAACCAAAAAACTTAAGCAAAAACTTTAACCGGACACACGTACGTACGTACGTACGTACGTACGCCAAAGTGCCGACTATATCGCGCTTTCCGCAAGCGGACGCGAAAAAAACTTTAACCAAAAATTTCAAAGTAATTTGACCTTGACATTGGGCACAGGGGCCGCACATGAGGGGGGTAGAATGAAAATATAGATGATGATAATCACCCATGTGAAGTTTCAAGGTAATGGGCAAAGCAGTTGCAGAGATATAGTATAACAAAAAACTTTAACCAAAAAACTTAACCAAAACTTCAAAGTAATTTGACCTTGACATTGGGCACAGGGGCCGCACATGAGGGGGGGGGGGGTAGAATGAAAATATAGATGATGATAAACACCCATGTGAAGTTTCAAGGTGATGGGCAAAGCAGTTGCAGAGATATAGTATAACGAAAAACTTTAACCAAAAAACATAACCAAAAACTTCAAAGTAATTTGACCTTGACATTGGGCAATGGGCCGCACGGGAGGGGGGTAGAATGAAAATATAGATGATGATAAACACCCATGTGAAGTTTCAAGGTAATGGGCAAAGCAGTTGCAGAGATATAGTATAACGAAAAACTTTAACCAAAAAACTTAACCAAAAACAAAAATTCAAAGTAATTTGACCTTGACATTGGGCACAGGGGCCGCACGGGAGGGGGGTATAATGAAAATATAGATGATGATAAACACCCATGTGAAGTTTCAAGGTAATGGGCAAAGCAGTTGCAGAGATATAGTATAACAAAAAACTTTAACCAAAAAACTTAACCAAAAAACTTAACCAAAAACTTTAACCAAAAACTCTAACCAAAAAACTTAACCAAAAACATTAACCAAAAAACTTAACCAAAAAACTTAACCAAAAACTTGAACCGGACACACGTACGTACGCCAAAGTGCCGACTATATCGCGCTTTCCGCAAGCGGGCGCGACAAAAATCGCATATGTTCTTAGGTACAAAATCACATGGCGTGTCTCAAACGCAAGCTCAAACTTTTTTTTCTCTCCTTTCTCTTCAAAAGTACATGTTGTTCCCACTCATTTGAATAGTCTTGATGATATGGTTTAAATGGTGGCCACAACAAATACTTCTGGATGAGATAAGAACAATTTTGAGAAATTAAATCTTCCCCACCCCCACAGGCAGGACAGACATTGATACGGGCCCCTCCCACCTCCTCAACATCTAATCAACATCTCCATTGGTTAATCTCCCTTAGATTGCTTGACACATAATTTGCCGTCTGCTGTTGTTTTATATTTTCTCTTATTTCTCAATAAAAAACATGGTTCGACAGCACTTTAGAATAATTTCCAATGGAAATGATTCTGAAGTGTTGTCAAAACATGTTTTAGTGACAAAAATGGAAAATAAACAGCAGACGACAAGACTTAATTCAGCATTGTCAGGGTCAAAATGAAATAATTACGCCACATTTTGGTAGATCTTAGTTATAATGCATTTACATGCAGTGAGTCAAATAACTTTTAAACCTTACACTGCTATCATAATATTTTGTCGTCTGCTGTTTATTTTCTATTTTCCATTTTTATCATCAAAACATGCTTTGACATCACTTAAGAACAATTTACATGCTTTGACAGCACTTCAGAATCATTTCCATTGGAAATGATTCTGAAGTGCTGTTAAACCATGTTTTTATTGAGAAATAAGGCAAGATATAAAAGCAACAGCATACGACAATTGTTGTGAGTAGCAGTCTAAGGGTTAACAGCCGATTTTCGGAAATGTGTGGTGGATGTGTTCAGATTTTAATGAACCCTACATGTAGGTGGAAACTGGTGGCATTAATTAACCACATTGATGTGTGAAATTAATTTATATAAATCTTCATACAAACATTTTTGTCGTACGAAGTTTAGTGAATCCCTGATGTATGTGTACGAGAGTGTTAGTAATCACTTCGTACACACACAAAAGTCCTACGTCAATGAGTCGACGAAAATATCATCATATCAAAATTAAACAATCATTTATCGTCAAATCACTGGTAATCATACATACTAACAAATGATTATTGTCTATCAATACCTTTAAATCGAGATGACTGACCCTGAAAAGTATGTTGACAAATCTGGTAACAAAATTAAACCCTCTCACGGTAGCTTCAATTAAGTAAGTCTGGCGAAAATATTAAATATAAATCAAAACCTATTGAAGGACACTCATTATTGATAAATTGGTAAATCGATATCCAAATATACCGTAATTACTCTATGTACTGGGATACCATATGTTTTGGTGGCCCAATTCTTTAATTTGCCTTAACCCTTTTCATGCTGAAAATACACACTTTTTCTGACAGAAAATTGTAAATATTTGTTTCTTTCTCTTGCACAGAAGTATATGTCGTGACCATTCACATTGTGGAATCGGGTCATCTGTGCGATTATTTCACACATTATATAACATGAGAATTGTCATACATTTATGTGAATACCGTTGAAAGCTTACGGAGAAAATACAATTCTGAATTATTTTCCTGCAAAATTTGCAATTAAATTATCAACAAGAAATTTTGTAACATATTGACAATTTCACATCAAGATAATTTTGGAAGACAACCATGCAATTATCGGAGACACAAGTTTCAAAGATATTATAAATAACCAACTATGCAACGACTTCATTGAGAAATAAAACAGAAAAAACAGCGAGTTTCGTTTACATTTGTGGACAATCTAAAAGTTGTTGTCTTGTATTTCAGTTGCGACAGGATTCAATTGCCAGATTTTCTGGGATTATAAGCATTTGAACAACAAAGACACGATGATTCAAATCAGGGGGCCGTTTCACTAAACTTCGTAAAATGTTCGTAAGTGCAAATTCAGAATCGTCTGAAAATTTCAATTAATGGATTTACATTTATTGAGCATAGGCTGCATATGCAGCCTATGCTCAATAAATGTAAATCCAATAATTGTTTACAAGAAAACATTGTTAATGTGAAATTTACAGGCTATCATTAGTTTGCACTTACGAACATTTTAGTCGTACGAAGTTTAGTGAAACGGCCCCCTGATACCTAAATTTATGGCATAAATACTTTCATCAAGTAAATACAATATACTGTGAAATATTTTTTATCAGAAAAAAACTGTTCAACTCGGGGGACCAAAATAAGCACACATGAAGTTTGCTAACCAAATCTGAATTGCATCTACATCACTTACTACTTCATAAAACGTTTCAACCGATCGGAGGATTGCAGCAGCCCGGAATCAATAGGAAGACAAGAGAAAGTTTTAGGAGCTTGAGAAGATCTATATTAAAGGAAACAGACGGCCGATATTGATATCAAGAGATATTGTCCAGAAGCAACCAGATACAGTAACATAGTTTTGTACTTGGGACAGCAATTTAACATCTAAACATGGTAAATGATCATCAAGGGACTATCAAGACATTCTTCCAAATGGGTAAGTCAACGTATATATATGTAGATCCTGTGAGAGGGCTCTGTACGAGCCGTCTCAACTGGATCTAAACTTTGTATGTGATGGATTTATGGTCTGTATATAGGGTTGAAGAAGTTAGGCACAGAGTTCAGATGTGTTTTCTGAGTATCTTATCCTTACAATGATGAATTAAATCTGCTGTTTATTTTATCATTTCCAGTTTTCTCAAGATTAACATGGTTTGACAGCACTATCATAATATAGACTATACATAATATATAATCTGAATATATATACATGTATAGAACCCACAAGTATATACAAGTTATAGATTAATTATGACTACTAAAAAACATTAAATATTCCGGGGAGTGTCTCACCCACTAAACAAGTTAATCACCACGAAGGTTAAGGTCACCAATGTGAAGGTCACACACACTATCAGGAAGTCCAAAATTATTGATACAATGGTCATGTCACCAAGGTCAAGGTCACACAAATGAGACTGGGTGGATAGCCATTAACGTGAGGAAGCTATTGGTGAAGTTTGGTAATGATTTGACTAACAGATCAGGAGATATTCAACATTTGGACATACATCCAAAATATTGACACAAAAGTCAAGGTACCAAGGTGATGGTCAAGGTCACCCCAAACAATACTGGACGGATATCTACATGTATCAATGTGAGGAAGCTATTTATGAAGTTTGGTAATGATATGACTAACAGATCAGGAGATATTCAATGTCACCAACATGATGGTCAATGTCACATGAAGCTATTTATGAAAAGTTTTGTAATGATTCAACAAATGGATGAGACATTCAACATTTGGACGTACATCCAAAATTGTTGACACCAAGGTCACCCGTATGACACTGGGTGGATAGCCATCAATTTGAGGAAGCAATTCCTGAAGACGGATCAGGAGGTATTCAACATTTGGACATACATGTACATCCAAAAGTATTGACATGAAGGTCAAGGTAACCAATTTAAAGGTCAAGGTCATCCGAATGACACTGGTAGGATATCTATAAAATTTGAGGTAGCTATTGATGAAGTTTGGTATTGATCTGACTACCGGATCAAGACATATGCGAAATTTGAACAACGTCAATTTACGTTCAAAATTGTTGACGATGACAATGCTGGAATTGTGACCGCTATGTCTCACTTTCCACCATCGTGGGTGACAGAAAAAAACTGAAGATTGTTTGATAATTTCATATGACTGTATCATTCATGGATACATAGCATTGTCATTCAATATTGACATTTGTACTTAAGAATTTATGTGAAAGGCAAAAACACTTGACCTTGAAACTGGATTGATCGAGCACATTATTGAGAAACAGCACTGGAGTGGCACTTGCAAATACAACATTGTATATATCCACTTCCTTTTCGAGTGTGTGCACTCTGAGGAAGCGAGGAAACTGTGCATCAAACCACCTTAACCCTTAGAATGCGGGAACCGAAAATAGCCGTCTGCTGATAATTCATTTCATATTTGAAAAATAAAAAATATTCAGCAGACGACACAAATTAATTCAGCATTGTAAGGGTTAATTTAACCCTCACACCACTATCTTAATTTTTTGTCATCTGCTGTTTATTTTCTATTCTCCATTTTTATCATCAAAAACATGCTTTGACAGCACTTTAGAATAAACATGCTTTGACAGCACTTCAGCATCATTTCCATTGGAAAAATTCAACATGTAAAAGTTATGATGGGGTCCATTTTCTGTAAAGGCGAACAATAATTTTCTAAACCTTCTACAATGGTAAAAATTGTTTCAGAATTATTAGTTTGTATTACTTTTATAATACTAATACTTTTTTCACATGGTAAATATGTCACAATTAACTGCTAAAGTGCGAATCAGATCTGATTCGCTATTCTCCACAGGAATCCTATGAGTGGAATCGTAACTCTGGCTACGGACGGCACAGGAGTAATTGCAAGAGTTACCGTTCGCAACTAGCAGGTACCATGTATTGCCACATGGCCTCAGCATTCTGTACATCCATTCTCAACTCTCACAAGTGCAAATCGGCATTATTCCAATCAATACCCAATTGCCAATTAAAGGCCTAAGTTACGAAATCAATGCTTAAAATTGCTATCGTTAAGAAGTAATTATTTGTAACAATACTAATGGTAACCTATCACACAAAACCAGTCTTAGCTGGATTGATGCCCCAAAAAAATTATTGTTAACCATTTCACCCCAAAATATAAACCGGTAGCATGGTGTGTGTATTGCTGGGCATTTTTTTTTTAAGTCTTGAAAAATATAATGACAAACACTGTAGATCCTGATGAGATGGCTCGTTACGAGCCGGCTCATCTGGATCTACAGTGTTTGAATTAACAATTTGTTCCCTCGAATTAACAATTCGTTCCCACGAAATGACAATTCGTTCCCTTAATTTAAAAAAAATGCGGAACCGAAAATACTCGTCTTCAGCTGAGTCATATTTTATCAATTCTCTCAGTACAAACATGGTTTGTCAGCATTTCAGAATCATTTCCATTGGAAATGATTCTAAAGTGCTGTCAAACCGTGTTTTTTCATAAGAAAAATGGAACATAAAAAATAAACAGCAGACGTCAAATTTATATTCAGTATTGTAAGGGTTAATCAAAGACTGGGCATTTTTTTTAAGTCTTGAAAAATATAATGACAAACACTGCAGATCCTGATGAGACGGCTCGTTACGAGCCGGCTCATCTGGATCTACAGTGTTTGAATTAACAATTTGTTCCCTCGAATTAACAATTCGTTCCCACGAAATGACAATTCGTTCCCTCAATTTAAAAATTAGTTCCCACGAATTAATAATTTGTTCCCTCAATTTAACAATTCTTTCCCACGGGAATGATGTAATTAATAAAAAAAAATCCATGTCTGCGGGAATACTAATGAAAATAATGTGACCCTTTTTTCACGATTCAATATTATATCAATGTCACAGAAACTTGTCTTGGAGCGTATTTTTTTAAGTAATTCATTGTTGTTTTATTGCAGAATAATTGTACTGGTAAACGGTAAAGGTTAAATTGATCAATTAAAGAATTTCAGGCAAAATGAACTAAGTGGCATTTTATTAAGCATAACACAGGGCGCTAAAGATCAAGAACATGTACAATTAGAGCCAAAATATACAAAATACTCTAGACCCTGTTCAGCTTGCTTGGATTTGCACTATCAATGCTTGTGAATATATACTAACTGTTTGAGAATGCATAAAAATGTTTTGCCATGTTCATTGAATATTATATTGCCCTGTTGTTTGATGTGAACACTAATAAATTCTGAGAGCATGATGTTCATAGTGCGGCATAGGATGATGCGATATAGGCACGATACAGCATCTCCCGCAGACGTCGTAACTGCAAACCCAGGTACGAGTTTTATTTATAAATATTTATTTTCACAAAACCTTCATGTTATACAAATTGTCTTCAGGCCAATACAGTTTCACACTATTGTCATAACTTCAGTACAATACAGTTTCACACTATTGTCATAACTTCAGTACAGTACAGTTTCACACTATTGTCATAACTTCAGTACATACAGTTTCACATTATGTCATACTTTCAGTACTCAGTTTCACAATTGTCATAACTTCATTTACAGACAGTCACAACTTATGTCATAATTCAGTACAGTACAGTTTCACACTATTGTCATAACTTCAGTACAGTACAGTTTCACACTATTGTCATAACTTCAGTACAGTACAGTTTCACACTATTGTCATAACTTCAGTACAGTACAGTTTCACACTATTGTCATAGTCTTCAGTAACAGTACAGTGTTTCACACTATTGTCATAACTTCAGGCAGTACAGTTTATTTTTCACACTATTGTCATAACTTCAGGCCAGTACAGTTTCACACTATTGTCATAACTTCAGGCGCAGTACGTGATTTCATTTCACTATTGTCATAATCTTCAGGCAGTACAGTTTCACACTATTGTCATATCTTCAGGCCAATACAGTTTCACACTATTGTCATATCTTCAGGCCAGTACAGTTTCACACTATTGTCATATCTTCAGGCCAGTACAGTTTCACACTATTGTCATAACTTCAGGCCAGTACAGTTTCACACTATTGTCATATCTTCAGGCCAGTACAGTTTCACACATTGTCATAACTTCAGGCCATACAGTCACACTATTGTCATATCTTCAGGCCAGTACAGTTTCACACTATTGTCATATCTTCAGGCCAGTACAGTTTCACACTATTGTCATATCTTCAGGCCAGTACAGTTTCACACTATTGTCATATCTTCAGGCCTCAGTTTACAGTTTCATCACTATGTCATATTCACGGCCAGTACAGTTTCACACTATTGTCATATCTTCAGGCAGTACAGTTTCACACTATTGTCATATCTTCAGGCCAGTACAGTTTCACACTATTGTCATATCTTCAGGCAGTACAGTTTCACACTATTGTCATATCTTCAGGCCAGTACAGTTTCACACTATTGTCATAACTTCAGGCCAATACAGTTTCACACTATTGTCATATCTTCAGGCAAGTACAGTTTCACACTATTGTCATAACTTCGGCCATTACGTTTCACATTGTCATATCTTCAGGCCATACAGTTTCACACTATTGTCATATCTTCAGGCCATACAGTCACACTATTGTCATATCTTCAGCAATACAGTTTCACACTATTGTCATAACTTCAGGCAAGTACAGTTTCACACTATTGTCTACTTCAGGCCAAACAGTTCACACTATTGTCATAACTTCAGGCCAATACAGTTTCACACTATTGTCATATCTTCAGGCCAATACAGTTTCACACTATTGTCATAACTTCAGGCCAATACAGTTTCAAACTATTGTCATAAAGACCATGTGGTCGAAAATTTAAAAAAAAACAAGTGACTAAGATAATGTATATTAAATGTGCTTCCCTTTGAATGTTATTGGAAATTATCACCATGTTATACATACATGAATATATTATTACTTTTACATCATTATTAATCTATAATTTTTTATATAAATGTGGGTTCTATACATCTATATAAATTCAGATTAAAGTGAAACCTTACATCTATATAAATTCAGATTAAAGTGAAACCTATCTAAACCGGACACCGGATTAGAGAGGTTTCACTGTAAATCAGGTATTTGATCATTCTGAGCCATAGTTGTGTGCTATGCGATCACGCACAGACATTATCACCTGAGATAAACGACCAAGAAACTCATAGGTGTTATATTGGTGCTCAGTTTAGAGAGGTTCCAATGTATATATTATGTACACTGGGCACACTGATTTTCAGTATGCTCAAAAGTGATGGAGTTCACTGTTATGATACCGACTGTCACGGTTGGAATGCACACACATTCAAGTAATCAAGTGGTGTGTCACAGGTCATTCAACCAATGAAACGTAATAGCAGTTTTTGATTGATTGATTTATTGGTGTTTAACGGCCTATCAACAGCTAAGGTCATTTAAGGCCAGGCCAATAGGTTAGATGCTGTATTTATCCTCCTAAATTGAGGGGAAAATTCCAAAATCAGAACGGAATACATGT
Organism: Conchocele bisecta; assembly: GCA_029237695.1. Lineage (NCBI taxonomy): Eukaryota > Metazoa > Mollusca > Bivalvia > Lucinida > Thyasiridae > Conchocele > Conchocele bisecta. Next base: position 17,821,208 of record CM055265.1, read on the forward strand.
ATTTACACCAAAAAAAAACTTTAACGCAAATCTTACTGACGAACGAACGGTCGGACAGAGTGACGAAAACTATATACCCCTTGACACACTTCGTATGCCGGGGGTATAATAATCATATTACTATTAGAAGGGGTATGACCAGATTCAACTCTCAAATACAAGAATGCTAAAGACGTACCTGAGGGCCAAACCAGGTCTACGGTCAGGATTTCAATCAGGATGAACCCTGATCGTTAAATTACCCATCGCATGCTCACAACCAACCACCCACAGGAACCTGATAAAACGTCATATCAGGAACATTTGACTGTCATGATGAGGCAAGGTGTCATTACAAACTGTCAACAGGATAAAACTTGGTATGTTGAATACACCCAGTCATACATAGATGGTGCACGTACATTGTGTACAATTGATATTGTTGAGACAATGGAACAGGTATTGGCCATGACAATAAACAGATCGCAATCCTTGTTCACCCACAAAACTCTACAGTCATCATACGGCCCAGGTAAGCAAACTCTTACAAAGATCAATTTTACCCACTTCATGTACTATACGGATTCGCAGGAATAAAGAAGAAATGCGTCTGTCGAACGCGGATGCCACCTGCAGCATATTTGAGAAACTGTGACAAATTGGTTAACCGAAAAGTGTGACGGATGGACAGACGGACGGACGGACGGACGGTCCAAACACTATATGCCACCCGTTTCTTCGACCGTTTCTTCGAAACCCGGTGGCATAAAAATTACCATACCATACTTTTCTATTTCTATATTTCTTAATGAAAATATCTGTTGTTACCACACAGTTGAACCGTCTCAACGAGTGTTCAACTGAGTGGTAACAACATATACTTTGGAGGTAAATTAGAAAAATAATCTTTTATTTCCCCACTTGCTAAAGTGGATTGGTGTTCTGGCCAATGAGATATGGGCCGTGGCCTAGGGGATATGGTATTGGACTTCAATATTGGAGACTGTGAGTTCACGCCCGACCCAAGGGATGGGCCATGGCCTAGGGGATATGGTATTGGACTTCAATATGGCTGTGAGTTCAATCCTCATCATGGGCGTGAAAATACTGACGTAGTATTTCCATCCCACTGGTCTGTCGGATGAGACTTTAACCTGTGGTCCCGTCTCTATATGACCTTAGCTGTTGCTGGGACGTATGAGCAAGTGCTCTTTTTTTTAATTAAAATCAAGCAAATTATTGGCTGAAACTGAGTAAATTTCCTGATTTTTAGTACGAGATCCAAGTACATGTTTAGAAAGTTTTATAATCACTGGTGTCGCAGCACGATGTCAGCAAATCTTCTGTGGATGTGTGCAGATTTATGGCTGTGACTGGAGAAATGCAGCGATTGGGATTCGTGGCCAGTGTAGTTCCTGATCAAATAGCAAACTCATGCAGCTTGATAATGATCTGCATTGCCTGTTAGAAACATAAGTGTGTTTCATTGATGTAATGACGAACAGTGCAGATCCTGATCAGACTGTGCGGATGCACAGTCTGATCAGGATCTACACTGGTCGTAAAACCCATAAGCCCCATTTCACTAGTCACAGTCACATTTAACAACCGTTACATGTAGGTGGAACATAATAGCATATATTTTTGAACCACAATAATGTGACAAGCAAATTCATAAAAATCATCAAATAAACTTTTTCATAGTATTAAATAGATTTAGTATCACGGGGCCCCGAATCCATTCCTGGTTACCACGGGGCACAGGGCCAAGTTAAACCTCCCGCCTGAATACTACAGTCATGCAATCATGACATAGATAAGATAATATATTTGGCTATGTCTGACACAGAAAAATACCCAAGTCATTCTGCAGCGGTATCTCCAGATCAGTTGTACCTGGGGTGGCAAGATTCGCGACCATTCCACCACGCCAGGACACACAAATGGAGTCATAATTGTACAATTGGGCCCGGCGCTGGATTTACATATTTCGATCGGTTGACTGATATTTTAAGTCAGATTTTATGTAAATTATGTCGAAAACTACAGTAACAAAACAATACATACCTATAATTAATTCTGCATGAGCTCAGATCTTTTTTATCAATTTTCAATGCCATTTTCAAAAACAAAATTAAATTATGGTGAAAAGGGCTATCAGTGTGTAAATATCAGATTGGGGTACTTTTTTGCTAACGGTTACACAAAATCAACCAGTCTACTGAGCTCTTAAATCAACCAGTCTACTGAGCTCTTAAATCAACCAGTCTACTGAGCTCTTAAATCAACCAGTCTACTGAGCTCTTAAATCAACCAGTCTACTGAGCTCTTAAATCAGAGCTACAGATAAGGTGCATATTGGCGTATTTTACGCACTTATTTTAGCAGAATACGCATTGATTATCAGTTGAAAATTTACTTAGTTGAGCTGCAAAATTTGTGCAGCTCAAATAAACAAATTTTTAAATCTGTTTTCTTTTTAATCATTAAAATGTTGTTCCCTATTTAAAAAATCTATTTTGTCATAGAGATATACAAAAATAAATGGTCCCCGAATGGATGCAAATAAATACAATAGTGTAGAGGTACATATTTTATTGCTTTAACAGGTTAACAAGGTAAGGTGTAATATGTATATAACAATCACCTTAAAAATCTGTATACTGAAATTTAATGTAACAGGCAGTCGTAGTATTATGCAACAGAACAAAGCGTTGAAATAGTGAAATATATACGATACTTGTGATATATAAATATCATTGCAATACAAAAACTGGTTCAGCGGTTAAGAGCAGGCATTACTTGTAGCACTTAGAAAGACAATAGACTCTGCCTGACAGTCATTACCAGGTTCAATATTTGTACATCTGCACAATGAATCGACTGCGGCGTATTCATTAATTGTATCCACTTCTATGTTGATAAACCATCTAATCTGGCCATAGTCACAGAAATACCTTTGTATACTTATACGAGACACGCCATGGGATTTTGTACCTTTGGACATCTCCATAATTTCATGAAATACGTTTACAAAATTTACAATATTTTCTGTAAATGGTGTCAAAAGTTGACAAAACTTTCATAGTACATGCGGAATATGATTCCGCACGTACTCTGAAAGTTTTGTCAACTTTTACAGAATGTATGAAAAATATTGTACATTTTGTAAACGTATTTGGTGAAATTATGCAGATGTCTGAATGTACAAAATCCCATTGAGTGTCTCATATGTGGCTGTGACTGGAGAAATGGGGATTATGGCATTTGCAACCAGTGTAGATCCAGATCAGACTGTGCAGTCTAGGTTTAAGGGTGGCATTTGCATGTGTGTGTCATAGACTACATTATCACCAGTGTAGAACCAGACCCGAGTTCTTGGATGCATACACTGATCTGTGTCTATACTGTTGCAAATAAATCAATATCTTTTCTGCACGATGTCAAAAAAACATGGTCCGACAAAACGCCCCTTATCAACAGTTTTATTTAATTTAAGTAGGACATGTGATAATACGGAGGTGTTTATCTGTAAATGGTGTAGAAAAGGTGAATAAATACTTAATTATTTTCCAGAACCTTTTAACATGAACATCATGAAAAAATACAGGCCCGTAGCCAGACCTGTTTGAAGGGGGGGTCGTTTCGAAGGCCCAATGGTCCTGAGGTATATAGGGGGGTCTAAAAAAGTGGACCTCGATGCTAAAAAAGTGTACTTCGAGGCTGGGCGGGGGCGTCGACGACCGCTCCGAACCCCCCTGGCTACGGGCCTGAAATATCACATGGAATTTGGGTCTTTTTCTTCAATTACAAATTCAAACTAGAACTTGGGAAAATGAATTCTCTATACCAAAAGTTTGATGGGCACTGATTAACAGTTTGTCTATTGCAAGACAATTAACAGATTCATTTTGACGAATGATGTTACTCAGACAGCAAGCTGTAGCATATACCAACTTCAATATATGCAACTTACGACTCTAGGCTGCAAACTAGGTGACATGCTGACACATGGTTTATATGGAATGGTTATAAGCCTCATATTCATATGATTAACGATCATCGCTAATTGCGTATATTTTGTTCTAACAGTTGTAATACAAGAGGATTCCGTTAACGACACGTTGTGCACAACTGGTGTGATAGTTTTAACATGTTGGAATAATATTTGAATTACATCATCAGCCAACTGTGTTTAATAATAATAGTACATGTATTTTAAATTGTACTTAAAATAAAATTTAAAAAGTACTTGACTGGGAAGAAACTCACTGGCGATCACTGGCGAAAGAATGATACAATTATGGAAGTAAATTCAGAGCAAAAAGATACCAGTATTAGCGACCAATGTGAGATTATCAATGTAACATCCAGTCACTTTGAGGTCAACTAGTCTACTACAAATCTGGTAACCATGTCGCTGATGGAGGGAGAGGCTGCGGCCATCGTGTCCCCTATAGAACAAGCAGGTACGTTAACCCTCACAATGCTGAATTAAATTTTGTCATCTGCAGTTTATTTATTATTTTACATTTTTCTCATAAAAAAACATCGTTTGACTGCATTTTAGAATCATTTCCAACAGCATTTTAGAATCATTTCCGTTGGAAATGATTCTAAAATGCAGTCAAACGATGTTTTTTTTTTAGTGAAAAGACAAAATATGAAACAACAGCAGACGACAATTTTCGGTTCCCGCTTTCTAAGGGTTAAACCATTTCATGCGGGATACAGCCTGTCAGATACACAGGCAGTGTCTCATAATAGCAGATTGTACCAGTAGGTCCGGCACCTAACAAGGAAATAAGTGAAAGGTCCGAGAAAAGTTTTGAAGAAAAAAAACATGTGTTAGTACAGCAAGTACAGTACGTTACTGGGGAACAGTTAGCATCAACAATTCTTTATGAAGCAGACAGATAGACGATAATCAGGACGATAATCAGGACAGATTTATTTTCGCGATTGAACAATGATAACAATTTCAATTTCATCACAGATCCGGCAGACTTGTTGCTTGAAAGGCAAATGTTTGATGATAAAATTTGCGTGTCAGGCCCTGACACCTGGTATCAAAATGAACACTGTTCATTAACCCATTAAAGGTGGGATACAATTATAGTAGTATGAAACTGTGTAAGGGGACAAAATCCTACGAGACAGTTCAAATGAGTGGTAACAACATATACCTTTATGGAGAAATAAACAAATTAATGAGATTTTTTCAACGAAAATGATCGTATCCTTAGACTGAAATGGGTTAACTCTTTGCATGCTGGGTAATTTGTGGGCTATAAATATTTCAAAAATAGCAGATGACAATTCATTATATTTTCTTTTATTTCTCCTTATAAATGTCATGAATATGTCTTGGAATTTCATTAGAATTGTGTCCGGAGGACACAATTCTAATGAAATTTCAAGACATATTTACAGAGAGAAATAAAACATATACTCCTAATTCGTTTGGCGGATATTTTCGCCGCTAACACGCAAAGAGTTAACATTCTAAATGATACCATATTAGTGAGGGAACTTTTCAAATATTTTCTAGATTTCTCATCAGAAGTACATGTACATTGTATACGTAGAGACCATCATTTGAACCACTCATTGAAACAGTTCCAACTAAAGCAAGTGAGCAGCGGCTCATGGATGCCCCCGGCCACCGCCTGGACCGACAAATAAAAACCTGAATCCAAATATAACAGATGGATGGACGAACAGACGGACGGAATGATGAAAACTATATACCCCTCGACATACTTCGCATGCTGGGGGTATAATGAGTGGCCACACCATATACTTGCAATGAGGAATAAGAAAAAATAGAAAATTTGCTTATGCCTAAAAGTGTATTCCAAATACAATGTTAATGGAGAAAATAGTAGAACATCATCTGACATCAAACACCTGCAGACTGATCTAGAGGTTAAATAAACACTGTAAATAAACCCTCTAATTAATTAGCGGCCCTCGTCTATGTACTGTTACACTGTATTATATATTTCATTATGTGAGAACACAGTCAGTATAGCTAGCTCCTCAGCTCCTTATTCTTAACAAAATTTGTTAAATACTCGTCATTTTTCACTGAAAATATTGAAAAACCTTGCGATAATAACATCAAAGTAATTCTTTTCATACTGTAGGGTTCTCCTACGTACTTCAAATGTTTTGCAATTAGATTCATAACTGGTATATCAAGTATTATCTTTTGAGATATAAGTCAATTTGAACATCCATAGAATTGGTATACAGATATATCTAGCACCTCTATTCATACCTGTAGCCTATTTCGCCAAAATTGCAAAGCAAACTTTTCTTAACTCTTTGCATGCTGGGAAACTTGTGGGCTATAAATAGTTCAAAACTAGCGGACAAAGATTCATCATATTTTCTTGTATTTCTCCCCGTAAATATCATGAATATGTCTTGGAATTTCATTAGAATTGAGTCCTGAGGACTCAATTGTAATGAAATTTCAAGACATATTTACAGAGAGAAATAAAACATATATTCATAATTCGTTTGGCGGATATTTTCACCGCTAGCATGCAAAGAATTAATTAGTATACTTTGCGGGAGTAATCATTTATTTTTCCCGATATGCATTATTTCATAAAGAACAAACGACTGAATATATTTGATGATCAAAAGTATGCAGAATTATTATACTGAATTTATTACATTATCGCAGCCAAAATGGCTGTGATAATGTAATAAATTCAGTATAATAAAAATTCATAAATTTATCCTAAAATTGAAAATTTCTCCCTCAAAGTATACTTTGCTAGATAAGTATACTTTGCAACGTTGGTGAAATAGGCTACTGAAGTATTATTCAACAGAAGTACCGGTATTGTCCAACAGAAGTAGTTTTGGACATCATAATGGTCCCACTGGCCGACAAACAGGACCTAACTTGGGTTACAAGGGCTGTAACTAATGTTGTGAGAACTTGTAGCCCAGGCCCATTGTACTTATATGCAATAAACTATGTTTAAACTATAAACAGGACAGTTTATGATTTAGACCAGTGCAGAGCATATTTAACCCATGGATTGAAGTCTATGAATACATTTTTTATTGAAAAATTTGATTGTATATAAAAATATATGTTGTTACCACTCATCTGAACCATTTCATCGAGACGGTTCAGATGAGTGGTAACAACATATATTTTCAAGAAGAAACTAGAAAAAGTTGATGGCGCGCCATCGCAATATACCCACTTTCCCCAAATGCTAAGTCCGAAAGGGGGAGGTAATCCATGATGGAGGGTCGGATGAAAAATCCGAATTCACTTTGCGCATCTGCACATGATAACGAAGCTACATACCAAATATCAGGCGCGTAGGTATGAAGGTGAAAAAGTTTTTCAAGTTACAAGAAACGTGACGGACGTACGGACGGACGGACACTGGTGACGAAAACAATATACCCATTTTTTCCCAAAAAAGTGGGTATAATAAAGACTAGATGGCCACGGCCCGCATGTCGCGCCCATCGGGGCTTTGATATAGTATACCAAAAACAGTTACGGTAACCAAAAACTTTATAACCCTACGTACGTGTGTTCTCCAATGTGCCAACTATATTGCGCTGTCCGCAAGCAAGTTTTATGCAACTGATATTCTATCCAGCCCATGATGCGTTAGAGATTACTGTCTGTTCAACGTTTTGTTGCCAACAAACTTTTGGCTATTAAACACATTAAATGTAAAAAATATTTAAATGCAAGTACTTTTTCACCAATAACAAAAAAATCACCTCCCCAAATTTTTTTGTTTTATGAAATTCCATCAAATATTTATTTCATAGCTAAAAAACTATTTTCTATGGGAATTTAACATGGGAGAAAAAGAGGTGGAAGCAGTGGGGTCAAAAAACGAAACATTTTGGAAATTGACTCCGAAACCTGGCTAGATAGCTTGGAAATGATGTAACTATTAAAGAATACAAAAATTAGATTTTTGAAAATCAGTCCACAAATAAAGATTTATTTAAAAAAAAATCTATTTTTACCCCCCAGTGTTAAATTTCCAAAAGAAAATTGTTTTTTCGCAATAAAATCAATATTTGATGGGATTTCTTCAAAGCACTTTTTTTTGGGAGGGTGACTTTTTTGTTATATAACCAATTGAGTCCCAGATGAACCTGCGAGCATCCACAATCACACTGATCAGGGCCTACATTGTTCACTGTTGCAATGAACGAACATTATTAGCTCCAATGTTTTAACCCTTTCAAACCCACAGAACATAATTCCAATATTTACGAACACTGTAGATTCCGATGAGCCGGCTCGTAACGAGCTGTCTCATCAGGACCTGCAGTTTTTGCCAGTACATGTATTTAAAAAAAAATTCCCCTGCAACATCCCCTTTTGGATGAATGGAATAGTCCAAAAATTAGAATGGAAACTGTCAATGTCAATATTTAGGGGTGAAAGGGTTAACCTAACCACCAAACTAACTGCCCTAGCTACTAACTTCCAGCATTAACTGGAATGGATTTTGATATGTTAATTTTGCAAAAAATCTAACCATCACAAAATGATTTTCAGACTAGTCCATTTATGAAAAGGGGGTGTTTTTGTTCTGAAATGTTTTAAAATTACTTGCAAAAAGTGCAGATCCTGATGAGACGGCTCGTCACGAGCCGGCTCATCTGGATCTACACGTTTTGCCAATACCAGTATACAGGCTTATGGTGTTGAAAGGATTAAACAGACAAGATCAATTATATACTGTCTAGTTATAGATACACTGTTGTCATACAACAAACCTACCAGGCATCGACTACAATTCATTTCTTGTAAATAATATTTTTCTCACATTTCGTTTGTTGTGAACGCCTTCAGAAAACCATCAAAAATACAAGGGTCATTTCTACAAATGGCAATTTCACTGGAAAACATACCGCTTGGCAATAACGGCCAACATGCATACACCTACATATGTTGGTTTGGATCTGCCCTGGTCGCCGGATTATATTTCAACAATGATACTACAGCAATGGCAAGTAAAGTAAACATATAGGACTCGACATACAAATGCCGCAGCGAACAAAAACTATGCTGGGTGCACACATCAAGCGTTACCTTTCTGCATATGCCCAGGATCCAACAACGAACAATTAATATGATGGTGATATATAGAATTCCATTTAACATATATAGCTGAATATGATTTTTATGTTAATTTCTAATATATGTTATGGAAATTATTATTACATGTAGTGAAAATTATCATACAAACTTATGCTAATGGACTAATGTAATTAAATTAGATTTATAAAGAGTTTACAATGCTGACTTTCAAAGACAACACTTACAGATTTTGATGAAAAATAAATGGAATATTGCATGAATATATGAAATTGCACTGTTAAAAATAATGGACTAAACAATGAGATAAAGAAGTGACGGGAAATTAATTAATTAAGATCATATTAATTGCTAGTGATCAGGATGAATCTAGTGTTGGATCGTGGGCCGGTGAAAATGGAACCAGAACTGCAGGGTAAGATCAACTATGTTCACCCCCGAATAACTGCCATTGGTTATTTAATTTAAAATTTAAAACTAAATGTTTTTTGTAAAATATGGAAATTATGACAAATACCGTAAAGATTCTAATAGACGCCCGGGCATCTATTTAAGAATCACCACTGGCTCCGAAGTCCAGGGTGGGCGTTTAATAGAGGCAAGTGTTATTCAGCAAAGGGAAAATGATAAAAAATATATACGATGTTCTGCTATCAGAACAAAAACATAACTAAGGGACGTTACTCTCAAACGCCAGACTTGATTGTACTGTCTGTCAGTTTATAAACATTTGGGCCAAGACGTTTCGGCCCACTCTGGTCATTATGGTACAGTCGGTAGAAATGTTAAATTTAATGGTAATGTATATCAAGACAGCGTCAATCATTAATGCTGGTCAGCGTTTCGGATCTGTCGGGTTTGAGATGCTTTGAAAATGGCGTCTCCGTAACCGTGTACATTCTGATCACACTGTGTCCGTGCAAATAGTTAGTGCTGATGAGGAATTTACTGTGATACCGGAAACAGTCGAATTTCGCTTCCGCTTTTGAAAGTGAAAGTAGCAATTATGTGTTTTCTCCGATTTTAAAAGAAGTTGCTTTCGAAATAATGGAAAGAAAAAAAATATATAATTGGACAATTAGCTCCGATTTTGTTTCAAGTCGGTACTGGGCGTTTATAAGAGGCACTAATTTTATGAAAATCGGCCAAAAAATGTGTAATTTTCGACGCAAAAAGTGGGGGGTGGGCGTCTATTAGAGCATGGGCATCTATTAGAATCTATACGGTACATACGAGATGGCTGTCAGATGGAAACGGTTAAATAAAATGTTTAAATGCGCAATTGTACTCAGGCTGAACTTGAATTGATTTTTGTCATCTGGATTTTGATGTCTTGCTAAGCATTATCAGTCTATAACGATACACTTTCATTCACATAGCGTTGTATACCTTCGATGTATCAATCCTAACTAGATCATCTAATGAGGTGAGGCTGATTTTTGACTGTCATATTTTCTAATATTTAACACCCAGTAATGCGTCTCAACATATAGACAGCTTGCTAAAATTAATGTCACCAGCATATTATGCATGTCCACAGCGTATTATGTATGAAAAGATGTATAAACAATACTACAATATACATACACATAATTTAAAGACCAGGGTCCGTTTCACTAAGATTCGTACAACTAAAATGTGCAAAATTATGATAGTCTGTATGAAATAATTTATTAAATATTTGATTTTTATTATTTCTCAATGAAAGTATTTGTTGTGACCACACATTTCAAATGTTCAAATGGTGGTCGCGACATATATTTCTGAGCGCATAGAAGGAAAATATTTAGGATTTTCCGCAAATATAATGTCGTATCCTCAGCATGAAATGGGTTAAACAAAGCAATTAGTTGCGGGAAGTAACTCTGCAGAATACTCCCGTACCGGGAGTATTCTGCAGAGTTACTTCCCGCAACATGATGTCAAAGCAACAAACTGGGCCAATTCTGATACCAATGATGGTCTGGAATTAGTCAGGGAAGTTACTTGTGACTTTCAAAATTTGGAAACCTATTTATAAGACTGGTCAATAAAACTGAGTGCACAATGTATATCCTACATTAATTGTCCAGCTAATGGCTGTAATAGAGCATAGAGACTGTACATAACTGAACCACATTGAAATCAGAAGGAGACAATAAATGGCCCGCGAACAATGGCGGAACTTGCATAATTGTTAAGTCACTATTGCATACACAATACAGGAGAATGATCTTGGAGATATAACAGAGTGTGACAACAGACATGTTACATACATGTTACTATAATACTGGTCATGACACATGGGAAAATTAAATTGAATATTAGCTGGTTTAACCCTAAAAGGCGGTCAGATAATTTTTAATAATTTTTTTTATTTCTTGAAAATAATATTTCAACTGCTGAAACATGTTCTCATTTTACAGACTAAATGGTGAGAGGTTACAGACTAAATGGTGAGAGGTACTGACCCTGACTATTTGAATGGAAGGCTGGAAAAGTAACCCTTAGACCGCTACACACAACAATTGTCGTCCGCTGTTGCTTTTATATCTTGCCTTATTTCTCAATAAAAACATGGTTTGACAGCACTTCAGAATCATTTCAAATGGAAATGATTCTGAAGTGCTGTCAAAGTGTGTTGTAAATTATTCTAAAGTGCTGTCAAAGCATAAAATAGAAAATAAACAGCAGACGACAAAACATTAAGATAGTTTCCACAAATTGCACTGAACACTGGGGAGAATGTCTAAATCTATGTCATCCAACACAAAAAATCAACTATCTGCGGCACACTATTGGCAGAACGAGCCAACTGCATTTGCGACCAGTGTGGTCCGAGATCAGTCAGCCTATACTGGCGGTGTGCACAAATGAAATCATAAATAGGCAGTGCTCGTATTTGTTTTAATACATGGCTCAAAAGGATTTGGCTTATCAAAATACCATAGTTATACTGAAAAATGTTCAAGAAACACTTAGAATATGGATGACCCAACTTACCAAGTAACACTGGTACATAATTTTTAAAGTACATTATGTAAAATTCTCAATATCAAGTTACCTTCCTCACTAATAGGTTCCAGGGCTCCAGATAAGGAATTAGTAATTGAGTATTGTCACTCCATCATTTCTGAAGCAATTGGGTATTTCAAAATTTTAATTGGGTAAAATCAAATCACACTACTGTTTACACATCAACAGAAAGCAGTTATTGAATAGTTTGCTTCAAAATGAAAACATGTCTTGGCATTTCATTAGAATTGTCTCCTTGGAGACAATTCTAATGAAATACCAAGATGTGTTTTCATGGAAAATAAGAAAAATATGCTATATTTGTGGTCTGTTTATTGTTTTCTGCAGCATGATAAAGATACCACAAAATTTTCATTGCTTTTTGATACTCTCTACTTCTGATTTCAATTGGGATTTAAATTGGGTTTTTGGTAATTTTAATTGGGTATTTACGCAAATACGCACCTTATCTGGAGCTCTGTATTGTGTTACAGTTTTTGATTACCTTCTTCAATCACTGCAACCATACCTCAGATTGACTTGAAACATCATATGCGTCTTTGTCATCACCCATACTTGCATTCATACACCAGTAGCTGATTTCATAAAAATTGCAAAGTATACTTATCTACCAAAGTATACTTTGAGGGAGTAATCATTTATTTTTCCCGAAATGCATTACTTCATATACATGTATAACTAATGATGGCATATATTTGATTGTTTTCTGCAGCATGATACAGGTACCACATTTTGTTATTCCTTTTTCATACTCTGACACTACTTCTGATTTTAATTGGGTATTTAAGCAAATACGCAGCTTATCTGGAGCTCTGAGGTCCAATAGAAATGACTGGATAGTCGATTCTGAGACTTTCCAAGTAATTCCTATTGTTTCTGATACAAGTTTCATAAACTTGATATTAAAAGACATTCACCATATACACAAGTATTCTAGTTATCAAGAAACATTTTATGCTGTGAATGGGCAATGTCGCTGAAAGGAATAACAGTTTTTGCATTGCACCATTACACAGAGGTCATTCAGTAATGTCATGTGGCATTGATCAACCAATGAACTGTCAGTAGTTTTTGAATCTGGATTGACTATGAGATGAATCTCAAAGTCATTGGCCACATTGTATTAACTGAAACGTACAGCTGGTTTCTTGATAAATGAAGGGTTAGTGGAAGAAGAGGCGACTTAGCCTCCTTCTTCCACTGACCCCTTCAAATATATGTAGCCCTATGTGGTCAAATTTTCATATAAGGTTAGCAATTTCACATTTAATTCTCAGAACTATTAACCAATTTTATGCAGGGAATTCCCCATTTTGCTGATAGAAAAATCTGAATACTTTTCTCACAGGCGCCTAAAAGTATATGGTGTGGCCACCATTTGAACCGCCTCATTGAGACGGTTCAAATGAGTGGTCACAACATACACTTTCGATGAGAAATAAAAACATTGCAGAAATATCCATATATGGGCGTTCCGCATGGCAATGAGTTAATCAGCTGGGTGTGCTTTAAGGAGGCAATACGGTAAAACTGGACATGGCCGGGATTAAAAATATATCAAACAATAATCACAAACACCAATCTTTAGTCGGGCTTAAAATGCACACCAGACAAATACATTTGTGTTAGGTGGATGTAACACTTGATCAGTGTTGTTACATGTAATTATGTGCAGATATCCACCAATAACATCAACAGGATATGGCAGAAACACAAGATTCATGAATAATTAACCAGAAAACAGATACTGGATTTAATTAAAACAACAATAAAGTGTCAATATGAGTGCAATGAATGGAGACAATATGAATAGATTATAGTTTCATATGAAAAACAATTTTCTAATTAATGTGTTTTTGGGACCGGAGGCTTTGAAAAGCAATTTGCATAATAAAAGTATCATCTTTCTTCATTTCAAAGAAATATCTCAAACAATATGGTGTGTTTTTGCGCATATTCAAGGATTGTGATTAAGTATCAATAGTCGTGTTAATGAAGTACATGCCTGTATAAAGAAAAAAGAAAAAAACAGAGAAACCGTAATATAGTGTGAATGTAGATAAAAAATGCCACAATGGATTTATAAAAACAAAAACTGATGACCACAAACAATTTAGTTGCAAAGAGTATTCCATGAAACTGAAGAAATAGTGCAGACTTAATATTATTGGTCACATAAATCTCAGGGGCAAAATGACGATGGAGATAATGGAGACGAACACCTTAAAGGTGAAGCGGGAGGCGAAGGGTATGTACAATAGAGGCAATGCTCACCATGGGCAGATTCAGGGGGGGGGGGGGGGGGGGGGGTGGGGCGGACCCGGCGCGCGCCCCCCCTAAAATTCGCCAAGTAAAGATTTTTTACAAGTTACAAGGCACGTTTCATGCCAAGTGCCATGTATTCCATGCATTTTTCGGTCATTTGCTTATTGTTTCAAAATTTAAACGGTTTCAATCAAAAATCATGTCTAAACATAATAGATGACAGTGTCAATATGTTTGCTCCAAAATGCGCCAGAACGCAGGAAATGCGATGTAGATTTCCAAAATTTTCCATGGGGGGGATGCCCCCGGACCCTCCTACCGCTATCCCGAGCTCCCCTCGCTCGACTATTTTGCAATACTTGACTATATTATCGAACGAGCATAGGTATTGCAAAATAGTTACGCCCCCCCTAACCCGAAATCCTGGATCCGCGCCTGCTCACTCACAGCAAAGTAATGTTAGGAAAATATTTTGTCAACCCTTGCATTGCTGAATTAAATTTTGTCTTTTTTTCTATTTTACATATTTCTCATCAAAACATGGTTTGACAGTACTTCAGAATCATTTCCAATGGAAATGATTCTAAAGCGCTGTTAAACCATGGTTTTATTGAGAAAGAGGGCAAAATATAAAGCAATAGCAAACAACAATTTTTGTGTTCAGCAGTCTAAGGGTTAATTAACATTATCACATTTTAGTCTCTTAAAATATTGAACAACAAGCTAGCTGAGATAATCTCGTCTAATACGGATGTGTTTTACTACTTCATTTGTCTTTTATATTTTCTGTATCCTAATTTTAGGATACAGAAAAATGTAAAAGAGAGATGAAGTAGTAAAAGTATTCTGTATTAGCCAAGATTATCTCAGCTAAATAACATGCATGAAGGGTTTCCTACATAAAAAAGGGACCCGGTCGATATCGGCCTATGAGACACCATGACATAGAGAATAGTAGGTTAGTGCCGTGAATGGGAAAAAATATCCGGCAAGGCTCAAGAATTTCTTTCTTTCTCATCAGAAGTATATGTTGTGACCACTCATTTGAACCGTCTTGCTGAGACGGTTCAAATGAGTGGTCACAACATATACTTTGGTTCAGAAATAAGGAAAATAGATAGAGAATAGTAGGTTAGTGCCGTGAATGGGAAAAAATATCTGGCAAGGCTCAGGAAACGGGATGGGCGAGGCTCTGCCGAGCACATCCCGTTTCCGTGCCGCGCCAGATATTTTTTCCCATTCACGGCACTAACCTACTATTCTATTTATCCCGTCAACACCTACAAATGGCTGTAAAATTCAAAAATAATATTGACTGGATATCAAAAATGTTTCACGGCACTGTGTTTCACGGCACATACGCACTGTGTTGACGGGATAAAATACAATAGCCCTTTGTACAATTACCGGTAACAGGAAAATATATTTGTTCAGACCAGACGGCTCTATTGCGTCCATATTTTAATACAGTCATATAAGAATTGTTTGAAATTGTCATTAGAAAGAGTTTAAGTGAATTCCCACTTTTTGCCCATTTCCATTTCAAAGTCAGTTTCTTGTCCTATCATGCACTAACACAGGCAGGTATGACCGACAATAGAGTTATTCACACAAATCAAAGATTATCTTTATAAAGAGGATTTCTGAAAATCAACCACAGAAATAGCATTTGTGTGCCATTAATCAAACGCATGATTTGACAACACTTTATAATCCTTTTCACTGGAATTTATTCAAGCAATGCTGTCAAAACATGTCTCATTGAGACCGAATGCAAAATATAAAAGCACAGCAAACGAGAATTTAATTTCCCATTTTCTCAGGATTAAAGTAACTCAGTAAATCATATACTTGTACAGAAATGTCAGTCATTCAGTAACCACCAACACAAAACCAACCACTGAAATTTCACATGTCATATTTTTATAAATACAGTGGAACCTCACTAAACCGGACACCCTGGGGAGGTCCCCAGGGTGTCCGGTTTAGAGAGGTTCCACTGTAAATCAGACATATGAAAATGTCCATGCATGCGGGTGTGCTCTGTGAACATGAACAGGCACTATCATCAGCGATAGGTGACAATGAAACCCATATAATTAAGGATACAGAGACGAGACTGCCTGTGTGTGCGGTTTAGAGAGGTTCTACTGCACAGCTAAATGATGACCCTCTCTATGATTATATTCGTTATAAAACTATTTATTCTGAGCCCAAAGAACTTATGTGAAAATCAAGGCGATATTGCGGTTTCTTCTTGGAATGTATGGGAACAATATAATTCATGATAAATAGAAAATTCACACCAATTGCAAAATGTTCTAAGTCTGTGATCTTGACGCAGACATATGTGGTGGTCATGGATTTGTCACAGAGGACCACTTGATCAGAAAATCTATGATACTGACTAGCGGGGGTCGGAAGGTCGTGGATTTGTCACAGCATGATAGGCAACGACATGTCTTAGCGAATAGACAGAGAAGTTAACCCTTTCACTCTTCTATGAATGCTTTTCAGACTATTCCATTTACCGGTATCAGGAATGTTTATTTTTCGAAAAAATATGAAAATTACCTGCAAAAAATGCAGATCCTGATGAGGTGGATCTACACTGTTAGCAAACACTGCTATAGAGGTATGTAGTGTTAAAGAATAAGAAATGTACCAATTATGTTAAGTTTTGTAACTGACAGATGGATACAGAAACAGACAGGCAGACAGACAATCTGAACAGACAGACGGACAATCAATCAAGAATAGCCTTCCCCACACGACTCACTGCAGGGGGTTGGGGGATATACAAATCTCTATTTTAACCATGAAAGGTGGGAAATTGTCATGCATGCATATTGTAGTGTCTGTTTGCTTTTCATTTTTAATTTGTTTAACAAAGCATGTTGTAGCAGCACAAGTTTGTTTTCAAAATATGTTTTCATCAAGAAAGCACACAACACAGCAATTTCAGCATTGTAAGGGTTAACTCTTTATATGCTAGCGGCGAAAATATCCGCCAAACGAATTAGGAGTATATGTTTTATTTCTCTCTGTAAATATGTCTTGAAATTTCATTAGAATTGAGTCCTCAGGACACAATTCTAATAAAATTCCAAGACATATTCATGACATTTATAAGGAGAAATAAAAGAAAATATAATGAATTTTCATCTGCTATTTTTGATCTATTTACAGCCCACAAATTTCACAGCATGCAAAGGGTTAAGTATACAGCATAATATGGCCAACAATTAATTTCCTGCGTAATAACAGTCCTGCCAGCCGACTACAATAAAGTAAATGATTTATTGTCCGGTCGATGTATTAATTTGGAATCAATATTATAATTTCCTTTCTTCAAAAAGGTCATGTAGGGAGGTACAAAGGTGTGTGTGTGCACATGAAAATCTGTGCTTCTAAATATGATGTGCTCCAAGTGTTAGTTGTATATGAAAGTGACAACAGCCACAACAAAATACTCTTATCCGACTCTTCAATAGCCGTAAATGAAATACTATGTTGACTATTTGTTGACTATTTGTCGAGCTGCGTGCTAGCTAATATAAACTCTGTGGCATCTTTTACTACTTCATTTGTATTTTATATTTTCTGTATCCTGATATAATATAAGAAAGATGAAGTAGTAAAGTCATCTGTATTAGTCATGATTATCTCAGCTAGCTACAGTCAAACCTCTCTAAATTTATCTCTGATTATAATGTATGTTCATGATCGCAAAGCACCCATGCGTGTCTTGAAGTAGTTATATGCATGTTTCACAGTGGAGCCTCTCTAAACTGGGGACCCTGTGATGTCCCCAGGGTGTCCGATTTAGAAAGGTTCCACTGTACGTGCACACTGGCACACACACAATGACCTCCAGGGTGCCACACAGCGCCAAACAAGCCTGAATTTAGCCACAAACAAGGATTTCATGACAGCTTAGACTGTTTTCCAAGGCTGTTGTCTATCCTTTCAGTTAATTGAGGATATGGGAAAGCTTAACATTTGAGACAAAACATGTGATTTTGTACGTAAGATGTGCGATTTTTTCTGAAAAATATTTACATAAATTGTGATATTTTCTGTAAATGACAGCGAAAGTTGATAAAATTTTCATAGCAACATTCAACATCATTTAGAAAGTATTGTAAATATTTTTTCGTGAGATATCGCACATCTCCTTAGGTAAAAAATCACATGGCTTGTCTCATTTGAAACCAGTGTAAACTAATCATGACAGGCACTGTGTCTTATATTCATATTGTCAGACATTCAATTTGCGGCGTTTCACTTTATGGTCTGCAAATGATCTAAATTAACCAACCACACCATTTTATTTGATCAAATGCTAAATGGTTTGTGTCGTATTCTATTATATACAATCACTGACTGGTAAACAGGGGAGGTAATTAGATAATACATTTCCATTATAACTGTACCAGAAAGCACAATGTGTGAAACATAGTTCTCATTTGTTTTGAAATGATCATACTATACCACGATTATACAGATGTTTCGATTCTAAACACTTGTTAAATTAATCGAAATGAAATAAAATGTAAATAACATAACACACAAGTGTTCAGAATGCTAGTAAAATGGCAGATGGCAAAATTTAATTAAGCATTGTAAATTTAACCAAAGTTGGTTTCTTCATGTATTCATCATTTTTATTTTCATTTAAATGGTCTTCCAAAAGAGTTTAATTTCCAATTATCTCAAGGTAAAATCTCTTAAACTGAAACATAATCGTACTAATATCATAACTATTTACACAAAACAGGTTCAAAATACTTACCATATAGCTTGTGTATACAGAATGGTGCAAGCCATTATAGTTCACCCGACTTTCTAAGCCAATCGCTACAGTACTGTGCTCCACATAATTTTCACATATTTCAACGTTTAACCCCAAAAATTTGAGTATTACTCAATTTAATTATTAACTGTTCGATAGGAAATGGAAAATTGATACTCGGATGGGACACTGTGATGCACTCTTGGCTGAACTATAAGCCAGTTATTCTTCACATATTGGATTTTTCAGGAATTAAATGCTGCGGTCGCTAGTGCTCCCTCGCGCTCCCTCGCATTTAATTCCTTAAAAATCGAATATGTGAACAATAACTTTATACTTACTGACACAGAAGCCTCAGAGGGCAATGAACCCGAATGCAGGTGCACGTTTTGGATATGTGAACAGCCAACTCAGACCAATGCGCCTCGACTCAGATATTATCTTAATTATAGCTTTCTTATTATTCCATCGATTTTGATGAGATAAAGCTCACGGAAGGCAGAAAATTGTATATAATCTACGACTGCTGGTCGTTTCCTGATTTTTCCAGCCAGTTACCCAAACACTTCGGGACATTTGACCACTTTATCATGTCAATTTCTTACTTGTTCTTCAAAACTGTTCCGAACATATCCAAAACACACACCTGCATTCGGGTTGATACCCTCTGTGGTGTCTATAGAGAATAACAGGCTTGTCTAACATGTTTATCTTCAAAAGCTGAATTAAATTTCGTCACCTAGAAGCATATCAAATGAAATCACGTAACATAGCGAATAGCATCTGTGACCAGTGACATATCGGCGAGTATTTCTGAATAAGTCAGCTCAACCAGAAACTTAAGAAAGTAATTTTTAACATTACTGACTGATGAAACATAACTGTTAACACATGTTACTCAATGTCTTTATGCACTTATTGTACAGACAGACATGTACAATATGGATGACTAATAGCTTGAAGGTGCTTTTTAATTAATATGCAAATAATATCCAACAAAACGAATAGGAATCACAAAAGATAGACGAGACAAGTACATGAGTTAATGACATAAAACATCTGAGTCCATAGACCCACATCAGCATGGTCATTATAGGAATGAATGGCCTTTTTGTGGAATTTATCGGGGTATAAACTTGGAAAAGTCGCGGGAATACTGGACGAAGGCCGGAAGGCCTCGTCCAGTATTCCCGCGACTTTTCCAAGTTTATATCCCCGATAAATTCAACAAAAAGGCCATTCATTCCTTATAATTCCAGCATTTGAAACAAATTCATCAAGAAAATGTGTTTATTTTCCGTTTTCTTAAGCTGCGCCTCACGGTTACGGAAAGTAGTTCGGCATGGGAGTTTACTGGGATATAAATTTTGGACAGAGACTTGCTACGGGCCAATCAAATGTTAGGGAATTGTGTAAATACTTTTGTGCTGGAATTATTCATAGTTAACAGTATCATTGACTGCAGACAGTAATTGTTAACACAACACATAAGTTTAGATTTTTCTGGGACTATGCTGGTTGATAATACAAATATACAGACTTCACGACCAGACAATCACCCCCTGGTTAATGTATGCGGTGCTAATTCATTAAACTGAACAACTGTCCTTCAGCAATATAGGGAGCCATTTAGATCACTATATACCATCACAAAGTGAAGTACCGATACACAAGAAAAGAGCCGCAAGGTCTGAATTTCAGACCTTGCGGTTCTTTTCTTGTGTATCAGACTCTGAATAACTGCCAACCAAATCCATGATCAAGTATTATCTATATCTCAGAACATTATTGGCTCGTGCAAGATTGTGTAAATGAATTTACCAGTATATGGTAAATCATTAACCCCTAAAAATGCTGAATTAAATTTGGTCTCGAGACCAAATTTAAATCAGCATTTTAACCCTTAGAATGCTAGAAACGAAAAGTGTCGTCTGCTGTTGCTTAATATTTTGCCTTTTTTCGCAATAAAAACATGGTTTGACAGCACTTTAGAATCATTTCCATTGGAAATGATTCTAAAGTGCTGTCAAAACATGCTTTTTTTATGAGAAAAATGTAAAATATAAAATAAACAGCAGACGGCACAATGTAATTCAGCAGTGTAATTAGGTTAATGCATGTTTTGACAGTGCATGAGAATTTGCAAAGGTTCTCTAGGTGCATGTCAAGTTATGTAATCCTTAGAGCAATCATGGAATAAAATGCAATATTGGCTCCTAAATGTTATTCAGCTTTGAGGCAATTGACAGAAAATTTGCTTGCAAAATTAGTCTCGGCAAACTTCGCCCTTCAATAAGGCAGACAATCTCATGGACTGGTTCATATTACACTAACAGGGGGATAGTCAAATTTCTCATTATCTACATGGACTATTAAACTGTGGAGGAAGTATTCTGGTAACAAAATTATATTTAATATTTAATATCTAATATCTAATATCTAATATCTAACTAATATCTAATATCTAATATCTAATATCTAATATTTAATATCTAATATCTATATACATGTATTATAAATAAGATTTTTAATAATAAGTATATATTTATAATTTTTTGTCATTATATCAAAAGATACCAGTTGCCATAAAATAGTGAATAGTAAAATGTGTATATTATAATTGTAATACCGGTAGTCATAAACCGTTTTGTAAGGAAGAATGTTTTTAATTTCAGATGTTAACTTACCTATTTTGAATTTTAAAAAATCTATATTATTTTATATTATAGTTGATTACATGTATGTCTCATGAAAAAGACTGCTTCATATAATTTACCATTTGTATTGTTTGTTTTAAAAAATTTAAGTGAAGTTTTAAAATCGTAGGTACAGAAGTACTTTTAACATAATGTAGGAAAATGAAGGAAACATTGTAAAAAATTTGAAGAAACAAAATGTGATAAATATTCAGCTTTGCTCTAAAATTTCCATCCATTTTAAAAATTCATATTTACAAATATTCTTACCCAAAATAATGTTAAGCAAAAATGCCTTCTGTGGGTCACAAAAGATCATACAGGTGAACAATAATTCTCATTTTGTCATCTGACAGATGATACAGCAAATCGTGTACAATGCAGACACATGAATACAGGAGTATGATTATGTACTCAAAATTTTATCACAAAATAGAACAGTTCCATTGACTGAGCCTGAGCCAAATGGATGCTGAATTCATAAAACTAATTTCTACCATGTTATACAAGTAAAGTACAGTGAAACCTCTCTAAACCGGACACCCTGGAAGATCCCCAGGGTGTCCGGTTTAGAGGGGTTTCACTGTACATTTGATCATTCTGAGTCATAGTTGTGTGCTATACGATCATGAACAGACATTATCACCCGAGATAAATGACCAAGAAACACAAGAAAAATAAGATCACAGATGTTTCTTGGTGTCCGGTTTAGAGAGGTTCCACTGTAGTATTGAATGTTTATTGCAAGGTTGCAATTGTGGCTTCTATTCTATCAATCAGAGCAATTGGATGATTATACACAACACTATCAGCTTGAAACCGGTCATTTTGACACACTTTAACCCTTCCACCGCTATCTTAATTTTTTTGTCGTCTGCTTTTTATTTTCTATTTTCCATTTTTATCATCAAAAACATGCTTTGACAGCACTTTAGAATAATTTACAAAATGCTTTGACAGCATTTCAGAATCATTTCCAATGGAAATGATTCTGAAGTGCTGTCAAATCATGTTTTTATTGAGAAATAAGGTAAGATATAAAAGCAACAGCAGACGACAATTGTTGTGTGTAGCGGTCTAATAGTTAATTAAGCCAGCTGATCGAGAAATTAAACCACCTGGTTTCAAGTATCATACATGTATGAATTCCATTACAAGCTCTGTGCATGTTTTCAATATTTGTAAAAAAACACCTGATCATGTAATTATAAAACTTCATCCTGAGAATGTACTTGATTCTCGTGTTCAAAATGAGGAATTTTGATTGGTTGAACCTGATTTTGAACATGGTTGAACCAATCAAACTTGCTGATTTTGAACATGGTTGAACCAATCAAACATTCTGATTTTTGAACATGAGAATAGAGTACATTATCAGAAAGTTTTACAATCTCATGCTGATGAGGTTTACCATTAAACTCTAATTTCAGGGAACTACTTCATCATGGACTCGGAGCAGCTTGTCTCCAATCCGTATCAGGAGCTGCAAGTTGAGGCACTTGACAGTGTGAAGAAAGTCTCCTTCACCGAGAAGCTTACCAGTGTCCGCAACAACGTCTGCGAACACAACCTACGCACAGCCACCCAACATATAGAGCACGACCATGTCCGCAAATTACGTGACATACACATAAGTTCTAACAACTTACGCTATGAAGTGAAACTTATGGATATAAATCGACGTAAAAATGGTTTAGAACTGCAAAAACGTGAACTTCCAAAAAAGGATTTTTCATATGACAGCCGACAAATACGAAATACTGAAAAACGCTTAGGTGTGGTAACAGAGGATGCTTATTACTTGGACAGAAAGCAACCATATCCATTGCGTGGGCACGAGTTGACAAATTATAATGCAAAACCTATCATCAAAAAAGCACGACGGGCAATGGTGCAACACAGCAGTCAAAAGAAACAGGAGAATCAAATGATGGTGGATGAGCGTGCAACCACGGCACTCACAATGTCTACAGCAATAAACATCGACTCCAAGCCCTCATCTCCAACAGGTAAAATGCTGGACAGACGCGGTTCTAAGTCTGCGCCACCACTGTCTAAACAATATGAAGAATCAACAATGTCAAAGTCTCAGACAGATCCCACAGAGGCTGAAGACAAACTGCCCTCACTAACAGGGGGATTTACCATGAACAGCAGAAACACAAAATCACACGTAAAATTCTCTGTGAAGGAATCAGTGTCACCCCGACAGGCAATGTCGGAAGGATTTTACCGCTCGAAGACCTACCATTCAGGAATGACACGCAGGAATTCATTCAGAAAATCTCACAGTGGCACCTGGGATTCAGATTCGGATGACGATTACCCACCAACGGAGAAAGTTGATTTACGAGCTTTATTCTTTGGCAATAAATCACAAGGAGATGGACGGAAAAGTTTCAGTAGTGTACTTATTCCGGGACTGACCAATGAGCA
This sequence comes from Conchocele bisecta, assembly GCA_029237695.1. Lineage (NCBI taxonomy): Eukaryota > Metazoa > Mollusca > Bivalvia > Lucinida > Thyasiridae > Conchocele > Conchocele bisecta. The sequence continues at coordinate 17,845,503 of CM055265.1, forward strand.
GCTTAGTTCAAATGCCGCACTCCTGAACAGGATTCACTCTACAAAACCACCGAGGGAAGAGGAAATGGAAGTGGAAAACAAAAAGCTTCGTGAAAAGATTGATGCCTTTATTGGAAATATCCACAAAAAGGAACAACTCCCAGAAGTGAAACCGAAAGAAGTTGAAGCACCAAACTCAAAGCCTGTCAAGGCACTATCTAAAGCATCTGTTATGTTGAACATCTATGCGAAACCATTGGACAAAAGTATGCAGTGGGGAGTCAAGGAGCCAGTGAAGGAGGTAAAGGTGGAGAAGGTAGAAACTGTAGCGCCGGTTTTTATTCAGGAACCCACTCAGGAAGAGGATGAGAAACAAAGGATTCGGAACCGCTGGGAGCTGATTCGCGTCGAACTGAAAAGTGGAAGTTTCCAGAAAAAGTACACAGCCAATGATCTCCTGCTACAGCAACTGACGGGTATTCTGGTTCATTCGGACGACAAGAAGATGACTATACCTATTCGATCAGCAGGCAGAGCGCTACGCCACACACCCACATTCAAGATGCGCCGAGTCGTGGAGGAGCTGCACCGACAGAGAACGAGGTTTGAGCAGCAGGAGGTGGAGAAACTGCAGCAGCAACAGATGTACGGGGAGCATGGAATGTATGGAGAGGGCGGGAGTATGGAGGAATGCCTCCCCACCAGGGCTTGGGCCACACCCACGAAGGAACTAGAACAGGAGTCGTAGGCAGGAATACAAATTCATCTCCATAGATGATCATCGTTACGACTACCATAATACCCTAAATATTGACACACTGTATATTCTGGAAAACACAATACCACAGTAGAACCTCTCTAAACCAGACACCCAAACAATATATGTCTGCTTCATTGTATGTGTTTATTGTCATCTCTCACCATTGATAACATCTGTTCATGATCGCAAACCACATATACCTGTTTTGCGGTGCCCATATGCCTGATTTACAGCGGAGGCTCTCTAAACCAGATACACTCGGGACCTCCCAGGGTGTCCGGTTTAGAGAGATTTGACTGTATATGGTTTCTCACAGCAAGGAATGTACAAATATTTAGTTAATATGTTGTACTTGTTTATCACAATAGCAATATATTTCGATACACTTTGTTTTGGGAAACCTGTATAGGGGTTTCCCAAAACAAATGGTGTCCGAATATTTAGGTTTAATATGGCGCTTTTGATAAGCAAGACAGTAAGTGATTCTCCATGGTAAACACACAGATGAAATATTCTGACATATGATGAAAACAAATAACTGTATATAACAATAATGTACTGTATGACAACAGGTGGATGGTATAAGAATTTGTTTATGGACATTTTTAATAGTCCTTCACCTACATGTACTTGTACCTATGAGAAGACCTGTAGCCGATTTCATCAAAATTGCAAAGTATATTTATCTAGCAAAGTATACTTTGAGGGAGAAATCATTTATTTTCCCCAAAATGCATTATTTCATATAGAACCAACCACTGCATACATTTGATGATTCAAAGTATGCAGAATTATTATACTGAATGTATTACATTATCACAGCCAAAATGGCTGTGATAATGTAATAAATTCAGTATAATAAAAATTAATAAATTAATCCTTAAATTGAAAATTTCTCCCTCAAAGTATACTTTGTTAGATAAGTATACTTGGTAAAATAGGCTACAGAGTTATGACTGGCTGTGACAGGCAAACATTGGTTGCGGCCTTTGATACCCATGTGGATCCAAATCTGATCAGGGTCTGCACTGTTTGCCATTCAGGCAGGAAGCCAAGTGCCATGATTGTATAATCAAACAGCCTGTATCCCAGACAGTATCATTAGGATGCATGTGTGTGCTGCAAGATCACCAACTACACTGGCCACAAAAGTAAACAGCCCCATTGCAGTCACAAATTAATAAATTTGGTAGAAATGTAGACCACAGCTGGAAGACTCAGACCTGTGACATAAAAATAAAATACACATTTAAAAAAAAACATTACCCCACCCACCTGGTGTCGTCCTGTACGCTACGTTCTTTAGAATTGTAATGTACAGTGCGACATCAGGTGGGTGGGGTAATGGGGTTTATTCAATGGTATATTTTCATGTCACCGGTCAGTCTTCCACCTGCAATGCAGACATGAATCAGTAGTGTTGTCAAACTGTAAACGTTAACTAGAATTGGGAAAACAAGCGGTAATTTAACTATGATCATGTGTGTACACGTCTTTCTGTATTTATCACAGTACATGTGCATGTTGTATCAAATAATGTCTCTCACTGTTTATTGACAATCACCTCAGGCAACATGTAATTAATAGATAAATAATTATAACAAAGTTGAAATTTTTAACTTTTAATGTCTACAAAAATGTACTTATAGTCTACAAACAATTAAACCATCTGTGGTATAACAAATATATTGTAACTGTATACCATATACATGACGCCTTATTGCCTGCCTGCCTGCAACTGTTCTCCCTCGGCGGAGACTTGGCGAGTCATATTCAGACATATTAACCCTTTCACTCCTAAGTAACTGGAATGGATTTTGATATGTTAATTTTGCAACCAATCCAAGGTCACAAAATGATTTTCAGACTAGTCCATTTATGAAAAGGGGGTGTTTTTTATTTAGAAAACATGAAAACTGTGGCTAGTCAAGGTCTGGATCTGCTTAACCCATTAAAGGCGGGATACACTTATAGTAGTAAGAAACTTTTATGAGAAGAAAATCCCTATTTTATTTATTTCATCTCGAATGTATATGTTGTTACCACTCATTTGAACCGTCTCAACGAGACGGTTCAAATGAGTGGCAACAACATATACCTCGTTGAGACGGTTCAAATGAGTGGCAACAACATATACCTTCATGTAGAAAAAAATATATTATCGTATCCTTAGACTGAAATGGGTTAATACTTATGCAGCCTAGTGTATGCCTATACTTTTGTTAGAAACATATGCAGGCAGATCAACAGGGGCCATATAAGTCCTATTTCTCCAGACACAGTGTTACAAAGTTGATCAAATGATAACTGTACAGGCCTAATGATATTCGTCAACAATATCAAATGCAGTCACAAATAATCCACAATAAGATAGCGTTGTAGTACCTAGCCAGACAGCAGATACGCTTACAAGGTAATTACTTTGTTCCGAGTACATAACTCTAATTACATTTCATTACACTGCATTACATAAGTGAATGACAGACTAGTCTTTCCAAATGTGCGTTTGAAGCGTTCTTTCTTTAATTTCTGCTTCGTGGAGAGTGATCTAAGAATTTTGCTAATACACACTTTATTAGATATGTTTATTAGACAAGCTTATGGTAATATTTTTGTGTCATATTGTAGAATTGTAGACAATATAGCGAAGTATGAACATCAACACCCTGTAGATTTTTTCTATATATTAGTGTGCGAAGTGTAAATTCTATTACGCACATTTTTATTGTGTAGCGTGGTGTAACAACATCATGCAAACCTGTAATTACTAGCTAGGTAATTATTAGTTGCACGTTTTCCGCTGTACAGGTTGCACTATACCGCTACACTGCAATCAATGGTAAACATTTGAGCAAGAACGTTTCATTTTCGCGCACTAAAATATTTCAATAGATTGCTCTAGATAAGCTGCGTATTTGCGTAAATACCCAATTAAAATTGCCAAAAACCCAATTGAAATCAGAAGTAGCGAGTATCAAAAAGCAATAACAAATTTGTGGTACATGTACCTTTATCATGCTGCAGAAAACAATAAACAGACCACAAATATAGCATATTTTTCTTATTTTCCATGAAAACACATCTTGGTGTTTCATTAGAATTGTCTCCAAGGAGACAATTCTAATGAAATGCCAAGTCATGTTTTCATTTTGAAGCAAACTATTCAATAATTGCTGTATGTTGATGTGTAAACACAGGGCCTGAAAATAGCAGCATTTACCAGTATGTCCGAGACCTATTAAACAAGGAAAAAGTGAAAGGTCCAAGGATTCTTTTGGAAGGTCCGAGAGGATAATCGCTAGAAAAACGGTATAAATATGTGTCTGTTTATGGGAACTGACTCGTCACAACATGTGTAAATACTTGAATGAGTCACCATAAAGTATCTTATAAGACGATAATCAGAATGGATTTAGCATCGCCACTGAATGATTATAGCAATTTCAACTTTATCACAGGTCCGGTGGACTTGTTGCTTGTAAAATACAAAGGTCCGACTTTAAAATTTGCAGGTCCAGGACCTCGGACCAGTGCTATTTTCAGGCCCTGAAACAATTAAAATATTGAAATACCCAATTGCTTCAGATATGATGAATTACTAATTCCTTATCTGGAGCACTGTCAATATTCCACATGCAGGCCCGTAGCCAGACCTGTTTGAAGGGGGGGTTGTTTCGAAGGCTCAATGGGTCTGAAGTATCTACCTGTTTGAAGGGGGGTTGTTTCGAAGGCTCAAGGGGTCTGAAGTATCTATGGGGGTCTAAAAAAGTGGACCTCAAGGCTAAAAAAGTGAACCTCGAGGCTGGGCGGGGGGGTCGTCCGACCGCTCCGACCCCCCCTGGCTACGGGCCTGACATGGCAGGGAGTTCATACTTCGCTATATTGTAGTTGAGAGTCAAGGAAAACAATATGAGATAAAAATATTATCACAAACTCACCTAATACAGTTTGTAATGGCAACTTCCTTAGGTCACCTCCCCACGAATGATCAATGGATGAACAGCAGTCGCTCCAGGGTAAACATGACAATTTATTCATGAAATACGTGTGTATATGTATTTTTATGAATTATTACTTGTGTCACATGTATACATACAAAATTCCAATGACGTACATGTTTATGTGCCAAACCAGTAGCCGATTTCATCAACATTGCAAAGTATACTTATCTAGCAAAGTATACTTTGAGGGAGAAATTTTCAATTTTAGGATAAATTTATTAATTTTTATTATACTGAATTTTTTACATTATCACAGCCAAAATGGCTGTGATAATGTAAAAAAAATCAGTATAATAATTCTGCATACTTTTAATCATGAAATATATGCAGTAGTTAGTTCTATATGAAATAATGCATTTCATGAAAAAGAAATGATTACTCCCTCAAAGTATACTTTGCTAGGAAAGTATACTTTGCAATGTTGGAGAAATAGGCCACAGATCTCCGGTTGGGATTCTGGTAAGGAGGAATCCCGGGATTCCGGTAAGGAGGAATCCCGGGATTCCGGTAAGGAGGAATCCCGATCGTTAAATTACCCACCGTGCTCCAACCTAGTCAAATCTCACAAAATTATGAAAACAATAATAATTATTTAAGATATTTGTTTTTCAATTGCGAAGAGATACATTTTCAAATATCGTTTTTCAGTACTAATATCCAATGGAGATAACAGCATTGTTGGTGGTGATCAGCAGTGAAAAATACATAGTGTGTTTAACCCTTAGAATGCGGGAACCGAAAAGTGTCGTCTGCTGTTGTTCCATATTTCGACTTTTCTCTATGTAAAAACATGGTTTGGCAGCAGTTTAGAATCATTTCCAATGGACATGATTCCAAATTGCTGCCAAATTATGTTTTTGATGATAAAAATGGAAAATATAACATAAACAGCAGACTAAATTATTTTTAAATATTAAAAATATCTTGCAATTTCGACATATATGTAGGGGCCACAGTTCCAACAGTATATGCTAACTGAATATTGGTTTTACTGTGTGTGAATCAAACTACAGATCTGAACATAATGTTCCAGAAAAAAAAGCATTTGTGTGTTTGTGGTAGAACAAACAAACACAGGGGAATACACAACAGAGCCTGACACCATTGTTGTATGAAGATCAAATTAACATCAGCATGACGCCGACACACAGGAAACACAACTTCATGTTTGAAACCAATGTAATCTTAAAGGTACATGCCCACTCAGTAGGCACAACATGTTATGTATATCAGACATTTTCTGGCAAAAATAAACATTAATTCACAATCACCCCATGTATTGATTGGCATTATAGATCAAATTAACATCAGCATGACGCCGACACACAGGAAACACAACTTCATGTTTGAAACCAATGTAATCTTAAAGGTACATGCCCACTCAGTAGGTACAACATGTTATGTATATCAGACATTTTCTGGCAAAAATAAACATTAATTCACAATCACCCCATGTATTGATTGGCATTATAGATCAAATTAACATCAGCATGACGCCGACACACAGGAAACACAACTTCATGTTTGAAACCAATGTAATCTTAAAGGTACATGCCACTCAGTAGGCACATGTTATGTATATCAGACATTTTCTGGCAAAAATAAACATTAATTCACAATCACCCCATGTATTGATTGGCATTATTATACATTTTATATCAGGCATAAATTTCCACACTGATATCAGGGGCGATAACCGTGTTTCCTTAAAATGTTAACGGACATTACTATTTATGTTCTGTATTTATATGTCGATGTGCAATGAATATCATACTTTATTATATACCTACCCATGAAATACATAGTTATACGCTGTAAATAAAAGTCATAATTTTATGTTCTCATCGATGAAATAAACATCTTCCGGTGAAAATACGACTACTTCCGCTATCTATATTCATAACGCACACCTGCAGTACCAGACTGAAAATAGGCTGCAAATACACATTCATTACCGTATACAGTCTAAAAAACTGCTAATTTCCATGGAGCGGTATACATTTGTATAATAAATACAATATTCATATTTTTGCAACGAATATGACATATATGTTCATCTTGTGGTGTGAAATGTCCATATTTCACGAGTGCCTAACCGCACTTGAGAAATATGGACATTCCACACCAGTGAAATATGGACATTTCACACCACGAGATGAACATATATGTCATATTCGTTGCAAAAATATGAATATCCTCTATTTATAATCTGTAGAAAATATTATTATTTCAAGTGATGCATTTAACTAGTATAAATTAAAAAAATGTCATTTGCATATGAAAATAGCCTGATACCACCACGCGTCACGATCAGTAAAATAAACATTACACTAATAATTATTGTTGCGCCCGCTTGCGGAAAGCGAGACAGTGATCACAATGACGTCCGGGTGTCCGTGCGTCCGTCCATCTGTGCGTCCATCCGTACAAACGAGAGCTACATTGTGAGGTTAAGACTTGTTAAGAGACACTTATGCCGTTTTAACCCTGTTATAAATTGCTCTTGTGGGGTTGTTTTTTCTGTTTGATTGATCTTTGTGGAGTTTGATTTAGGATAGGTTAGGGTTAGGAACCCCACAATGTACGTCTCGTAAGTACGTCTGTGCGTCCAAAATATGCGTTAAAGTTTTTTAAAAATACCATCAAATGCCTCGGCTCGAGATGCAGGCCGCGGCCATCTGGTATATAGTGACACAATTATACACTTATTTAATTCCTTTACAGAACATTTTGTGCCTACTGAGTGGGATGTACCTTTAAGATCAATCCGCATATCTGAACATGCAATGTAAAGGGTATGATAAACAGTGTAGACCCAGATCAGACTGCACATCTGTGCAGTCTGATCTGGGCCTACACTGTTTACATGAATAAAGTTGCATATTTTTTCTATATTCTGGAACTATCCCTTGTTCACCTGAGTGTTCTGAACATTGCTTTCATGTTGACTGTTATATAGCTAATGTGCATGTTTCAATCAGCTGCCATTGTCATGTTTACACACACTCAATTTACACCCGGTGTGAAAGGTAGTTTAATTGACAAACTGAGGGGTGATTAAAAAGTATTCTTCGATGCATTATAGAAGTCATTTTTCCATGTTTACGGATATGGTGTTGCCCATTAATGTTAAACTGCCACAAATGAGGATATACCGACTGAAGTTAAGTCCCCCCACCCCCACCCCCACCCCAAAATGTGGTATCAGTGGTAACAACTTCGTTTCTTAATGTTGAAGAAAAATAGTTTGTTTATTGGTGTTTAACGGCCTATCAACAGTTAAGGTCATTTAAGGTCGGGCCAACGGGTTTGATCCCGTCGTTAACCTGCTGCATTGGGGGAAAAATTCCAAAATCAGAACGGAATTTTTACATCGAGAAATAATATACTAGTATTTAGCCCTGAAATTAGAATAACCTGACATGGTGCCAGGTCCATACCATACCAGTCACATGGCCCCTTCCCCTCAAAACTCACATAAGTTACCAACAGTCTTTATTATTGGCTGCAGAAAGAACAAACTTTATAATATACCCGGTAGTTAGTAATATGTATTCAGACAACCCATTCAGCTTCCTTAAAGGTACATGCCCACTAAGTAGGCACAACATGTTCTTTATAGGAATTAAATAAGTGTATAATTGTGTCACTATTCCACCAGTTCTAAAAATTACAGGTGCCCGTTATACAGATATAATCATAAAAAAATAACATTTTTGGATAAATTATAAAGTATTATCATCGCAGATAAAAAAATACAGAGAATAAATAGTAAAGTCCGTTAACATTTTAAGGAAACACGGTTATCGCCCCTGGTATCGGTGTGGAAATTTACGTCCGATATGAAATGTATACGAATGCCAATCAATACGTGGGTTAATGGTGAATTAATGTTTATTTTGCCAGAAAATGTCTCGGATGGTGTCTCTGATATAAAGACTATTTTGTGCCTACCGAGTAGGCATGTACCTTTAAATAAACTAATGAATTATCCCGCAAGAATAGATGGCCGAAATATGTTAGTCCAATGGGCTATTCATATGCTTTTGTGAATGTTTTTTTCTTTCTTTTTTTAATTCCATTTTTCTGCTGAACAGAATATCAGAAAATCAACAAGAAGAAAATTCATGTCAGATATTTATAGCTACCGTAAGTGTGAAACTACTTTTGTCTCATCCCTTGTTCACAATCCATTGTCGCGTCAATAATGTTAAGTGCAAGAAAATAAAGTGACCCAATGAATTTGCGACCATTGTAGATCTTATTTAGTGGAGATATACTCTGTATGTTTCTAGTGAACAATTAAGACATATATATTGTTGCAGGAGTGTTGTCACTTGCTGCCTGCTAATCAGATTAGTGTCAAAAACAAGAATTCCGCCACGGAAGTGGTTCATGCTTGAAACACAAAAAAAAGGTCAAGGTTGAAGAAACTTTTTGACGCAAAAATGGCTAAGTGTTTCCGCAAACATAAATGCATAAAATGGGTCACCTGAATATTACTGTTATTAAATATTGTAATGAATATTCCTTCCACAGCAAAAAAATTAATAACATAAATCAACATTGCTTAGCGTTAATTGTTTAAAGATACAGTTATTGCCCATGATCCCAAGAATGGCAATTCATATTTTATATAGATTATTATTTAAGGCCAATAACTAGTACCTATAATGGAAAACGAATGGTTATTGTGCAGATAAATGACTAATTTAAAGACTGGACACAAACCATGTCTCCCTACAACAGTATACGGTACCTTATGTGTGGCAGTCTACATTTAACTCTTAGACCGCTACTCACAACAATTGTCGTCTACTGTTGCTTTTATATATTGCCTTATTTCTCAATAAAAACATGGTTTGACAGCACTTCAGAATCATTTCCAATGGAAATGATTCTGAAGTGCTGTCAAAGCATGTTGTAAATTATTCTAAAGTGCTGTCAAAGCATGTTTTGATGATAAAAATGGAAAATAGAAAATAAACAGCAGACAACAACAAAAATAAGATAGCGGTCTATGTGTTAACCATGCTGAGGATACGCCATTTTGTTTTTCGAATATCCAACATATTTTCTTTATATGTGATCAGAAGTGTATGTGGTGACCACAATTTGAACCGTCTCGTCTTGTCATGTTAATGTGTGAAAAAGTTCAATGTTGTGAAGATCAAAAGGTCAAGGTCATATTAAGGGCAGCACGGATGTGTGGAAATTGTCCACAAGGAGACTGTGTTGAAATATTTAAGTAATCCTTCAAGGGATATAGAAGTTATGACATAATTGAGAAACTCTGGCAAACTTCTTAATGTGCTGGACACACGGAAGAACGGACTCACGGACACAGTCCAAACATTACATGGCTCCCACTCTACCGAGAGGGGGGGGGGGGGGGGGGGGGGGGGGGGGGGGGGGGGTGGGGCGTGACTCAATCGTCACACAAGCTCACAATATGTGTTTCCCACGATACGAAACAGGCTACAGAGTTTGTGAACAATGCACACGTATTTCAGCTTGCACATCACTGCAGTCAGACCTGGGCCTATACTGATTGCTATTGCAATCAGAAATCACTCACGAAGTCTCTAAATAAACATTAGAGATTTGTATCACACTACATAAGGGTACCAGCACTACACAGGCCAAAAAAACAATAAGTTCCTTTTTGTTATGGCTGGTCACATGGTCTTTGGCAGTCCTCTTGTACCACAATGACAGACACATTGTTACAAAACTGGGGGCCGTTTCACTAAACTTTGTACGATTAAAATGTTTGTAAGTGTAAAGTTATGATAGTCAGTAAATATCACATTAACAATGTTTTCTTGTTATCAATTATTGGATTTATATTTATTGAGCATAGGCTGCATATGCAGCCTATGCTCAATAAATGTAAATCCATTAATTGAAATTTCCAGACGATCCTGAATTTGCACTTACGAACATTTTAGTCCATCAATTACGAACATTTTAGTCGTACGAAGTTTAGTGAAACGGGCCCCTGGTCCTAATGTTACTGCGCTCAGTATGACCAATCTGTGCAGTCAGATCATGGTATACAGTGTCTACCATTTAACCCTTTCACCTCTAAGTAACTGGAATGGATTTTTACATGTTAATTTCCAGACCAATCCAATTGGCACAAAATGATTTTCTGACCAGTCCATTTATGAAAAGGAGGTGTTTTTATTCTCAAGAATGTGAAAATTACTTGCAAAAAATGAAGATCCTGATGAGACGGCTCGTCACGAACTGGCTCATCTGGATCTACATTATTTGCCAAGACCACTATACGGGCCTGTGGTGTTGAAAGGGTTAATTGGTAAAAAGTTTGTACTGGTAAGTGAAAACCTAAAATTTTGCATTAGCAGCCAATTTTGGGAAATCTTTGGTGTTTTTTTTTCTTCAGATTTAATAACCGCTACATGTAGGGAGGAAAATAGTAGCATTGATCATCCACATTATTGTGTGAAGCGAATTTATAGAAATCTTACGGACATTTGCGTCGTACGAAGTGAAACGGGCCCCAGGTATCTATTTCTGGATGCAACTGAGCAGAATTCCAGCTAGCCAATCAGGAGGTACTCTGGACGAGAAATAAAACAGGCCTGGTTTTGTTGAAAGATATCTTGTATATCTACCAGCTCAATTGTTAAACATTAATCTGATTAGTGATTAACCAGCTTATGAGATTTATTAATAGACATGGGAAAAACCCACAACTAGGGACTGTCAACCAGTATAGACCATGATCAGACTGCACAGACGTGCAGTCTGATCATGGTCTACACTGGTTGACAGTATTCAGTTATAAATACATGAATCTGGCACCAAACAGTGTAGATCCAATCCGACTGCAGAGATAGGCCCGATGACCTGGATACAATCTAATTGCGACACCAAGGAGCCGTTGCCCCTGAAATAGCTGTACCATATAACGACTGTGAGAAAACGATACACCACCTATGACTGTGGAGGTCATACGTAACACCTCTGTAGTCCATGCTCTAGAGACGGATCAAGAAAAACATTGAACTTGTAAGTAGGTAATCATATTTTTTTTTGCCAGAAAATAATCCATAAAAGACACCAAACATTGACAAAAATGTCAGTGCATATACAAGTCGTGAGTCAGATTTCCAGCTCATTTATAAAACTGCGGAGAAATGTGTACATGAGACATGGATGCCCCCACTGGTAGCTTATATCAACGTAAGCTGTAGAGCTAGTGAGCAATACGATTACAGGATATTATCTGAACAAATGTGCGACTTGTCACGATAATATTCCGAGTTATCAGCACTGGAGGTAACTCCAAAAGTACAAAATGTGTCACAGGGTCAGATACCGGTAGCTATATGTTATTTAATTCAACATGCGCCCCTATTACATGTAAGACTCGACACTTTACGCCACGTTTATGTCAAGTGGATAGTTACATATTGTTCTTGTTGTCCATTTTCTTATGACGTACACATGTGTGAAGTATCATAAGCTATGACAAGCCGCATATAACTTACAGACTTAAACAAACAAGGTATGGAAGGTGTTCGAGCCAATTCCCACCCTTAAATATAAGCCAAATAGAATCGAATAGAAAAACAAACAAGGTGAACACTTGTGTTCCGGCCGGACGGATGGACGCAGGCACGCACAATGGACGGACAGGATGGATGGACGCAGGCACGCACAATGGACGGACAGGATGGATGGACGCAGGCACGCACGATGGACGGACAGGATGGATGGACGCAGGCACGCACGATGGACGGACAGGATGGATGGACGCAGGCACGCACGATGGACGGACAGGATGGATTGGACAGGGGTAAAAACTTGTGAGGGCATAAATACGATATTTTGTTCAAAATCAGTAGTATTAAAAACCGGTGATGCAGTACGAGGTAATTCCAATGCAAAGCCTAAAAGATATACTAGATGGCCACGGCCTGCATGTCGCGCCTTGGGGCGAGGCATGGACACTAAACAAGAAGGCCATGATGGCCCTAATTCGCTCACCTGACTCCATGAACACCAGAGGAGAATGTGACATTGAGTTCATGTGTTTTAAAAAAAATTGTAATATTTTTAGATGGCGGTCATCTTGGATTAAGCGACGACTCTCATTTTACCAAATCTGAAAATGCTTCACCCAAGGATCTTAACTTCCTATGAAGTTTGGCCAGCATCGGCCATGTGGTTCCTGAGAAAAAGATGTTCAAAATCTCGAATAAATAGACCTTGTGGCGGCCTTCAGGGATGTTATAATCATCCGATTCCGACAAATATTGCGCCAGAGCAATCGCCTCATTGATACCTTCAATTTGATATATGACATGAGCATATCCGGTCAAAAATAAAATGTGACCCCACGGGCCATGCCCATTTTTTACCCCGGGGTCACCATTTTCACAACTTTGAAAGAGCATTGTAAATCGATCATTTCTACCAAGTTTAGTCAAAATCCGGCCAGTGGTTCATGAGAAGATTTATTAAGAATTTATGCTATTTTTAGATGGCGGCCATCTTGGATTAGCGATGACTTCCATTTTAAGAATTCTTGGATGACATAACAATCCGATTTCGACAAACAATGTACCAGAGTGATCGCCTCATTGATACCTTCGATTTGATATATAACATGACTATATTCGGTCAAAAATAAAATTTGACCCCACGGACCACGCCCATTTTTGACCCCGGGGTCACCATTTTAACAACTTTGAAAGACCATTGTACATCAATCATTCCTACCAATTTTCGTCGAAATCCGGCTAGCGGTTCATGAGAAGAATATTTTTTAAGAATTTATGCTATTTTTAGACGGCGGCCATCTTGAATTAGCGATGACCTCCATTTTAACAAGTCTCAAAAAGGTTTCACCCATGGACCATAACTTTTAAGTTTGGTTACCAGGGGCCAAGCGGTTCATGTAAAGAAGAATTTTGAAATCTCTAATAAAAGAACAACCTTTTGACATTTCGGCGGCCATCTTGGATGACATAACAATAAAAATGTACCAGAGTGAAGAATTTATGCTATTTTTAGACGGCGGCCATCTTGGATTAGCGATGACCTCCATTTTAACAAATCTGAAAAGGCTTCATCCATGGACCATAAATTTTAAGTTTGGCTACCATGGGCCAAGCGGTTCATGTGAAGAAGAATTTTGAAATCTCTAATAAAAGAACAACCTTTTGACCTTTCGGCGGCCATCTTGGATGACATAACCATCCGATTTCGACAAAAAATGCACTAGAGTGATCACCTCATCGATACCTTCAATTTGATATATGACATGACCATATTCAGTCAAAAATAAAATTTGACCCCAATTTGACCCCATGGGCCACGCCCATTTTTGACACCGGAGTCACCATTTTAACAACTTTGAAAGAGCATTGTACATCGATCATTCCTACCAAGTTTTGTCGAAATCCGGTTAGCGGTTCTTGAGAAGAATTTTTTAAGAATAAGAATATGCTATTTTTAGAGAACGGTGGCCATCTTGGATTACGTAATGACGTCATTTTAACAATTTTGTAATCCCCCTACCTAAGGACCATGACCATGCAGTTTGGTGACTATAGGCCCAATGGTTACCGAGGAGAAGACGTTTGAAAATGTTCACGGACGACGACGGACGACGACGACGGACGACGGACACATTGCGGTAACAATAGCTCACATGAGCTTCGCTCAGGTGAGCTAAACAAGAGGGCCATGATGGCCCTAATTCGTTCACCTGACTCCATGAACACCAGAGGAGAATGTGACATTGAGTTCATGTGTTTTAAAAAAATTGTGCTATTTTTAGATGGCGGTCATCTTGGATTAAGCGATGACTCTCATTTTACAAAATCTGAAAATGCTTCACCCAGCATCGGCCATGTGGTTCCTGAGAAAAAGACGTTAAAACTCTTGAATAAATGGACCTTTTGGTGGTGGATGACATAATCATCCGATTCCGACAAATATTGCACCAGAGTGATCACCTCATTGATACCTTCAATTTGATATATGATATGACCATATTCAGAAAAATAAAAATAATTTGACCCCAATTTTGACCCCCACGGGCCACGCCCATTTTTGACCCCGGGGGTCACCATTTTAACAACTTTCAAAGAGCAATGTACATCGATCATTCCTACCAAGTTTCGTCGAAATCCGGCTAGCCAGTTCATGAGAAATTTTTTATTTTTTAAGAATTTTATGCTATTTTTGTTTTTAGAACGGCGGGCCGGTCCTCTGTATTAGCGTATGACCTCCATTTCTTAAAACAAATCTGAAAAGGACTTCACCCATGGACCCAAACTACTTTTAAGTTTGGCTACCATGGGTCCAAAGGCGGTTCAATTTGTGAAAATAAGAATTTTGAAATCCTCTAATAAAAAATATAGAACCTTACCTTTTGACATTTCGGCGGCCATCTTGGATGACATAACAATCCGATTGGAAAAAAAACAAAAAATGTACCAAGAAGTGATTCGCCTCATTGAATACCTTCGTGATTTGAATATATTAACATTGACCATATTCGGTCCAAAAAATAAAATTTTACCCCACCGGGTGGGCCCACGCCCCATTTTTTGACCCGGGGATTCCCACCATTTTAACAATCTTTGCAAAGAAGCATTGTAACATCGATCATTCCATACCAAGTTTCGTCGAAATCCACTAGCGGTTCATGCGAAGAAGATTTTTTAAGAATTTATGCTATTTTAGACGCGGCCATCTTGATAGCGATACCTCTCCATTTTAACAAATCTGAAAAGGCTTTTCACACATGGACCATAACTTTTAAGTTTGGCTACCATGGGCCAAGCGGTTCATGTGAAGAAGAATTTTGAAATCTCTAATAAAAGAACGACCTTTTGACCTTTCGGCGGCCCATCTTGGATGGACATAACAATCCGATTTCGACAGAAAATGCACCAGAGTGATCGCCTCATTGATACCTTCAATTTGATATATGACATGACTATATTCGGAAAAAATCAAAAATAAAATTTGACACCAATTTGACCCCATGGGCCACGCCATTTTGACCCCGGGGTCACCATTTTAACAACTTTGAAAGAGCAATGTACATCGATCATTCCTACCAAGTTTCGTCGAAATCCGGCAAGCGGTTCATGTGAAGAAGAAATTTTTTTAAGAATTTTATGCTATTTTTTAGACGGTCGGACCATCTTGGATTAGCGATGACCTCCTATTTTAACAAAGTACTTGGAAAAGGCATTCCACCCATGGACCATTAAACCTTTTAAGTTTGGCTAAAACCAATTGCCAATCGGTTCATGTGAAAGAAGAATTTTTGAAATCTCTAATAAAAGAACGACCTTTTGAACCTTTATCGGCGGCCATACTACTTGGATGACATAACAATCCTATTTCGACAGAAAATGCACCAGAGTGATCGCCTCATTGATACCTCAATTTGATATATGACATGACCATATTCGGTCAAAAATAAAATTTGACCCCAATTTGACCCCACGGGCCACGCCATTTTTTAGACCCCTGGGGGGTCACCATTTTAACAAACTTTGAAAGAGCAATGTACATCGATCATTCCTACCAAGTTTCGTCGAAATCCGGCAAACGGTTCATGAGAAGAAGAATAGAATTTATGCTATTTTTAGACGGAGAAGGCCATCTTGGATTAGCGATGACCTCCATTTTAACAAATCTGAAAAGGCTTCACATGGACCATAACTTTTAAGTTGGCTACCATGGGCCAAGCGGTTCATGTGAAGAAGAATTTTGAAATCTCTGATAAAAGAACGACATTTTGACCTTTCGGCGGCCATCTTGGATGACATAACAATCCGATTTCGACAAAAAAATGCACCAAAGTGATCGCCTCATTGATACCTTCAATTTGATATATGAAATGACCATATTCAGTCAAAATAAAATTTGATGACCCCAATTTGACCCCACGGCACGCCCATTTTTAACCCCAGGGTCACCATTTTAACAACTTTGAAAGAGCAATGTACATCGATCATTCTACCAAGTTTTGTCGAAATCCGGTTGGCGGTTCTTGAGAAGAAGATTTTTTAAGAATTTGTGCTATTTTTAGACGGTGGCCATCTTGGATTACGTAATGACGTCATTTTAACAATTTTGTAATCCCCCTACCTAAGGACCATGACCATGAAGTTTGGTGACCATAGGCCCAATGGTTTCCGAGGAGAAGACGTTTGAAAATGTTCACGGACGACGACGACGACGGACGACGACGGACACATTGCGGTAACAATAGCTCACATGAGCTTCGCTCAGGTGAGCTAAAAAGAGATATAGTAGACGGAAAAACTTTAACCAAAAGAATTTAACCGGACACACGTACGTATGGACGGACGTACGCCAAAGTGCCGACTATATCGCGCTTTCCGCAAGCGGGCGCGACAAAAACTTTAACCAAAAACTTTAACCAAAAATTTCAAAGTAATTAGACCTTGACATTGGGCACAGGGGCCGCACGGGAGGGAGGTAGAATGAAATTATATAGAGGATGATAAACACCCATGTGAAGTTTCAAGGTAATGGTCAAAGCAGTTGCAGAGATATAGTATAACGAAAAACTTTAACCAAAAAAAACAACCAAAAACTTTAACTGGACACACGTACGTACGTACGTACGTACGCCAAAGTGCTGACTATATCGCGCTTTCCACAAGCGGGCGCGACAAAAAGTGTATATGGGTGTCAAGTTATTTACACACTGGACAAGGATATGCACAGTTAAAACAGCCAGATTAAAATGCAGATATGGCTGATTCCTTCAATATATGATGATGTACTTATGATATAAATAACATGTAACATTTGTGTTCCGTTATCATGTTATTTATTAAATTTGTTGACTCCTTTGATAAATAAGGCGATCGCCCATGAAGGTCAAGGTCACATGAATGACACATGATGGTTGGCCACCAATGTGAGGTAGCTATTGATAACATTTGGTGGATACAATTAATATATCAGGAGATATATAACAATATCTTTATATGTGGCTGTGACTGGAGAAATGGGGCATATGGGTTTTGCAACCAGTGTAGATCCAGATCAGCCTGTGCATCCGCACAGTCTGATCAGGATCTGCACTGTTCACCATTCCATAAATGAAACACCCATGATGCTGCTAATAAGAAGTATAGATCTTTATCAGGCTACGGGTGTATGCTATTTGATCAGGAGCTACATTGGTCACAAATCCCATAAGCCCCATTTCTCCAGTCACAGCCACATATACGTCCAAAATTGTTGATGCCTATGACGATGCTTATGTCTCACTTTCTACTAACGTGGGTGACACAAAAATCTGATGAAATCAGTAAACTCAGGGGTGATAACAAGACCTGAACACCAATCTTGAAAAATAAAGTCGCCCGAACCACGCTAAGTGTGGTGAGCTGCTAGGAGGGTCTGGGGGCATGTCCTGCACACCCCCCCCCCCCCCCCCCACCCCCCCCCCCCCAGGGAAAATTTTGATTTCTAGAAGCTCTGTGGTGCATTCAGAGGTATATTTATTACTTAATAAAAGTATATTTACCCTTGTTAATTGTGGAGATTTTTGTCCATTCAAATTGTTCAGCACACAAGTTCTAGAAGCTCTGTGGTGCATTCAGAGGTATATTTATTACTTAATAAAAGTATATTTACCCTTGTTAATTGTGGAGATTTTTGTCCATTCAAATTGTTCAGCACACAAGTTCTTATAGCCCCCACCACCCCCCCACCCCAAAAGTCCACATCCAAAAATAAAATTGGCGATAGGGACCCCTACGGCAGTGCCAAATTGTTTCATCCCCCCAACCCTCGTACCCCGACCCCAAGTCGAGAAAGTTTGGGCAAGAAGAAAGGAAATGGAAGTGGGTGGCGTAACGCATGCATTCCAAAATTATGACGAGTTAATTTAATTCTACGGAATGCATACTAACCCTCTTCCGTTGCTAAGCTAGATAGATATAATAAAGCATGTACCGTGTGTCTGTGTCGGCACACTGAATCGGTTGTTTTGTGTTGAAACACGAATGATGTGTCGAACCTCTTTTGATCAGTGTTGATGGAAATCAGCATCCATTGCGCGTTCAATGTAACCCGTGACGTAAATTTCAGCCAATCAAAAGTAGGCATATTAATCTCAGACATCACACGAAGACCTCTTCGTAACGTCCCGCTGGTCTACGTGCAATTACGTGTAATTCCGAAAACCAAATTTTCTGCGGTGCAATAGCATAAACAACCAACATTTTATACCGCACCGCATAAAAATAATGTTCCGTAAATATTTCGGAATTGGAACGTACAGTAAGTCGGGAACGAACCCCGGCATTATAGTTTCGTATTATGCGTATTATGAGCCAACAAAAGTCGCTTCCCACAAACGCTAGGACATTTAACGTTGTCTTACATTAAAATCTCTGTGACGGAGTAAAGCAACTTGTACTTAGAGTGATGTAGGCCTACCCCCACCCCCCAAAGGCTGTGATAATGTAATAAATTCAGTATAATATAAATTAATACATTTATCTTAAAATTGAAAATTTCTACGTCAAAGTATACTTTGCTAGGAAAGTATACTTTGCAATGTTGATGAAATAGGCTACAGGAGGCCGTTTCACTAAACTTTGTACGACAAAGTTGTATGTAAGTGCAAATTTAGGATCGTCTGGAAATTTCAATTGATGGATTTACATTTACGCAGCCTTTGCTCAATAAATGTAAATCCAATAATTGTTAATGTGAAATTTACAGACTATCATAATTTTGCACTTACGAACATTTTAGTCGTACGAAGATTAGTGAAATGGTCCCCAGATGCTAATTAGATTGTGGTTTACGTGATGTCACAAGGTGTAATTTATCAGTAAGTGACCTCTATTCAGATAAGGGTGTAAATCGTTTCCAACCATGGTGTTGACCCCATCTCCCTTGGTCCACCACATGGAAGCATTAACCTTACAACCATCGCCCGTTCAATTTTGTTCTGAAAACCTGCTTAACCCTTTCAACACTACATCCCTCTATAGCGGTATTTGCAAACAGTGTAGATCCAGATGAGCCGGCTTATGACGAGCCGTCTCATCAGGATCTGCACTGTTTGCAAGTAATTTTCATATTTTTTAGAAAAAAAACACCCCTTTTTCATACATGAACTAGCCTAAAAACCATTTTGTGATGATTGGTCTGAAAATTAACATATAAATATCCATTGCAGTTATGTAGGAGTGAAAGGATTAAACACGTTAAAACCAAAAATGGTTTCAAGTTAAGTGCTTTTTGTAACTAATAAAGCCATCCTCCTCATTATTTGTTATTTGATGAAAATATGCCAAAACAATATACTCGAGGTCCTGGGTGAAATGTCGAAACAGTTTTGTAAACTTTACTCCGAAACCAGTCTAGTTAGCTTGGAAATTATCTCAGGAAACACAATTTGCAAGTTCCTTTTTGTGATGCGGGAACCACTTTGGAGCAATTTCCACCTACCTGGGTTCCAGCAGGAGTGTTTATGTGGCCGACTGTGCGCGCCGTATCAGATATGTTGTCGACAACCGTCACAAAAAAATGGTCATAGTGGTTAACAATACTCCACAGGGTCTATCATCTATGTTTAAATATTAGATTCCGTTCAGAAAAATTGTGTTCACAATGTTCCCACAGAAACTCAAATCAATATGCACATTCACACAATCAGGAAAGGTACAAATCTTATGTCAAACAGCATAGGGCCAGATCAGACTGCGCGGATGTGCAGGCTGATCTGGCCCTATGCTGGTTGCAGGCCCCAGCATGAGAATGGCTGTCGCGAAAAACATCTGAAAATCCACTGAAACCCCCTCACCCCACTTGTAAAATTATCAAATTTGAGCATACCAGATTGATTCTCAATCATTTTGAATGACAAAATCATCTGATCAGCTGAAGATTCTCATGCCTTCAGACATTGTAGGTCCCATTCTTCACGTGCAGAACATTTGGCCCTGTAATGTAACCTACCCGAGTTCCAGCAGGGGTGTTTATGTGGCCGACTGTGGGCGCCGTACCAGATACGTTGTCGACAGCCATCGTACGCGATCGAAAACTCATCATCGCCGATACCGTACCCTTCCTGTTAACATAGACGTTAACACACAGTGAGGTGTGAAAACGGGCGTGGGGGAATTTTGCGGTTCAGCTTCAACACACACAAGAGACACACCAAGTGATTTTGTACGATATCTTATGACAAGAATTCCGCGGAATCAAATTTCTTGCCTTGTTCCGCCTTGTTCCGCCTTGACCTTGACCCTGGGGCCTTGACCTTGACCCTGGGGCCTTGACCTTGACCCTGGGGCCCCGAGAATAGTCCTATATTCATCTACATATCATAGTAAAGATATGTATAAAGTCTGATGACTGTAGCTGATAAGGTGTTGAAGTAATGACCGTAACACGAAAACTTAACATTGAATGATGACGCCGTCGCCGCCGACAACGACGACGACGACGCCGCCGCCGCCAACGACTCCGGAAAAGCAAAACCTATGTCTCGCTTTCCGCTTTCGCGGGCAAGACAAAAAGTATGTAGGTATTTACAAAATTTACGATATATTCCATAAATAGGTCGAAACATGACGAAATGTTCAATAGAATTCCACATTTGCTGTGAAAATTTTGTCAACTTCTGACATCATTTACAGAAAATATCACAGAAAACCCACAGAAAACCAAAAAAACAACACACATCGCTTAGGTACAAAATGTTTAGGTACAGATATGGCGTGTGTCAAGTGAGGGATGCAAATAGGAAACTAACATAAAATGGTCCAATTACAGATACTTACGTGATTGAGAAAACTGCTGTCTTTGGTGGCCCAGCCAATCTGCATAACGCCAGCCGTTACTATGGAAACCTCGTAGTACCAGACCCCAGAATCCACTTGGAATGTACAGCGTACACTCTCAAACGAGGAGGCATCACATCGCGCCTGAATTCATAGAAACAGAAATGTGAGACATAGCACACATACTGGGGGCCATTTCACTAAACTTTGTACGACTAAAATTTTCTTAAGTGCAAAATTATGATAGTCTGTAAATTTCACATTAAGAATGTTTTCTTGTAAACAATTATTGGATTTACATTTATTGAGCATAATAAAAATTCAGTATAATAAAAATTAATAAATTTATCTTTAAATTGAAAATTTCTCCCTCGATGTATACTTTGCTAGATAAGTATACTTTGCAATGTTGGTGAAATAGGCTACTGGAACTAGAATGTTGGCTGTATAAATGTTTTATAATCACTGCGCCTGACAACTCTGCTACACAAGTTTTACCTCCAGTCCATTCGGTGAGATCTTCAGGTATTCACTCACGTCGTTGTTGTTCAACATCACATTGATCGCGTTCAGATCCTCGTGCTCAAACGAGTAGATCCGATCCTGTAAACACAATTGTGTCGGTGACTGAAGAAATAGGGCTTATAGGATTTGTGACACTCACAAAGACTGGTAACAATCTGCAAGAAGCATGACAGGGGTTAAATTGATGGAATGGCGAACAGTGCAGATCCTGCTCAGACTGTGCGGATGCACAGGCTGATCAGGATCTACACTGGTCGCAAAACCCAGAAGCCCCATTTCTCCAGTCACAATTGTGACTGTGACTGCAGAATGGAAGCTTGTAGCAATTACTACCAGTGTTTTATTCACTATTCCAGGCACAAGACCAACATTCCTATAAAAAATGTGAAAGACTTGGGGAAAAAAAGCTGAAACACCCCCACCCCCCACCCCGCTTACAAGAGTATAAAATTTGAGCAAATCAGGTGGAATCTTAAACTTTTTGAAATTTCAAATGGTGAACAAAAAGTCTGAAATTAGCTATTCAAAATATTAGCAGTACATTAAGCATGCAGGGGGCCATTTCACTAAACTTTGTACGACTAAAATGTCCGTAAGTGCAAAATGATTGCAATTATTATAAACAATTATTGGATTTACATTTATTGAGCATTTATCAATTTATCAATTAACATTTTAGTTGTACAAAGTTTAGTGAAACGGCCCTCAGGAGTCTGTAAGCAGATGATGAGCTATACGGGCCCAGCCAGGGCCTCCTGTGATCTGGCTACTAATTTCAAAATCTTAGCACCAACATGGATTTAGGAGACCAAACAAACATGTGCTGTGAAAATTCTAGTTTTTAAACTTCCGGTAATTGTTTGATTGATTTATTGGTGTTTAACGGCCTATCAACAGCTAAGGTCATGTAAGGCTGGGAAAACGGGTTTGATCCTGTTCTAACCTGCTGCATTGGAAGGACTATCCCCAAATCAGAACAGAATATTTACATCGAGAAAAAATATAGTCAGCCCTGAAATTAGAATAACCCGACCTGGTGCCAGGTCCATACCACACCAAAGTCACTAGGACTCTTCCCCTAAAAGTAATATGAATACAAATCTAAATATTACCAGATTAAACCCTCCATTTTTTAATATTCTCTACTGTAAATATTTGTGTGGAAACATTTCCAAACATATCTTTTATAAAAGCAAAACCAAGGCGATAAGAAAAAGTAGTTTGGTTCTCAGATATCACCGCGTCAGAAAAGTCCCTGCGCGTCAGTGCATTTTATCGTCATGGAGAAATAAAATCATACTGTAAATTCGCCACACGATCAATCAACAAGAGTGCCGTAAGTCACAAAATAAGCCCGTCAAAGATGGGCCAGACATAAAGATGCAGAATTTGAAATTCTATAGCATTATTACTTCCTCTTGTGATAAAACAGTTGTATTTATTTTGGTAGATATGTAGAGTAGAACTTTTATAGAATTGTATACAAAGCTTTCAACACCACATAACAGGCCTGTATAGTGGTGTTGGCAAAAAGTGTAGATCCAGATGAGCCGGCTCGTGACGAGCCGTCTCATCAGGAGCTGCACTTTTTGCAAGTAATTTTCATATTTTTGAGAACAAAAACACGTCAACGCGTCAGAAAAGTCCCTGCGCGTCAGTGCATTTTATATACATGGAGAAATAAAATCATACTGTAAATTCACCACATGATCAATCAACAAGAGTGCCGTAAGTCACAAAATAAGCCCGTCGAAGATAGGCCAGACATAAAGATGCAGAATTTGAAATTGTATAGCATTATTTCTTCCTCTTGTTGTGATAAACAGTTGTATTAATTTTGGTAGAGATGTGTAAAGTAGAAATTTTATAGAATTTTATACAAAACTTTAGTAAAAATGGCTACGTTAAAAAGGTTATATTTTACTAGAAATGTGGCCTGTCGGCACACGAATGCCCCCGCTGGCAGCCAAAGAAAACGAGGCATATTTGATTACAAGCCATTTACCCGAGTACGGACGGACGCCGGTAACACTATATGCCCCACTCACCATTCGGTTGCGGGGGCATAAAAAGGTGAAGGTGAAGGTCTAAGTACTGGGTGGTGGAGTGTGTAGGGCATGTTCATATGTATCATGTGTATAAATATTTAAGCGATTGGTAAAAGTATTGAGAAGTTATTGTAGGATTGAGAAACGTGCACGTAGATTTGTCCCAAAGTGGTCAGTAAACATTTAAAGTAGAAAAGGTGAAGGTCAAAGGTGAAGGTCGAAGTACTGGGTGGTGGAGTGTGTAGGGCATGTTCATATGTATCATGTGTATAAATATTTAAGCGATTGGCAAAAGTATTGAGAAGTTATTGTAGGATTGAGAAACGTGCACGTAGATTTGTGCCAAAGTGCTAAGTAAACATTTAAAGTAGAAAAGGTGAAGGTCAAACGTGAAGGTCGAAGTACTGGGTGGTGGAGTGTGTAGGGCATGTTCATATGTATCATGTGTATAAATAAGTAAACATTTAAAGTAGAAAAGGTCAAAGGTGAAGGTCGAAGTAATGGGTGGTGGAGTGTGTAGGGCATGTGCATATGTATCATGTGTATAAATATTTAAGGGATTGGCAAAAGTATTGAGAAGTTATTGTAGGATTGAGAAACGTGCACGTAGATTTGTGCCAAAGTGCTAAGTAAACATTTAAAGTAGAAAAGGTGAAGGTCAAAGGTCAAGGTCGAAGTACTGGGTGGTGGAGTGTGTAGGGCATGTTCATATGTATCATGTGTATAAATATTTAAGCGATTGGCAAAAGTATTGAGAAGTTATTGTAGGATTGAGAAACGTGCACGTAGATTTGTCCCAAAGTGCTAAGTAAACATTTAAAGTAGAAAAGGTGAAGGTCAAAGGTGAAGGTCGAAGTACTGGGTGGTGGAGTGTGTAGGACATGTTCATATGTATCATGTGTATAAATATTTAAGCGATTGGCAAAAGTATTGAGAAGTTATTGTAGGATTGAGAAACGTGCACGTAGATTTGTCCCAAAGTGCTAAGTAAAACATTTAGTAGAAAAGGTGAAGGTCAAAGGTGAAGGTCGAAGTACTGGGTGGTGGAGGTGTGTAGGACATGTTCATATGTATCATGTGTATAAATATTTAAGCGATTGGCAAAAGTATTGAGAAGTTATTGTAGGATTGAGAAACGTGCACGTAGATTTGTGCCAAAGTGCTAAGTAAACATTTAAATTAGAAAAGGTGAAGGTCAAACGTGAAGGTCGAAGTACTGGGTGGTGGAGTGTGTAGGGCATGTTCATATGTATCATGTGTATAAATATTTAAGGGAGGGTTGGCAAAAGTATTGAGAAGTTATTGTAGGATTGAGAAACGTGCACGTAGATTTGTGCCAAAGTGCTAAGTAAACATTTAAAGTAGAAAAGGTGAAGGTCAAAGGTCAAGGTCGAAGTACTGGGTGGTGGAGTGTGTAGGGCATGTTCATATGTATCATGTGTAAAAATATTTAAGCGATAGGCAAAAGTATTGAGAAGTTATTGTAGGATTGAGAAACGTGCACGTAGATTTGTCCCAAAGTGCTAAGTAAACATTTAAAGTAGAAAAGGTGAAGGTCAAACGTGAAGGTCGAAGTACTGGGTGGTGGAGTGTGTAGGGCATGTTCATATGTATCATGGTGTATAAATAAGTAAACATTTAAAGTAGAAAAGGTCAAAGGTGAAGGTCGAAGTACTGGGTGGTGGAGTGTGTAGGGCATGTTCATATGTATCATGTGTATAAATATTTAAGGGATTGGCAAAAGTATTGAGAAGTTATTGTAGGATTGAGAAACGTGCACGTAGATTTGTCCCAAAGTGCTAAGTAAACATTTAAGTAGAAAAGAAAAGTGAAGGCCAAAGGTGAAGTCGAAGTACTGGGTGGTGGAGTGTGTAGGGCATGTTCATATGTATCATGTGTATAAATATTTAAGCGATTGGCAAAAGTATTGAGAAGTTATTGCAGGATTGAGAAACGTGCAGGTAGATTTGTCCCAAAGTGCTAAGTAAACATTTAAAGTAGAAAAGGTGAAGGTCAAACGTGAAGGTCGAAGTACTGGGTGGTGGAGTGTGTAGGGCATGTTCATATGTATCATGTGTATAAATAAGTAAACATTTAAAGTAGAAAAGGTCAAAGGTGAAGGTCGAAGTACTGGGTGGTGGAGTGTGTAGGGCATGTTCATATGTATCATGTGTATAAATATTTAAGGGATTGGCAAAAGTATTGAGAAGTTATTGTAGGATTGAGAAACGTGCACGTAGATTTGTCCCAAAGTGCTAAGTAAACATTTAAAGAGAAAAGGTGAAGGCCAAGGTGAAGGTCGAAGTACTGGTGGTGAGTGTGTAGGGCATGTTCATATGTATCATGTGTATAAATATTTAAGCGATTGGCAAAAGTATTGAGAAGTTATTGTAGGATTGAGAAACGTGCACGTAGATTTGTTCCAAAGTGCTAAGTAAACATTTAAAGTAGAAAAGGTGAAGGTCAAAGGTGAAGGTCGAAGTACTGGGTGGTGGAGTGTGTAGGGCATGTTCATATGTATCATATGTATAAATATTTAAGCGATAGGCAAAAGTATTGAGAAGTTATTGCAGGATTGAGAAACGTGCAGGTAGCTTGTCCCAAAGTGCTAAGTAAACATTTAAAGTAGAAAAGGTGAAGGTCAAACGTGAAGGTCGAAGTACTGGGTGGTGGAGTGTGTAGGGCATGTTCATATGTATCATTGTATAAATATTTAAGCGATTGGCAAAAGTATTGAGAAGTTATTGTAGGATTGAGAAACGTGCACGTAGATTTGTCCCAAAGTGCCAAGCAAACATTTAAAGTGGAAAAGGTCAAGGCCAAAGGTCAAGGCCAAAGGTCAATGTCGAAGTACTGGGTGGTGGAGTGTGTAGGGCATGTTCATATGTATCATGTGTATAAATATTTAAGTGATTGGCAAAAGTATTGAGAAGTTATTGTAGGATTGAGAAATGTGCACGTAGATTTGTCCCAAAGTGCCAAGCAAACATTTAAAGTGGAAAAGGTCAAGGCCAAAGGTCAAGGTCGAAGTACTGGGGGGTGGAGTGTGTAAGGGATGTTCATATGTATCACGTGTATAAATATTGACATAATATGTGAAGCCATGTAGAAGTTACTAAAGAATATAATATCGGGACGTACGGACGGGACGGACGTACGGACGGACGCTGGTAACACTAACACTGACGGTGTTTGCGGAATTTGACGTGAGAGGGCGGATTTTTTTAGCATATATTTTTTGTTTCACAGGTTCGTCTCTGATTTTTATGCCCCCGCTACCGAAAGGTACGGGGGAATAAAAATCAGAGACGAACCTGTCAAACAAAAAATATATGCTAAAAAAATCCGCCCTCTCACGTCAAATTCCGCAAACACCGTGTCTGAGAACCAAAATTCTTTTTTTATGGCCTAACAGAAATCTTTGTAGACAATTGTTAAAAGCAAATTCTGAAAGAAATTGCGTATATACAACTTTCTGAGCAAGTTCTGACTTCCCTATTCTTTACTCAAAACTAGGCAGACAGCTCAGTCTCGACCAATCAAACATCTCGATTTTGAATATGATCTTGGTGTATATGCTCAGTTTGATAATCACGGTCAGTGGTTGTGCTGAAATACTCACCTCAGGAGAAACTGTTACAGCAGCAGCAATATGAAATGAAACAACAAGCATCAGGGCCCGGTTGCTCAAAGCTTCTGTTAGCTTAACAGACGGTTAAATCCTTAGCATTGCTAAGGATTTAACAGTCTGTTAAGCTAACAGAGGTTTTGAGCAACCGGGCCCTGACAATGGTAGGTATGCAGGGCTCCAGATAAGTTTTGTATCTAAAAGAGTATTATACACCCATACATGTGTTTCAAATTCAACGCATATTTTACGTTTACAAATGTATTATTGATTTTCTTCCTAATTAAATAGGTAACAAATGATGAAAAATAAAACAAATTAAAAAAATTACTTATTTGAGCTGCAACAAGAGTGCCGAAAGTCACAATATACGCACATCGAGGCAAGGTCAGTTAAACAAGGGGAGATAACTCACTGAAAATTAATAGGGTTCTTGCCGTGATAAACATGTATATTGAATTTGGTCACGATCAGTCAAGTAGAACTGGAGTCATTGCGTGGACAAAGATAGTCAGAAAATTAAAAATAGCCGCAAAGGGGAGATAAGTCATCGGAAATAGACTTCTTCGTCTTGCCGTGATAAGCATGTATACCGAATTTGGTTACGATCGGTGAAGTAGAACTTGAGTTATTGCGTGGACAAGGATACAGAGTGTGACAATTAACTAGATGGCCGCGGCCTGCATGTCGCGCCTTGTGACGAGGCATGGACATTAAAAAAAAAGATATAGTATAACAAAAAACTTTAACCAAAAAACTTAAGCAAAAAACTTAACCAAAAACTTTAACCAAAAAACTTAACCAAAAACTTCAAAGTAATTTGACCTTGACATTGGGCACAGGGGCCGCACGGGACGTGGGTAGAATGAAAATATAGATGATGATAAACACCCATGTGAAGTTTCAAGGTAATGGGCAAAGCAGTTGCAGAGATATAGTATAACAAAAAACTTTAACCAAAAAACTTAACCAAAAAACTTAACCAAAAACTTTAACCAAAAAACTTAACCAAAAAGAAAAACTTCAAAGTAATTTGACCTTGACATTGGGCACAGGGGCGCACGGTAAGGGGGGGGGGTAGAATGAAAATATAGATGATGATCAAACACCCATGTGAAGTTTCAAGGTAATGGGCAAAGCAGTTGCAGAGATATAGTATAACGAAAAACTTTAACCAAAAAACTTAACCAAAAAACTTAACCAAAAAACTTAACCAAAAATTTTAACCAAAGAACTCAACCAAAAACTTTAACCAAAAAACTTAACCAAACAACTTAACCAAAAACTTTAACCGGACACACGTATGTACGTACGTACGTACGTACGTACGTACGCCAAAGTGCCGACTATATCGCGCTTTCCGCAAGCGGGCGCGATAAAAACTTAACCAAAAACTTTAACCAAAAAACTTAACCAAAAACTTCAAAGTAATTTGACCTTGACATTGGGCACAGGGGCCGCACGGAAGGGGGGTAGAATGAAAATATAGATGATGATAAACACCCATGTGAAGTTTCAAGGTAATGGGCAAAGCAGTTGCAGAGATATGGTATAACGAAAAACTTTAACCAAAAAACTTAACCAAAAACTTCAAAGTAATTTGACCTTGACATTGGGCACAGGGGCCGCACGGGAGGGGGGTAGAATGAAAATATAGATGATGATAAACACCCATGTGAAGTTTCAAGGTTTTGGGCAAAGCAATTGCAGAGATATAGTATAACAAAAACTTTAACCAAAAAACTTAACCAAAAAACTTAACCAAAAACTTTAACCATAAAACTTAACCAAAAACTTTAACCAAAGAATTTAACCAAAAACTTCAAAGTAATTTGACCTTGACATTGGGCACAGGGGCCGCACGGGAGGGGGTAGAATGAAAATATAGATGATGATAAACACCCATATGAAGTTTCAAGGTAATGGGCAAAGCAGTTGCAGAGATATAGTATAACGAAAAACTTTAACCAAAAAAACTTAACCAAAAACTTTAAACCAAAAACTTTAAAAACTTAACCAAAAAACTTAACCAAAACTTCAAAGTAATTTGACCTTGACATTGGGCACAGGGGCCGCACGGAAGTGGGGAGAATGAAAATATAGATGATGATAAACACCCATGTGAAGTTTCAAGGTAATGGGCAAAGCAATTGCAGAGATATAGTATAACAAAAAACTTTAACCAAAAAACTTAACCAAAAAACTTAACCAAAAACTTTAACCAAAAAACTTAACCAAAAAACTTAACCAAAAACTTTAACCAAAGAACTTAACCAAAAACTTCAAAGTAATTTGACCTTGACATTGGGCACAGGGGCCGCACGGGAGGGGGTAGAATGAAAATATAGATGATGATAAACACCCATATGAAGTTTCAAGGTAATGGGCAAAGCAGTTGCAGAGATATAGTATAACGAAAAACTTTAACCAAAAAACTTAACCAAAAACCTTAACCAAAAACTTTAACCAAAAAACTAAAAAACTTAAAACCAAAAACTAAAAACTTTAACCAAAGAACTTAACCAAAAACTTCAAAGTAATTTGACTTTAACATTGGGCACAGGGGCCGCACAGGAGGGGGTAGAATGAAAATATAGATGATGATAAACACCCATATGAAGTTTCAAGGTAATGGGCAAAGCAGTTGCAGAGATATAGTATAACGAAAAACTTTAACCAAAAACTTTAACCAAAAAACTTAACCAAAAAACTTAACCAAAAACTTTAACCAAAAAACTTAACCAAAAACTTTCAAACAACTTAACCCAAAAACTTAACCAAAAATTTTAACCAAAGAACTTAACCAAAAACTTTAACCAAAAAACTTAACCAAACAACTTAACCAAAAACTTTAACCGGACACACGTACGTACGTACGTACGCCAAACGACCGTATATATCGCGCTTTCCGCAAGCGGGCGCGACAAAAATGACCAGCAAGGGGAAAGTTTTAAAAATCAATAGGCTTCTTCGTCTTGCCGTGATAAACATGTATACCAAATTTGGCTACGAGCGGTGAAGTAGAATTTGAGTTATTGCGTGGACAAGGATACAGAGTGCGAAAAATAAAAATAGAAGAACTCTAGTCATTGGGTGGACAAGATGAATACATAATACGTCCGTTTTTTTCAAACGGGCGTATAAAAAGCAAACACTGTTTGCTTTTTGCAGCTTAACTAAGTAAATTTTCAACTTTATTACAGTATTACTCAATTTGAAAAGCAATGCGTATTTTCGCATTGCTTTGAGTATTTTGTACTCCAACTTTTGATATTAATCAATGCACATTGTTAAAATAAGTGCGTAAAATACATTGCAAAGTATACTTTCCTAGCAAAGTATACTTTGAGGTAGAAATTTTCAATTTTAAGATAAATGTATTAATTTGTATTATACTGAATTTATTACATTATCACAGCCATTTTGGCTGTGATAATGTAATAAATTCAGTATAATAATTCTGCATACTTTCAATCATCAAATATATGCAGTTGTTAGTTCTATATGAAATAATACATTGTGGGAAAAATAAATGATTACTCCCTCAAAGTATACTTTGCTAGAATTGTATACTTTGCAATGTTGGTGAAATCGGCTACTGGTGAGTATTGTGTTAAAGTATATATCTCATAAGACCCATTTCTCCAGTCAGCGCCACAAATATGCCTCGAGATGGTGAATCATGAAAAATATCCTCAAAATGTTCCAAGTAGCTTACAACAGTAGTTGAACATAAACCAACAAGCAAATCCACGTACAATACAGCATTTCACACCATATTGATTCCCTCCACAACTAGAGTGGGTATATCCGAGTGGTCACATTGTCCGGTTGGACGTGTGGCGTAAGAACAATTGGCTATTGTGTCTTAGGTGGATTTATCTCCAAGCCTAAATTCTCCAGCTACCCTGGCTAGAAGGTGGAACGCTGTATTGTACATGTATTGTTTTTGCTAATGAGAATTTAGGGTTACAGGGATCCTCTAGATTATCGGACAAAAATGGCTGTTTTTTTATGATATTTTTCTTAAAATAGCAGCTACGGGCATAAAATTTTCACAGAACAATCGTCGGTTCTTGCTTTCTGATCGCATGCGAACTATTGAGCAAACTGTGCCATCTTTCTCACTTAAAATTGGGTCAGATCATCAGTCGTAAGATTGCCCCAAAATTAACATCGACAATCAATTATCCGGACAAATGTATAACCGTCTTATAACGTGTATTCTCACCTTAAAATCATAATTTTATCGCCTGAAAACCAGTATAAACAGCATTGTGTTGTTTTGCAGAAAAAACAATCAACATTCGCTTCTTGGAAAACATCGTATTTATAGAATTTATTGTATTTATAGAACAACTCTGCAATGACGTAATGGGCGCACTCGATTGAGTCTTTCATAATTTGGTGGAAAATCTGCAGTAATGATCGTTTCGTACACTGGTGTTTTCGCACCTGTCGATTTTACCCACGAATTAATATGGGTGCGAAATGGTGTGTAATGGCTTGGGTCCGAAATGGCTTGGGGCGATTTGGCCTTGAAACAATTATTATTTGTTTTTGAATAAGTAGCTCTTCGTTTCTTTTTCTATTCAGGATACATTTTCGCATTCCTTCCTATTTGCTCTGTATTGTACATTGTGTATTAAACAGTCTGAAAAATGATATTGGAGGAATGCATCGTATCGTCTGCATACTTCACACAACAGAGTATTGAAAAACTCTATAGGAGCCTCAAATTATGCGCATGCGCAGTGACATTTACAAGCCCCCGCGCGACGTTTGACGTTGTAAACAACTTGTGGACATAGTTGGGGGAATGTTTTCAGCAAATTTTACTAAAATGTTTACCTTGGCGATATATTATTCACACTGGCATGGAAACAGCAAGCACCTGAGTGACTTAGATGTGTGCGTTGCAAAATCGGATCAAATGAATGCGTTTAATTAACAGCTATTTTGATTTGTCCGATAAATTGATTGTCCGGATAATTGGTAGGACCCCTGTAGAGATAAAACTCTGCACAAATAAAGAACATTTTCTTTATCTGCAAAAATAAAGAAAATCAATTTTCCAGAGTTTTATCGCGGTGTAGTGCGCATCGCACTACACCGTGATAAAAATCTGGAAAATTGATTTTCTTTATGTGTGCAGAGTTTTATCTCTAAGCCTAAATTCTCATACTGTACATACACAGGTTATCGAGACACCAGCGAGAACAGAAGCCGACTTCACGTTTCAGGTAGTCGGCGTCCATCCACCACTGCTCCAGGATCTCGAGGGGGTTCGGTTTCATGGCCTGTAACACCTTACAGATCGTCGCCTTGTTCTCACCTACAACACACATGGTCATCTTGTTGTTGTTGTTGTTATTGTTAGTCAGTCTGTTTCCAGTAACATTCCGACCGACATTCCGAGGTTATAAAACCTTTCTTGTACTTAACTCAGAGCCTTAAGCACACACATATATTTTTCCAACAATGCGATATACATAAACGCTGTTGTTTTAATGTGTTTATGATGAAAAAATATTGTTTGATTTGAATCTAAATTTTAAGTATTTATTAAATTACCAAGGAGACAATTCTAATGAAATGCCAAGACATGTTTTCATTTCGAAGCAAACTATTCAATAATTGCGGTCTGTTGATGTGTAAACAGTAGTGTGATTTTATTTTACCCAATTAAAATTTTGAAATAACCAAATTGCTTCAGAAATGATGGAGTAACAATACTCAACTACAAATTCCATATCTGGAGCCCTGGAATACAAAATAAATAAACTTACTCGTCTGTGAAAACTTCTCTAAAGCAACAATGGAATGTAGAACAATCACCGGGGGAGACGATTTCTTCTGAAAACACACATCACCACATTCATGTATAAAATATGAATACAAGTATAAAACCATTCAAATATATGGCTTTCAAATGCGGCTGATGGGACTTGTGACCAGTGTAGCTCCTGATCAATTAGCACACTCATGTAGTCTGGTAACGATCTATATATATATCTATACATGACGGGTGCTCCGTAGATGAAAAGTCGAACAGTGCAGATCCTGATCAGACTGTGCGGATGCACAGGCTGATCTGGATCTACACTGGTCACACATATACAGACACATATCCATTCAATCAGCCGGTTCCTGATCTGCTAGCTCACTCATATAGCCTGATAACAATCTCTATAGCTTGTTAGAAGCATACCGGGTGTTTCATTAATGAAATGGCGAACAGTGTAGATCCTGATCAGACTGTACGGATGCACAGGCTGATCTGAATCTGCACTGGTCGCAAAACACATAAGCCTCAATTCTCTAGTCACAGCCACATATGGGTCACAGGCAGACAGATAGCGTTTCGACCAAGTATAACTAAAGAACTGTGCATCGGCACAATCTGATCTGGGGCTAAGAGTATGACCAAGTACAGAGCTCCAGATAAGGTGTGTATTTGCTTAAATACCCAATTAAAATTGCCAAAAACCCAATTGAAATCAGAAGTAGTGAGTATCAAAAAGCAATGAAAACAAGAGTGCCGCAAGTCACAAAATACGCCCGTCGAATATGGGCCAGACAGCGAAGATGCAGAAATGTGAAGCTGTCACCAAGGCAAGAAACATTAATGAGAATTTGAAAGTCTATAGCATTATTTCTTCATCTCGTTGTGCTAAACATGTATACTAATTTAGGCAGAGATAGAAAAGTAGAGTGTAAAGTAGAAATGATAGGGAATTGGATACAATAATGTAGAAAAAATGGCTAAGTTAAAAAGATGATATTTTTGTTAAAAAATATGTTTTCGGCATAAAAACACCAAGGTGCACATCTTCAATATGTGTAGAAGACGTGTGTATAGTTTCAGACCGATCGACTGAACAGTTTCGGAGGAGTTGTGTACACAAACTCTGTACCCTATATAGAATTGGATACAATAATGTAAAAAAAAGTAGAGTGTAAAGTAGAAATGATAGGGAATTGGATACAATAATGTAGAAAAAATGGCTAAGTTAAAAAGGTGATATTTTTTTTTTTTTTTTTTTTTTTAAAAACACAAAGGTGCACATCTTCAATATGTGTAGAAGACGTATGTATAGTTTCAAAACGATCGACTGAACGGTTTCGGAGGAGTTGTGTACACAAACTCTGTACCGTATATAGAACTGTATAGAAAAATGTAGAAAAAATGGCTAAGTTAAAAAGGTGATATTTTTGTTAAAAAATATTTTTTCGGCATAAAAACACCAAGGTGCACATCTTAAATATGTGTAGAAGACGTGTGTATAGTTTCAGATCGATCGACTGAACGGTTTCGGAGGAGTTGTGTACACAAACTCTGTACCGTATATAGAACTGTATAGAAAAATGTAGAAACAAGATCATATACCGGTAATAAAATGGAGTATGAATGCAATGAGTAAACCACTATTACATTTTTTTAAAGAGCTGAGCTTCTTACCGTGATATAATTTGTGATTGGATCCTTCTGCTAAACAAACAAGGAAGCATAGCGAAACAAGAAATGCGTCTGTCGAACGCGGATGCCACCTGCAGCATATTTGAGAAACTGTGACAAATTGGTTAACCAAAAAGTGTGACGGACGGACGGACGGACGGACGGACGAACAGACAGACAGACGGACAGACGGACAGACGGACGGTCCAAACACTATATGCCACCCGTTTCTTCGAAACCCGGAGTTAAAAAGGTGATATTTTTGTTAAAAAATATTTTTTCGGCATAAAAACACCAAGGTGCACATCTTCAAAATATGTGTAGAAGACGTGTGTATAGTTTCAGATCGATCGACTGAACAGTTTTGGAGGAGTTGTGTACACGAACTATGCGCTTTTTCTTCAGTCGCCCGCCCGCCGTGCGGTAAAACATAATACGTACCGTTTTTTAAAAACGGTCGTATAAAAATATGGTACTTTGATCATGCTGCAGAAAACAATAAACAGGCCACAAATATAGCATATTTTCCCATGAAAACATATCTTGGTATTTCATTAGAATTGTCTCCAAGGAGACAATTCTAATGAAATGCCAAGACATCTTTTCATTTAGAAGCAAACTATTCAATAATTGCGGTCTGCTGAAATGCCAAGACATCTTTTCATTTAGAAGCAAACTATTCAATAATTGCGGTCTGCTGATGTGTAAACAGTAGTGTGATTTTATTTTACCCAATTAAAATTTTGAAATACCCAATTGCTTCAAAAATGATGGAGTGACAATACTCAATTACTAATTCCTTATCTGGAGCCTTGCAAGTATAAGAGTAATATATAGAAGATATTCATATTTTGGCAACGAATATGACATATATGTTCATCGAGTGGTGTGAAATGTCCATATTTCACGAGTGCCGTTAGGCATAAGTGAAATATGGACATTTCACACCACGAGATGAACATATATGTCATATTCGTTGCAAAAATATGAATATTCTATTTATTATATACCGCTCAATGGAAATTAGCAGTTTTTTAGACTATACGGTAATGAATGTGTCTTTGTAGCCTATTTGCGCTGCAGTGCGCGTTATGAATATAGATAGCGGAAGTAGTCATATTTTCACCGGAAGTTGTTTATTTCATCGATGAGAACATAGAACTTTTATTTACATCATATAACAATGTATTTCATGGGTAGGCATATAAGAAAATAAAAATATTGCTAACTGTATGACTTTACGGTGCGAGAGTACTCACCAGGTTATGGACCAAGTAATCCAGCAGGTCGGTAGACAATAGGGCTATACTGTTCGGTCCTGAAACAATACACAATGGATCACGGTACAGGTAGTCAATAAACAATACCTACCACCTTCACATAAAAAACAAGGCAAACTTGCAAAATCTTATGTCCAACAAGTGGCGAACAATCATTGTCATACAGCAGATAAGTTTGTTTGTTCGATCCCATATTAACCTGCTGCATTGGGGGGAAAATCCCAAAATCAGAACGGAATATTTACATCGAGAACAAATATATTTAGCCCTGAAATTAGAATATCCTGACCTGGTGCCAGGTCCATACCACACCAAGTCACTTGGCCCCTTCCCCTAAAATAGGATTACGAATATCGTAATATTCACATAAGGGGTATAACCAGATTCAACTGTCACATACAAAATGCAAAAGACGTATGTGAGGGCCAAACCAGGTCTCCAGTCGGGATTCCAGTAAGGATGAACCCTGATCGTTAAATTACCCATCGCGTGCTCCCACCTGCCACCCACATAGCGCAGATAAGATTCTCGCGTTTTGATCGGTCAGCTTGATGGATAATATGAGCCCATTTTACCCACAGGTAAAATCACAGGTTGAAGTAACGGACCGAGGTCTATAAATACATTAAATATGCCTAAAAGCATCAATAAATGAAAAAACAAAAAAGCTAAAAAAAACTCCATATGGAGTATATATGGAGGGAGTATAAACAATTTTTTTAGCTTTTTTGTCATTTATTGATGCTTTTAGGCATATTTAATGTATTTATAGACCTCGGTCCGATTACTTCAACCTGTGATTTTACCTATCAAGCCCGTCAAAATGGTGGCGGGTCGAGGCGGAGTCGAAAACGAAAACAATTGGAAATTACCACCGAAACAAAGCCACAGGGAATGGCAATGATCTAAGATACCAAAAGTTAACTTTCGAAAATCAGCCAAGTTATTAACAAATTTCTACTTGTTTATGTCAGGATGACGTCAGGTGATATTTGCAACGTCATGACGTCGGGCGTCATTTTTTCGATGACGGTAAACATGCACCAAACTAAATTCTGGAGAAACATAAAGAATCCGCGCTATGACAAATACGTTATTCTGATTCTACAAAGTCAACATGGTGTCATATTGACCGTCTGAAGCTATATTCCCCCTCAGCGGCACCTCAGGGTGAATATAGAATCAAACGG
The DNA here is from genome assembly GCA_029237695.1 of Conchocele bisecta. Taxonomy (NCBI): domain Eukaryota; kingdom Metazoa; phylum Mollusca; class Bivalvia; order Lucinida; family Thyasiridae; genus Conchocele; species Conchocele bisecta. The sequence goes on from CM055265.1 coordinate 17,883,217, forward strand.
TGCAATAGGACACCGTATTATACCTCATCGTAAATTTGACGCTTTGCATTGGTCAATTCCCTACCACGTGGTATAATGCAATTGGCCATGTGTACCCTGAGGGCAATAATGCCATGACATAATATAATTATGGACCGTTTCGCCCGAAGATACCCGTAGTCTGGTCACGGAAACTACCGAACATTAATTGGAGTACCTTGTAGCTTATCGCGCATCGAAACCGAAAGTACCGAATGAGATGAAAGCAGACGCTGACTGGTACCCCGTTTTATTACCCCTATAACACTAAAGCATTGTAAACCGGGCACCAGCTGCGTAGATGTAAACAAAGATGGCGGAAGCCAGTGGAAACAAACGTTTTGCAGATGTTGCATTGTGTGCAATGTGAAATGTTAGTTATATTCGGTATAATAAAGTAAATGGTGCCCTTGGTTGAGGGGGATATTGTGGATAATGTTCCCTCAGGGAGATAATCCCCAATATCCCCCTCAACCAAGGGCACCATTTATATAATATTGACAGTGTATAATCACAATAACTTATATTATCCTACAAGTTTGTTGGGTGAGTTATAACTTTGATATAGTAAACAAGGTGAAATTGTAAACATGTTTAGACAATCCACCACCCAGACCTACTACAGGGATGCTACATATATTTATTTACCTGCGAGTTTCTCCGCGAGACACCCCAGTAGGACACAGACGTTCCTCTGGCAGCAGCAGTCGCTGTAGATGGGCGTGATGCCCGTCCGGGACAGACCCAGGGTCAGTCGCAGCTCAATGATCGCCTCCTACACATACACAAACAAGTTCGTCCGCAAATCAAGGTGAAAGCAACTGCATGCACTAATCTTGCTAATACAGTCGACACTCGTATACTCCGAAGTCCAGGGGGCCGTTTCACTAAACTTCTTACGACTAAAATGTTCGTAAGCGCAAATTTAGAATCGTCTGCAAATTTCAATTGATGGATTTACATTTATTGAGCATAGGCTGCATATGCAGCCGATGCTCAATAAATGTAAATCCAACAATTATTTACAAGAAAACATTGCTAATGTGAAATTTACAGACTATCATAAGTTTGCACTTATAAACATTTTAGTCGTAGGAAGTTTAGTGAAACGGCCCCCTGGGGACTGAGGAAAATACTCGAGTTAACGAAAATTTGAGTTAACACGAGTTGTTATATAGGAAAACATGTATACACTTGGGACCAAGACATTGACTTTGAGTTATCAGTAGTTTGAGAGTATGAGGTAACAAGTGTAGACTGTATTTGTCAATGTCTTTAATTCAGAATACTTGAATATTGTACTTGAAGTCAAGCAGCTTGATTTTGTAAAACAGAAACCCTAAACTGGACATTATATTGGATAAATATCACTCGCTTTCTGCAGGTGGCTTCAACACGAACAGACTATCTTGAAAATTTAACGGGTAAGTCAGATAATGTAGAAAAATTTTGAATTCTCATAATTTTGATATGCGGTAAGCAATGACATCTTCTTGCCGAGGGGACCCTACTTTGGACCAAGATTTGAAAGGGGTGTGAGATCATCGTACCCCGTAAACAATATTGATTCCTACATTCCATTTCCTTGATTGTAGTAATTTTAAACTGTGTAGCCCTCGCACACCCACCCCCTGGCTACGTCATTGGGTAAGGCAAAAATTATTTCATACAACCCAAGTGGATATGAATGTCTCAGTGCTCCAGATAAGCTTTGTGTCTAAAGAGTATTGTACCCCCTGATTTCGCATTCAATGCGCATCTTATTTTTACAAATGAATTACCGATTTTCTTTAAAATTGCACTTATTTGCAGCTGAACTAAGTACATTTTCAACTTTATTACAGTATTTTCGCTACTCCATTTGAAAATCAATGCGTATTTTCACCTTGCTGTGAGTATTTTGTACTCCCACTGTTGAAAATCAATGCATATTCAGCTAAAATAAATGTGTAAAATACGCCAATACGCACCTTATCTGGAGCTCTGTAGCCTATTTCATCCACATTGCAAAGTATACTTTAGTAGCAAAGTATACTTTGAGGGAGAAATTTTCAATTTTTTTCAATTTTTTAAAAATTTATTAATTTTTATTATACTGAATTTATTACATTATCACAGCCATTTAATGGCTGTGATAATGTAATAAATTCAGTATAATAATTCTGCATACTTTTAATCATGAAATATATGCATTTGTTAGTTCTATATGAAATAATACATTTCAGGAAAAATAAATGATTACTCCCTCAAAGTATACTTTGCTAGTAAAGTATACTTTGCAATGTTGATGAAATAGGCCCCTGATGTCTGCATGAGCGCCTATCAGAATTAGACTGGGCCATACGTTACCTTTGTAGGAAGTGGGCACTCGTCGAGCAGCAGCGTAATGACCGCCGGCCCCAGTGGGTCCTTCATGGGGATGGCCTGGATCAGGGACTTGGCCACGTCAAGCCAGCCTTGCTCAGACTCGGCGATCTTGTGTAGCTGGATCATAGCCTGTGGTGGCTCTTGCTCACTGGAACAGTGGACATCGATAGGCTTGGCAACATAGGTCTTAAGGTAATCAAGAAAGGATTCCTAGTGACTGAATGGCGGACATCCTATGTTCTGATCAGACGGTGCGTGTGCACAGATGAGACATCGTAACATCCATGGCTTTCTTGTTTTTGCAGAAGATAAGTTTTTCTTAAAATTGGTAGTAAAGGTTGCGCTAAATTTTAATTTTATACATTACATGTATATTAGAAAGAAAGAATTGAGCAATAAACTGAAAATTCGCGTCGAGTTTAACCAGATCTGAAACATATAGTTGTGCGGGAAACTGGGCCCATGCTATAACGGTCTACAAATATGCTGCCGACCATCTGCATGTAAATAAAACATGTAGCTTACACAGAGATTTCACCTGTAAATGGTGGTCGATAGCAGTTAATGTGGACAGTTATCTGTAAACTGTGTCAAAGAAAATATTATAGGTCAAAATAACGGAACATAAAAAACACATATCAATAACAGACAAACATTTTTATATGTGATATCAGCAGCAAAATAATAAAAGCAAATTACCCTATCGCCATTATTGTTAATGAAAACATAACATAAGATGTGCCCGTTTCAAATAACAAGAGCTGTAGGAGAACAGCATAGCTCGACTACGAGGGTTGTCGATGTACACATAGCTTGACAAAGAAGGTGGCTGCGGCCTGCATAAAAACCTTAACCAAGGTTGACTAAAAACCTTAACCAAGGGAAATTAAGTAAGTAATTCAAGGTTAAATGTAGGTCAATGTCAGATATAGGTCAGGGGTTATTGATGTACATCACTAGATGAAGTTTTCCAAGTATGGTTTCTGTAGGTCCAGGAGTATTCCATATACAAGCTTGACTAAAAACCATAACCAAGGGGAAATAACTAAGTAATCCAAGGATAAAAGTAGGTCAAGGTCAAATATAGGTCAGGGATTATTGATGTACATCACTAGGAGATGAAGTTGTCCAAGTATGGTTGATGTAGGCCCAGGAGTATTCCATATACAAGCTTGACTATAAACATTAACCAAGTAATTTAAGGTTAAATGTAGGTGAAGGTAAAATAAAGGTCAGGGGTTATTAATGTACATCCCTATGAGAAAAAGTTATCCAATTATGGTGTCTGGATGCACAATAGTATTCCATGTACAAGCTTGACTAAAAACCTTAACCAAGGTTGACTAAAAACCTTAACCAAGGGGGATTAATTAATTAATTCAAGGTTAAATGTAGGTCAAGGTGAAATATAGGTCAGGGGTTGTTGATGTACATCACTAGGAGATGAAGTTGTCCAAGTATGGTTGGTGTAGGGCCAGGAGTATTCCATATACAAGCTTGACTAAAAACCTTAACCAAAGAGAATTAACTAAGTAATTGAAGAGGAAATGTAGGTCAAGGTCAAATATAGATCAGGGGTTATTGATGTACATCCCTATGAGAAAAGGTTGTCCAAGTATGGTGTCTGTATGCACAATAGTATTACATGTACAAGCTTGACTAAAAACCTTAACCAAGGTTGACTAAAAACCTTAACCAAGGGGAATTAACTAAGTAATTCAAGAGGAAATGTAGGTCAAGGTCAAATATAGATCAGGGGTTATTGATGTACATCACTAGGAGATGAAGTTGTGCAAGTATAGTGGGTGTAGGGCCAGTAGTATTCCATATACAAGGTTGATTAAAAACCTTAATCAAGGCGTGACGGTGACGCCGACGCCGGGGTGACAACATTAAGCTCTACTTATTCTTCGAATAGTCGAGCTAAAAATGGTGGATTTCGGTTATACGACTGTTAGTACGGCAGTCTAACGTTCATCCAATACATTCTCAGACAGGATACATGACAAATCGAAGACTGTTTCGTTTTTTTCACACACATACGCCCGATTATAGATATATTCTGTTCGTTAGATAATTAGATAATAACCTAACATGGCGGTCTGACAAACGTCGATAATTGGAAATCTCGGCTGAAATTACATCAGCTAAGTTCACGACGTCATATCTTGTGACGTTGTCAGACTCCCGAAGACAGGTTTTCTCGCGATGCGGCTCATATAATTATGCAAGTACGGAGGTTCTACGTGGGTATACCAGTAGTAAGTGAGAAACAGATTTAAACGCGAAAACAAATGTTGAAAATGACTAAGTTGATTACGCGAAAAAATATGTAAAGGTAAAAAATAAGGTCACATGTTGGATAGTGGAATGTGGTGGGCACTAGGTGGTACAGTAAGTGTGAAATAGACATAAACACGAAAATTTAACATTGAAAATGGCGAAATCGATAACGCAGAACAAAATAGATCAAGGTAAAAAAAAGTCACATGTTGGATAGTTGTATGTGGTGGGCACCCATTGGTTATGAAGTTGTGTAAGTATAGTGGTCCTCGGTGGTACAGTAACAGAGAAATGAACCTAAACATGAAAACTTAACATTGAAAATGGCCAAGTCGATTGTGCGGAAAAAAGGTAAAAAAAAGAGGTCACATGTTGGACAGTGGTATGTGATGGTTATGAAGTTGTGCAGAAATGGACAAAACACGAAAACTTAACATTGGACTAGGACGCCGCCGCCCGCCCGGCTTTTGCAATCCAATAGCTGGGATTTATTTTTTTTAAAAGCTATTGAAGTCATTTGACCATTGACCTTGGGCAGGCAGGCCACATGGAATAAATCAATCAGACTATGGGTTGCAGAGATAATATGTACAATTGTACAGTATTGTGTTACGGACAGCCGGACGGAAAAGCGAAATTAATTCATATCCTTTGAATGTATTCGAACTTGGTTCAAATCTTACTTGTCAATGAGTGTGCGTATCACAGACAGCGTCTCCAGCACCAGAGTACGCACTGTCTTCGTGCTGCCGCTCACTCGCTTGTTTATCGGCCTTCCCAGCATGCTCTGGCTGCCCTGGTACCCCGACGATGACCGGCTCCCAGCCTCCGACCGGTAATAATCTGTCTGGTCCCCATCCTCAATAGACAAGCGGCCTCGACTGGGCCCATTCTCGTCACCTTCGTGATTCAATTTCTCCTTGCATATACAACTGCCCATGCTGGGTGTGGCTGCATGAATAACGGTACAAAGACGACTGGCTCTAAACGTGCTACATAATTCCCGTGTAACAATGCCCAGCAACCAGAAACTTACAATCATTACTACATATTACTGCTAACTTGTGCTAAGTCACACTGTGATAGAAACTATGATGAGTGTATATATAATTTATTCTCATGTTTATGTTAGTTACAATAAATCACCATCACAAACCACTGGTTCAGTATGTTGTCTGCTGAAACAACGGCATCCTCATCACATCTTCACATCCAACATAGCACTGATAGCATCATCCTGAAGAAGAAAATAAAGTAGTGAAATTCAGATTAACAGAAGTAACTACAGAACTCCAGTAGCCTATTTCATCAACATTGCAAAGTATACTTTAGTAGCAAAGTATACTTTGAGGGAGAAATTTCCAATTTTAGGAAAAATTTATTAATTTTTATTATACTGAATTTATTACATTATCACAGCCATTTTGGCTGTGATAATGTAATAAATTCAGTATAATAATTCTGCATACTTTTAATCATCAAATATATGCAGTAGTTAGTTCTATATGAAATAATGCATTTCAGGAAAAATAAATGATTGCTCCCTCAAAGTATACTTTGCTAGAAAAGTATACTTTGCAATGTTGGTGAAATCTGCTACTGATAAGGGGCGTATACTATTGGCATATTTTACACACTTATTTCAGCTGAATGCGCATTGACAGTGGGAGTACAAAATACTCACAGCAATGTGAAAATACGCATTGATTTTCAAATAGAGTAGTGCAAATACTGAAATATAGTTGAACATTTTATTACAGTATAAATAAGTGAATAAGAAAGAATACACTCATGTTTATGTTTAAATTTGTTTTATGTTTTGATCAATTGTTCCTGATTCAATAATGAAGAAAATAAATAATCTATTTGTAACTAGATTTGTCAGTAAGCGAAGCTTACGGAATACCCCACGCGTGGGCCCATGTCCCCCTAAATATGTAAGGAAATAGAAGTTATAACATATTTCTCTGATGTTAAGTTTTGTAAAGAGACTAAGTATTTGACCTTGACCTTGGGATCAGCAAGGGTTGGACGGTCGTGGATTTGGCACAGCACGGTAGTAGAGCCTGAATATGTATTAAATGATTAAACAAGAAATTGGTCACACTGACAATTGTCTCAAACTTTAAAACAAAATCTTTAGCACAAGTTTCTAAGTCATTTGCACTTGAAAATAGGGGCCGCATGAGTGGGCAATAGAATGACAATATGGATGATGACAAGTATATGAAGTTTCAAGACAATCCAACATGAGTGGGCAATAGAATGACAATATGGATGATGACAAGTATATGAAGTTTCAAGACAATCCAACATGAGTGGGCAATATAATGCCAATATGGATGATGATAAGTATATGAAGTGTCAAGACAATCCAACATGAGTGGGCAATATAATGCCAATATGGATGATGACAAGTATATGAAGTTTCAAGACAATCCAACATGAGTGGGCAATAGAATGCCAATATGGATGATGACAAGTATATGAAGTTTCAAGACAATCCAACATGAGTGGGCAATAGAATGCCAATATGGATGATGACAAGTATATGAAGTTTCAAGACAATCCAACATGAGTGGGCAATAGAATGACAATATGGATGATGACAAGTATATGAAGTTTCAAGACAATCCAACATGAGTGGGCAATAGAATGCCAATATGGATGATGACAAGTATATGAAGTTTCAAGACAATCCAACATGTGTAACAAAGATAGTAGGTAGCCAAAAAACTTTAACATAAATTTTAGACAGACAGACAAACAGAGAGGCAACTATAATATTATGTACCAAGAAAAAGATTTGGGGGTAAATAATAAATTGCTATTTGAAACTAGATTGGTCAGTAAGCAAGGCTTACGGAATACCCCCAGCGTGGGCACATGTACCCCTAAATATGTACAATGGTGTCGGCTAATTCTGCGCAAAAAGGCCATTCATTCCTATAGTGTAAACAAGAATGGTGAACTGTACACTGGATCAGCATAGCAAACTTGGTATTAAACTTGAAGCAGAACTATCCAGTGACATCATGGCAGGTTAGTTTCTTAGTTGAACAGTTAATTTAGTAAATAAGACAGCTATTCCATCAGCAGGGTCTGAGGATTTTACACATTTTGACTATATTCAGTATAAGTTTTTATCAAACTATCGGAATGTGATAACATTGTGCCACAGTGATGCAATTAATGGATGAGTGAGTGATAATGAGTGAGTGAATAGGGTTTAACGTCCGTACTTTTCCGCTTTTCTGACATAGAGGTACAAGCTTCAGGAAGTCTACACGCAGACGGGTCAACGGGGTCGTCGTGCCCGTATCCACCTGTCCGAGGGGGTAAATCCCAACTTCAGAACTCAATATTTACAATCAAAATATATATTCAGTCCTGAAATTTAGAACAACCTGATCTGGTGCCAGGCCCTCGCCACACCAGCATCATTTATCCCATCCCCTAAAAGTAATAGGATTAGCGCTAATCTTACTTTTATATATGGGGCATAGCCTGACTCAACTCTCACGTACAAGAAAGCCAAAAATGTACATGAGGGCCAAATCCGGTATAGTGGGTACCGAAAGTATGAACCCAATCGTTAAGCCAGTTTAGTCGCCTTTTACGACAAGCAATGGCTACTGCAGCACTATTCTCAGGATCAGTTGATCCCGCCCCGGTGCCTGCACGGGGCTGGCCAATATGGATGATGACAAGTATATGAAGTTTCAAGACAATCCAACTGAGTGGGCAATCGATGACAATTTATGAGATGTAATAGAAGTGTAAGACAACCAACAGAGTGGGAATCTAATGCCATATGGATGATGATAAGTATATGAAGTGTCAAGACAATCCAACATGTGGGTGCCAATATATGTATCAATATAATGGGTCAATATGGATGATGAAAAGTATGAAGTTTCAAGACAATCCAACATTGAGTTGGGCAATAGAATGCCAATATGGATGATGACAAGTATAAATGAAAAAGTTTCAAGACAATCCACATGGTGGGCAATAGAATGCCAATATGGATGATGACAAGTATATGAAGTTTCAAGACAATCCAACATGAGTGGGGCATAGAATGACAATATGGATGATGACAAGTATATGAAGTTTCAAGACAATCCAACATGAGTGGGCAATAGAATGCCAATATGGATGATGACAAGTATATGAAGTTTCAAGACAATCCAACATGTGTAACAAAGATAGTAGGTAGCCAAAAAACTTTAACATAAATTTTAGACAGACAAACAGAGAGGCAACTATAATATTATGTACCAAGAAAAAGATTTGGGGGTAAATAATAAATTGCTATTTGAAACTAGATTGGTCAGTAAGCGAGGCTTACGGAATACCCCCAGCGTGGGCACATGTACCCCTAAATATGTACAATGGTGTCGGCTAATTCTGCGCACCCAAGGCTTTCCAAACAAATATATATGTCATTAACATCCCCATATTTAGTGTACTTTCCTGAACATTCAAGGCAGCTTAACGACGTCTGTGCAGGTAAAACGTCATACCTTCTAACGTCAGTAAGTGACGTAAATTGTATGACATCACATGCGTGTTTGCAACATCACATATTTTTCTGCTAATGCTGCGCATCTGGTAATAATTCCAGCACAAAAATAGTTACACAATTCCCTAACATTTGATTGGTCCGTTGCAAGTCTCCGTCCAAAATTTATATCCCAGTAAACTCCATGCCGAACTACTTTCCGTAACCGTCAGACGCAGTTAAAATAATTCTTAAGAAAACGGAAAATAAACACATTTTCTTGATGAATTTATTTCAAATGCTGGAATTATAAGGAATGAATGGCCTTTTTGTGGAATTTATAGAGGATATAAACTTGGAAAAGTCGCGGGAATACTGGACGAGGCCTTCCGGCCTTTTTCCAAGTTTATACCCCGATAAATTCCACAAAAAGGCCATTCATTCCTATAGTGTAAACAAGAATGGTGAACTGTACACTGGATCAGCATAGCAAACTTGGTATTAAACTTGAAGCAGAACTATCCAGTGACATCATGGCAGGTTAGTTTCTTAGTTGAACAGTTAATTTAGTAAATAAGACAGCTATTCCATCAGCAGGGTCTGAGGATTTTACACATTTTGACTATATTCAGTATAAGTTTTTATCAAACTATCGGAATGTGATAACATTGTGCCACAGTGATGCAATTAATCAGCTTGTTTATTCCGAAATCCACATATTTTATTATGACATACGCAAGGATAAATTTAACGTGAATTGCGCATTAGCCGATGCGCAGAATTAGCCGAAATGACAGTAGCCCCAATTCTCATGGATTCGTGCCTTCTCTTTGATTCGTGCCCCTAGAAAACAAGTGAATAAGCATATTCTAAGAATAGTGTTAATTGAAAATTATTTTAAAAAAGGTATTTTAAGTTGTTTCCCACGGTTTTCTAAGTTACAGTTACATACAATTGTGAATTGTGTTGGCCAGTTACTAGAGCTATAAGCATACAAAAACAATTATTCAAAACTTTTTAAAACAATAAACTATCGTAAAAGTGCTGTGAAACCAGATTTATGTAAAAGTCCTGCTTGTTTCCATGTCGTCCATTTTGTTAACGTATCATCCAGACGCTTGTAGAAAATAGACTGTGACCGTAGACCATCTTACCGTTTGTCTGTCCATAACACTTTGTCCGTTACTCACCAACATCTACCAAACTTTGGATAAATAAACAGCTACAGCTCTACACCAGAAACTGACTTTATAAACTTTGACCTTTGTATGACCTTGACATACCTTTTCCACTTAGACATTTGGATTTCATTGTGCATTTAAATCTCCAGCCCATATAAATCATACCGACACCAAACGTTTATAAAATAACCAGCTACCATTCTCAATCACAAATTTACACCACATTGGTATGACACTTTTTACTCTTCAAATACCTTCAATCCAATTTGTTTGATTAAATGGTTGGTGGGTCGAGGCGGTGGGCAGGGGTATCTGTGAGCCCCTGCTCACTTGCTGTAGTTTTACTGTGTTTGAGGTATTGCTATACATGGTCGATGCAAATATTCAGTTCTGATCATTATGATTCCATTGGCCTACCAGGATCAACTATCTCAAGTATATGTATGAAGCCTCGGTCAATATAACTTTTCTGCCAGTGAATATCAGATCATATTCTATGGCTAACTATCAATAATTGTTTTATATGATAATAGTAGGAGACGATTCTAATGTGCTTCCAAAACATAACGTGGAACAGACAAATGATGTTTTATATATTTAGACAGTGAATATAACGTGGGAAAACCCAAGCCCAGTGAATATAACATGATATTTTTCTTCGCTGATAGCAGTCTGGCCAATCATGTACTGTTTATTTATAGATCATATACCGGTAATAAAATGGAGTATGAATGCAATGAGTAAACCACTATTACATTTTTTTAAAGAGCTGAGCTTCTTACCGTGATATAATTTGTGATTGGATCCTTCTGCTAAACAAACAAGGAAGCATAGCGAAACAAGAAATGCCTCTGTCGAACGCGGATGCCACCTGCAGGATATTTGAGAAACTGTGACAAATTGGTTAACCGAAAAGTGTGACGGACAGACAGACGGACAGATGGACGGACGGACAGACGGACGGTCCAAACACTATATGCCACCCGTTTCTTCGAAACCCGGTGGCATAAAAAGATAGAAACAAATCATGCTAATCAGCTCACACGGTTAAAGAAACATTTTCTGACATGTTCCAAACCATATATAGTTTATAAAATGAAATGTAAAATGTGATATAATATCCCGATATGTGACATCATAAATACGACTTTCGCATTTCAAAGGGCGTGCTCCACAGATGATTTTTATTAGTTGAAAGCATAGCACATAACTACAATGCATGTTGTTATTGACGTAATGTATCCATGCATGCATAAGGAAAATGGTGTAAACTACTGCCATCTGCCGAACCAAGTGCTATACCTCTGTAAACTATGTTCAAATGTAAGAAACCAATCAACATTCATATGATATGACATGCTTTATGTAACAATGCAATGCAGAATTTTGTTTTGCTTACAGACATACCTATTTGTTATTCATGCATATGACTTACTACGTAGTACACGTATGAAGTTATTAAAACATATTTGATGTACACAACATACATTTATATATATTATGTATATATTTGTGACTTTTGTAAAAAGAAACACCATATTTTGTCTGTACAGTTCATTGGTAAGTAAACGAATCACCTGGAAAAACGGGTCACTTTTGCATGTCAAGACGCGGGAAAAATATAAACTCCAGAGGCGAATGCCCAATATTTTGAAATTCAGCGTCTTAATAAGTGATTTTTTAAGTAATCAAACGACAGTAAAGTGTTTGCTTATCAGTGGTGGCCGATTCCAATTTAAACGTGTTGGAAAAGGTGCAAAATAAAGGTGAAGGAAACAAGTTGTCGTTTCAAATTATGTTCTAACATGGTGTACATTTACTTATTAACAATACCTGAAAGGTCCATGCATAATGTCATGCATAAGAACACATTTTATAACGGCGTATAAATTGGTGAGTATCAATAAAGCGTGTTGCGGTTATCGGTTGAAATTGATGAGAGGCGTTTAATGACTTGTACATTCGTTGCAAGTGTTTCCAAGACTGAAGTATATATTTAAGCACATTTCCACTTCATGCACCTAACAAATGAAGTGATTTGTTATACCCCAAAGTGATTCATTATTCACCCACGACATGTCTATCGTAAACAGACTTATTTATTTTAGTACAATATTTTATTTTAGTTTAGTGCTAATTAGTAGATATTTTGTCTAAGCGGTTGCAAAAGAAATGGTTTAAAACTCAAAATAAGCGCCTCGTAATCAGTAATCACCAATTGACATATAGGTGATTCATTACACACCAATAAACTGTATTATTGTTGTCCAGAACATAGTTGCTATAGTCACCAAAATCCGACATGTATGCCAACTAAATTAGAATAGAAGTTCATGACACGTTTGCACATACATGTATGTACATTTATATCAGCAATCAAGTTACAAACATGACAAAGACACAGTGGTTAACATGTAATATGATTAATATTTAGCATGAATTAACTTCTACTTTGTATGAATGCATGTAGTATATATTCTGGGCCTGAAGTTATAGATCATTGGACAGTGGTCGGGTGCCTGTGATGTATAATTTAACTGAATCCTGACCTCGGTTTGGCTCTCATGTACTTTAATTATACATAATGTTAAATTGTTTTGGCTTATATTTAAGCTTGGGAATTGGCTTACACCATTAACACCTTCCATACTACGAATAAGTGACAATGGGTTTATATATAGATTATAAATATATGTACATGTATACTGAAAATGAAACCAAAAGGCCAATAAATGGAACATGATTATTCAACATGCCCTAATCCATATCTCAGTGTACAGCATCTCATTGATCTAGTTTGATGCTACTTATATTATCTGCAGATGCGACTTTGGTATGAAATTATTGCAATTCTTTCGAAAATGATTCTAAATATATGTAAATTCTGCAGTGTCATGTTAAATATATGTAAATTCTGCAGTGCCATGTTAAATATATGTAAATTCTGCAGTGCCATGTTCAATATATGTACATTCTGCAGTGCTATGTTCAATATATGTAAATTCTGCAGTGCCATGTTCAATATATGTAAATTCTGCAGTGCCATGTTAAATATATGTAAATTCTGCAGTGCCATGTTAAATATATGTAAATTCTGCAGTGCCATGTTAAATATATGTAAATTCTGCAGTGCCATGTTCAATATATATGTACATTCTGCAGTGCTATGTTCAATATATGTAAATTCTGCAGTGCTATGTTCAATATATGTAAATTCTGCAGTGCCGCCACACAAACACGCCCTACCCATGGGAATGATTAGAGATCTTTGTTTTTCCACATCCACATCAATCCCGGGAAATCAGGCTGATCTTCCCAAATTTGAGCGCAACAATTGAGTCACAGGTGACAGAAAATTGTACCCTCTCTCTCTATGTTTAGAGAGAAAGGGTAAATTTTTCTGTCACCTGTGATTCTATTTACATGTTATCTATGCTTAAAGTTTCACTTCAATGCATGCAGATGTACCGTATTCAGTATTTGTTGTGTATGTTTCTGTGGCTATTTTGTGTGTGTGTGGGGGGGGGGGGGGGTCATACAAACAAATTGAGGGGATATATAGGCCGATAGGGGTGTGGAAGAGATTTATTGAAGGGGGGGGTCATTTTGATAAAAATTGAGGGGAGTATATAGGCCGATGGGGTATGGAAGAGATTTATTGAGGGGAGGGGTCTTCCGGGGGAATACTTCAGGGGGTGCTGCATCATACAAAAACATTGAGGATTATAGGCCGATGGGGGGGTGGGGGTGTGGAATTTATTGAGGAGGGGGGCGGGTATGTCCGGATAAAAAATTGAGGGGGTTCATTTGGAGGGGGGAGGGGGTATATAGGCCGATGGGGTATGGAAGAGATTTATTGAGGTTGTGGGAGGGGTGATGGAAGTCATCCTGGTAAAAAATACGAAAAATTGAGGGGGGTATATAATCCGATGGGGGTGTGAAAAGAGATTAATTGTTTATTGAGGGGGTGGGGAGGGTCATCTGGATAAAAAATTGAGGTTGGGGGGGGGGTGTCATTTGGAGGGGGTATATAGTCCGATGATGGAGTATGGAAGAGATTTATTGAGGGGGGGAGGGGTCTTCCTGGGGAATAATTGGGGGGGGGGGGGGTAGGCGTCATACAACAAAATTGAGGGGGGTATATAAGCCGATGGGGTGTGGAAGAGATTAATTATTGAGTGGGGGGGGGGGGAGGGGGGGTGGGGGGGGGGGGTGTTGTCTTCCGGGGGAATAATTGAGGGGGGGGGCATTATACAAACAAATTGAGGGGGGTATATAATCCGATGGGGATATGGAAGAGATTAATTTATTGAGGGGGGGAGGGGATCTTCCGGGGGGGAATTGAGCGGGGGGGGGGGGGGGGGGGGGGGGGGTGGGGGGGGGGGGGGGGGGGGGGGGGGGGTCATCTGGATAAAAAATTGAGGGGGGGATATTAGTTGATTTTTTAAGTAAAATGGACACTGATTAATAATATCGATGGCTCAAGATGATTAAAACAGTATGTAACTGTCAAAAAACAATGTTTCTGCTTTAAATCATCATCATTTCGCTGTCCAATTTCGGATTTTATCGAGCCATTGACCTATGTAAAGTTCAGAATGTAAGCTTTAATCTGATTGGTCATTCAAGAAAAACGTCACAGGGAAATCACGCGGAAATCGCTTAGAGTAACCCCAGTGCTGTAACACAGCTAAAAATATGTCCGCACAGCTCGCAACGTCGGCGAAAGTGGGTCAACATCGGTGTATTCAAATTGTGTTCTAGGTACTAAAATTGGGTTATTTATCGTAAACACTACAATAAATTAACAAAATAATGATTATATTATTGAATTCAGCTGTAAAAAAATGGTTTTTAATCTGATTATAATATAGAATTTGTGAATTAAAAACGTTTGATTTTCATAACGAGGCAGCCGAATTACAGGATTACGACAGCGTACTGAACCCCCTATGATTGTGTCCTTTAAGAGCGACTATCCGACTCAGTATGGGTGGGTCCAGTTTCCACAAGACAGCACATGATAACCGTGTTGTCAGGATCAAACACTGAACATTCTAAACTGTCAAATGAAAAGAAAATTGAAACCTGTAAAATGATCTGTGATTAGCACTATCACTATCAGACTATAGCAGACCGAGTGATGTCTGATGATGATGGTTAATAATGTGCGACTTTGAAAGGGAAAAAAGAATGATCACTATATTATATTCCATAGTTTACAATCACATGACACTGGTTTCTTCTCGCTATATGAATGCATAACCGTCAATGTGAATACTGTACATACTATGCAAGCAAACATGTGGAATTATAAACATTTGCAAATTGATTCATTACAAGACAAGTAGGCTGACATCTTGGATTTGTGAACGTCTATTCGCACGGTACAGAATCAATTTTGCTTCCTGGTCAATTCCTTCCCAAGTTAATTCGTCATCGTAGCAATTCGCAAAAAAAGTAAAACGAATTGTCCCTGTCCAGCAGTTCAGCTGTTTATTCGAAAATCCACGTAAATTAGACTAAATTTGATGTGAATGCACATTAGCTGATGCGCAGAATTAGCCGAAATGACAGTACGTCTATTAAAAATGGATTGAATGAGTGTGTCCTTTAAGAGTGACTATCTGACACCGTATGGGTGTGTCCACGTCCCACAAGACAGCACATGGTAACTGTTTTGTCAAAGATCACACACTGAACATTCTAAACTGTAAACTGATATGTGATTATCAGACTGATGATGGCAAATACTTTGTGATTGCGAAAGGTAAAAAAAAGAATGATCACTATATTCCATATTTTACAATCACATGACATTGGTCTCTCCCCGCCCCGCCCCGCCCCGCCCTACCTTGACCTGACCTGTAGGCGATTTCATCAACATTGCAAAGTATACTTTCTAGCAAAGTATACTTTGTGGGAGTAATCATTTAAAATTCCCGAAATGCATTATTTCATATAGAACTAACGACAGGATATATTTGATAATTAAATGTATGCAGATTTATTATACTGAATTTATTACATTAGCACAGCCAAAATGGCTGTAATAATGTAATACATTCAGTATATAATAAAAATTAATAAATTTATCCTAAAATTGAAAATGTCTCCCTCAAAGTATACTTTGCTAGAAAAGCATACTTTGCAATGTTGATGAAATGGGCTACTGACCTGCATTAAATGGGTTCATTTCTATCGCTACCTATAACATATGTACTGGGTACATGTACACATTTATACAGATTACCTCAAAGACACGTTAATTCTACTTAATATGAAAAATATACCCCGAAATGGGTAGAAAATGCAGTTTATAGCCACCAAAAGAGACACAGGAACACGCACATGCCCTGGCAGAGTTGCGTTGACATGCTATAATACTGTACATTCCGTCAGGAAATGCAGAATTTTAAACCCTAGTGCACCTTGTCACTATCATTCGCATTCGGAAAGTCTGATTAGGATTTGCATTGATCGCCATTCCATCAATGAAACATCCGCCTTGCTTCTAACAAGCAATGTGGATCGTTATATACAGGTTACATGTGTGTCGTATTTCACAAGGAACAACACTAAATCCCATTTATAAGCCAAACCAAGCTATAAAGGCATACACTGCTGCGAGTCATCCTGTATGTATATATTGACGCTGAAATATGATGCGAGAGATCATGAGGTCTAGATGGAAAGAACAGAAATACACGTAGCCTATGTGGTTTTGACTACAGCTGTTTCTTGTTTGTACATGCACAATTAAGTTTAATTGTCGCTGTCGAGTTCCTGAGCATGCACATTTATGGGAAAGATATTATACTCCCACATATGGGTATTTTCCCAGGTGCAAGTCCCTCATTGGACGCAATGTGTCTGTGACAGGGCGAGAAAGAAAATGACGTTTTAGATATGATATAATATCAAAATTGTAAAACTTTCCTATGAACGTGTTCAAAAGCACATTTATATGTCATTAGTGTTTCTAGTTTCTAATTTATTACAATCTCTCTAAACCAGAAAACACTGAAAGGTCCCCATTATGCAAGTTGTCCGGTGTATATAGGTTCAACGGTATCAGGTCAAATCGTCCGCTTACAAAATCGTCCGCAAGTCAAATAGTCCACTATTTTGTCAATTCGTCCGCCATTTTGGTCAATTCGTCGCTCTCACTTTTGGTCAATTCGCTCTCATTGCAAAAAAATCGCAAGTCAATTTGCTCTCATTTTTATATGTTATCTCCCTTGCGATAGCATATTATGTCACGCACATTTCTATGGGGGCCGCCATATTGTTGTGCTACGCCTAAACGGCGAGTACGACCAAGAAAATAGTGCCCTGTGCCAACTTATCCTATGGCGTTTTGGTCTGTCTTGCTTTGTATCTAAAACTCTACACATACTATTCTCTATAGTGTTCACCGTTTGGGCTCAGTTTATCATAAAACATGAATCAAGACATTTCGTGCGTATGCATACAGCAGCTGCCGGACACCACGCACCACATCTGACATACCGATGCTGTGTATTGACGAATCGACTAAAGGTTAGACACCACCAAATAGTTTTACTATATAATTGAACCAAATGCCATCCAATAAGGCCAGTCTCTCCTACTTTCACTATTCGTATGGATGCTGTGGGACCCACTTGTACATGACCTGCAGCCAGTCTGTACTGGTTCTGCATGAACTAAACAATAGGTTCACTTACTCCTAAGAAAGAAAAATCCAACCTTGTCATATCCTCCAATATTGTGTACATTTTTTGGCCACGTAAACTCCGTTTACATCAAGTAACCAACAGGTTCAGTGTTTTCTTTTAAATGCTACAAATATGCTGAAAACTGGTGTTAAAGGCACCCCAAAATGTTCCTCAAGTGAAACTGGGTAGTAATGGATCAAGATTTGCAAGCAAACGGTGTCTGTGACCTCAAAACACCCGCCCTATTGTTTTATACCGGACTACTTTTGCATACACCCTGGGCGATTTCACACCATTTGGTGTCTTCTAACCTAAACAGAGCCAGCCGCCGGAAACCACGCAGCATACCTGACACACCGATGCTATCACGGTGTATTGAGGGATTATTATTTCCTGCGCTGTTGATTAGATCCAGCCGTTACTTTCTATGCTCATTCTCTCCCAGGCACAAAGAGTAGGATAAAAATGTTGGTTTATTGTTGTCGGTGCGATGGTGTGGGTGTTTGGTCAATACTATTTTTGTTGTTTTCATACACTGTGAAACAATCGGTTAAATAGTATGTTGATGTAGCTGGGTGCCAGACATCACCATTGTGAATGTCTTCATAAATATTTAGTTAATATGTCTTTATTATTTGAAAATAAAATTGATTGATGCTGAACATCAATTTTAATAGTTCGATTCTAAGTATAAGTTAGATCGAAAGAGTTTCGGGTGTGCGAGGCCATGTACACGCCCATGTGTTTTCAAATTGATTCATGTAGTACAACAACAATGATGGATCCATGATGTAGCATGAAATGTCTGACATGTGACACACATATTTCCGGTGTTGAGTGTCATATCTGTCAAAATACAAATAAAAGCGAACTTTATTCGTATAATTGTTTCTGATTATTATCAAAATACATGTAAATGATGCGAAGCCATGCACACTGACTATATTTATTTTCTGTAAATATTCTGTTCTGATTTTGGGATTAACCTTCTATATCCATATACATGTAATATGGGATTTGACCCTGTTAACCGACCTAAAATGACTTTAACTGATGATAAGCCATTAGAGATCATTATATAAATAAATAATAAGTGTTAGTAATCTTGTGGAGCTAACCTAGTTTCGGTACTTTCAGTACTTTGATTATATGTTATCTCCTTTGTGATAGCATCCTATGTCACGCAAATTAGAAACGGTGAGTACGTATGACCAAGAAAATAGTGCCCCGTGCCAACTTATCCTATGGCGTTTTGGTCTGTCTTGCTTGGTATCTAAAACTGTACATATACTATTATCTATAGTTTTCACAGTTTTGGGCTCAGTTTATCAGTTAAATTGTGGAAAATACTAATCAAGACATTTCGTGCATATGAATACAGCAGATATCATCTTTAGTTCTCACAGTTAGGTAGCAGTGACCAGTTAGCCGCCAATTTCGAGTTACAAACAGTAATTTATTCTAGAGAAAAAGTGTGGTTGGGAATAGGTTTTCACCAGCAGTGCATTTGCCTCTGGATGATGATTGAGAAAATATGCAACTTTCAGTCTCTAGTTCCGCAAGTGATCAGTTTTTGTGGAGATAACATATTTCAGTACTTTCAGTACTTTGATACAACAATGAGAGCGAATTGACCAATTGCCTATGAAAACGTTGCCCATTTGTTTGTCAATTCGTTCTCATAATATATTTTCATATTAGTATAGTAGTAAAATTGAAACATAGAACAATTTGATGGCATATATTTATATTGATAAAATAACTTATGAATATTTTTTTGTTGATTGAATCAGGGACCATACATATATTCGTCCCAGATTGAATCAAAATATACGACCGTGTGTAACAAGTAATTATTAAAACTATAATTACGGATAATCTCATTCATTAGTACAAACGGGCGCAGAAATTGTTGTCCGTAAAATAAATTAGCTATGAGATTACATATAATTGATGGCCCATTACTTTATTATCATGATATATTCTGTGGATTGCATTTGCTACAGGAATCACCAGCGTACCATGCATATGGGAATACTAATATCATGCTATACTGTTGTTCGTCGTATTTCTGTTCTTGTTTGAATACAAAACAAGATCAAAACTCTCAAGCCATAAACTATATTATTGTTCATCCCATATATCCCATGAATTGAGACCAGTTTAGTCCCGGATGAACCATCGACTTCGTGATTCAATATCACCAATGTCCTGTGATTTATATACTGTTCAGTATTCAGGGTAAAAGCCCAGATGCATATCCACTTTCCATTTCAGTATTCAATCACTGTTCATAATGGAATATTATATACATGTTATTGTTACAAATGTAATCCATAAGACAATTTAGTGTATATCCAAGTCATCCTTCCAGTTACGATTAATTTAATTGGTTTTACAAGGATCGACACTGTTCACAAAGCACAGTGAATCACTACGACACAGAACGAATATTTGAGTAATATGTTTAGTTTTCGCTGTATTTATCAAATATACCGAGTTGTAATTGTTTGCTATTGAATATCATTTGTGTATTTGATTACAAACACGCCAGGGCGGCAGACAGCCACTTATACGGCTGAATAATATGTCCTGTTGTTTCAAGCCCGCGCCTGGTCGTGTTATCGTTTGTAAGGCGTATTGTCTATGTGATATGGGTATGCATGTCTCGCATTGTGAGCGAGAATGGTAAAACAAATGCGTGTGCTTTTGTATTACGGGGAATCACACCGTCTTCCGTTTCACGATTTAATGTGATCAGGATCTGCACTCAACAACAACAAAATAAATTCAATACATGCCTATGCTGGGTTGTTGGCCTATGCGATGTGTCAAACTGTATACCTGTTTGTGTATTTACAAAGGTGTGACAAAGACCTGTGACTCATAAATTACATAATGTCTACCTAGTCTAACTAAATTCCAATTACTAAGATTTTATTTATATTTTATACATTCTCATGATAACTATTAGGTAATGCTCAGTTTTATTATTTTAATAGTCTTTTTTATGACATAAAACTATGTATATGCACAGTACGTAACTCACTATGATGAGAAAATGTGTATTCGTGCCCAGCTAGCTCAGTCGGTTAGAGCGATGGTACGGTAAACCAGATGACCCGGGTTCGGGCCCTGGCCGGAGCACTTTTTCTCGCCTTGAGAAATATATAAAACTGAGAGCGAATTTACCTATTTGAAAAAAATTCAATGAGAGCGAATTGACCAAAATTAAAAATAAATGACTGGAGAGCGAATTTACATGAGAACGAATTGACTAGATACCAACTGTACATGTAATACCTGTAGACAGGTGAGCACTCCGTGACAATCATGAACATACAAGATAAATGGGGATATATTACAACGAAACTCATTATGATTAAACACACAATGATGTTGCTGGCTGTCTGGTTAAGAGAGATCCCAAATGTAGTAGATATTTAAAGTTTTACGAATTTGTCAGCTACATAACAACCTATGGGGCGACTTAGATTTGTCACGAACGACCACGAGGGCGAGACGAGCACCTGACAACGGAAGTTGATACTCCTCCGCCATTTGCTTTGTGAAGTTTCAAGATGACGGAAGAACTGCAACAATTTCAACAACACGGTCTAGCCGTTCAAACAGAAACAGATTCCTTCTATCTACCCGGTAGACCATGCGAATTGTCCGCATTTTCGTTTGTACCAACTCAAAGAAATGATCCACCGCAGAGAACAGCATTTAACTCAACAAATAAGGTGAGATTTGTGGTGAATAAAAATTTAACAGTCAACAGTTGACAACACTGATCAATCACATTCGTCAACACAAAGCCAATCGGAACTTGATCCTCAGCGCTCCCCTAGATCAAGTGATATAGTCGGCATCTCGGTGTACATTAGACTAACATGCCATGTCTCTATATCATGTTTAAATTCTATTTTTCATTATCTGACTTTTTTCATTTATTATTTTCTTTGTAACTTTAGTGAAAGCCATAGTGCTATGTCTAGGTGTACATGTGTCCGTGTTAAAGTTTTTGTTTAAATTTTGTTCGGCACATGCGGGCCACGGCCATCATATTTACAGATTAATTATGCATCAGTCAATGTAAATCCCCGCCCCCCCCCTCCGGGGGAGGGGCGGGGCTTTACCGGGGCATACCCCGGGGCTTTTACCTTTCATGATGCCCGCCACTGCGGGGACTTTACCAGGGCTTTAACTGTTGCTAAGAAATTGAGCCGGGACATACCCCGGGGCTTTACCAGGGTTTTATCAGACTGTTATCAAGATATGTACATGTATGTTTACCTGAATACTGTTGTGTGGGAGGGGTGACATGGGTTTAAACTGTTTAATATGATCTACTTTCACTGTGGACTGTTTAATACTGGCAAATTTTGTTTAATATAAACAAAATTGTTTTCAAATAATTCCTCTGTTTATATTGACTGCGACTGCCGTTATCCGTTATCCCATCCCCCAGCCCCCCCCCCCCCCCCCCCCCAACACGTGGAAAATTCTGAGACTTATCCCCCCCCCCCACACACACTGAAGGAAAACCCGAGACCCCCCCCCCCCCCTGGAAAGTGATTCATTACCCGACCAACCCTGGAAAATCACGAGAACCCCCCCCCACCTGGAAAGTGATTCTTTACCCAACAAACCCTGGAAAATCCCGCCCGAGACACCCCCCCCCCTGGAAAATCCCGAGACCCCCCCCCCCACCTGGAAAGTGATTCTTTACCCAACAAAAAACCCTGGAATATCTCGAGACCCCCCCCCCCTGGAAAATCCCGAGACCCCCCCCACCACCTGGAAAGTGATTCTTTACCCAACAAACCTGGAATATCTCGAGACCTGGCAAAATCCCGAGACCCCCCACCCCCCCCCCCCCACCTGGAAAGTGATTCTTTACCCAACAAACCCTGGAAAATCTCGAGACCCCCCCTGGAAAATCCCGAGACCCCCCCCCCCCCCCACTGGAAAAATCCTATTTTCTCACACACACACCCTCCCCATGTAAGTAAAAGTATAAAGTGCTGCATTTTTTATACTATTAATAGGGGGGGGGGGGGGTGTACTATGAACCCTGTCTCGAAGAGCCGGTGTCATATAGTGTTTGCACCGTCCGTGTGTCCGTGCGTTAATACGGTTAAGAAGTTTGTATCATGCAAGGGTCCACTTTTGCGCTATTTAATACTATTCACACATATCCGACCTACCTTCTACCGAGTCCGTGGGTGGTGCCAAAGGTTAGCGGCTATTTATTTGGTTACTACTATTAACAGGAACGTACCTATTTCAAAGCAACAAACACATATTTACCCTGTGTACTTAGTCGACCCTACTTGTCCTAAACTGTCATTTGGAGGCGGAGCTAGGATGCGTCACACATGCTACTAAGATGCCCAGCACTACACGAAGTTCGGAAACAGACCTACCGGCGTTTCGTCAAGAAATCCAAAAGTGCTAGGAGACTCGAACTTTTACAAACTAAACATATCGGGTCATTACCCAGCTGATCATCGACTGTAACGGTTTCAAAAACAACTATATCACTAAGTCAACCACTAGAAATAGAACGAGTAGCAGGCCAAATGTGCTACCAATTACATCTACAACGAATAAAGCTGCTTGGGTTGTAATAATGGCTTTCCATACTAATAAAAGTTCCCAGATATCTACTATTTATAAGTGACATTTTGCTCTACAACACATCATTTTCGTGCAAGAATATTTCACATTTAAAATCACCAGATGGCCCCGCAGTGCGGGGCATTTTACCGGGGCTTTTACCGACCATGTTGCCCCGCAGTGCGGGGCCTTCACCGGGGCTTTAACAGCAACGAAAATATAAGCCCCGCTATTCCCCCGGAGGGGGGGGGCGGGGACTTACATTGACTGATGCATTAGACCGACGTCGGAGTAATGGCGTTAACTTACAGTGTTACGTTGTCGCTTTTAGCTGCATATCCGCCTCAGTTGTCTATATCCCTAACCCCAGACTAACATGTCATGTCTCTATATCATTTTTGACTTTTATTTTTCATTATTTACGTCGATAGTTAGGTCATATGTGCTATGTCCATCCTAACCCACGTCGGAGGTCAACTCATCTGTTCGTCACCTGAGAGATTTCGTCAACCTAGTTTTTCCAATTCACGGATTCATCAATAATGTCTTAATTATGGTCACGATAAATTAATGTGATGGGTGATATGTCCTGTATTAATGATTAATTAGCTGTGATTAAGTGTCATTTAATAAAGGTGATGGAGAGATGTACTGTGATTACTGGCAATTTTTCTATGTTGCCAGAGGCTGCAACTAATGCAGCATATAGCATACACACGATCTGTCACCAGTAGAGCTGGGACGGGTAGTAATTTTGGACCCGGGTACCCGGGACCCTATTACCCGCGAGTACCCGAGTACTCGGTGTTCAATTATTTCCCTTGGAATAAAATACATACTACTTCCATTAGAGTTTTGTTTCCTTTGTCCCATGACCTCCGGACATCATTATGGCCAGTAACACAAACAAAAGCCAAGTTTGGCAATACTTTTCTTTAATTCAAGAAAAACAAAAAACAAAATTCAATCTGTGCGACCTGGAGTTAAGTTACCGAGGTGGGGGAACAATGATATGCAGCCTGGCAGGTAAGAGTTCGTTTATAAAACCCATATAAATGAATGTTTAAAGAACTTAATGTTATGTGCAAATTACCCGCGGGTAACGGGTAAGATTTTGTACCCGGGTAGGAGCGTTACCCTACCCGGGACCCGGGTACTCGAGTACTCGTCCCAACCCTAGTCACCAGAACATAAGAAACATTATTGGTGTTTAACAGCCTATCAACAGCTACCCACCATTTAAGGCTTGAATTTGTACAGTATTAATTAATTGAAGTCGTCAAGCATACGACGTAGCATACCATCCCACCGATAGGTTTCCTCTGCAGAATAGTGAATTAGATCTGATTCACACTTTAGCTGTTAATTGTGACATATTTTATATATTTGAAAAAACTATTAGTATTATAAAAGTAATACCGGTACAAACAAATAATTATGAAATAAATTTTATCACAGTAGATGGTTTAGAAAATTAATGTTTGCCTTTCCAGAAAATTTACCCCATCTTAACTTTTACATGTTGAATTTGGCTGCCACTGACTGGGTCACAATTCTAGCTTAATTTACTTTTTCAGGTCATCTATATATGTAAATTTATGTCATAACTAGAGCTCAGTTGATGGAGCGCCATCACAATATACGCACTTTTCCCAAATGCTAAGTGAAAAAGGGGGAGATAATCCATGACCGGGGGTCGAATAAAAAAATTAAATTCACTTTGCACATCTACACACAATAAGGAAGGCACACACCAAGTTTCAAGTCCCTAGCTATTACAGTTCAAAAGTTTTACTTCTTACAAGGCGGGGGGGGGGTGGTGGTTGGCAGGTGGGAGCACGCGATGGGTAATTTAACAATCAGGGTTCATCCTTACCAGAATCCCGACTGGAGACCTGGTTTGGCCCTCACATACGTCTTTGGCATTTTGTATGTGACAGTTGAATCTGGTTATACCCCTTATGTGAGGATTACGATATTCGTAATCCTATTTGAGGGGAAGGGGCCAAGTGACTTGGTGTAGTATGGACCTGGCACCAGGTCAGGTTATTCTAATTTCAGGGCTGAATATATTTGTTCTCGATGTAAATATTCCGTTCTGATTTTGGGATTTTCCTCCCAATGCAGCAGGTTAAAATGGGATCGAACCTGTTTGCCCGGCCTTACATGACCCTAGCTGTTGATAGGCCGTTAAACACTAATAAACAAACAAACTTCTTACAAGGCAAACTTGGGAAATTATAAGTCGAAAAGGGGGAGATAATCCATGACCGGGGGTCAAATCAAAATTTACTTTGTGCATCTACACACCATAAGGAAGGCACACACCAAGTCCCTACCAATTACGGTTAAAAAGTTTTACTTCTAACAAGAAACGTGACGAACGTATGTATTGACAGACGGATGGACACCCGTGACGAAAACAATATACCAATTTATTTTACATGTTAAGGAAACACTGTTATCACCCCAGATATCAGTGTGGAAATTTACGTCAGATATACAATGTATAATAATGCCAATCAATACATGGGGTAATGGTGAATGAATGTTTATTATACCAACCTGCAATGAGTTGTGGGGGGTATACTGGAGTCAGGTTGTCTGTCCGTCCTTGCGTCACTAAACTTAACATCAGAGAAATATGTTATAACTTCTATTTCCTTCATCTAAAATACTTAATATTTCACACATGCATTCCTGTAAGGCTCTACTACCATGCTGCGCCAAATCCACGACCGACCAACCCCCGCTGATCCCAAGGTCAAGGTCAAATACTTGGTCTCTTTACAAAATATAACCTCAGAGAAATAAGTTATAACTTCTATTTCCTTCATTGAAAATTCTTAATATTTCACTCGTGCATTCCTCTAAGGTTGTACTATCATGCTGTGACAAATCCCCGCTAAGCTCGAGCTCAAGGTCACATATTTGGTCTCTTTACAAAACTTAACATCAGAGAAATTGGTTCTATTTCCTTGCTTGGATGTGCTTCACATTTCACACATGCATTGCTCCAATGGACCTTTACCACCCTGTGACAAATTCATGGTCGTGCCGCCCCCGACTAAGCCCAGAGTGAAGGTCTCAAGTCCACACACTTGGATTTTTTTGCATAATTTAGGGGTACCTGGGCTCACGCAGGGGGTTTTCTGTAAGCCTCGCTTACTGACCAATCTAGTTTTGCCAGAAAATGTCCCAGATAATGTCTCTGATATATAGAACATTTTGTGCCTTCTGAGTGGGCATGTACCTTCAACTGATAAAGTGTGAATCAGATCTGATATGCTATTCTGCAGAGGAAGCCTATGAGTGGAATCGTAACTATGACGGACGGTACAGGAGTAGATTGCAAGATATTATTCGCACCTAGTCAATCGCCACCTCTGCAGACGTTTTTTTTAGCTTCTACACAGGTGAATCACTGAATGACATTCTCCACCCCCTACCCCTGTCACCCCACCACCCCTCTACTATTAGATAGGAGTAAATGTGTGTTATCTCCACCATGTACATGTATGCCACATTTCTATGTTATTATTAAATTCAGTGACCTCCTTATTTATTTGAATTGATGTGTGCCTACACCTTTGTACAATTTCCTTCCAACCTTTAGCCAAAACTGGCGTTTGAAAATGTTCTTGCCTCTGGAAACCATTTGTACATTTGTCACTGGATTTGTTTTGTTCTAAACATTGATTTGCTTGGTATTCATTGACAAATGTAAAGTGTTAAATTATACTTATGTTATATATTACAGAGGGATAGTCTAGATCAGGTAAAAATATGTTGAGTTACATGTTTATAAAGTAGTTAGGTTGCTGCTACATGTATTTAAATTGTATTTAAATTGCCATGAGAAAACTAACCATAGTATTATGATAATGAATTTGACTGAAAACCACTCCATGATGTGTTATGTCTATACACCAAGTAGGCATTTTTAATAGTACATACTTCAATGTACTTGTTGACTGTATATGGCAGTGTTTTCACTGAATGAAACATGCAGCAAAATCTGACAGAATCAGGCTAGTGTCCTTTGCTGTCAGTATGGACCCAGATCAGGCTGTGCAGTCTTATCAGAATATACGGTGTTTGCTATTCAGTCAATTCACCATCTATTCACTTATACACTTGACCTAATATGTGTGATATGAAGACAGGAATACTCAGGCAATTGTTATCCAGTCACCAATATTAGTTTATATTGTGCATGTGTGTTAGGCCAGAGTTTTTTGTTTCTCAGATTTTTCTGACAAATATGTCCGTAGGAGGAAAACAAATCTGAACAATATTAAACAAAAATAAAAACAACCTAAAAATCACCACACATATTCTGATAACTTGCACAATCTGGCTTGTATGTCGTATTAGGCATACACGTTTTCCATGTATGTATTAACTTTTCACTTAAAAGCGCAAAGGCTTTAAATCCGAATTAAAAATACAGTAGAAGGTCGATCTCTCGAACCGGCAACGGACTCAAATAAAAGTTTGAGTCAGGTGTAGTTCGAGGGAAAGAAAATAAATACTAGTCAGTGAAAATGTTAAAGGCGGAATATTATTTTCTAAACATTCATCACTCAGGAATGCAAATACGAACATGTTCCTTCAGTATCGTGGGCATCTTGACGTGGAATTAACGCCGTTTAATTTTTAAATTTGTGATTTAATGTCACGACCTGTCAAGCGAAACAGATCAAAGAGACTGCCAATCGTGATATTCACACCTCGTTAGGCAAACAGATTAGCTGGCGACAGACTTACCTGTATGAGCTATCAATAGCACTTTACGTTGACTCGTTGGTTCGAGAGTTTGACTTTGTCGTAGTTTGAATTTTAGGTAAAAAAATATATGATTCATATAGGGAAATTTGTCGGGACCACAGGACGAGTTCTAATTTTCCGGTGTGTTTGACAGAGACTTGTTCGAGAGATCGGTCTTCTACTGTACCTTAATAACAATTTTTGAGGAAAAAAAGTTTGGGATTTTGTTTTCGGTTTTAGCCAAAATTCAGAGGCGTCGGAAGCGGGGCGCAGGGGCGGCAATATATTGACCAAAAATAAAAGGTGTCTCTTAAATGCAGTAGAATGCAGGAAATGGCATATAGATTAAAAAAATAATGTCCTGGGGTGCATGCCCCCGGACTCCCCTAGCACTAATTGAAATTGCGGCGGCGGGTCTGAGAAATTAAAAAAAACAACACCTTATGTGTTCCCATAAATATGTTGTTTTTTGGTTTGCTACATTTGGATGGTTTTCCCATGTTTTTGTTTGACGTGTGTGACTTGCCATAAGAAAAGAGTACCATTGGCATTGCTTTGTGAACATTGTAGAGTGTAGACACATAACAGCCTGTGTATTTGTGCTATCTGGTAATGTCTGTCAGATCCTAATGATCTAGCTTTGAGTGGCATTAAAACAATACTGTAATGGTAGCAAGTATTTAACCCTTAGAAGGCGGGAAACATAAATTGTCGTCTGCTGTTGTTTGATAGTTTTGTTTTCATTCTCAATAAAACATGGTTTCACAGAACTTTAGAATCATGTACATTGGAAATTATTCTAAAGTACTGCCAAACCATGCTTTTTGTTGTGCCCGCTTGTGAACAG
Organism: Conchocele bisecta; assembly: GCA_029237695.1. Lineage (NCBI taxonomy): Eukaryota > Metazoa > Mollusca > Bivalvia > Lucinida > Thyasiridae > Conchocele > Conchocele bisecta. Next base: position 17,912,515 of record CM055265.1, read on the forward strand.
CGCGATATAGTCGGCACATTGGCGTACATACGTACATCCCGTACGTACGTGCATCCGCCGGATAAAGTTAAAAAACTTTAACCAAAAACTTTAACCCGGATGATCCGGGTTAAAGTTTTTGGTTAAAGTTTTTCGGTCTAGTTTATCAAGAACACATTATCTAGTTTATCAAGAAAAATAAAGAAAAACAGCAGACGACAATATTTAATTCAGCATTGTAAGGATTAAAAATAGACCTTTTCAACCAGAGAAAGTTACTTAGAATACATCAGACACCCCGGGGCATTGCATAATATCACATGCTTCATAACTTTAGTAGTAAACGTACATTTTCGCACAAACTAATTCGTGAACTGTGAAAGCCGTTATGGCAATGTTATCAATGCTCCAGTGGTGTCTGCGTATTATAGCATCAAAATTGCTCTGACATTAGTAGTTGCCAAGATATTATTTGTTAAAATGTTGATGCATTTGGTGCCAACTATCAAGTGTGGTAGGTCTGATCCAAAAACCTGACAAGTGGACAACTTTAATTTGTTAAGCTTTACCAAATTCATCAATAACTTAATACTCCGCGAAAGGTAATCCGGAAGTTGCTGGACCGAATGTCCGACTATGAAAAAATATATTCTATAAAGCTTCAATGAAATCACATTCTTTTGGTGTGTGCTTCTGTAGTCTCTATTTCCCCAACATTGAAAAGGATAGTTTTCTAGCAAAGTATACTTTGAGGGAGAAATTTTCAATTTTAGGATAAATTTATTAATTTTTATTATACTGAATTTATTACGTTATCACAGCCATTTTGGCTGTGATAATGTAATAAATTCAGTATAATAAATCTGCATACTTTTAATCATCAAATATATACAGTCGTTAGTTCTATATGAAATAATGTATTTCAGGAAAAATAAATGATTGCTCCCTCAAAGTATACTTTGCTACAAAAGTATACTTTGCAATGTTGGTGAAATAGGCTACTGGTGCTAGCTAGACTGATACTTAAAAAAGCTTTTAAATATCACACAAAATCAATTTTATTTTAATAGATTTTTTCGGTCTGGTAAATTTTTGTCCGGTAAGGTAACAATTTCAAGTTTACCAGACCGAATGTCCTGTAAGATTTTGGCGGATACTGTTACTCGCACATGATTGTAAACAACCCTGTGTCATTCTGCACCCAGTTCCTAAGGATTTAACAGTCTGTTAAGCTAACAGAAGCTTTGAGCAACTGGGCTCGGGTTAGTGAGTACGCCCAGGGGTTATTATTGTTTGTCGGTCCAGGCGGCAGCCATGGAGGGGTATCCGTGAGCCCCTGCTTACTCGCTCAATATTGAAATTGATTAAAATTAGTAGAAATATAAAAAAGAGAATAATGATACAGTGCTCCAGATAAGCTTTGTGCCTAAAGCGTATTATATCCCCTGATTTCAAAATCATTTTACCTTTACAAATGGGTTATCGATACTTTTTCATTATTAAATAGGGAACAAATGATAAAAATATAACAAATTTAAACATTCACTTATTTGAGGTGCAAAAAGCAAAGCAAACACTGTTTGCTGTTTGCAGCTCAACTAAGTGAATTCTCAACTTTATGATAGTATTTTCACTCCTCAATTTGAAAATCAATGCGTATTTTCACATTGCTGTGCGTATTTTGTACTCCCACTTTTGATAATCAATGCGTATTCAGCTAAAATAATTGCATAAAATACGCCAATACGCACCTTATCTTGGGCTCTGATGATATATGTTTTTCAAGTACATGTATACTACGGTAATAATTAAAAGAATAATCTGGCAATTTATAGAGGGTGATAATACACAATTTAACTTTCTCTGGCCTTGTTAACAAATTGCATTCAGAAGACACACCATTTTTCTTTAATTGATAATTCAATATATTTTACTTATTTCTCCTCAACAATATGTGTTCCAACCATCATTTATTACTACTACTAAACATGTGGTAACAATATATACTTGTATCTTCGAACTTAAGAAATTTATAAGAAAATCAGAAAGTTGAATATTTCACACTTTTCATATGCCTGCAAGTATATACTGAATGCAACATGTGAATCAGTTGCAGGCCCGTAGCCAGACCTGTTTGAAGGGGGGTCGTTTCGAAGGCCCAAGGGGCCTGAGGTATCTAGGGGGTCTCCTCGAGACTGGGCGGGGAAGGGGGGGGGAAGGGGGGGGTCGTCCGACCGCACCAACCCCCCCTGGCTACGGGCCTGAATTGCTGATTTTACCAAAATTGCAAAGCATACTTATCTAGCAAAGTGTACTTTGAGGGAGTAATCATTTATTTTTCCTGAAATGCATTATATCATATAGAACTAACAACTTCATATATTTGATGATTAAAAGTATGCAGAGTTATTACACTGAATTTATTACATTATCACAGCCAAAATGGTTGTGCTAATGTAATAAATTCAGTATAATAAAAAATAATAAATGTATCTTTAAATTTAAAATTTCTCCCTCAAAGTGTACTTAGCAAGATAAGTATATATTGCAATTTTGGTGAAATATGCTACTGGGGGCCGTTTCACTAAACTTTGTACGACTAAAATGTTTGTAAGTGCAAAATTATGATAGTCTGTAAATATCACATTAACAATGTTTTCTTGTAAACAATTATTTGATATACATTTATTGAGCAAATGCTCAATAAATGGAAATCCATCAATTGAAATTTCCAGACGATTTTAAATTTGCTCTTACGAACATTTTAGTCGTACGAAATTTAGCGAAACGGGCCCAAGATCTACAGGAACATGCTTCAACTAATACAGAGGATATGGCACATTGAACACATCTTCAGTTATAGTCACATGTTGTCAAATGTCAAGTATCATGTCAAGTATCGTGCAGTTAGACCAATTCACATCGTTGAACATTTCCAACCATTTCCAACCATATTCTGCGACTGTTACCTAACCATTTCAGCACCACATGCCATGGGTACTATTTTTGCAAGCACTGTAGATCCATATTAGCTGACTCGTAATGAGTCATGTCTTCAGAATCTGCAAAGTTTGCTGTAACTATCTTTTCCAATTTCTTTTTTTATTTAAAATGTACTCCTTTTCTGATTAACCCTTTCAACCATATATATAACTGGAATGGATTGTGTTAAATTTCCGGCCAATCCAAGTCACAAAAACATTTTCGTACTAGGTCCATTTATATGTTGTTGTTTTTTTTCGAAAATAATATGAAGATTGCTTGCAACAAGTGGATGCTGATGAGTCGGCTCGCTATAAGCCGCCTCATCTGGATCAACACTGTTTGCAAACACCGCTAAAGAGGGCTGTAGTGTTGACAGTGTTGAACCAAGATTTCCACACTTGAAATAATTCAACTAATTCATTCAGCTGTTATAAATGTTGCTTCTGGCCTTTACAAGCAATGTAGATCCAGATCAGCGAGCACATCCTCAAAGTCTGATCTGGGTCTGCACTGTTTATCATGCAGTTAATGAATCATCTGCCATACTTTTAACAAGCTTAATACCCTTAGAATGTTGTACACAAAAATTGTTGTCTGTTGTTGCTTTATAGTTTGCTTTCTTTCTCAATAAGAACATGGTTTGATATGGAAATGATTCTAAAGTGCTGACAAACCATGTTTTTGATGAGAAAAATTGAAAATAGAAAATCAACAGCAGACGAAAAAAATTAATTCAACAGCGTAAGGGTTAATTAATAATACCCTTAGGAGGCTGCAAGAATGTTGCTAGTAGATCAGAGCAAATCTAACCATGCATGTCCCATTTCTAAATGCATACACATGCGGCGATAACACAAATTTTTTGGCGGTAACGCTGGGCGACTTACAAGTTGTAAGTCTCCCAGCGTTACTGACAGAAAATTTGGGTTAATTCAGCGACAGCTGTCACTGGGATCATGGTGTCTCTTCGCCCACCACAACATTGAAATATTTAGATTTTTGTGGTCTGCAGACTTACCTCATGAACCCAGTAGATTTCCTTTAATATCTTTCTAACGGAATGATGGATTTTATGAAACATTGCATATGAAAATAGCCTGATACTGCCGCGTGTCACTATCAGTAAAATAAATTTTACTAAATGATTATATATCTGTATAGCTGGCACTCGCAATTTTTAGAACTGGTGGAATAATGACACAATTATAGACTTATGTAATTTCTATAAAGAACATTTTGTGCCTACTGAGTGGGCATGTACTTTTAAAACGGGATTGAACCTGTTTGCCCGGCCTTACATGACCTTAGCTGTTGATAGGCCGTTAAACACCAATAAACAAAACAAACCAATGCATATGCTGTTTTGGCCATGACACTACGCCATGCATATTGTAGCATGGCAGTACATTTATTAAAAATACACAGGCTTTATAAAAAGTACTTACTAAATCCTCATCCACGTTTTGAAAAATGAAATAAAAAACAACGACATAAATGTGGCTGTGACTGGAGAATTGGGGCTTATGAAATTTGTGACCAGCTAGTGTACTCCTGATCAAATAGCACGCTCCTGATAACAATCTCTATTGCTTGTTAGGAGGATGACAGATGGAATAACAAACAGTGCAGATCCTGATCAGACTGTGCGGATGCAGGCTGATCTGGATCTACACTGGTCGCAAAACCCTTTCTCCAGTCACAGCCACAAATAAAAAATAATTTGACGATTTTATTTCATGAGACTGTCAAATCCTTTCTGGCCTGTAGCCGATTTCACCAAAATTGCTAAGCATACTTATCTAGTTAAGTATACTTTAAGGGAGTAATCATTTATTGTTCCCGAAATGCATTATTTCATATAGAACTAACGACTGCATATATTTGATGATTAAAAGTATGCAGAATTATTATACTTAATTTATTACACTATCACAGCCAAAATAATGTAATAAATTCAGTATAATAAAAAATCAATAAAATTATCATTAAATTGAAAATTTCTCCCTCAAAGTGTACTTAAGCAAGATAAGTATACTTTGCAATTTTGGTGGAATCAAGAGTTAGCTGATCAGTAGGTAGAGTAGACCATATCCCAGTATACCATGTTTGTCGTGGCGGCTTTCAAATATCTCCATAGCTTGTCGCTAGTAGTTGAATAATAACCTACCTGAATAATAATCAAGTATGCTCAATCTGGACAAATGAAACTGGCAGCTTTCAAGTGCAAATTTATAGCATGGGTCCAATTAATACCTATTATCAACTCATGTATTCTAATAAATCACATACAGTACTTATATTTATAATTTCTCAACTAGCAATGTCTGCATTTTAACCGTCATGTTGCATGATTCATGTAGATGTAAACTGATTGCTATAAGATATTATTAAATCTCGGAATTTTACATAAATATACAACAAAAAATTCTATACACTGGGATTGTTTAGCTGGTATATATGGTGCAATTCGACACACTCTAAATAATATTTTGGGTGTGTCTAATTACACCATGTGCACCAACTTGACAATCCCAGTGCTGCCATAGATGAAAATACGACAACATGACCAGGCCCGTACGCAGGAATTGCTTTAGGGGGGTGCGTTATCGACGGCGCGAAGGGCTAAAAATTGTTTTTTTCCCATCCATGGACAGACCTCGGCAGATTAACCCTTTCACCCCTAAGTAACTGCAATGGATTTTGATTTGTTAATTTTGCAACCAATCTAAATCATCACAAAATGATTTTCAGACCAGTCCATTTATGAACATGGGGTGTTTTGTTCTGAAAATTATGAAAATTAATTGCAAAAAGTGCAGATCCTAATGAGACGGCTCGTTACGAGCCGGTTCATCTGGATCTACACTGTTTGCCAATACCACTATACAGGCCTGCGGGTTAAGAGTGAAACGATTAAGGGGGGTGCGTACGCACCCGTAGCACCCCCGCTGCGTACGGGCCTGATGACGATACACAATCACGATACACACACATTATAACAAGTTTACTGTGTTATACAGGAGGAAGGGACGAGTACGTATGACCGCCTGTTCACGCGGAAGGAGTATGGCTTCAATAAGAAGCTACACAGAGATGACAGAGAGCACGCCAAGGCAAGAGGGCTGGCCGTCAACGCCGAGGTACGCAATGTTGTCCCAGCTCAATGGGTCGTGACTTTTGCCATGACAGAAGTGCCTTTGTAGAAAAAAATATATTTTTCAAATTTATTGCAATTTTATTATGGCCTCTATTCGGTGGCATGTTGCTTTGCTCATTTACGTCAACATGTTTGTAACAGTTTCTCAATCATTAATTCATTGTAACTTTAACAATGTGACTAATAGTTTGACACTTGATACATCTCATGATCTGAACATATGTGACACGTACACTCATGCCACCACTAATATGAGACCATGACCTTTTTTGTCCTTCACAGTTTCGCTGAAACACTTTTTGTCGAGCCAGTTTGCGTAAAGTGAGACATAGTGATCACAATGACGTCCGTGTGTCCATGCGTCCGTGTGTACGTCTGTCCGAAATCTGTGTTACAGTTTTTAAAAATACCATCAAATGCCTCGGCGGGCTCGACATGCGGGCCGCGGCCATCTAGTTTTACAGACATATGCCAAGGGGGCTTATCCATGTATTACAAACATATAGTCTAGTCTATGCTTTGATCTACATAGTGATCCCAATAACCTACGGGTGTATGTCCGTCTATTCACTACAATATCCGAAATACGCCACAGCAGATACATCTGGCACGCGACCTTCTCGTTCAAATTCAAGGTCATAATCATGATAATTATGGACATATACAGAAATGAATCGGTCCGTATTCAGTACTAAGTTTATTAAACAAAAACTTTTCTGAGCGCATTCCCCAAATTTGTATTTGAAACCTCGCAGTTTGATTGGCCGAGGGCTGACCAATCAAACTTCCGGCGTAGATCATGGAGATGGGTTTAAAGTCTCATCCGAAAGGCGAACTCAGATCAATCAATCTATTTAACAATTCGTTCCCACAAATTAAAAATTTGTTCCTGTGAGGGAACGAATTGTTAATTCGTGGGAACGAATTGTTAATGTATTTCACCCGCAGGAGAAGCAGAAGCCCGTACCGACGCTGTCGTCATCGGTGTACGGCCACACACTGAACAGAAATGCAGACCAACGGGATCGACAGCATGTGCGTGTCGCTCACGTTAAATCAGAGTTTTACCGACGTAACGGCGTTGTCAACGTCTGATCTGGATGGCTCAACAACACTGCCAGCCGTCTGATTCATAGCTATGTTTAAAATGGGATTATGTGACAAGATTTTATGATTATGTGACAACATTTTATAATTATGGGAACATTTTAAGCAATCTACTGCAATATTAAATGATTGGTTTGATTGAAATTCACGCACATCATAATATTTGTGCGCCTGGTGGCCGTTTCACTAAACTTTGTACGACTAAAATGTTTGTAAGTGCAAATTTAGGATCGTCTGGAAAATTCAATTGATGGATTTACATTTATTGAGCATAGGCTGCAATTTGCAGCCAATGCTCAATAAATGTAACTCCAATAATTGTTTACAAGAAAACCATGTTAATATGAAATTTACAGATTTTGCACTTACAAACATTTTAGTCATACAAAGTTTAGTTGATAATTAACTGTACCTTTGCTACCAGCATAGTCCCAGCTCCGATTGTACATTCACAATCTGATCACGGCTTCGCGAGTCTCACTCAAGTAGCTTTTAGCCATTATTATAGCAAAAGACTTAGATCCTAATCTTAGGCCATAAAAAAAATACTTTTGTTGTTCTCAGATATAGCCGCGTCTGAATAATCCCTGCGCGTCAAGTATTTTATTGTCATGGAGAAATAAAATTGTACTATAAATTTGCCACATGATCAATGAAAAACACTACCATGCAAAAATATGTTAAATCCAATCATGTCTGACGATTTTTCACGTCTAAAGAGGTTATAGTAACTTTATAGAACATATTATTTTTGTTCGAGATGTTCGCCTCCGATTTTTTTTGAGTTTACAGATGCATATATCGGAGTCGAACAAAAACAATATATATGAAAAAATCCGCCCTCCCACTTCACATTGCGCAGACCCTGTCCTGTGTCTGAGAACCAAAATACTTATTTTTTATGGCCTTATTCAAGGTGTATGATCACGTGGTACTAACAACAAGTACCGATTCAAAGTACGTATTATTTTATAGTGTCCTTTTACGTAACGGATTTTGATGAAATATGGCGCATCAAACGCGTCTTGTTAAGCTGCATTTGGTGGTCTCTGTATTTTCGCCCAAACTTCTGTCGTTTTTGCGGAAATCGATTCTTCGCAAAAACGACATACGTCTGACAAACTCCCTGGACGACCAAATGCAGTACATGAAGACACGTTTGCTGTGCTATATTTCATCAAAATCCGTTTCATATTAAGGAAAATATCAAATAATACTTACTTTGAAGTGGGCGAGATTTCAACACTTTCAGCCACTGTTGTTGTTTTTATAACCACGTGATCATGCACCTTGTATCTTCAGACTGATATATCAATGTGATTCTGGATTTGTTTTACACAATTATGGTTGTGATATTTATTGTTGTTGAACTGTTATACATTATTTTGCATATTTATTATAAATATGATAATTATTTCAGGTACATTGTAATTGTTCACTTTGTATTAAATGCATGTTGTGCATCTTTTTATCAATTGTGAATATTAATTATGTTATAGGAATGAATGGCCTTTTTGTGGAATTTATCGGGGTATAAACTTGGAAAAGTCGCGGGAATACTGGACGAAGGCCGATAAATTCCACAAAAAGGCCATTCATTCCTTATAATTCCAGCATTTGAAATAAATTCATCAAGAAAATGTGTTTATTTTCCGTTTTCTTAAGAATTATTTTAACTGCGCCTGACGGTTACGGAAAGTAGTTCGGCATTGGAGTTTACTGGGATATAAATTTTGGACAGAGACTTGCTACAGACCAATCAAATGTTAGGGAATTGTGTAAATATTTTTGTGCTGGAATTATTAATTATGTAACATATTGAACCAAGGCTTACACCGCTATCTTTATATTTTTTTTGTCTGCTGTTTATTTGCTATTTTCCATTTTTGTCATCAATAACATGCTTTGATAATTTACAACATGCTTTTGACAGCACTTTAGAATCTTTTCCATTGGACCGCTAACCCTTAGTCCGCTACACACAACAATTGTCGTCTGCTGTTGCTTTTATATATTGTTTTATTTTTCAATAAAAACATGGTTTGACAGCACTTCAGAATCATTTCCAATGGTCAAACCATGTTTTTATTGAGAAATAAAGCAAGATATAAAAGCAACAGTTGTTGTGTGTACTTGTCACTGTGTAGCATGGTTAGACTTATACCCGTCCAGCAACATTCTGGTTCTGTCTAGGTATTGCAGTGTACCGGTAGCTCAACTACACCTTATAAGACGTCTTAACTACATAACTATCATGTCAAGACGTCTTACAACGTCAACACGAGATAACAAAATTGGACGTGATAATTATCACAAAATCTTGTCAAAAACTGCCCACTAGTAACATCGATTCTAATGTCTTCAAATTTTCACAAGAAGACAACTTAATACAGTTTATCCCGTCCTGACAATTTAGTAAGACGTCTTGACGCAATAATCAAGACGAGATAAAATGTAATAAAAATGATGCCACTAGTGGGCAGTATCATCACATATTTGACATTTCGTCTTATTTATCTCGTCCAATTTATCTTATCGTCGGACGCGATAATTATCTGGTTAAGACGACTTATAAGGCATATTAAGACGACTTAACTATCACGTTTAATAGGTAGATGGCAGAAGTATGTCACTATAGCATATATTCATCTTTAACAGACAATGATCAGAATCTACAATTGTTATTAATGCATAATCACACATTTATTCACTGAACAGCAAACTGTGTACCCTAATCGTACTATGCAGATTCTACTAGCAAATTGGTTACATTATACATGTGTGTGGTGTTTCTTGTATAAATTAATCTTCAATAAAACATCATGGCCTATTACTAGTTGTTACTTGTTCAGACATGGCATCTGGAGGTTGGGAGGGTATACCTATCTTAAAGAATCCAGCATTAACTCTCACCCCTAAGTAACTGGAATGGATTTTGATATGTTAATTTTACAACCAATTCAACAATTTTCAGACTAGTCCATTTATGAAAAGGGGGTGCTTTTGTTCTTAAAAATATGAAAATTAGTTGCAAAAAGTGCAGATCCTGATGAGACGATCTACACTTTTTGTCAATACCTCTATACAGGCCTATGGTGTTGAAAGGTTAACCCATTTCAGTCTAAAGGACAAGATAATTTTTGTAATAAAAAATCTCATTATGTTGTTTATTTCTCCATGAAGGTATATGTTGTTATCACTCATTTTAACCATAACAACATATACTTTTGAGATGAAATACAGACCAGAAAATGTGTTCATAAAACACGAATGCCCCACATACCATAATACATGAGGCAAAATTCAAAGTCCAAAAGAGATAATCCATGGTCTGGGTGTCAAATAAAAAAGTGGAGCATAAACTTTGTGCATCTACTCATCATACGGAAGCTACATACCAAGTTTCAGGTCTGTAGCTATTAGGGTTTAAAAGTTTTATGGGTTACAAGGCAAAATTACAAAATTCTAAGTCGAAAAGGGCGAGATAAAGCACGACCCCGGGGTCGAATAAAAAAATCAAAATAAACTTTGCGCATCTACTCATAAGGATGCTACATACTAAGTTTCAAGGTCAAATATAGATCAGGGGTTATTGATGTACATTACTACGAGAAAAGGTTGTCCAAGTATGGTGTCTGTATGCACAATAGTATTCCATGTACAAGCTTGAGTAAAAATCTTAACCAAGGTCGAGTAAAAACCTTAACCAAGGGGAATTAAGTAAGTAATTCAAGGTTAAATGTAGGTCAAGGTCAAATATAGGTCAGGGGTTGTTGATGTACATCACTAGGAGATGAAGTTGTCCAAGTATGGTTGGTGTAGGGCCAGGAGTATTCCATCTACAAGCTCGACTAAAAACGTTAACCAAGGGGAATTAAATAAGTAATTGAAGAGGAAATGTAGGTCAAGGTCAAATATAGATCAGGGGTTATTGATGTACATACCTATGAGAAAAGGTTGTCGAAGTATGGTGTCTGGATGCACAATAGTATTCAATGTACAAGCTTGAAAAAAAACCTTAACCAAGGTTGACTAAAAACCTTAACCAAGGGGAATTAAGTAAGTAATTCAAGATGAAATGTAGGTCAAGGTCAAATATAGATGAGGGGTTATTGATGTGCATCACTAGGAGATGAAGTTGTCCAAGTATGGTGGGTGTAGGGCCAGTAGTATTGCATATACAAGCTTGACTTAAAACCTTAGCCAAGGTTGACTAAAAACCTTAACCAAGGGGAATTAACCAAGTAATTCAAGAGGAAATGTAGGTGAAGGTCAAATATAGATCAGGGGTTATTGATGTACATCACTAGGAGATGAAGTTGTCCAAGTATGGTGGGTGTAGGGCCAGTAGTATTCCATATACAAGCTTGACTAAAAACCTTAACCAAGGCGTGACGTGACGGTGACGCCGACGCCGGGGTGACAACATAAGCTCTACTTATTCTTCGAATAGTCAAGCTAAAAATTAATAAATTTCTCCCTCAAAGTATACATGTACTTTGCTAGAAAAGTATACTTTGCAATGTTGGTGAAATAGGCTACATGCCAACGGGTTTGATCCTGTATTTAACTAGAAACACAATTGCTACACCGCTACAATATCTCTCCACAGGATAACCAACCATATTATTGTAGGCAACTCTTGTAGCTAGTATTGGGGGGAAAATCCCAAAATCAGAACCAAATATTTACATCGAAATATATATATTCAGCCGGGAAATGAGAATAACCGGATATGGTGCCAGGTCCTAACCACATCAGTCACTCGGTCCCTTCCCCTAAAACGAATACGATTCCGGTACTAAGGATGAATCCCGATCGTTAAATTCCAAGTTGTAAAGGGGTTAAAAGTTTTACGAGTTACAAGGTTGGTGACGGACGGACAAGGGCAACACTAAATGCCGCCTCCACTATCATGGTGAGGTATAAAAACAACACCTGATGTAAATGTAATGGGACAACCGAATGGTGAAAACTATCATACTCTCAGTGGGTATAAATATCAAATGTATAGCCAGCCTGTGGGGTTGAAACGGTATACATGTGGCATGCACATAATAATGAACACAATATATTCGAGTGACTATATAACATTTATTGAATATATTTATGCTATACAATAGCATCCATGAGCTAGTTACTGACAATACATTAAACCTCGGCAGCAAGTATGGGTCATGTGACCAAACCAGGCTTACTACGTTTAGGCAGCCAACTGAGAAAGGGTACCATACAATGTTTGCAACAAGCGTAGCCCCTGCCAGATAAGCCTGCACATCCTGATAGTCTGATCAGGGGCCACGCTCGTCACTATTCAGTATTATTTATTCAATGGTGATTAACAGCCTGTCAACAGCTAAGGTCATAATACATATAGGTCGGGTTAACAGGGTTAAATCCATATTTGACCTGTATGGATGGGACGAAAATCCCAACAGACTATTTACATAAATAATAATTATTCAGCCAGGAAATTAAAACAACCCGACCTGGTGCCAGACCTTCACCACACCAGTCACGGAGCCCAGCTCCCTAAAGGTAATTGGATTAGTAATAATCTTACCGTTACTACTTTTATGTGTATAACCGGATTCATCTAGAGTAAAGCCAAAAAATGTACCTCAACCGGAGGGCCAAACCAGGAACTGATCGGGATTTCGTTAAGGATGAACCCCATCATTAAATTACTGTTCACATGCCACGCACACACCATTCAGTAACACAAGAAATCTTACTGGTATTAGCAAAAGGATTATATCCTAATCCGACTGCTGGAATATACAAGAGAATTAAGATCTAACATTTCTGCAAATGGTTTACGGTTGTACAGTTTTGTACCTTTCTCAGCGGTTGGCCTATTTGTGACCAGTAAAGACCCAAACTGCATACCCATCTGTGCAATCGGACCAGATCCACGATACATCCATCAAACAATGTCGATCACCTCATACAGCACAGGTTTACATTGGTCAGGAAAATATACGGGAGACATGGGGCTTATGGCCTTTCCCAACCAGTCTAGACCCAGGTCAGCATGTGCGTCCGCAGTCTGACCTGGGTTTACACGGTTCGCCATTCAGTCGGTGATAACTATCATGCTTTAACACATGTGTGGCTGTGACTGGAGTAATGGGGCTTATAGGCTTTGCGATCAGTGTACATCCGCAGTCTGATCAGGATCTGCATTGTTCGCCATTCCATCAATGAAAACAAGCAATATAGATTGTTATCAGGCTACACAAGTGTGCTATTTGATCAGGAGCTACACTGGTCACACCTACCATACGACCCATTTCGCCAGTCACAGTGACATATATCCTTCTTAATTAAGGCTGCAGGTCAGGAGCTGGACCAAGCCTCATTTCTCCATGATTGTGCCGGTTAGTTCATCACAGCCCATAACCAAGACGACAACATGGAAGTCTTCACGGAAGAGACTATTAAACATCTAATTTTGAATATACATGAACAACTACGGACAAAACATGTAGCATTCAACGTCTAGCTCTGCCACACAAGTCTGTATGGGACCTCGGCTAAAAAAGGACTTCTACCAGCTTATCTCTCAGATCAGGCTGCGTATCCGAGTAGTTGAATCAGGGGATACACTGTTTGCCAATCAATCGGACATCAGTACAGCCATTTATTGTATCACTCGTTGCACCATGAGGAAAGTGTAAAAGGGTAATTAATCGGGATCTACATTGTATGCTGGTGTATGAGGTCCTTTCATTAGCCAGTGACCGATGTGTAAGCATAACACAAGATAACTACGGCATCGTCTTAACTAAGCTAATCCCCTCGCTGGCAGCCTTGATAATACAAACCATTTTTCTGTTAATCCCCCCCAAAAAACGGAATAATTATATTTACATCTAGAAAAAATATATTCAGCCCTGAAATTACAATAACCTGACCTGGTGCCAGGTCCATACCACACCAAAGGGGAAGTGGTTTGTAAGTTATTGAAAAATAAACTGCGTACGACTAAAATGTTCGTAAGTGCCAATTTAGGACGTCTGGAAATTTCAATTGATGGATTTACATTTATTGAGCATAGATATACATGTAAATCCAAAATATGTTTACAATAAAACAGTGTTCATGTGTAATTTACAGACTATCATAATTTTGCCTCGGCGGGCTGTAAATTTCACATTAACGATGTTTTCTTGAAAACAATTATTGGATTTACATTTATTGAGCATAGGCTGCATATGCAGCCTATGCTCAATAAATGTAAATCCATCAATTGAAATTTCCAGACGATCATAAATTTGCACTTACAAACATTTTAGTCGTACGCAGTTTAGTGAAACAGCCCCGAGGTGTTACTAACACACGCACTACATGGACTAGCGTTATATCCCCTCTTGCCTATCAGCCAGGAGATAATAATCATACCTACATGTAGTCAATATATTTTACCACTACAGACACTGAACATTCATCTCATCTTCCAGGGTCAAATTTGACAAAAATCTACAGAAGATGTTCTGAAATATTTGTCAACTTCCTTTGTTCAAAACAAAAACTAAATTGCTCCCTCGTCATATCATTAGAAACATATCAAGATGCCATAATGTACAGTATATATTTACCCATAGCAGGCCCACTTACAGTGGCTGACGTACATATGGGTACATGTCTATACTCCCCATTGTTTACCATGCATTAGGTAAATACGTAGAACAAGGTGATTCAATGGATCAGAACGTAATATTTATAAATATTAACATTCTACATACACACCTGTATTACAAGCAATGGGAATATATGCATGTGCATTTGAAGTGGTCAACTGTACAACTTGTTTACATTAATTGATTTGATCCAATACATGCTCAACTAAGAAAATAATAAGGCTCAAACCAAATTTGTGGCCGTGTCTGGAGAAATGGGGCTTATAGATTTTGCTACCAGCGTAGATCCAGATCACCCTGTGCATCCATCCGCAGTCTTATCAGGATCTGCACTTCATCAATGAAACACCCGGCATCATGCTTCTAACAAGAAATATAGAGTGCGGTCAGGCTACAGGAGAGTACTATTTGATCAGGAGCTACACTGGTCATAAATCCCATAAGCCCCATTTCTCCTGTCACAGCCACATTTAAGTCCTGACCTCATGGTACATCTGTTTACATAATCTGTTTACATAAACATACATTTCAAGCAATTGACCTTTACCTTGGACATGGGGGCCATAAGGGTCAGCTATTGCAGGTAAATATGGATGATGTCAAGCGAGCATCAGAAGTAAAGTCAATCTGACTTTAATGTATGTTTGTTTTTTATTGGTGTTTAATGGCCTATCAACAGCTACGGTCATGTAAGGCCGGGAAAACAGGTTAACCTGCTGCAATGGGGGAAATATCCCAAAATCAGAACGGAATATTTACATCGAGAACAAATATACACCAAAGTCACTTGGCAATCAATGAGCAAATGGCACCCATGTCATACAGAGATACCGAGTACATGTACATTGATGAAAAGGTAACACTTAATTGGATACAAATCTAAAATTTATGGTGCCATGGAATATAGCAACACATACACAAAAGACTATAAACGGCTATAGTAGTATTGACCAGTTAGCACTCTCCTGCACCCCGATAGTGATCTGAATCTAGTTTTTTTTCTTCATTTGTTTTAGTAATGTTTTGCTAAAACATAAATGTGGCTGTGCCTGGAAAAATGTGACCAGTGCAGATGCAGATCAGCCTGTGCATTCGCAGTCTGATCTGGATCTGTAGCCTATTTCACCAACATTGCAAAGTATACCGGTACTTTTCTAGCAAAGTATACTTTGAGGGAGAAATTTTCAATTTTAGGATAAATTTTTTTTTTTTTTTATTATACTGAATATTATACTGAACCAATTTGGCTGTGATAATGTAATAAATTCAGTATAATAATTCTGCATACTTTTAATCATAAAATATATGGTCGTTAGTTCTATAAGAAATAATGCATTTCGGGAAAATTAATGATTACTCCCTCAAAGTATACAATGGTAGATGAGTATACTTTGCCATGTTGGTGAAATAGGCTACTGGACTGCTCGCCATTCCATCAACGAGACGCATGCCATGCTTATAAGCAATATAGATCGTTAGGAGCTACATTGGTCACAAATCCCATACCCCCATCTATCCAGTTACATACACAAATAACAAACGGTGTAGGCCCTGATCATCCTGTTCAGGTATGTAAGCCAATTTGTGGGTTACACAGATTCCCAAAATATTCCAATTTTGTTTCCAGCGTGTATCAGTGCGTGATTTTACGACCAGTGTAGCCCCAGATCAGCCTATGCATATGTGCAATCGGATCAGGATCAATTGTTTTTTTTTATGAAAGAATGCAGTTTCCTCTCGTGACAGATGTAAATCCTTATCATGTTGAAGGAGTGAGCTGCCTGATCGGTGTCTAAAGTCGAACGATAATGTTTAACTCGTAACTGGCAGGAACCAAATATTCTAGCCAGCTGTTTATCCACTTAATATTCCTTAATAAAAACAGGTTTTGGAAGCACGAGAATAGTCTCCCATGCGCTACCAAAGCAGATTTTTGCCAGGAAAAAATAAATACAAGAAATCAGTAACACCGATGGATGTACTATTCAAAAACTTTAACACAAATTTGTTTAACAAAAACTTACAAGTCATTTGACCTCGACTTTGGGCACAGCATAGAAATATTGACGGTGACTAATAAGCATATGATGTTTCAAGCCAATCAGACATGGCTACAAAGATAGTACATTTAGGTATCCGAAAACATCAACGCAAATCTCGGACCGACCGACAGACAGACAGACAGACAGACAGACAGACAGACAGACAGACAGACAGACAGACAGACAGACAGACAGACAGGGTGGCGACTATATGTAACCTGACAAAAATAATGAATTCAGCGTTGATGTTTGTCTATTGGTGTTTAACTGCCTATCAACAGCTAAGGTTGAAAGGGTTGAATTTGGCATTCAATACATGAATAAAATATGTTACAAAATTGTTATTACCATTACAAAAGTAAATTGTATCACGATTAAACTTTCACATCAGATAGTAATTTGCCCACAGTTCAGTGAAGAAAACAGTTAAGAAGTTATCACACAAGACAACTCTTAAGTTAATACAATGTACAATTACATCTAAATAGCAAATCAAGCACAACACAAATCTCTTCACAAATCACAATCTGGGTCAGGTTTGTTTGTTGGTGTTTAAAAGCCTATCAACAACTAAGGTCATTTAAGGCCGGCCCAACGGGTTAGATCCCATATGTAACCTGCTGCATTAGGGGGAAAATCCCAAAATCAGAACTGAATATTTACATCAATTTAAAAAATAATAATATATTCAGCCCTGAAATCACAATAACCCGACCTGGTGCCAGGTCCATACCACACCAAAGCCACTTCCCTCAAAATAGGATTATGAATAATCGTAATACTCATATAAGGGGTATAACCAGATTCAACGGTCACATACACAATGCAAGACGTATGTGAGGGCCAAACCAGGTCTCCAGTCGGAATTCCGGTAAGAATGAACCCTGATCATTAAATTACCCATCATGTTCCCACCTGCCACCCACATAATAATCTGGGTCAGATCGAGAACGTTTGTGCCAAAATCATGGACATTGTATAGTCTGCAGCGTAGGAAGGGTTAGCTGTAGAGAGCTGAGCCCGTTTCACTCAACTTCGTACGACAAGAACATTCGTTCAAAGAAATTTATGAATATATTTCTCGCAATGACGTGAACCACTAGGTTGCCATATTCCACCTGCATGTACAAGTCAATAAATCGATGGTCTAGTAACATAAGGTCGTAACTGCTATGCTTTAGCATAACAGTTACAACCTTGTTACTAGACCATCGAAATGTGAGCACATACAATGTACACTAAATATTTGCCAACATGGACTGTCAGTGATAATTGTTTTGAAATTTTCCATTTGGCACTTTGACTTACACAAACTTCTTAGTCTTACGAAGTTTAGTAAAAACGGACGCTGGTTGGAACATTGCGATTGTTGGGATATCGACTATGAGTGTAAAATCGTGGCCAACATCACGTATACAAGCTTCCATTTGTTTTTGACGGGCAGAATTCAACATCAACGTAAACAACCGTCTGTGTTAATCTTGCTCACATTATCAACATTGCTGAACATCCATTGGCAATGGCAATTTGAAATCAAGCAACTTGATTGTCTGAGCCCGGGCTCAGACAATCAAGTTGCTTGAAATCAAGCACAATACACAAGTATTTTGAAATAAAGAAATCAACAATTATCAGCAAGACTAGCGCAGGCGGTAATGTTCACAAATATAAGCATGATTACGACACTTATTAAACATACATAACGCAACAGAGAACACACACTCCACTCAACGAATTTGAAAATGATTCAATGATAGCCAGCTACTGGTATGCAGTGGGATGAACTCGAGTACACGCGAGATCAAACTGTATGGCCAATACTTTTGAACTTGCTAGCAATTGCAGTCATTTATAATTACATGGATGGCTGAAGGCACTTCAAAGTACTGTGTACAATAATCAATGAAAATAAGCCAGTAATGGTTACTAATGATCGACTGCATGGGGATTTACATCTTATACATGTACAGGACATCTGCAGGCGAGTGAGGACTGAAAATTATAGTATGAAAATCATATGCTGATCTGATGCTAGATGTCCATACATCAGTAGCCTATTTCACCAACATTACAAATTATACTTATGTAGCAAAGTACCGGTATACTTGAGGGAGAAATTTTCAATTTAAGAAAAAATTATTATTTGTTATTACCGGTATACTGAATTTTTTACATTATCAGCCATTGTAATAAATTCAGAATAATTCTGCATACCTTTAATCATCAAATATATGCAGTCGTTAGTTCTATATGACATACATGTAATGCATTTCGGGAAAAATAAATAATTACTCCCTCAAAGTATACTTTGCTAGATAAGTATACTTTGCTATTTTGATGAAATCGGCTACAGACCTCATGGTCGAATGTTGATACAACTTGTGGAGAAACCAGTAATGAGTAACCTCCACAGGATGGGAGGGTAGGTCTATAGTTAACGATGAACCCACCTTTAAATAGGTGTATTTTAATGGTGCATGGAACTGGGATTCATACGTGGGGTTAAGTTATCCGGTGTAGTAATGGTGCCTGGCCCCAGATGGAAGCTGTCATTCAGTGCTCAAGGTTTTTTTAAATGTAGTTTTTGTCCCAAATGTATGTTACTCGCCACATACAGGTGCATTCGCGTCTGTCTATGTGACCTTGTGGTTGAACACCAATCAATCAATCAATGAGCAGAGCAATCAAGGAATCACTAATAGAAAATGGGAAACGTAGAACATTGCAGCACAGCCATGTGAACGAACGGGTGGGGTGTATATCCACGGAATTGAAATGTACTGGTGGGTAGAAAGTGGGTATGAGAACATACTTGTCCAACAATATTTTCAGTTTCGCTGTTATACCCCAATGTCATTTTCAATTGCATTTCTGACAAATAAATTTATCAGTGTTGTTCATCCATCCAAATAATTATAGTTTTGACGAGACATGACAGCAATTGGCACTCTTTTCTATTATTCTGGTCACAAACGTCCAATCCCCTCAATAAACATGATTAGGCTACAACAAATAACTGTGTATACACACGCAAATCAAAGTACGGTAGTTAAGTATTTTCAGAAAAGAGCCAATGATTATTCATAAAACAATTAATACCATGTATATGTAATCAAAATGTGAAATCTAGGATTGAATAGCAATGCCTGGTTCTAATTCAGGTAAGTCAAACTAATCAAACCGCTTCATTTCAAGATTGAGAAGGAAGTTCATGTACTTCTGTAGCCGATTTCACCAAAATTGCTATAAAGTATACTTTTCTTTCCAAGTACACTTTGAGGGAGAAATGTTCAATTTAAGGATAAATGTATTACTTTTTATTATACTGAATTTATTACATTATCACAGCCATTATGGCTGTGATAATGTAATAAATTCAGAATAATAATTCTAAATACTTTTAATCATCAAATATATGCAACCGTTAGTTCTATATGAAATAATGCATTTCGGGAAAAATAAATGATTACTCCCTCAAAGTATACTACGGTATGCTAGATAAGTATACTTTGCAATTTTGATGAAATCGGCTAAAGTTTAATAATTCCAGCACAAAAATATTTACACAATTCCCTAACATTTGATTGGTCCGTAGCAAGTCTGTCCAAAATTTATATCCCAGTAAACTCCCATGCCAAACTACTTTCCGTAACCGTCAGGCGCAGTTAAAATAAATCTTAAGAAAACGGAAAATAAACACATTTTCTTGATGAATTTCTTTCAAATGCTGGAATTATAAGGAATGAATGGCCTTTTTGTTGAATTTATCGGGGATATAAACTTGGAAAAGTCGCGGGAATACTGGACGAGGCTTTCTGGCCTTCGTCCAGTATTCCCGCGACTTTTCCAAGTTTATACCCCGATAAATTCCACAAAAAGGCCATTCATTCAAATAACCAAAAAAAAAAGAAATGCGTCTGTCGAACGCGGATGCCACCTGCAGCATATTTGAGAAACTGTGACAAAGTGGTTAAACGAAAAGTGTGACGGACGGACGGACGGACGGACGGACGGACGTTCTAACAAATGGATACTTATGTGGCTTATTACATGTTAATTAGCCACATAAAACGATTTTTAGCCACGTAAAAGTATTTTTTAGGTGGCTAATTGTAACCAACTCTATCCTTTACTAAGTCCATAACCCTGTGGGGCTAGCCACGTAAGTACCCTAATGTGTGCCCGGACGGACGGACGGATGAACGGATGAACGGACGAACGAACGAACGAACGAACGAACGAACGAACAAACTTACATTTCGGACCTTAGGGGGTACCGGTACTTGCTATATAAAAGATCAAAGGAAATACCCCGTAAGACACAATAGGCTTACGGGGTACGGATTAAGTTCCATTGTGTTCTAACCCTAACCCATTGTCTTAGGCCACGCTCCCTACCCCATAAGTACCCTAATGTGTGCCCGGACGGACGGACGGACGGACGGACGGACGGACGGACGTTCTTACAAGTGGATACTTATGTGGCTTATCACATGTTAAATATTAGCCACATAAAACGATTTTTAGCCACATAAAAGGATTTTTTAGGTGGCTAATTGTAACCAACCCTATCCTTTACTAAGTCCATAACCCTGTGGGGCTAGCCACATAAGTACCCTAATGTGTGCCCGGACGGACGGACGGACGGACGGACGGACGGACGAACTTACATTTCGGACCTTAGGGGGTACCGGTACTTGCTATATAAAAGATCAAAGGAAATACCCCGTAAGACACAATAGGCTTACGGGGTACGGATTAAGTTCCATTGTGTTCTAACCCTAACCCATTGTCTTAGGCCACGCTCCCTACCCCATAAGTACCCTAATGTGTGCCCGGACGGACGGACGGACGGGACGGACGGGACGGACGGACGGACGGACGTTCTTACAAGTG
Organism: Conchocele bisecta; assembly: GCA_029237695.1. Classification (NCBI taxonomy): domain Eukaryota; kingdom Metazoa; phylum Mollusca; class Bivalvia; order Lucinida; family Thyasiridae; genus Conchocele; species Conchocele bisecta. The sequence continues at coordinate 17,934,324 of CM055265.1, forward strand.
GATACTTATGTGGCTTATCACATGTTAAATATTAGCCACATAAAACGATTTTTAGCCACATAAAAGGATTTTTTAGGTGGCTAATTGTAACCAACCCTATCCTTACTAAGTCCATAACCCCTGTGGGGCTAGCCACATAAGTACCCTAATGTGTGCCCGGATGGACGGACGGACGGACGGACGGACGACGGACGGACGAACTTACATTTCGGACCTTAGGGGGTACCGGTACTTGCTATATAAAAGATCAAAGGAAATACCCCGTAAGACACAATAGGCTTACGGGGTACGGATTAAGTTCCATTGTGTTCTAACCCTAACCCATTGTCTTAGGCCACGCCCCCTACCCCATAAGTACCCTAATGTGTGCCCGGACGGACGGACGGACGGACGGACGGACGGACGGACTTTCTTACAAATGGATACTTATGTGGCTTATCACATGTTAAATATTAGCCACATAAAAGGAGTTTTAGCCACATAAAAGGATTTTTTAGGTGGCTAATTGTAACCAACCCTATCCTTTACCAAGTCCATAACCCTGTGGGGCTAGCCACATAAGTACCCTAATGTGTGCCCGGACGGACGAACTTACATTTCGGACCTTAGGGGGTACTTGCTATATAAAAGATCAAAGGAAATACCCCGTAAGACACAATAGGCTTACGGGGTACGGAATAAGTTCCATTGTCTTCTATTGTCTTAGGCCACGCCCCTACCCCATAAGTACCATGTGTGCCCGGACGGACGGACGGACGGACGGACGGACGGACGGACGGACGGACGGACGGACGGACGGACGGACGGACGTTCTTACAGTACTATACTTATGTAGCTTATCACATGTTAAATATTAGCCACATAAAACGATTTTTAGCCACATAAAAGGATTTTTTAGGTGGCTAATTGTAACCAACCCTATCCTTTACCAAGTCCATAACCCTGTGGGGCTAGCCACATAAGTACCCTAATGTGTGCCCGGACGGACGGACGGACGACGGACAGACGCACGGTCCAAACACTATATGCCACCCGTTTCTTCGAAACACGGTGGCATAAAAAATTATTACTCCCTCAAAGTACACTATGCTAGATAAGTATGCTTAGCAATTTTGATGAAATCAGCTACAGTTTAACAACAAAACCAAAGATTGCAGCAAACCATACAGAAACAAATCCACTGAACTGCGCAGCCAACCGATATATGGACCGTCAACGGACAAAGTCATCACAAACAGCATCGCTCCAGATAAGCAGTGCAGCCTGATCAGGGCATATGCTGTTTTATCATTCAACAACAAAATTCAAAACTATAACGGAAGCAAATATTGTGCGATCCATTTTTTTCAGTGAGTAGTCCATATGGAGTTCAGTGGAACCTCTCTAAACCAGATGCCAAAACATTTGTCATCTTATTTTTGATGGGTTTCTTGGTCATTTATCTCGGGTATGGCTCAGAATAAAATGCTTGATTTACAGTGAAATGTCTCTAAACAGGGTGTCCGGTTTAGAGAGGTTTCACTGTACCACAATCACATTGTGCAGGAATTTCTGCATTTCCTCAAATCAGAAACTCTGATATTTTCTGTAACTGCCGTTGAAAGTTGACAAAATGTTGCGAGCAAATGCAGAATTCTATTCTATTCAGCATTTGCACAGAACATTTTGCAAACTTTAGACGTCATGAAACATTTTTCACGAGATATCGCGCATCTTAGGCACAAAATCACAAGGCTCGTCTCATATACATGTACTGTACATGTATAGTATACCTAAAGACAGATAAGCTACATAATACAGAATTCTACGTTGTATGTACAACTCCCACATATTCTACAGTTAAGGAGTATGAAATTCATGTACACAAATAAACAACATTTTTGAGACACAACATCATCATGATCATAATAAACAAACTAAAATTCAGTAAAATATGGTTATTTCAACAGCTACTCATATTTTAAGAACATTGTTTTTTTTATTAATATTAAATAAACAAATTTTAATAAAGATACATTTTTTATGAAGAACGATGTCGCCATCAAAAATAAAATGTTAGAAGAAAAGGAATACTTTTGTAAATAATCAGAAGCTGTTTTACAAATGGTGCACGACCTGAGGATATTCAGTTTGCAAAAATAAGAATCAAGATCTGGGGGCCGTTTCACTAAACTTTGTACGACTAAAATGTTTGTAAGTGAAAAAATATGATTTGACATTAACCATGTTTTCTCGTAAACAATTATTGGATTTACATTTATTGAGCATAGGCTTCATATGCAGCCTGTGCTCAATAAATGTAAATCCATCAATTGAAATTTCCAGACGATCCTAAATTTGCACTTACGAACATTTTAGTTGTACCAAGTTTAGTGAAACGCACCCCTGTGGCGTTGGAGAGGTCAATCAAGTTCTACTAGTTAATCCTGCAGGCACTTTGTGGTACGAACAACAAAATCCTCTTCTAAATCAAACCCAATTTAACTCCGATATGAAACATCTAGGAAGGTAGGATATTCACCATCATTTCAACCAAGGGAATTGGTACAAGTGTACCTTGGGCACGGCTCTCTAATTCAGCAATTGTACCGCGCACGAAGAACGGGACTGGCAAGGTCCCAGCCTTCGTTCGCAGTACAATTGCTGAACTAGCAAGCTGGACCAAAGGTGAATAATCCAATCCGTTGAAAAAAAAAAGGCGAATGTCCTACTTTACTACATGTTTATTTGTTTGTTTGTTGGGGTTTAACGGCCTATCAACAGCTAAGGTCATTTAAGGCCGGGTCAATGGGTTTAGTACTAAATCCCATATATTACCTGTACAAGTACATGGACATGTTAAAGTACATGTACAAATGGGGGGAAAATCCCAAAATCAAAACTGAATATTTACAATAACAAAACTATATATTCAGCCCCGACATCAGAATAATCCTGATCTGATGCCAGGTCCTCGCCACACCAGAATCACTTGGCCCCTCCCAAAAGCAGTAGGATCAGTAATAATCTATACTTTTATAATGGGCAATAACCCAATTCAACTCCCAGCTAACAAAAGAGCCAAAGATAATCAGAAGACAACGAAGCTCGCCTGTTGGCAGCCTTCACTCAAACTTGGCACAGTTGCTTAAAAAAGCAACTTGCTTGGGTTAAGGGGTGTGTGGTGGACCTTGACATTGGGGTCAGTGGTGCAAGGTGGGTCGTGGGTTTGCTATAGCATAATATAGCATATTAAGATGAAATGCATGTATGAAATATCAATGCGCTCCCTGAAAACAGAAGCAAAACAAAATTTAACTCAACGGTAAGTTTATGAATGCACTAAGTTGGTAATTTTCTACAGCATGATAGCTATTCACATGAGGAATGCATGTCTGAATGTGCTAAGTTTGTGACCTTGATGGATTTGCTGTAGCACAATAGAGGATCATCAGATGAATGCATGTATGAAATATCAAAGCGTTCCCTGTAAAGAAACAGAAGTTACACAACATTTACCCAAACGTTGAATGTATGAACATGCTAAGTTTGTGACCTTGACCTTGGGGTAAGGGTTGAGTGGTGGGTTGTGGATTTGCTACAGCATGATATAGGGTCATCTGAGGAATGCATGTATGCAATATCAAGGCGTTCCATGAAAGGAAACAGATGTTACAAGACAATTACCCCAACGTTAAGTTTACGAATGTGCTAAGTTTGTGACCTTGGCCTTGGGGTAAGGGGTGGGCGGTGGGTCATGGATTTGCGATAGCACGATAGGGTATAATCAGATGAATGCATGAATGAAATATCAAGGCGTTCCATGAAAGGAAACAGATGTGATAAGACATTTACCCCAACGTTAAGTTTATGAATGTGCTAAGTTTGTGACCTTGGGGAAAGGGGTGGGAGGTGGGTCATGGATTTGCTATACAATGTAGTACGTTAGAGTATTATCAGATGAATGTATGTATGAAATATGAAGGTATTCGCTGTAAATAAACAGAAGTTACATAACATTTACCCCAACGTTAAGTTTATGAACATGCTAGATTTGTGACCTTGACCTTGGGGAAAGGTTTGGGTGGGGGGTCGTGGATTTGTTACAGCATGATAGAGGGTCATCTGAGGAATGCATGTATGAAATATCAAGGTGTTCCATGAAAGGAAACAGATGTTATAAGACATTTACCCCAACATTAAGTTTATGACCTTGACCTTGGGGTAAGGGTTGGGTGGTGGGTCATGGATTTGCTACAGCATGATAGAGGGTCATCTGAGGAATGCATGTATCAAATATAAAGGCATTCCATGGAAGGGAACAGAAGTTACACGACATTTACTCCAACGTTAAGTTTATGAACATGCTAAGTTTGTGACCTTGACCCTGGGGTAAGGGTTGGGTGGTGGGTTATGGATTTGCTACAGCATGATAGAGGGTCATCTGCGGAATGCATGTATGAAATAACAAGGTGATCCATTAAAGGAAACGGATGTTACAAGACATTTACCCTGTTAAGTTTGTGGACGCCGACTACGCCGGGGTATGCCATAAGCTCGGCGAGCTAAAACGTACCCGAGGGCCAAACCAGGCAAATCGGGATTCCTATAAGGAGGAACACATACCGTTAATTTACGCCGTCTCCTTTGCCCGACCACCACCCACTTGCTAGATGTTTAATATTGGAGTAAAATTGGGTATAATTTATAAGAGGATTTCGTCGTTCATACCACAAAGTGCCTGTGGTTTATCCACTAGTAGGCACTTAGCTCCAATCCCAAAGTAATAGTACTGGCACTAATCAACACAGCTAGAACACTATTTGTTAAATTCATATTGAAGGGGTCAGTGGAATGAGTGGGCTAAGCCCATTATGGACGACCCCGTTTTCTACCGAGCCCTTCAGATTGGATATAACACCATCATCAAGTCATGGCTCCCAAATATTTACATTGTATTTGTTTATTTAATTTTATACGAACCTCACTCTTAAGTGTTATTAATGGACTTAAGGGTATACATATATGAATATTTTTGACGGCATAATATGTTTTCTTACCTCTCAAAATAGCACTAAAACCCAAACATGCAACTTTAACCCTTCCTAAGCAACTGCATGGACTAATTCATATTAAGTTTGAGACTCGTTATGAGCCAGCACATCAAGGTCTCTTAGTGTTGAAAGAGTCAACTACATGGGGCACAATGGGACAAAATTGCCCAAACAAGTTTAGACCCAGATCAGCCTGCACCATATGAACAGTGCCTCCACTGTATGTCAGAAGATCAGCGAATCACCTATTAACGATCCAGTGACCAATGCAGATACTGGATTAGGGCCACATGGAAGATTAGTGAAAACTAAATGTGTTACCCTCTCAAAATAAAGACTATTATTATTATTATTTTATTATTATTATCCTGCAGCATCTGTACACAAGCTGATCAAGATAGACTGTTCAGAAATTTTGTCATACCTCGTCAAAATTATGCAGTTGTCTTACAGTTGCCACGATATGCAATCAATTTGTTTCAATTGACTGAACTGAGGTTGTTAAATCCTTGTCAGAACCAAGCGAGATCAATTTTTTACATCATTTTCATAAGTTAAACATATTATCATTAACACATATTAACCAAAAACTATCATAATTTGTAAGCTACATATAGTATTTCCATATTTATGTTAAACAAAATAGCCTACTTTTAATATATGCACAAGCTAAACCATATTTTTTTTATTCTAAACATCAATATCGAAATGTATCATTTACTGTACATGGACGTAGCTCACAAATTAACAATCAAGATAATAAAGGCTATGTTATAAATCTGCTTGAAAGCACAATTTTGATAATTCAATTATTCCATTTCATAAATGATAACAATCACAATAAAATGGGTACAATTTTTTCATATTTATACTTGTTTTTCAGTTGGTGTGCCATTTACGATTAAAGTCAATTACTCTTTGCAAATTGAGTGAAAATAGCGTGAAGTATTGAGGCACTTGGTTCTGAAAAGGCGTCATCACATACATGTACAAGTATACGAGTGTATAAAGTAAAAAACAAAAAGATTATGCATTTATATAGAAGCATAAATGAACATATATTAATTAACCTAGCAAAATATCTTGTGATTAATGACTATCTACAGCCATATCCATTTCACTTTTAACAGCATTATCCAATAGATGTTCGGAACTATATTCTGTGCCTTCATTGTTTATGTCACTTTCAGATTTTATTGGAGGATCATTGTCACCTGCATTGTCAGTGTTACAATTAGGCATGGCCATATCAATACCAGCACTAACTCCCAAATTACTGTCATGATCAGAGCCTTCATCTGAACTGCAATCTTCTTCTACTTTTAATCTTTTTGATTCAGTGTCATCTCGCAACAATTCATCTTCATCGAAATCCGAATCGCTTTTCTTACGTTTTCGATTTGTTTCACTTCCTACATCTGATTCATACTGATCTTCAGTTTTCACATGAACTTCCGCACCTGCAGCTTCAACAGTTTTATCATCATTATTCCCGCCTTCCACATTTTCAACTTTCACATTCGCTTCATTTTCCTGCTTTATGTTTACATCCGTAATGGCTTCAGCTTCCACGTCAGACTTTTCTAAGCTTTCCTCATTTTCCATTTCGCACTCATCTGCTCTGCTTAATTCAGTTTCATCACATTCCTTCAAACCATCTTCTTTTTCGCATTTGATTTCAGAAGTTGTTTTTTCTTCAGCTTCAGTATTTTTTGCCATTCTGTTCTCATTTTCCTTCTTTAGTTCAATGTCTGCATCACTTTTCAATTCAACCGCATCCTTTGAAATTTCCACACCTTCTCCATTTTTTTCAGCAACAAGATCTGTTTCCCTATTTTCAATTAAGCTGTTACCGGTATCTTGTCTACCGGAATTGTCTACAATGTCCTTTTTAGCTTCTGATTTATTGTCATCATCATCAACAACGACCTCAACATCAGAATCATCCGAATCCAGACTAATAATTTGTGGTTTATATTCACGCTTAATCTTCTCCCTAGCAGATTTAATGTCTTCTTCAGTTAACCGCATTACCTTTATCTTGCACGGTTTGACATGCTTTTTGACATGAACGGCATACGAGTCGGGAGACAACTTGCGAAGCCCACATATAACGCAGTCTCTCATCATCTTCTTACAGTGGTGGTTAGCGAGATGCTTATTACTGGCGACAACCATACCACAAGCCCTGCAGGTGGCATGGTTCTTAATGCAGTGAAGCGTCAGTTGGGTGTTATCTGCAAACTGAACTTGACAGAATACGCAAAGATTATTACGAACAAGTGCCTTGCCACCTTTCGTAGTACCGCTAGGGGAAGCTGCAGGAGTAGAAGGTTTAATGGGTGCAGCTGGGCTCTTCACTGCAGGTGATTTTTCGGGGCCAAGGAAATCATTGGCTTTAATGAGCACTCCATGAGCAGAGGCCATATGTATCTCTAGCTGTCGTCGGTCAGCAGCAGTGATACCACACATGATGCATTTCTTCATCGCCACAAGATCTTTCATTGTCATTCCGTGGATCTGCTCAATGTGCACAAAGAGGTTCGGAACTCTCCTTGTACACATAAAGCACTGTTGGTCATTACCAGTAGCAGCAGATGTAGCCTGTTTCGCTGCACTATTCACGCTCTGGTAATGTCGAAGTGTTGCCTTGTGTTTCGAGAGACCTTGAGTTGTCCAGAAGCGTGACTGGCATACTTCGCAACAAAGAGGTGGAGTTGGTCGATTGAAAATGGCCTGCGGCATTTCAACTTTATGTGCGTAGTAGAAATGGATTCTCAAAGCTTGACGATCCTTAACATATCCACCACACAATTCACAGACCTCAAAACCAGACATTTCTTTCCCCGGTGGTTTGACGGGTGGCCTCACTGATGGCTGTGGTAGTCTTGATTGTGACAAGGCCAGTCTAGCTTGTAGCCCAGGTGGTAGATTTTGTCGGGCAACTGATGGTAACAAATCTCTGACAACTGGTAGTCGGTTAGGTAGGTTTGGTCTTGTAGGTTGGAGATGTCGCATGCCAGAACGGATAGCACGATTTGGTGGACCTTGTGGAGCATACATGATGGGTGTTCTAACACCCACGTTCGCTCTGGAGGCAAATGGTGGCCGGATTTGTGCCACAGGCATCAGCGACGGATTAGACCTGGTATTTGCTGGTGGCCTCACTGGCTGTGGCAGCGCTTTCTTAGCTGGAATTGGTTTGGGAATCACTTTCTTGGGCTTATAATAACATGTTTTCATGCAAAAGTTCACATCATGATAGTATGGCTGCAGGTTTATATTCAGTTTGAATGATTTCAAGCACTTGAGTCTGTGTTTTGCAAGCTTTGTCTTAGTGCTTGGGTCAAGAGGACACATTTCACATGGAAACCATGAAGGTTTCTCCATCATTTTCGCCTGTAAACCATGAACGCTTTCCATATGGAAAGAAAATTCAGGGGCTTGTTTTGTTTTAAAGAGGCAGTGTGAACAGCAAAATTGTGCTGATGGATGATCCCATGATGGTTCATAATGAGGATGATCTGTATGGAAACGCAGAATTACATCAGACTCCGTTCTAAATCTGCACCGTTTGCATTTCTTCATAGGCAGATTCAAATGTTCAACTCTTTTTCGTGTGTTCTCATAAACCATTTTCATTTTTCCCAAGCTGTCTATTTCAGTTTCTTTCAGTGTTCCACTTTCCTTTTTCTTTGTCTGAATTTCTATTATATCCTTGTATACAGCTTCCTTGACCACATCATGACCCAAGTCCAACAGGAAAGAAGTAATGGTACTCAGTTCATCCTTCTTTGGATGAAATGCCACAGACCAATTGTAATTATCAGGTATGCGATTCTGAAGCTCCCATTTCATTAATTCCATCATTTCAAGACTAGATTTGGGCTGCAAATCTTCTGGCTTTATTGGTTGCTGAGAGGGTGTTCCCGTTGTAGGACTTGTAGAATTCAGTGGTTCAGCAATAGCCGGATACAACTGTCCTTTGAACCCAGATGCATTTGACACGGGCACAAATACATGCTGAGTGCCGATTTTAGCAATATAGCCTTGTTGGGACTGCTTTGGTAGTGTCTGTTTCTGTGTGTTTGTGACCTGTTTAGATGTGCTGACAACTTTGGTTGGTTGTCCTGATTCAGTTGTAGTTGTAGGAGCAGACGATTCCACTTTCGTGCTCAAAACATAATTACTTATTGTTTTATTTGAAGCCAAGTTTTCATTTGTTACATCCGACTCAGTGGTATCCATGGAAATAGTTGCATTGTTAATTTTCTTTTCAATATCCGTCTTTTCACCTTCCTTAGATGGCTCATCGCTTTTTATTTCTTTTAGTACATCGTCTTCACTTCGATCAACATTTTCAGATTTCTCTGCTTCAGTACTGTTATCATCAACTCTACTATCACTATCATTGCTCTTTAGCTGTGCTCGGTCACATTCAGCCTCATTCAAGAAACTCAAATTCTCTGCTGAACGGTTACTGATACTGCTGTCAATGGAGTCTTTTGAACTATCTTCTGAAATAATGCTTGGATTCAAAGAATTATTCTCAGCATTAGCACCACTGTCATCATCAACTTCCATTACATCAGAATTAGGGGCACTTATGTTAGAATCGAGCTCAACAATTTCTGATGTTGGTGACTCATCATCATCGTCATCATCATCCAGCAGGTCATCATCATCTTCACCTACCTCCATCACACTGGAATCATCCGATTTTAAAACAACTGGGCTACTTTCATCCCTACCAGCAGAACTCTGCAAGGACCCATCTTCAACATTTTCAAATATATTTTTAACATCTGAAGAAGTATTTCTGCTATTGTCTCCACTGCGTAAACTATCACAAGATTCTTCACTACCTTCAGATTTAAGGAGATCTGATTTATCTGTTGACGCACCAACAGAGTTCTCATTCTCTGCACCTGTAAGTGCAGAAAAACTTAAATTATCTTCTAAATTTAGATCACGATATCTGGAAGGGCCATCATTATGAGGATCAACCACCTCATTTGTGTTGCTTTCTACACTGTCCTCATTATCACTGACGCTACCTATAGATTTTTGTCCATTGTCTGCATCCAGTTCATTACCAATATCACCTCTATCCTCATTGTTTGTACCATCAATATCAGGTTGCTCAGAAGAAATCCCGTTCTGTTTAACTGGAAGAGTTTCGCCGTCAACTGCCGCCATTTTTGTGTTCCCACCAATATCGCCAAAATGTCTGGGTTCACCATCTGGCAGCCCATTTTCAAATGGCTCCGGGTCAGCCATATTGAGGTCTAATTCCAACCACCACTCTCGATCTGAAAATAAAAAAATTTACCGTAATCAAAAGGTAACAAGGCTGCTAATGACTAGATTTGTTGCTATGACATACTAAATACAGATTTTTCTGACTTAACCCTTTCCCTGATAGAGACGACTTTTCACGCCTCTGCAGAAGATGTCTTTTGAAAACATTGTGGGAAAAGGAGAAATTGCTTGTAACAAGCAATTTCTCCTTTTCCCACAATGTTTTCTACTCTATCAGATAATTTAACCATCATTTGACCCAGCAGTTCATTCTTTTATTCAGATGTTTTGGATTTGGACGAGTCGAAATATCGCAAAACAGGGAAAGGGTTAAGCGACTTACTACCAGAATGCACATGCGTTCAATATTGTTCAGTTTGAGTACGTCACAGTATGTAACTCATGATGGGCAGGTGTGTGTTCGTGCCCGGCTAGCTCAGTTGGTTAGAGCGATGGTACGGTAAACCAGGTCCTGGCGTCGAGCCAGGACCGCTACACATTTGTCTGACCCTGTGACACTTACATGTACATGTTAATGAACTATGAAACTACTGTCTGTTCAACGAAATGCTGCCCAAGATTTATTGCAATAAAAAACTCCAAACTCCAAACTTTCACATAAAACAATGTAAAACTATTTTTTAGAAATGAGCCTCTGTTTTATTTCAAGAAAATCTGTCTACCAACAAGTTATTTTGAATAAACAGTCATGTATGGACGTTTGCCTATTTCACCGAATTTTACTTGTTGACAATAAAACGAGAAACTACTATTGCAATAAACACTTCCGGTAAACAACATTTATTGCGAACTGAACACCAATTCTCAAGAAATTGTATTAACAGCATTTTTGGCATTAAAATATATCAATTAATCATTTAATCTTTATTTAGCAAAAATATCATTCATCCATAAGGTTCCAAGTCAGTCTGATACTACTGCTCAGAGGCGTTGCAGCTGGGACCGCGTCCTAATATTAAACCGGTTACTTATGCAACTTGCGGCAGGTGAAATAGCGACCTGTGTACTTGGAAATCGCGTCTTGAGGCGTTCTGGATTTTCAAATTTTCTTGGGGGAGGACCCCCAACTCCACCGCACATTAACAATATCCGACGCGCCTGCTGCTAATACGTCCTACTGTATTGTAAATTGTGAATGCTAACAAATTTGATTTAATGACCTTCACCAACCAATCAGCGCTTTGTAAACTGAGTTGTCCGCCGGAAATTTGTCCGGTCAAGAAACTAGCTCACAGGAAGTGACTGTATACTTCCACCGGAAATGACATATATATACGGTGTTACCAAGTAATACCATTAGTGAAGGTAGATTTACACCAGTGTAAATGTGTGAGAATATGTGCAACTAGTTTTAAGTGGTAGGAACAGTGTGCCAACATCAGCCTGTCATTGTCAATACATGTAGTTACAAAAGCTGTAGCAGATGATGATGTCATTATGTTGTATTTTGAGCAAAATATCAGCATTTCTTCTGGAACACCCAACTAATATATCATTGATATATGGTGGCTCGATTCCTTTATTTTTCAACCTGGTAAGATTTGCTCTCATAAAGACAATGTTCGATACTAGAAAAATGTTGAAAATCTGATCGCACATGACATTTAAACATTACAACCCTGCATTCAATTCTTGATTTAGGGATATCACTTCATCATAGGACCGAATTTCGAAAAAATAAAAAGATGGCTCATCGCTAAATTTTGCTGGAAAAATGATTGTATGCAAAACAATTATATGGAATTAAACGGACAGTAGAGCAAATTTTATGGCGTGCCATCGCAAAATACCCACTTTTCTTCTGTCGGTAGACAGTGAATTTATAGATCATAGCAAGAAAGCGGTGTCGCACCTGCCGAGGCATTTGACCGTAACATGATCATGCTAAGTAAACATCACAAAAACTGTAAGAAGTGCATGCTTAAAACGTGTACATGTAAAAGATCAAGGTGGAAGAAACTTTATTACATAAAATCAAAGGACTGAAAGTACTGAACATAGGGTACTACAAGATTCCGCCACGGAAGCGGTGTCGCGCCTGAAAATGCCTTGTCGGTACAAAACAATGTTGTAGCAGGATTTTTGTTAAAGTTTCTGCATTACTTTGACATCGCCATGTTTACTTCTGTTTTGTGAATGAAATAGTTGGCCCCGGATCGAGTATATTAAAACATAAAAATGACGTGATTGGGGAAACCGCCGACAAAATTTTCAATGTATGGAAGTATTGTCGTATTTTCAGTACTTGCATTAATATGGGTATTAATCTACACTGGATGTGTTATACTGTCATTAATTTGTTCCCTGACTGTAATTTATCACTTACTGACTTATTGACCCCCTTCCCTGAACGTAGAATTGAAACTCATGTCGGCGTGTATTGGCCACCATAGACAAATGTCAATCAGGCAGAATTCGGGAATGTCACTAAAATCAGCTGTAATTCCATCGATAGAATGAGGATTAACATCAGTTGAGATTTACACGTGCGACTTGTTGCACAATCGCGATCATTAAACAAATCTCATTAAACAAATCTGGGTCAACAGGTAGCTATAACCCTTGATATCGTTTGTGTGTTGAACGCGTCGATCCGGTGGGGAGTATTCGGAGGGGAGTTAACTCTGCCGAAAACTATAGCCTGTTACTAAATTTAGCGATGACCGCACGATTTGTGACGCAAATGGGGGCAACTAACAACTTGAAGGCGTAACAAAATAATCCGATGTATTTTTGTACGTAGAACATCTGTTGTTGATATTGTTCAGTGCAAGTAGTTTTTCATTATATTATTTTCAATTAGAAGTTGCGTATGACAGTTAAACGTTGAGTAACACAATGCATTTTGTTGTTATGGTTACTCCAAGATATCACTACGGACTAGCCCATTGAAGGGGGTCTAGGGCGTGGCTAACTCAGAGCTGCCAACCCCATGTCGGTCACATGAGGAACATGGAGTGAAAAAGGGGCTATTTTCAGGAACGCCAGCCACATATGTTTTCCGGAACACAAATCAGTACTCACTTATATGCATAAAGTAAATTTTTTAGAGCCTTGGCCCTCGTCTCGGCCACCATGACTAACCGAAAAATCACAATTACACTGCTTGCAAGACGCAAATTCATCACCGCGCTTTGACAGGACCAATTGGGGCCATGTCTCGCTGTAATCAGTGATGAACATAATTATGTGTTCTCCTAACTTCTTTCGATAAAAAATACCCAAATTCGTTCGGCTGCACGTTTTGGAGCAGACATTTTATGAATTTACGTGATGAATAAATCAATATCGATGAGCGCTTGAAACTACTATTACTACACAAGAATTGAAATGGTAAGCGCCTAGGCGAGTATGATTACGGGTAAATAAAAAAATAGGATTTATTGGCAGAATTGTGAAACGAAATTATTATTTCCTGATATTCCGGCGCTGATTTTTTTAAAAATCATACTTTTTAATTGTTGTCCGTACTTCCGTATTTTTAATGTATTTTCCGGAACAAATACGGAAAAATCGTAACAGTTTGCAGCTGTGCTAACTGTCCGAGGCGATTCCAATACATAGGTTACCTACCCTATGTGAAAATGGTGTTTCTACAACAATGTGAAGGTCAAATTGTTTATTAGTGTTTAACGGCCTATCAACAGCTAAGGTCATTGAAGGTTATGTGAAGGTAAGTTTGTTTGTTTATTGGTGTTTAACGGCCTATCAACAGCTAAGGTCATGCAAGGCCGGGCAAACGGGTTAGATCCTGTTTTAACCTGCTGCATTGTGGGGGAAATCCCAAAATCAGAACGGAATATTTACATCGAGAAAAAATATATTCAGCCCTGAAATTAGAATAACCTGACCTGGTGCCAGGTCCATACCACACCAAGTCACTTGGCCCCTTCCCCTAAAATAGGATTACGAATAATCATAATACTCACATAAGGGATATAACCAGATTCAACTGTCACATACAAAATGCCAAAGACGTATGTGAGGGCCAAAGCAATTCCGGTAAGGATGAACCCCGATCGTTAAATTACCCATGTGAAGGTAAGAACGGTCAATGTCATGTTAATGGCAGCATAAGTGTGTTCCAAATGCTTACATGTACATGTATAAAGTAATATAAGTAATATTAATGATTTACGATGATGAATAAACTTGTACAAACTTTTTGACGCAAAAAATGGCTGTGTTTCCGCAAACCTGTGAAGATAAACAAGAGACCCAATGGGCCTGTATCGCTCACCTAAAATTATTATCTCCCTTATACAGTAAATGAACAAGAGTTGTCAGAAGACTATTATAAATATAAAGCATATTAAATTGTACATTTAATTTTGTGTCACTAGTCCATCTCTGCCAGTGTAGATACGCCCTAATCACATATTTCACTAATTTCAGTCATACCTTTTTTGGGCTACCAAATTTTCATTTGGGCTAGTGAAATTTTTAATAGCCCAATTTGGGCTACCATGCCGATTCGGTGAGTGTCAAGCACTGAATTAAGATGAATGCATGTATGAAATATTAATGCGCTCCCTGAAAATTTAACCCAACGTTAAGCTTATGAACGCACTAAGTTGGTTATTTTCTACAGCATGATAGCTATTCACATGAGGAATGCATGTGTGAATGTGCTAAGTTTGTGACCTTGACCTTGGGTGGGTCATGTATTTGCTATAGCACAATAGAGGATCATCAGATGAATGCATGTATGAAATATCAAAGCGTTCCCTGTAAAGAAACAGAAGTTACACAACATTTACCCCAACGTTATGTTTATGAACATGCTAAGTTTGTGACCTTGACCTTGGGGTAAGGAAGGGATTGGTGGTGCTACAGCATGATAGAGGGTCATCTGAGGAATGCAGGTACGAAATATCAAGGCATTCCATGAAAGGAAACAGATGTTATCAGACATTTACCCCAACGTTAAGTTTATGAATGTGCTAAGTTTGTGACCTTGACCTTGGGGAAAGTGGTGGGGGGTGGGTCATGGATTTGCTATAGCACGATAGAGTATCATCAGATGAATGCATGTATGAAATATCAAGGCGTTCCCTGTAAAGAAACAGAAGTTATAACAAGAGGGCCATGATGGCCCTAATTCACTCACCTGACTCCATGAACACCAGAGGAGAATGTGACATTTGTCACAGGGCGGTAAAAGACCATTGGAGCAATGCGTGTGTGAAATGTGAAGCAGATCCGAGCAAGGAAACAGAAATTACAAGCCATTTACCCGAGCGTTAAGGTTTCAAACGCAACAAGTCTGTGACCTAGACCCTCGGCTTAGCAGAGGCGGGACGAATGTAGATTTTTCACAGGGCGGTAGAGTACCATTCGAGCAATGCGTGTGTGAAATGTGAAGCAGATCCGAGCAAGGAAACAGAAATTATAAGCCATTTACCCAGGTGTTAAGGTTTCTAACGCACCAAGTATGTGACCTTGACCCTGGGCTTAGCGGGGGCGGGACGAATGTGGATTTGTCACAGGGCGGTAGAAGACCATTGGAGCAATGCGTGTGTGAAATGAGAAGCAGATCCGAGCAAGGAAACAGAAATTATAAGCCATTTACCTGAGCGTCAAGGTTTCGGAACGTACGTACGTACGGACGCCGGTAACACTATATGCCCCCCTCACCATTCGGTGGCGGCGGCATAAGACATTTACCCCAACGTTAAGTTTATGAATGTGCTAAGTTTGTGACCTTGACCTTGGGTAAAGGGGTGGGAGGTGGGTGATGGATTTGCTATAGTACGATAGAGTATCATCAGATGAATGCATGTATGAAATATGAAGGTATTCCCTGTAAATAAACAGAAGTTACACAACATTTACCCCAACCAGGGTTGGCCGGGAAATACCGGGGGCGGGAATTCCCGGTATTTCCCGTAAATACCCCCCAAAGTGGGAAATACCGGAAAATATGAATTTTTATGTTATTATTTGATAATTAAAGTTATTTAAATTAAGTTTTAAGCTCAGTAATAGTTAATTAAAGAATCAACAACTTAATAATTAGATATAGGGGTTAATTACAATGTATACATGTAGATCTGTTTCATTCCCAACTAGGGGTACTCATCAGGTGGAATATTTGGCAACCATGACATTTATATTTCGGTTGTACTATTTTTTTGTAAGTTACTTCTTCATTTTTTAGGAAGCATCTGAGTGTCTGCTAGATACAATTCACAAGGATAACGTCATCATGATCAGACTATGTTTATACAACAGGCTGTTAATTGTCAGCCTTCTCTCACACCTTTTGTGTCATACTGTATAATAAGAACCCAGGTGGTCTGTATATGGTCATGTCAAGTTGTAAAACAATTACACTTACACTGTACATGGATTATCCCTGTTATCAACAGGGATTTTCTCAAAATTCAAAAAGCAGCTTTTATTAGTGGCAGGTTACTATAGTAATGAGGGGTGTTCTCATATACAATAAAATAAGACAGTTGGCAAATACTACATAGACTTGTATATAGGGAAGTAAATTGTCTAGAAAATAATGATGTTTTTTTTCTCGAAATAAACTTATTACCGGTATTTCTTTTTTTATTGCAGAATGTTTTACCTGTAGGCTTATCAGTATACACAGATATAATAAACCATAGTAGATATAGGGGAATATACTCATCTTGACATTTTGGAATGAAAAAGACCACCAAGATTCATATTTCCCGGTATTTCCCAGTATATCCCGCCGTCCTGGGAAATACTCTTATTTCCCGGGAAATTGCCAACCCTGACCCCAACGTTAAGTTTATGAATGTGCTAGGTTTGTGACCTTGACCTTGGGGTAAGGGTTGGGTGGTGAGTCGTGTATTTGCTACAGCATGATAGGTCATCTGAGAAATGCATGTATGAAATATCAAGGCGTTCCATGAAAGTAAACAGATGCTATAAGACATTGACAAGGGCTTAAAAATTCACTCGCCCCGCTCGCCATGGCGAGTCAATTTTCGTGTTGGCGAGAGGATTTTCTTGTCACTGGCCCGATTTGGCGAGTGACAAATCGGGAAAGGCCATTCTGTATTTTCCGAAAATTTACGGAACTGACAAAATTCGCATCTTAAGTTCCATTCTTTTATTGGTTTTCCTAACGCTTTCCACGATCTCAAAACGGGAAATGATGTTTTTAATGTTTACATTAGAAACCGGGATATTGGTCAATTACAGCATCCCTGTACTCGACAATTGGACGTTCAGACCGTTACTATGCGCTCGGCGGATAGTTTTTACTCACTCCTAAAACAGACCACGCGTCTCGTTCTGCTGACAGTGTGCCTCGTGTGTTTTAGTAAGGGCATAATCACCAGATGCAATTTGTGCAGGGCGTGTCGCTGGAAGTGTACTGTGTTAACTACACACTTTTTACGATGGTCAGCGTACACTTGCGCTAATAATAATCAGCAAATATACTGAATTAAAATAGTTTCCAAGACGCTGCATACATAGCCACTGCAAAATGAATATGTGTATTGGAAACGCTTAATAAAGTTACAAAGCATCTGGACAATTGATGCGTAGATCGTCTTCTAAATAATGATGCACCCGCATTTTAATTAAAATTGTGGTTGTGACTGGAGAAATGACTTATTGGATTTATGACCAGTGTATGTCCTGATCAAATAGCACACCCTCCAGCTCCTGTCGTCTGATAAAAATCTATATTGCATGTTGGAAGCATGATGAGCGTTTCATTGATGGAATAGTGAACAGTGCAGATCCTGATAAAACTGTCCAGTCACAGCCACAAACAACACTTGTTCTCATTATATTTCTTATTGCATAAAATAATTTCAGAAAGCATATAAACATGTCCTGTACTATTCTATTGGATGGTTCTAAACAAGTTAAACCTTTTTCGAAAAGTTATTACTACTTCTTGCATTTTCCTAAAATGTTGTCAAGTAGCTTTTTGGTCTGGGCGAGTAGATTATAATTGTACGGGCAAGTACAACAAGAAACGAGGCAAAGCCGCGAAAGCCAGGTTTTTTCCAAGCATAGACACTTGGATAACATAATTATACCCACTTTTTGTAGACTAGATGGCCGAGGCATGGACATTAAAAAAATAGATATAGTAGATGGAAAAACTTTAACGAAAAAACTTTAACCGGACACGGACGGAAGGACGGACGTATGCCAAAATGCATAAAATGCGCTTTCCGCAAGCGGGTGCGACAATGATGATAAACACCCATGTGAAGTATCAAGGTAATGGGTGAAGCAGTTGCAGAGATATAGTACACTAAAAAAGTTTAACAAAAAAATTCAAAGTAATTTGACCTTGACATTGTGCACAGGGGCCGCACGGTTGGGGGTTAGAATGAAAATATGGATGATGATAAACACCCATGTGAAGTTTCAAGGTAATGGGCGAAGCAGTTGCAGAGATATAGTATAACAAAAAAGTTTTAACCAAAAAACTTTAACCAGACGTACGTTAAAAATGGCTAAGTCAATTACGTAGAAATAATAGGTGAAGGTAAAAAAAATGGTCACATGTTGGATAGTTGTATGTGGTAGGCACCCCTTGGTTATGACGCTGTGAAAGTTTGGTGGTCCTAGGTGGTACAGTACCAAAGAAATGAACTTAAACACGAAAACTTAACATTGTAAACGCGAAAACTTAACATTGAAGAAAATGGCTAAGTCGACTGCGCGGAAAAAATGGGTCAAGTTAAAAACAAGAGGGCCATGATGGCCCTAATTCGCTCACCTGACTCCATGAACACCAGAGGAGAATGTGACATTGAGTTCAAATTTACCAAATCTGAAAATGCTTCACCCAAGGATCTTAACTTACTATGAAGTTTGGCCAGCATTGGCCATGTGGTTCCTGAGAAAAAGACGTTCAAAATCTCGAATAAATGGACCTTTCGGCGGCCATCATGGATGACATAATCATCCGGTTCCGACAAATATTGCACCAGAGCAATCGCCTCATCGATACCTTCAATTTGATATACGACATGAGCATATTCGCTCAAAAATAAAATTTGACCCCACAGGCCACACCCATTTTTAGCCTCGGGGTCACCATTTTAACAACTTTGAAAGAGCATTCTACATTGATCATTCTTACCAAGTTTCGTCGAAATACGGCTGGCGGTTCATGAGAAGATTTTTTAAGAATTTGTGCTATTTTTAGACGGCGGCCATCTTGGATCAGCGACGACCTCCGTTTTAACAAATCTGAAAAGGCTTCACCCATGGACCATAACTGAAGTTTGGCCACCATGGGCCAAGCGATTTGTGTGAAGAATCTCTAATAAAAGAACGACCTATTGACCTTTCGGCGGCCATCTTGGATGACATGACCATCCAATTTCGACCAAAAATGTACTAGAGCGATCGCCTCTTTGATACCTTCGATTTGATATAGACATGACTATATTCAGTCAAAAATAAAATTTGACCCCAATTTGACACAAAATGCACCAGAGTGATACCTTCGATATGATATATGAAATTATCATATTTGGTCAAAAATAAAATTTGATCTCAATTTGACCCCACAGGCCACGCCCATTTTTGACCCCGGGGTCACCATTTTAACAACTTTGAAAGAGCATTGTACATCGATCATTCCTAGCAAGTTTTGTCGAAATCCAGCTAGCGGTTCATGAGAAGATTTTTTAAGAATTTATGCTATTTTTAAACGGCGGCCATCTTGGATTAGCGATGACCTCCATTTTAACAAATCTGAAAAGGCTTCACCCATGGACCATAACTGTGAAGTTTGGCTACCATGGGTCAAGCGGTTCATGTGAAGAAGAATTTTGAAATCTCTAATAAAAGAACGACCTTTTGACATTTCGGTGGCCATCTTGGATGACATAACCATCCAATTTCGACACAAAATGCACCAGAGTGATCGCCTCGTTGATACCTTCGATTTGATATATGACATGACCATATTCGGTCAAAAATAAAATTCGACCCCAATTTGACCCCACGGGCCACGCCCATTTTTGACCCTGGGGTCACCATTTTAACAACTTTGAAAGAGCATTGTACACTTGGCCATCTTGGATTACGTAATGACGTCACTTTAACAATTTTGTAGTCCCCCTACCTAAGGACCATGACCATGAAGTTTGGTGACTATAGGCCCAATGGTTACCGAGGAGAAGACGTTTGAAAATGTTCACGGACGACGACGACGGACACATTGCGGTAACAATAGCTCACATGAGCTTCGCTCAGGTGAGCTATAAAAAAACAGCAGACGACAATTGTTGTGAGTAGCGGTCTAAAGGTTAAGTAGAATTTACTGAAATGAAATATAAAATCTACTGAAGCGGAAAAGTCAACGCTACTTGACCTTCACCTTGGGCACAAGGAGAGCATGGTTGGGGCAGGGAGTAAAAATCTGAATGATAATATTACATATGCACATGAAGTTTCAAGCCAATTATTAAAACAGAAAAATAGGTTATTAAAAAATATAACAACTGAACCGATATTTATAACTAATCCAAACATTTAAGTCATTTGACCTTGACTCTGGGAATTGGGTGAGCATGGGTGGGGCGGACATTAAAAACAAAAATTACACCACGGAAGCGGTGTCGTGCTTGCCGAGGAATTTGACCGTAACATGATCACGGCATGTGCTAAAGTAAGCATCACAAAAACTGTCAGAGAAGTAAGTGCATGCTTAAAACATGAACCAGAGGCCCAAATGGGCCTGTATCGCTCACCTAAAAGCCTCCATAGTGGTCATCTTGATTTCACAAAGACTCTTCACTTACAACTTCAAATGTTCCACAGAATTTGTTGGTACCTTCTGATCTAACATATATTGCGAATGTGCATGTGATTTACTGCTATACCTTCGATTTGATATATAAAATGACCATATACGGTCAAAAATAAAATTTGACCCCTCAGGCCATGACCATTTTTGCCCCAGAGGCCACCATATGAACAAATCTGAATCAGCGTTAACTATCGATCATTCATACAAAGTTTCGTCGAAATCGGCCTGGCAGCTTGTGAGAAGAAGATTTTTTGGACAATTTGACCTACTTTTCAATGGCAGACATCTTGGATTTGGTGATGACCTCCATTTTGACAAAAATGAACAGGCTTCACCAACAAACCATTTCAGTTAAGTTTGGTCAATATCGGCCAAGCAGTTCTTTGAAATCTTTAGTAAAAGAACAACCTTTTGACCTGTCGGTGGCCATCTTGGATGACGTAATCATCTGATTTTGGCAAAACATGCTCCAGAGTGATCGTCTCGTCGATACCTTGGATTGGATATATTATATGACCATATTTGGTCAAAAATATAATTTGACCCCTAGTTGACCCCTCGGGCCACGCCCATTTTTGACCCAGGTGCCACCATATGAACAAATCTGAAACAGCGTTAAATATCAATCATTCACACCAAGTTTCGTCGAAATCAGCCTGGAGGTTTGTGAGAAGATTTTTTTTGACAATTTGACCTACTTTTCAACGGCGGACATCTTGGATTTGGTGATGACCTCCATTTTGACAAAAAAATGAACAGGCTTCACCAACAAAAACATTTCAGTTAACTTTTGGCCAATATCGGCCCAGCAGTTCACAAGAATAATACGTTTGAAATCGTAAAACAAATTTTTTACCTTTCGGTGGCCATCTTGGATGACAAAATCATCTGATTTAGACAAAACATGCTGTAGAGTGATCGTCTCGTCGATACATTCGATCCGATATACTATATATATTCGATCCGATATACTATATGGCCATATTCTGTCAAAAATAAAATTTGACCCCTCGGGCCACACCCATTTTTGACCCAGGGGCCACCATATGAACAAATCTGAAACAGCGGTAACTATCAATCATTCTTATCAAGTTTCGTCGATATCGGCCTGGAGGTTTGTGAGAAGAAGATTTTTTGACAATTTGACCTACTTCTCAATGGCGGCCATCTTGGATTTGGTGATGACCTCCATTTTAACAAAAATGAACAGGCTTCACCCACAGACCATTACAGTTAAGTTTGGCCAATATCGGCCAAGCAGTTCACAAGAAAAAGACGTTTGAAATCTTTAGTAAAAGAATGACCTTTTGAACTATCAGTTGAACTATCAGTGGCCATCTTGGATGACGTAATCATCTGATTTAGACAAAAAAATTCTCCAGAGTGATCGTCTCGTCAATACCTTCGATTTGATATATTATATGACTATATTCGGTTAAAAATAAAATTTACACCTATTTGACCCCTCGGGCGACGCCCATTTTTGACCCAGGGGCCACCATATGAACAAATCTGAAACAGCGCTAACTATCGATCATTCATACCCAGTATCGTCGAAATCGGCCTGGCGGTTCATGAGAAGAAGATTTTTTAAGAATTTGACCTACTTCTCAACGGCGGCCATCTTGGATTTGGTGATGACCTCCATTTTAACAAAAATGAACAGGCTTCAACCACAGACCATTACAGTTAAGTTTGGCCAATATCGGCCAAGCAGTTTACAAGAAAAAGACGTTTGAAATCTTTAGTAAAAGAATTACCATTTGAACTATCGGTGGCCATCTTGGATGACGTAATCATATGATTTAGACAAAAAATGTTCCAAAGTGGTTGTCTCGTCAATACCTTCGATTTGATATATTACATGACTATATTCGGTTAAAAATCAAATTTGACCCCTATTTGACCCCTCGGGCGACGCCCATTTTTGACCCACGGGCCACCATATGAACAAATCTGAAACAGCGCTAACTATCGATCATTCATACCAAGTATCGTCGAAATCGGCCAGGCGATTCGTGAGAAGATTTTTTAAGAATTTGACCTACTTTTCCATGGTGGCCATCTTGGATTGTCGATGACCTCCATTTTAACAAATCTGAAATGGCATCACCCATATATCATCCCTGTGAAGTTTAACCAATATCGGCTCAGCAGTTTGGGAGAAGAAGATGATTGAAAATGTTCACGGACGGACGGACGGACGACGGACACTTTGCCATAACAATAGCTCACATGAGCTTTGCTCTTTGCTCATGTGAGCTAAAAAAGTAACATGTTGGATGTGATATGTGGTGGGCACCCCTTGATTATGAAGCTGTGAAAGTTTGGTGGTCCTAGGTGGTACAGTACCAAAGAAATGGACTTAAACACGAAAACTTAACATTGTAAACGCGAAAACGTAACATTGAAAATGGCTAAGTCGACTACGCGGAAAAAATGGGTCAAGATAAAAAAAAAAGTAACATGTTGGATAGTGATATGTGGTGGGCACCCCTTGATTATGAAGCTGTGAACGTTTGGTGGTCCTAAGTGGTACAGTAACAAAGAAATGGACTCAAACACGAAAACTTAACATTGATTGTGGACGCCGCCCGCCGCCTGCCCGCCCGGCTTTCGCCAATCCAATAGCCTGGATTTTTTTTCAAAAAACATGGCTAAAAAGTGAATATTTTTAAGCCCCGACGTTAAATTTATGAATGTGCTAATTTTGTGACCTTATGTTAAGGGATGGGCGGTGAGTCATGGATTTGCTATAGCACGATAGAGTATAGTGATGTGCCGATGATCGATTATAATCGAAAATTGATCGAAAGGGGCCACGTCGGCGACAATCGATAGTGTTTTGTCATAATCGATTATAGGAAAAAGATTTCTGCTGTTTTCCGCGGGTTTTTTCCCCGTCCATTTCGCTCATTTTCGTTACATTCGCGTAATTACTTAAAATTCGGAATGCTTCTGTTTTTATCATTCCTCATAATGGCGGCCGAAGTTGCTGCCAACAATAATGCGTTGATTAAGTATCTGGGGAAGGCGCGGAGCCACATCTGGTCGTATTTTGGGTTTTCGAAGAGTAAACCTGGGCCACCAAAGAAAGAAAACCTCGACATGCGCTTCGCAATTTGTATTGTATGCAAAAGGTCCTATGCAAATAAAGGTAACCAATTACCGATATTACCAAAAGTCGTCAACATTTTACAAATGAGTTTGAAATGACATTTACCATAATATTATAACTAAGTATAATAGTGAATTGGGACTCTAATACTTCATTGGAAGTGATGCAGACCTGTTAACTTACAGGTTTTGTACGTCTGTACATACATTGGCCTGTTTACAAATGTTACAAAGCAGCACCAAATTCCATTTCATCTTTTCCCCAAACACTCGTTGCAGTTAGAAATTATAAAAAAATATGTAAAAATACTAAAATAGACTGCTAAAGTGCGAATCAGATCTGATCCGCTATTCTGCGGACATAGGAATAGGCTATTCTGCCTGGGGGAGAAGTCACTTCTCCCTATTTTGTCTGGGGGAGAAGTCACTTCTCCCTAATTTTTTGGCCTAGATTGAACCCTGGTTTGATGTCGGCCAGCTGACTTAGGCTTGCCACTTTCATCAGCATCGTGTAAACACACAGTTTCGAAACTAATGATGGAGTTTTATAACT
This sequence comes from Conchocele bisecta, assembly GCA_029237695.1. Lineage (NCBI taxonomy): Eukaryota > Metazoa > Mollusca > Bivalvia > Lucinida > Thyasiridae > Conchocele > Conchocele bisecta. The sequence continues at coordinate 17,959,126 of CM055265.1, forward strand.
TGCGTGGAATTGCATTACGCATATTGGGATTTACCGTTAATGGCGTCATGCAATATTTTTCACGGCAAAATGACACAGACCGATATGGGCCAGGTAAATGTTTTCAAAAGACAATTAAAATGATAGAGGCAAGATTGTGATTCGGCAGAGAAAATGTCGACCGAATGTGACACAGCGTCGAAACCACAGGCATTCGGCGTGTTTCGGCTTTCGTCGGTATAACTCTCTCTATATACACGCCAAATGCCTGTGGTCGAAACGAGTAAGGCGTGAACTGTTTAGAATACGAATCTGAGGATACTTTTCCAATTTCAAGCTGATGTTACCGCAAATACTAACAACAAAAAATATTGAAACAAATCTTTATTTTATGAATTTTTTGTAATTTTTGTTGATATTTCGGGGTGGAAAAAAAATGCTCTTGTATCCAAACGTGTTTATAAGATGCATGGGCTTTGTGGGATGAAAATCTGGGTAAACTAGATGGCCGCGGCCTGCATGTCGCGCCTTGTGGCGAGGCATGGACACAAAAAAAAGGATATAGTATAACAAAAAACTTTAACAAAAAAACTTAACCAAAAACTTTAACCCGACACACGTACCGTACGTACACGTACGTACGCCAAAGTGCCGACTATATCGCGCTTTCCGCAAGCTGAGCAAAAAAAAACTTTAAACAAAAACTTCAAAGTAATTTGACCTTGACATTGGGCACAGGGGTCGCACGGGAGGGGGGTAGAATGAAAATATAGTGGACAAGGGCCTACAAGAATGACGTTATGACAGTTTCAAGGTAATGGGCAAAGCAGTTGCAGAGATATAGTATAACGAAAAACTTAAACCAAAAAAATTTAACCAAAAACTTAAACCAAAAAACTTAACTAAAAACTTTAACCAAAAAACTTAACCAAAAACTTCAAAGTAATTTGACCTTGACATTGGGCACAGGGGCCGCACGGGAGGGGGTTAGAATGAAAATATAGATGATGATAAACACCCATGTGAAGTTTCAAGGTAATGGGCAAAGCAGTTGCAGAGATATAGTATAACGAAAAACTTTAACCAAAAAAACTTTAACCAAAAAACTTAACCAAAAAACTTAACCAAAAACTTTAAAGTAATTTGACCTTGACATTGGGCACAGGTGCCGCACGGGAGTGGGGTAGAATGAAACTAGATTGGTCAGTAAGCGAGGCTTACGGAATACCCACCGCGTGGGCCCAGGTACCCCTAAAATATGTACAAATTTCCAAGTGTGTGGGCTTGTGACCTTGACACTGGGATTAGCGCGAGCGGCATGAACGTGAATTTGTCACAGGGTGGTAGAGGTCCATTGGAGCAATGAGTGTGTGAAATGTGAAGCAGATCCGAGCAAGGAAATAGAAGTTATAACCGATTTCTCTGATGTTAAGTTTTGTAAAGAGACTACCGTATAACCTCGAATTAACGCCCCCGGAGGCGTAACATTTTATTATCCAGTGAAAAAAACAAAAAAAAATTACCAAGAACCGCCAATTTCAAACACAAATAAGGATTTAAGGATTACTTGTGTTTGAAATTGGCGGTCATTGGTAAAAAAGTTATTTGGGGGGGGGGGGGGGGGTTATTAGGAGGGGGGGGGCGTTAAGTCGAGGTTATACGGTATGTATGTGACGTTGACCTCGAGATCAGCGGGGATTTGTCACAGCATATGAAATATTAAGTTTTTTCAATGAAAGAAATAGAAGTTATAACACATATTTCTCTGATGTTAAGTTTTGTAGAGACTAAGTATGTGACCTTGACCTTGGGATCAGCGGGGGTTGGACAGTCGTAGATTTGTCACAGCATGATAGTACAACCTTAGAGGAATGCACAAGTGAAATAATAAGAATTTTCAATGAAGGAAATAGAAGTTATAAATTATTTCTCTGATGTTAAGTTTTGTAAAGAGTATTTGACCTTGACATTGGGATCAGCGGGGGTTGGACGGTCAAGGATTTGGCACAGCATGGTAGTAGAGCCTTACAGGAATGCATGTGTGAAATATTAAGCATTTTAGATGAAGGAAATAGAAGTTATAACAATATTTCTCTGATGTTAAGTTTTGTAAAGAGACTAAGTATTTGACCTTGACCTTGGGATCTGCGGGGGTTGGACGGTCGTGGATTTGGCACAGCATGGTAGTAGAGCTTTACAGGAATGCATGTGTGAAATATTAAGCATTTTAGATGAAGGAAATAGAAGTTATAACAATATTTCTCTGATGTTAAGTTTACCCGGACGGACGGACGGACAACCTGACTCCAGTATACCCCCCCACAACTCTTGTTGTGTGGGGGGGGGGGGGGGGGGGGGTATAAATATAGATGATGATAAACACCCATATCAAGTTTCAAGGTAATGGGCAAAGCAGTTGCAGAGATATAGTATAACAAAAAACTTTAACCAAAAAACTTAACCAAAAATTTCAAAGTAATTTGACCTTGACATTGGGCACAGGGGCCGCACGGGAGGGGTAGAATGAAAATATAGATGATGATAAACACCCATGTGAAGTTTCAAGGTAATGGGCAAACAGTTGCAGAGATATAGTATAACGAAAAACTTTAACCAAAAAACTTAACCAAAAAACTTAACCAAACAACTTAACCAAAAACTTTAACCGGACACACGTACGTACGTACGCCAAAGTGCCGACTATATCGCGCTTTCCGCAAGCGGGCGCGACAAAAAAGTGTGTCTAATACTCGGCAAAATATGGTAAGTCATCAGAAATTTTTCAAGATCAATAGGCTTCTTCGTCTTGCCGTGATAAACATGTATCCAAATTTGGTTACAATCCGTCAAGTAGACCTCTAGTTATTGCGTGGACAAGCTGTGACCGCCCGCCGCACAAAATGAATACATAATATGTCCATTTTTTTCAAACGGGCGTATAAAAATTGCATGAAAATGGCAAAAATAGTCAATTTATTTTGTTATATCATCTTGTTGTTATTGTTCTGAAACCAGCCTCACTTTGGAAATTATATACAAAGGGGAGTAATTATCTTCATAATAAGTATATCCTGCGGCTTGCTTTGGTGCACCATTTAATAGCTCGTCGTAATTACATGTACGGTAAGTGGTTTAATTAGCATGACCATTAGTATTTTGTTTTCTTATTCTCAATTTCACACCATCAGTTGAAATTAAAAACGGTCATATATTCTTTATGACCTGTGAAAACCGCGTTTTTTTTTGTGACAAAAATAGTTAATGAATGTGTCAATTCGAGTAACCCACGCGAGATAGGCGTCCAAATCGGCAGAGAACACAAGGCTTATTTACTTTCCGTCCAATGTATAATATCCTGATCAAGCCCGACTATTTAAGCAGCCTATGACGAATTGGCAATGTCCACTGACGTAATTACTGATGTTTTTAATTAGAGATTGTCGAGCATTGTAAACCATGGGCAGACTATGCGAATCCACTGCCTGGTCTGGCCGCTAATGCAATAAGCCGGGATTTGTCGGACATCAAGACCCAATTCACATAAACACAATTGTCGTGTCACTTTAGTTCCTGGTAGTATTGTTTCGCTAGGCTGCTCATCAGACAGAGTACCAGTCTAGTGTCAACTACGTGACTGACGTCAGCAACCGCGTGTATTGATCTTTGATATGGCCGTGTGCTCCGCGGTGTGAAATTTACACATAGTAATATTTGACAAACACAGTGTGTTTGAAGTCTTAGTCTTCACAGTTTAATTAACGACGACCGCCATTTTAACACCAAATGGCCGCGGCCCGCATGTCGAGCCCGCTGAGGCATTTGATGGTCTCAGAGTGTATTTATTTGAAGTTTGATGCCCAATAAGCATACAAAGTTTCAAGCAAATCTGACTTACGGTTACAGAGATAGTAGGTATGTGAAAACTTTTAACGCAAATTTTGACAGAAACTTTAACGCAAAGTCATTGGACCTTGACTTTGGGCACAGGGGCCGCATGAGTGGAATACAGCATGAATATATGGATGATGACTAATAAGCATATGAAATTTCAAGTCAATGTGACTTAGGACTGCAGAGATATAAGGTATTTAAAAACTTTAACGCAGATTTCGGACGAGCGGACGTCATTGTGATCACTATGTCTCGCTTTCCGCAAGCGAGCTCAACAAAAACTGAGAAGCTTTACCAATGAACCAGAACTGCGAAGCTTGGCCACCAATGGCCAAGTGGTTTGTATGAAGAAGACATTTGAAATCTCTGATAAAAGAACAACGGTTTGACCTTTCGGCGGCCATCTTGGATGATGTAATGATCCGATTCATCAATACCTTTGATTTGATATATTATAAGACCATATTCCGTCAAAAATGAAATTTGACCCCATTTTTGACCCAGGGGTCACCATTTTAACAAAATTGAAAAAGCATTGTACATCGATCATTTCTGCCAAGTTTCGTAGTCTGGTGGTTCGTGAGAAGAAGATTTTTTAAAATATTGTGCTATTTTTATACGGCCGCCATCTTGGATTAACGATGACCGCCATTTTAACAAAACCGAAAAGGCTTTACCAATGGACCATAACTGCGTTTGCTACCAATGGCCAAGCGGTTTGTATGAAGACGTTTGAAATCTCTAATAAAAGAACAACATTTCGGCGGCCATCTTGGATGATGTGATCGTTTCATCCATACCTTTGAATGGATATACATGTACGACCCGACCATATTCGGTCAAATGCATCTGAAACATCGTCAACTGTCGATCATTCATATCGAGCTTCGTCGAAATCGGCCTGGCGGTTCGTTAGAAGATTTTTTGAGAATTTGACCTACTTTTCAACGGCGGCCATCTTGGATTTCGCGATGACCATCATTTTAACAAAAATGAAAAGGCTTGACCCACTGACCATTATAACACTGATAAACATGTATACCAAATTTTGTTACGATCGGTGAAGTAGAACTGAGTTATTGCGTGGACAAGGATACAGAGTGCGAAAAATAAAAATGGCCGCCAAGGTGAGATAAGTAATTGGAAATTTTTGAAAATAAATAGGCTTCTTTATCTTGCCGTGATAAACGTGTATACCGAATTTGGTTACGTTCGATGAAGTAGAACTTGAGTTATTGCGTGGACAAGGATACAGAGTGCGAAAAATAAAAATGGCCGCCAAGGTGAGATAAGTAATTGGAAATTTTTGAAAATAAATAGGCTTCTTTATCTTGCCGTGATAAACGTGTATACCGAATTTGGTTACGTTCGATGAAGTAGAACTTCAGAGTTATTGCGTGGACAAGGATACAGAGTGCGAAAAATAAAAATGGCCGCCAAGGGGAGATAAGTAATTGGAGATTTTTGAAAATAAATAAACTTCTTCATCTTGCCGTGATAAAAATGTATACCGAATTTGATTACGATCGATGCAGTAGAACTTGAGTTATCACGTGGACAAGGATACAGAGTGCTGTAGGAGAACAGCATAGCTCGACTACGAGGGTTGTCGATGTACACATAGCTTGACAAACAAGGTGGCTGCGGCCTGCATAAAAACATTAACCAAGGTTGACTAAAAAACTTAACCAAGGGAAATTAAGTAAGTAATTCAAGGTTAAATGTAGGTCAATGACAGATATAGGTTAGGGGTTATTGATGTACATCACTAGGAGATGAAGTTTTCCAAGTATGGTTGCTGTAGGCCCAGGAGTATTCCATATACAAGCTTGACTAAAAACCTTAACCAAGGGGAAAGAAACTAAGTAATCCAAGGATAAAAGTAGGTCAAGGTCAAATATAGGTCAGTGATTATTGATGTACATCACTAAAAGATGAAGTTGTCCAAGTATGGTTGATGTAGGCCCAGGAGTATTCCATATACAAGCTTGACTATAAACATTAACCAAGTAATTCAAGGTTAAATGTAGGTGAAGGTAAAATATAGGTCCGGGGTTATTGATGTACATCCCTATGAGAAAAAGTTATCCAAGTATGGTGTCTGTATGCACAATAGTATTACATATACAAGCTTGACTAAAAACCTTAACCAAGGGGGATTAACTAATTAATTCAAGGTTAAATGTAGGTCAAGGTGAAATATAGGTCAGGGGTTGTTGATGTACATCACTAGGAGATGAAGTTGTCCAAGTATGGTTGGTGTAGGGCCAGGAGTATTCCATCTACAAGGTTGAATAAAAACCTTAACAAAGGGGAATTAACTAGGTAATTCAAGGTTAAATGTAGGTCAAGGTCAAATATAAGTCAGGGGTTGATGATGTACATCACTAGGAGATGAAGTTGTCCAAGTATGGTTGGTGTAGGGCCAGGAGTATTCCATCTAAAAGGTTGACTAAAAACCTTAACCAAGGGGAATTAACTAAGTAATGCAAGAGGAAATGTAGGTCAAGGTCAAATATAGATCAGGGGTTATTGATGCACATCACTATGAGAAAAGGTTGTCCAAGTATGGTGTCTGTATGCACAATAGTAGTCCATGTAGAAAGCTTGACTAAAAACCTTAACCAATGGGAATTAACTAAGTAATTCAAGGTTAAATGTAGGTCAAAGTCAAATATAGGTCAGGGGTTGTTGATGTACATCACTAGGAGATAAAGTTGTCCAAGTATGGTTGGTGTAGGGCCAGGAGTATTCCATCTACAAGCTTGACTAAAAACCTTAACGAAAGAGAATTAACTAAGTAATTCAACAGGAAATGTAGGTCAAATATAGATCAAGGATTATTGATGTACACCCCTAGGAGATGAAGTTGTCCAAGTATGGTGGGTGTAGGGCCAGGAGTATTCCATATACAAGCTTGACTAAAAACCTTAACCAAGGGGAATTAAGTAAGTAATTGAAGAGGAAATGTAGGTCAAGGTCAAATATAGACTAGGGGTTATTGATGTACATCCCTATGAGAAAAGGTTGTCCAAGGATGGTGTCTGTATGCACAATAGTATTCCATGTACAAGCTTGACTAAAAACCTTAACCAAGGTTGACTAAAAACCTTAACCAAGGGGAATTAACCAAGTAATTCAAGAGGAAATGTAGGTGAAGGTCAAATATAGATCAGGGGTTATTGATGTACATCACTAGAAGATGAAGTTGTCCAAGTATGGTGGGTGTAGGGCCAGTAGTATTCCATATACAAGCTTGACTAAAAACCTTAACCAAGGTTGACTAAAAACCTTAACCAAGGGGAATTAACTAAGTAATTGAAGAGGACATGTAGGTCAAGGTCAAATATAGATCAGGGGTTATTGATGTACATCACTAGGAGATGAAGTTGTCCAAGTATGGTGGGTGTAGGGCCAGTAGTATTCCATATACAAGGTTGACTAAAAACCTTAACCAAGGCGTGACGCGACGGTGATGCCGGGGTGACAACATAAGCTCTACTTATTCTTCAAATAGTCAAGCTAAAAATGGCCGCCAAGGGGAGATAAGTCATCGGAAATTTTGGAAAATAAATAGGGTCCTTCGTCTTGCCGTGATAAACATGTATACCAAATTTGGTTACGAGCGGTGAAGTATAGTGAGTGAGTGAATAGGGTTTAACGTCCGCTTTTCTGACATAGAGGTACAAGCCTCAGGGAGTCTACACGCAGACGGGTCAACGGGGTCGTGTCCCATATCCACCTGTCCGAGGGGGGTAAATCCCAACTTCAGAACTCAATATTTACAATCAAAATATATATTCAGTCCTGAAATTAGAACAACCTGATCTGGTGCCAGGCCCTCGCCACACCAGCATCATTTATCCCATCCCTAAAAGTAATAGGAATAGCGCTAATCTTACTTTTATATATGGGGCATAGCCCGACTCAACTCTCACATACAAGAAAGCCAAAAATGTACATGAGGGCCAAATCCGGTATAGTGGGTTCCGGAAAGTATGAACCCAATCATTAAGCCAGTTTAGTCGCCTTTTACGACAAGCAATGGCTACTGCAGCACTATTCTCAGGATCAGTTGATCCCGCCCCGGTGCCTGCACGGGGCCGGTGAAGTAGAACTTGAGTTATCGCGTGAACAAGGATACAGTGCAAAAAATAAAAATGGCCGCCAAGCGGCCAAGGGGAGATAAGTCATCGAACAAATTTCAAAATCAATAGGCTTCTTCATCTTGCCGTGATAAACATGTATACCCAATTTGGTTAAAATCCGTCAAGTAGACTATTGCGTGGACAAGCTGTGCCCGCCCGTCCGTACAAGATGAATACATAATATAACAAGAGTTGTCAGAAGACAACGAAGCTCGCCTGTTGGCAGCCTTCTTTCAAACTTGTCACAGTTGTATAAAAAACATGAATATTATATAACTTGACCTTGGGATAAGGGGGTGTGCGGTGGACCTTGACATTGAGGTCAGTGGTGGAAGGTGGATCGTGGATTTGATATACATGTAGCATGATATAGCATATTAAGATGTATGAAATATCAATGCGCTCCCTGAAATGAGAAGGAAAACAAAATTTAACCCAGCATTAAGTTTATGAACACACTAAGTTGGTGATTTTCTACAGCATGATAGCTATTCACATGAGGAATGCATGTATAAATGTGCTAAGTTTGTGACCTTGGCCTTGGCAAAAGGGGTGGGGGGTGGGTCATGGATTTGCTGTAGCACAATAGAGTATTATCAGATGAATGCATGTATGAAATATGAAGGTGTTCCCTGTAAAGAAACAAAAGTTATAAAAAGACATTTACTCCAACGTTAAGTTTATGATGTTGATCTTGGGGAAAGGGGTGGGGTGGGTCATGGATTTGCTGTAGCACAATAGAGGATCATCGGTTGAATGCATGAATGAAATATCAAAGCGTTCAAAGTGTAAAGAAACAGACGTTATACAACATTTACCCCAATGTAAAGTATATGAACATGCTAAATTTGTGACCTTGACCTTGGGGTAAGGGTTGGGTGGTGGGTTGTGGATTTGCTACAGCATGATAGAGGGTCATCTGAGGAATGTATGTATGAAATATCAAGGCGTTCCATCAAAGGAAACAGATGTTATAAGACATTTACCCCAACGTTAAGTTTATGAATGTGTCAAGTTTGTGACCTTGACCTTGGGGTAAGGGGTGGGCGGTGGGTCATGGAATTGCTATAGCACTATAGAGTATCATCAGATGAATGCGTGTATGAAATATCAATGCGTTCCATGAAAGGAAACAGATGTTATAAGACATTTGCCCCAACGTTAAGTTTATGAATGTGCTAAGTTTGTGACAGTGACCTTGGGGAAAGGGGTGGGGGTTGGTCATGGATTTGCTATAGCATGATAGAGTATCATCATATGAATGCATGTATGAAATATCAAGGTGTTCAAAGTGTAAAGAAACAGAAGTTACACAACATTTACCCCAACGTTAAGTTTATGAACATGCTATGTTTGTGACCTTGAATTTTGGGTAAGGGTTGGGTGGTGGGTTGTGGATTTGCTACAGCATGATAGAGGGTCATCTGAGGAATGTATGAAATAGCAAGGCGTTCCATGAAAGGAAACAGACATTTACCCCAACGCTAAGTTTATGAATGTACTAAGTTTGTGACCTTGACCTTGGGGTAAGGGATGGGCAGTGGGTCATGGATTTGCTATAGCATGATAGAGTATCATCAGATGAATGCATATTTGAAATACCAAGGCGTTCCATGAAAGGAAACAGATGTTATAATACATTTACCCCAACATTAAGTTTATGAATGTGCTAAGATTGTGACCTTGGGGAAAGGGGTGGGTGGCGAGTCATGAATTTGCTATAGCACGACAGAGTATCAGCAGATGAATGCATGTATGAAATATGAAGGCGTTCCCTGTAAATAAACAGAAGTTACACAACATTTACCCCAACGTTAAGTTTATGAACATGCCAAGAGTTGACCTTGACCTTGGGGTAACGATTGGGTGGGCGGTGGGTCATGGATTTGCTATAGCACGATAGAGTATCATCAGATGAATGCATGTATGAAATATCAAGGGTTCATGAAAGAAAGGAAACAGATGTTATAAGACATTTACCCCAACGTTAAGATTATAAATGTGCTAAGTTTATGACCTTGACCTTGCGGTAAGGGCTAGGTGGTGGGTCATGGATTTGCTACAGCATGATACAGGGTCATCTGAGGAATGCATGTATGAAATAACAAGGTGTTCCATGAAAGGAAACAGAAGTTATAAGACATTTACCCCAACGTTAAGTTTATGAATGTGCCAAGTTTGTAACCTTGACCTTGGGGTAAGGGCTGAGTGGTGGGTCATGGCTTTGCTACAGCATGATAGAGGGTCATCTGAGGAATGCATGTATGAAATAACAAGGTGTTCCATGAAAGGAAACAGAAGTTATAAGACATTTACCCAACGTTAAGTTTATGAATGTGGCAAGTTTGTGACCTTGACCTTGGGGTATGGGCTAGGTGGTGGGTCATGGATTTGCTACAGCATGATACAGGGTCATCTGAGGAATGCATGTATGAAATAACAAGGTGTTCCATGAAAGGAAACGGAAGTTATAAGACATTTACCCCAACGTTAAGTTTATGAATGTGACAAGTTTGTGACCTTGACCTTGGGGTAAGGGCTGGGTGGTGGGTCATGGATTTGCTACAGCATGATAGAGGGTCATCTGAGGAATGCATGTATGAAATAACAAGGTGTTCCGTGAAAGGAAACAGAAGTTATAAGACATTTACCCAACGTTAAGTTTGTGGATGACGATGACGCCGACGATGCCGGGGGTATGACATAAGCTCTTCTGCACTTCGTGCAGGCGAGTTAAAAACGACCTTTTGACCTTTCAGCGGCCATCTCGGATGACGTAATTACCTGATTTCGACAACAAAAAACTCCAGAGTGACTGTCTCGTCGATACCTTCGATTTCATATGACATTACCATATTCGGTCAAATGTGACATTTGACCCCGCCCATTTTTGACCCGGGGTCCACCATTTGAAGGAATCTGACCCAGCGTTAACTATCGATCATTCATACCAAGTTTCGTAAAAATCGGCCTGGCAGTTCGCGAGAAGATTTTTTAAAGAATTTGACCTACTTTTCAACAACGGCCATATTTGATTTCGCGATGACCCCCATTTAAACAAATATGAAAAGGCCTGACCCAATAACCATTACCGTGAAGTTTGGCCAATATCGGCCAAGCAGTTCACGATAACAAAACGTTTGAAATCTTTATTAAAAGAACAACCTTTTGACCTTTTGGCGGCCATCTTGGATGACATGACCATCCAATTTCGACAAAAAATGTACCAGAGTGATCGCCTCTTTGATACCTTCGATTTGATAGACATGACCATATTCGGTCAAAAATAAAATTTGTCCCCACGGGCCACGCCCATTTTTGACCCCGGGGTCACCATTTTAACGAATGTCCTGTAAAATCTTGGCAGTTTCACGGAGACTGGTTAAGGTTTTGAATGCACCAAGCATATGACCAGGGCTTAGCGGGGGCGGGATGATTGTGGATTTGTCACAGTGCGGTAGAGGCGATGCGTGCGTCAAATATCAAGCAGATCCAATCAAAGAAACATACATTATAAGACATTTACCCGAGCGGGGGTGGAACGATCATAGATTAATCACAGGGTGGTAGAGGACCTGTAAGCAATATGTGTGATATTACATGTTTTCACTAAAGAATTGAGAAAACGGACCATTTTTTTCCATAATTTCTGTTTTATATATAGTAAAAAACTTCTCCCTCTCCTGGTGGCGCAAGTGTGTGACAAATGTTCAGGTGATTCAAGTGTCCAAGTATCGAAGCAATCCTTCGCTCAATATTGAAGATATTACATGTTGGAGAAAGTCTGACAAACTCTTTGACGCAACAAAATGGCTTCGCACACTTTATATATATTTTTTATTATTATCAAAAACAAGTATACAATGTAAAAATGCATGATGTACATAGCTTCGCACAGCCGAACATCTTCTGATCTAATCCATATAATGTAACAATAAAAGATAATTTTCACTATCACTCCATTATATTTACAAATAATGAAGACATCAACTAAATAGTTATGCAGACATACTCAAAATCGTGATTTCTGGCACCTAGCTACGTAAATAAATTCAATTTGCTTTTCAAACGTTCCACCAACAAATATTATTGACAAAACACCCACACCATCGCACGGACGTTACTATACCATTACTGTCCTACTGTTGTGCCTGGGAGAGAATGAGCTTAAAAGTTAGCGGCTGTATCTAGACATGTAAACAATAGTTGCTCCCTCGGTGTGTCAGGTGCGTGTCGGGCGGCTGTAGAAAAAAAATTGCAACAACTTTTGAACCGCTTAACTGATTTTGATCTATAGCTTATTGTAAAGGTCTCATCACATCCCACAACTTAGTCAGGGCCTGAAAATAGCACTGGTCAGAGGTCCTGGACCTGCAAATTTTAATGTTGGACCTTTGTATTTTACAAGTAAAAAGTCCACTAGACCTGTGATAAAATTGAAATTGCGATCATCATTAATGGCGATGCTAAATCCGTTCTGATTATCGTCTTATAAGATAATTTTTGTTGACATATTCAAGTATTTACACATGGTGTGACGAGTCATTTAGTATGAAACGGACATATTTCTACTGTTTTTCTTACAAATATCCTCTCGGACCTTCCAAAAAGATTCATCGGACCTTTTACTTTTTTCCTTGTTGGGTCCCAAACTTTTACTGGTAAAAGCTGCTATTTGTAGTCTTTCCAAATGTATGTTTGAAGCATTCTTTGTTGACTTTGTGGAGATGGACAGAAGAATTTTGCTACTACATACATTATTAGGTACGTTTATTGTAATATTCTTGTTTGTTTGTTTATTGGTGTTTAACGGCCTATCAACAGCTAAGGTCAAGGTCATGTAAGGCAGGGCAAACGGGTTCGATCCCGTTTTAACTTGCTGCATTGGGGGGAAAATTCCAAAATCAGAACTGAATATTTACATCGAGAAACAATATATTCAGCCCTGAAATTAGCATAACCCGACCTGGTGGCAGGTCCATACCACACCAAAGTCACTTGGCCCCTAAAATAGGATTACGAATAATCGTAATACTCACATAAGGGGTATAACCAGATTCAACTATCACATACAAAATTCCAAAGACGTATTCGTATTGTAGAATCGTCTCTTAATAACAATAATGAATATAGCGAAGTATGAACATCAACGCCCTGCAGGTTGTTTCTATATTTTAGTGTGCGACTTGTAAATGCTATTATGCACATTTTTATCTGTTGCCTATAAAGCCGAAAGATTGCAGCTACCCACAACTACATCTTAAAATGAAATGGGTATCTAATAGTCGAGAACATCACCGACCCAATCAAGTTGGGTCGTGATAGCTGCTATTTGTTTACTGGCATTTTATATTTTTCAATAAAATTGAAGATATACAGCATCTAACTGTATAAACACTTGGATTGAACCCTAGTTTACATTTACAAACATACACCAGCATTATATTGTTGATTTCAATACAATTTTTTACCCAAAATAAATGTTTATTTTTCTCAGATATTCATGAATTTTGTCAATTAAATTCTATAAACAATAAAAGCTCAAAATATTTCACTACTATTTACATGCATATTGAAATAAAGTTATTTAATTTAAAAATATGCAAATTTGATACTTTATCACTGTTTTGAAAATTCCACAGGAAAATGCCACTTTACACGAGTAAGCCATCACGACTGTATATCAAGACAGTCATGAAGTCACGACTAGGTATCTAATACCTGGAAAAATGACCTGAACACCATAGCAAGTGAAATATTGCCTGCAAGAGATGTCATATGATCTTGTTTGTTTATTAGTGTTTAACGGCCTATCAACAGCTACGGTCATGTAAGGCCGGGCAAACGGGTTCAATCCCATTTTAACCTGCTGCATTGGGGGGAAAATTCCAAAATCAGAACGGAATATTTACATCGAGAACAAATATATTCAGCCCTCAAATTAGAACAACCCGACCTGGTGCCAGGTCCATACCACACCAAAGTCACTTGGCCCCTTCCCCTAAAATAGGATTACGAATATCGTAATACTCACATAAGGGGTAGTATACTCACATAAGGGGTATAACCAGATTCAACTGTCACATACAAAATTCCAAAGACGTATATGAGGGCCAAACCAGGTCTCCAGTCGGGATTCCGACAAGGATGAACCCCCGATCGTTAAATTACCCATCGCGTGCTCCCACCTGCCACCCACTATATGATCTTGTACATGCAAGTCGCACGACACTTATAATAATAATAATGACTTTATTTAATGAGGGTAAAACATCAGTTGGTAAATCCAATCTTCCCTGAGGCCCTCTTGGTTAACTAGATGGCCGCGGCCTGCATGTCGCGCCTTTTGGCGAAGCATGGACACTAAAAAAAAAAAGAGAGATATAGTATAACGAAAAACTTTAACCGGACACACGTACGTACGTACGTAAGCCAAAGTGCCGACTATATCGCGCTTTCCGCAAGAGGGCACGCCAAAAACTTCAAAGTAATTGGGCACAGGGGCCACACGGGAGGGGGGTAGAATGAAAATATAGATGATAAACACCCATGTGAAGTTTCAAGGTCATGGGCAAAGCAGTTGCAGAGATATAGTATAACTTTAACCGGACACACGTACGTACATACGCCAAAGTGCCGACTATATCGCGCTTTCCGCAAGCGGGCGCGACAAAAATGATACAGGTATAGACCCAATTATCATGGATTTGTGCCTTCTCATTGATTCGTGCCCCTAGAAAACAAGTGAACAAGTATATTCTAAGAATATTGTTAATTGAAAATTATTTTAAAAAGGTATTTTAAGTCGATTCCCACGGTTTTCTAAGCTACAGTTACATACAATTTTGATTTACCATCTATTTTGTGATTTTTCTACATACTTCCTTAATCTGAAGGGGGTCTGTTCGCAAATTATGCATAAAATGTGATATATGTTGATCTGGACTTCACCATATTTAAATTTGATGCATCTAGGCAGCAACACTTCTTTATTGTACGAGTGATAAATGAACGTCACTTAAATGTGCAAAAAGTTGTAGCGCACGAACCTGAGATGTTTCAAGATTAATTAGGTGAATGGGGTGGGTTATTTCGAGGGACTCCCAAGACTTGCATAAACAACAATTTTGGCAAATTCCTTATGTGCACTCATAGTCAAGTGTTTGAACTTTACTTTATGTTGATGTATGCATTTTCAGGAATTAATCAGAATATAACACACAATATGAATTTATGTGCTTTAGGGGCACGAATCCATGAGAACAGTGACTAAATATCGTCAATCAATGTGAAATGGAACACAATGTGTTTCGGAACACCACCGGATATAACGCATAGCGCACTCGATTTCACGAATTGTACCGCAGTTTTCGATGGGGTAACTCTGGAAAACACAGAAGTTCATTCATCACAGAAAAAACGTGGAAAATCAACATCCAAAATGTGATTTATCTTTTGTTTTTGTTCATGGGGGTTAAATATGTCCAAAAAACTTACCTTTTGTCATCACCCTTATAAGGTTAGCTAAACTACCTTTTATCGCATTAAAACTTTTGATAGCTTTCACAGCTGCATATTGCGGCTGCTGCAGTAAACATTAAATGACCTAGTTTCGAGATAGGGTTCAATTCGGTCGGTTTGTATGCTACTCAAGTTAGTTAGTTTTTAAAAACAAATCAACTGGGATGTGTAAAATTTGACAAAATACAACTGTTTATGTAAGAAACAATGTGACAAACACTTGTAGTCAGCACTAACTAAAAAGAGGAACGTGTATCGGCCGTATTCACATACCAGCATGACCAGGGCAGACACGAATGTAATTAGCAAAGGAATGGATGAAAATAATTATAGAAACATATTTAAGAATACACGGTTATATTTAAATACACCCATTAACATGTTTAATGCGATTTGATATGTTGAATAACTTCTGCAGTAAGAGTATGAATGATTTCGACGACATCAGGTCTGGTACCCGTGAGTAATACTCGAGTAGCTAAATCGTTCTGAAACCCATTAGACTGGGTAACGTAACGAGTTACTGACGTCTGAAAAAAATGTAAATAATCAGAAATTTGTAATTCCTATGGTAAGTTTTTATCTTAATTGAATAGTTTTCCTTCTTTATTGATTTATTTTGTTTGAAATTTGCTGTTCCACTGAATGAAGGAAGCACATGTCGTTAGGTGTTCCGAAACTAATTGATCGAGGCTACTTCAGGCACAAAACACAACAGACGATTTCAACATTAATTCACCACCACTTGCAATAATGAGCGAGCATTGGCACACCTAGTCGCGACTACGGACGGTACGCGAGTAGATTGCAAGAGTTACCTTTGCAAACTATGGCATACCCACTCCAATTTTTCCTTGCTTTTATTCTTTCTACAACGCATTATCAAGTCTTACATTCCAGATTTCTGGTACTCGAATCGTAATGTAATAATAACATCTGCTTTGATGACTATGTAGACGTCGCTAAGATTACAATAACCAACTGACAGTGTTCAAGAAGTAAAATAAAATGACTCAAAACATTCTCGTATACCCCACCCACAGTAGCAACATAGCTACATTTCCAATCAAAACATCTCCCGCCAAATTCAATATTTTCCCAACGCAAAACGAAAGTAACATCAAGAATAAATGTTTCACCAACTATTTAATAACAAAATACACGACAGGAATTTGAATATTTTCTTCAGAATGCGCCCAGGCAACCAGACATTGTTTCTCGCACGATACCCACTATGCACCAGCGTTATCGAACCGCGTAACTTGCGGATTTTTGTCTCGTGAAACCGAAAACAACCACTCACTCAGACAACAATTTTTTACAAATTATAATAACAACTACGCATACGTCTTGTATAATCTCACCTCTTGTGTAAGGTGTGATAAACTTGATAAATAATTATTGTGGAAAGAAATGATGTGCATTTTTCTCTGAGATCCTCGTGCCGCACAATGGGTTCGGATTCTCCAATATGGCGACCTTTTGGTCACGTGACTACATGCTCTGACGTCACCGTTCATTCATGCATAATTTTAATTTCCAGCCAATCAAATTTCAGGGGTTTACATTTAGTGCTACATGGAAACCAGCATATTCTTGAGATAATGTATATCACGTGATTGTACAAAATACTTACGTCACAATAATGACGTCACAATATTTATGAAAATAATTTTCCCATTTTAGACACAGTTTGACATAACTGCATCAAACTTGCTATGTTTTCCTTGCAAACTAATAGTTATCTTTCCGCAATAATACAATATGTTCAATATGCAAAACCCAGGAACCCACTTTTCCGACGTTTCGGCACAAGGCCTTTATCAAGGAATTAGTTTCTACTGAACGCTAAGTGGCATCCATTTTAGATTTCACATTCGTAACGTCGTGACGTCATTGCATGAGCAACACGACACCATAACGTTATAAAAGATGGTGTACTGCATAAATAATACAAACAAATAATACTCAGTAGAAACTACTGTCTGTTCCACGTATTCCTGCCGACGAACTTTTGGCTATTAAACACATTAAATCTAAAAGATATTTAAATGCAAGTATTTTTTCATCAATAACAAAAAGTCACCCTCCCCAAAAAAAATTATTTGAGGAAATTCTGTAAAATATTGATTTTATTGCGAAAAAAGGATTTTCCTATGGGAATTTAACATGGATGATGGGGGATAAAAATATTATTTTTTTTACATTTTTTATTTGTGGACCGATTTTCAAAATCTAACTTTTGTTTTCTTAGTTACGTCATTTCCAAGCTATCTAGACAGGTTTCGGAGTCAAGTTCAAAAATGTTTCATTTTTTTACTCCTCCCACACCTTTTCTGCCTCTTTTTCCCCCATAGGAAAATATTTTTTCGCTATTAAATCAATATTTGATGGAATTTCATCAAACAAATAAATTTGGGGAGGGTGACTTTTTTGTTATTGGTGAAAAAGTACTTACATTTAAATATTTTTTTGATTTAATGTGTTTAATAGCCAAAAGTTCGTCGGCAGGAAAACGTGGAACAGACAGTAATTCCTTGATAAAGGCCCTGTGCCGAAACGTCGGAAAAGTGGGTTCCAGGTTTTTGCAGAATTGTTGAACATGATAGTTTATTGTAATGCTGTTTTTTACTAGTAATGCAACCACGGCACCAGCAAACACGGGAATTAGACACACATTTCGAAATTCACTTTATAAATGAGACAAGCCATGCGATTTTGTACCTTCTGGTACATCTGCGTAATTTCATGAAATACGTTTACAAAATTTACAACATTTTCCGTGAATGGTGTCAAAAGTTGACCAAAAAAAATCACAGTACTCTGAATTTTTTTGTAAACTTTTCACTTTATTTATGAAAAATATTGTAACTTTTGTAAACGTATTTAATGAAATTACGCAGATATCTGAAGGTACAAAATCGCATGGCGTGTCTCAAATAATTCCTGATCGACCATGTTGGCATGCATGTTGTAAATGGCGAGAGCAGCGTTCCATCCAGATGAATTGCGCGTATCTGAAAGTTAGATTTTTTAACTGATGTTGTTGTAATTTGTGCTGTCTAATCCTCGGCGGGCATACGTCGATATCGCTCCTATTGACAAACAAAAACAACAAACTAATAAGATGTCAGCGATTTATATATTTTCTCCGGTGATATGTGCCTTATGCGCCAATCAATGAATATCCACCGGGGTGGGGATTTAGAATATATAAATGCTTAAAAAACTACTGTCTAGTTCTAACATCTCGGAATAAAAATTCTGTCTAATTCCCGTGGGGCGGGAGTATGTTTTCCCTATGGAGAATTTAGTGCCGGTTGATTCATGGGCTTCTAGTATCTCGATCTGCAATGATCCGCAGATTTGTTGTGGATGTCTAATTCCAAGAATTAATGATACGTGTGTATGATAAATACCGCAAACCACAGGCGGTCCTGAATGAACATGCTATAATGTTTGTGTTTTAGACATGTACAGAAACTAAGACTACAAATAGTTTTGTTTTCTACATATATAAATCAGTATGTAAATACAACGTTACTACAACAGTGTTCTACATGTTTAAAACATATTATACCATTATAAAGTGCATGCAAAGTTACTAAGCTAGCTATATGCCTACAAATGATTTTGTTTTCAGAAGTTATGGGAAATGGCATAATTTGTGAAGCATCTTTACATATCGGTTTAGAACATACTGTTAAAAAATTACAAGTTCCCGCTATGTATAGATATATATATATAGATATAATCATTTAGCAATATTTATTTTACTGATAGTAACTCGCAGTGGTATCAGGCTATTTTCATATGCAAATGAGGCATGATATTTTTTTTAATTATTTAAACTAATTAATTTAGCGTCACCTGAAAAAAATCATATTTTCGACAGATTATAAAGTATGATCATTGTGCATCAAAAATAAATACAGATAATGAGTAGCAATGTCTGTTAACATTTTAAGGAAACACAGTTATCGCTGCTAATATCAGTGTAGAAATTTACGTCTGGTATAAAATGTATATATAATGCCAATCGATACGTGGGGTAATGATGTTTGAGGGCCAACGGTCATTGGCCTGCCTTTTTTTGGGCTTAAATGGCTGGGTTTGGAAGGTCCTCGAGCCAATTCCTACCCTTAAATATAAGATAAAAAAACAAAAACATCTATGTATGCACAATAATCGGTGCCTGTACCCTTAATCATCAGATAAATGACTCTCTATGGAGCTGATATGTGATCAAATTACGCTGGGATGGGACGGGACATTCTTTGTAGACCTTACTATATACCTGTCAGCCAGCATGTACTGAACAAATATGTCACAATATGTACAATGTTGAGCCGGAAAGTCAGTGGCTGAACTTCACGACATATAATACAATAATAACAACAACAAATAGAAAACTAGTGGAAATGGCTGGTAAAAGAAATATTTCTTACGTTCAGAACGAAGAGCCATCTTTTATTAAAGCCTTTAAACAAAAAGTTGGTTATAAAGAAGGCCCAACAGTCGATTCAAAGGTATTTGAATATAAACTAATTATTAGTTATACTTTTATTTGCAATTATCATGGGTATTCGTGGCCTGTAAAATTAACAAAACATAGACATATAATATCATATATGGCATTCAACTTTATAATGAACAACAACAACAACAGCATAAATTGAAGCGACCCGTGATGAAGTCTCTTTGGTACGAACTATTTGGCCCTGAATTCATTTATAATACTAGTGTCCACAATTCTGATATTCTATCCTGCTATAAGCCTCATTTCTCCACTGACAGTCGTGTGTTACAGTGGCTCGAGATTCAATAATCTCCATTTCTCCACTGACAGTCCTGTGTTA
This sequence comes from Conchocele bisecta, assembly GCA_029237695.1. Classification (NCBI taxonomy): domain Eukaryota; kingdom Metazoa; phylum Mollusca; class Bivalvia; order Lucinida; family Thyasiridae; genus Conchocele; species Conchocele bisecta. The sequence continues at coordinate 17,979,524 of CM055265.1, forward strand.
CAGTGGCTCGAGATTCCATGACAGTCCTGTGTTACAGTGACTCGAGATTCCATAATCTCCATTTCTCCACTGACCGTTGCCCCATTTCTCCACTGACCGTTGCCCCATTTATCCACTGACCGTAGTTCTGAGTACATAACTGTAATTACATAAGGGTTATGACGAGTAGAATTTCCAAATTTGAGTTTGGATTGTGATGGAGCGTTCTTTGTTCCCTTTCCACTTCCGTGGAGAGTAATCCAAGAATTTTGATAATAAACACTTTATTAGGTAAGTTTATGATAATATTTTTGTCTCATATTGTAGAATTTTCTCTTTAAAACAATATAGCGAAGTATGAACTACTAACATATAGTAATTATCTGCAGGGCGTTGATGTTCATTCTTCATTATATTGTTATTGAGAGAAAATTCTACAATATGAGAACAAATATCATAAACTCACCTAATAAAATGTGTATAGCAAAATCCTTAGGTCACTCTCCACAAGGTATAAAATAAACAAATAATGCTTCAATCAAAAATTTAGAAATAATACTTCATCATAACGCTTATGTTATTGTAAATATTCAGTTCTGATTTTGAGATTTTCCCCACATTTGTATATTTACTTGAACATGTACATGTACAGGTAATATATGGGATTTAGTTCTAAACCCATTGACCCGGCCTTAAATGACCTTAGGCTTAGCTGTTGATAGGCCTTAAACCCCAACAAACAAACAAACAAACATAACGCTTATGTAATACAATGTAGTTAGAGTTACATGACAGAACTACATGACCGTTGCCCCAGTTCTCCAATGACAGTTGCCCAATTTCAGCGTGAAGAGCTGCAGTATGAGGAGGAGGATCGGGAGGACCTCGATGACGAGAAACCGCAAGTCGTTGTTCTCCGCGACGGTGATCTTAGCGCGGAGGAGGCCAGCCGGCTGACCGCTTCCCCCGATGATGGTATGGAGTGATCTCCCTTATCACATGTACGTGGCTGTGACTGGAGAAATGGGGCTTATGGCATTTGTGGATATTCAAACTTCTGAACTCCGGAAGTCTGATTAGGGTCACAAGTATAATTGAGAAGCATGGCATGTGTTTCATTGATGGAACGGCGAAAAGTGAAGGCGGATGCGCAGGCTGATATGGGGCTACACTGGTCGCATAACCCATAAACCCCATTTCTTGAATACACAGCCAAGTATGGGAGAATCCAAAATTGATTTTAAGGTCTTTGATATCTTGAATATGACATCAACAGTTGAACATTTTTTGCCCATATTTATTTTGAAAAAATAATCAATAATAATTTCTGTAAATTGTATTATAATTTTAGTACAGTTTTGTTCAACATTCGACTTAATCGATGGAAATTATCATATTATTCTGACAGACATGCAATAATGCATAATACATGCAGGGCTCCAGATAAGGAATTTGTAATTGAGTATTGTCCATCATTTCTGAAGCAATTGGGTATTTAAAAATTTTCATTGGGTAAAATAAAATCACACTACTGTTTACACATCAAAAGACAGAAACTAGAAAAAGTCGATGGCGCACCATCGCAATATACCCACTTTCCCCAAATGCTAAGTCCGAAAGGGGGAGGTAATCCATGATGGAGGGTCGGATAAAAAATCCGAATTCACTTTGCGCATCAGCACATCAAAACCAAGCTACGAACCAAATATCAGACGCGTAGGTATTAAGGTGAAAAAGTTTTTCGACCTACGAGGAAAAATAGTGAAATTCTAAGTCCGAAAGGGGGAGATAATCCATGATGGAAGGTCCGATCAAAAATCGGAATTCACTTTGCACATCATAACGAAGCTACATATCAAATATCAGAAATGTAGGTATTAAGGTGAGAAAGTTTTTTGACTTACAATAAAAAATAGGGAAATTCTGAGTCCGAAAGGGGGAGATAATCCATGATGGAGGGTCGGATCAAAAATCCGAATTCACTTTGCGCATCTGCACATGATAACGAAGCTACATACCAAATATCAGGCGCGTAGGTATGAAGGTGAAAAAGTTTTTCGAGTTACAAGGAAAAAATGGGAAATTGTGAGTCCGAAAGGGGGAGATAATCCATGATGGAGGGTCGGATCCAAAATCCGAATTCACTTTGCGCATCTGCACATGATAACGAAGCTACATACCAAATATCAGGAGCGTAGGTATGAAGGTGAAAAAGTTTTTCGAGTTACAAGGAAAAAATGGGAAATTGTGAGTCCGAAAGGGGGAGATAATCCATGATGGAGGGTCGGATCAAAAATCCGAATTCACTTTGCGCATCAGCACATCAAAACGAAGCTACGAACCAAATATCAGACGCGTAGGTATGAAGGTGAAAAAGTTTTTCGAGTTACAAGGAAAAAATGGGAAATTGTGAGTCCGAAAGGGGGAGATAATCCATGATGGAGGGTCGGATCAAAAATCCAAATTCACTTTGCGCATCTGCACATGATAACGAAGGTACATACCAAATATCAGGCGCGTAGGTATGAAGGTGAAAAAGTTTTTCGAGTTACGAGGAAAAAATGGGAAATTGTGAGTCCGAAAGGGGGAGATAATCCATGATGGAGGGTCGGATCAAAAATCCAAATTCACTTTGCGCATCTGCACATGATAACGAAGCTACATACCAAATATCAGGCGCGTAGGTATGAAGGTGAAAAAGTTTTTTGAGTTACGAGGAAAAAATGGGAAATTCTGAGTCCGAAAGGGGGAGATAATCCATGATGGAGGGTCGGATCAAAAATCCAAATTCACTTTGCGCATCTGCACATGATAACGAAGCTACATACCAAATATCAGGCGCGTAGGTATGAAGGTGAAAAAGTTTTTCGAGTTACAAGAAACGTGACGGACGTACGGACGGACGTACGGACGTACGGACGTACGGACACCCGTGACGAAAACAATATACCCGTTTTTTTTTACAAAAAAAGTGGGTATAATTATTGAATAGTTTGCTTCGAAATGAAAACATGTCTTGGCATTTCATTAGAATTGTCTCCTTGGAGACAATTCTAATGAAATACCAAGATGTGTTTTCATGGAAAATAAGAAAAATATGCTATATTTGTGGTCTGTTTATTGTTTTCTGCAGTATGATAAAGGTACCACAAATTTTTTATTGCTTTTTGGTAATCGCTACTTCTGATTTCAATTGGGTTTTTGGCAATTTTAATAGGGTATTTACGCAAATACGCAGCCTACCTGGATCTCTGATACATATATGTCATACACAGCATGTTTAGTCAATAACTCAACTTCTATTTGATGGCACAAACCAAATTCGCTACACATGTTTATTGTGACAGGAGAAAGAACCTTTTGGTTTTCAAAATGTTCCCATGAGTTACCTACCCTTGGTGGCAATTATTACATGTATTATTATTTTATTAAAACTACAAAATGTGAACTACAATTTACTTATTGGTAGCCCCGCCTTCTTCGCGTGCACATGTCTGTTTCAATGCAAGTCCCGCCCATACACGCTGTCGACTTGCGATTGACACTGAAGCGCACATGTACATGTCTGAACAGGATGCATGCCATGTAAATTTCTGACAACCTGCCATGATGTTATAAATATATCATTCTACGTATTGGTACATTTAAAGGCCCAACAATCGGTGCCCTGGTACCGAATTTAGAAGGAGGGGCATATCCAATTACTGATAGTGTCCCTAGCCTGTCAATTATACACTGGCTTTATAAATAGAATACATAAACAGCAGCACATGTTTGTCGTCTGCTCCCAATGTAGAACAGTGAGGGGGCTGCTGGATAGCCAGTGTAAGCGTTTCTGTACTGACCAGTATCTAGATATATGGTTACTCTGATATGTAGGTTTGTTATCAAGCTTGTGGTCCCATAAAACACACAAATGATACAGTGTAATACCAGTCCCTCTAATAGTATCTGTATGTTTTATTTGTGCAGGAAAATGATTGAGAATTTACTAAAAGTGTTAAAACTTATATAGTATTTTGCTGCTAACTATTTCAAAACAAAGAGTATTTTGATGCTATTATATAAATTATTAAAAATAGAAAGAAGTAAAATCGAATGAAACACCTTTCCATGTGTCACACAATGACAAAATGGGGCTTATTCAGTGTTTGATCAGTTTAACTCGCATTCAGATAGCACATGACTACAGCATGATGCAGTTTACATCATTAATTAGAGCCACCATGAATGACCACCAAACTAAGCAGTGTAGATCCTGATGAGGCTGTGAGGATGCACCAGCTGATCCGGGGATATGCATGTCGTAACGTGTCCACGTGTTACTTATAGTGTGTCACCTACATATAGTGAAACCTATATTGTACTTCTGGACCTGAACAAGCTTCCTATCTCCGATGTATTTTGTAAATACATGTAGTAACCAATATATAAGAATATGTGTTTGTAATAAGTCGGTATTTGATAAAAATATGTAACTGTCATGTCATTCCACAGATAACCCCGTCCCAGTTGGACTGCATTGCTGCAGATACACTGTATAATATATGCTGACAGCTAATTAGAGACCAGTGTTGAAATAGCCATACTGGTATGTGTTAGGATACAGGAAATAAGGCTGCTAGCAAACATGAATTCATGTAGTCGTGTGAATTCCAGATCAGACTGCACATCTATGCTGTTTTGTGAATGTGCATACTAACCCGAGTTTATGCCTTTATAATTAGTATATACTGCATTTTCACAGCTGCTGTATGAAGTTTCTAGGCGACATATTTCTCTTGCTTGTCTATTAAACCATGATGTTGTTTCATTCACCTTGTTATGTGCATACCAGACACATATTTAATTTGATATTACTGTCCAAAATCAAAGTTGTGCTGCTGGCACACTGTCTGATGTTGACCATAGAGGCAGTTATAGCTGTTAGCGTAATCACTAAACACGTTGGGTTGTTTACAATGTCGGGTCATGACCTCAGCTCTATGAATGAATTACATATGTAACAGCTACGCTCCGCCCGGCAAGTTTGAATCAGTTGTCAGTTGAGTACATTGTATTACTTCAAAAGCACATTTACATTTGTTTTCTTCAATCCGAATTTTTCTAAACCTTTCATAGTTGTATTATCTATGTCTGTGTGAAATAGTGTAATTATTTGTTCAGTGGTATTTCTAAAATATCTGAAAATGTGTCCCTGAAGTGAAGCATGCATAAAATTATCAAAAAGCCTGCCCAGCGCCATCTGGTGGCTTTTATATCCCAGTTGGGCCTTTAATGAATAAATTAAGTAGATATTGGAGAATGGTTGCAATATGTGATTAATTGAGATGAAATGCTGTGCTTTCATTGGTCGAGAAACTAGGGAAACCGATAAGTAGTTTATAGTGGGATTTTGAAAATGTTCCGATGAGTTATCTACCCATGTTTCACTTTACTGACCATGTCTTAATGGGCATACGTTGTGAAATTGACCCTCTTGCAGGGATCCAGATAAGGAATTAGTAATTGAGTATTGTTATTCCATCATTTCTGAAGCAATTGGGTATTTCAAAATTTTAATTGGGTAAAATTAATCACACTACTGTTTACACATCAACATACAGCAATTATTGAATAGTTATATCTTGGCATTTCATTAGAATTGTCTCCTTGGAGACAATTCTTATGAAATACCAAGATGTATTTTCATGGAAAAATATGCTATATTGGTGGTCTGTTTATTGTTTTCTACAGCATGATAAAGGTACCACAATTGTTCTCATTGCTTTTTGATACTCGCTACTTCTGATTTCAATTGCGTTTTTGGCAATTTTAATTGGGTATTTACGCACCTTATCTGGAGCTATGCTCTTGTACATCATGGAAAGGAAACCAGATCGTGTGCCACTTTCTATGCTGATTCTTTATCTTAAAACGTTTTCCTTACGTGCTAAGCAACATGTACATGTGATTACAGGTACTTATACTGTATGTCAAAGGCAGTGCATATTTATAATATTGGCATGCAGTTTTGTATGGTTATCCATCCATCTTTATCATCCGCAATATGTGGCTGTGATTGGAGAAGTGGACCTATGTGTTTTGTGACCATTGAAGATCCAAATGTGTCTGAGACACATTAGCAACTTAAGAGCATTGGTATGTTGCTGTGACTGGAGAGATTGGGTTTATGGGTTTTGCGACCAGTGTTGATCCAGATCAGCCTGTGCATCCGCACAGTCTGATCAGGATCTACAATGGTCTTCAGTCCATCAGTGAAACACCCTGGTACATCATGCTTCTAACAAGCAATATACAATGTAGATCATTATCAGGTGACAGGAGTGTGCTATTCGATCAGGAGCTACAATGGTCACAAACCCCATAAGCCAAATTTCTTTAGCCACAGCCATGTATACACATTAAATTTGTTGGTGACTAATATCTGTTCCCAAGTCATTGATCAAATGATGTCACAAGTTATTTTTGTTTGTTTATTGGTGTTTAATGGCCTATCAACAGCTAAGGTCATGTAAGGCCGGGCAAACAGGTTTGATTCCGTTTTAACCTGCTGCATTGGGGGGAAAATACCAAAATCAGAACGGAATATTTACATCGAAAAAAAAAATATTCCGCCCTGAAATTAGTTTGTTTGTTTGTTTATTGGTGTTTAACGGCCTATCAACAGCTAAGGTCATGTAAGGCCGGGCAAACGGGTTCGATCCCGTTTTAACCTGCTGCATTGGGGGGAAAATTCCAAAATCAGAACTGAATATTTACATCGAAAAACAATATATTCAGCCCTGAAATTAGAATAACCTGACCTGGTGGCAGGTCCATACCACACCAAAGTCACTTGGCCCCTTCCCCTAAAATAGGATTACGAATAATCGTAATCCCTGAAATTAGAATAATCTAACCTGGTACCAGATCCATATATACATGTATACAGATAGAAAACCATACACTTTTCCAATACAGTTTAAACTTAGGAATCAACTGTTGTAAATTTTGAAGCTTGCAACAGGTATTTCCCCTGCATGTTTAACCCTCAAGATGCGGCAGACGAAAATTGTCGTCTACTGTTTTTCATTTTTGCCTTAATTCTTAACAAAAAAATCGGTTTTGACAGCACATGAGAATTGTCTCCTGTCCAGTGGAGACGATTGGAGACGATTCTCATGTGCTGCCAAAAGGGTTTTTGTCTCGCCCGCGAAAGCGGAAAGCGAGACTAAGGTTTTGCTTTTCCGGAGTCGTCGGCGGCGTCGGCAGTGGCGTCGTCATCATTCAATGTTAAGTTTTTGTGTTATGGTCATTACTTCAACACCTTATCAGCTACAGTCATCAAACTTTATACATACCTTTACTATGATATGTACATGAATATAGGACTATTCTCGGGACCCCAGGGTCAAGGTCAAGGCCCCAGGGTCAAGGTCAAGGCGGAACAAGGCGAGACATTTGATTCCGATGAATTCTTGTTATTGAGAAATATTGAAAATAAAACATTTCCAGCAGACGACAAAATTTAATTTGGCGTAGTAAGGGTTAAGTGACAATTACATACTTTCTTTTTATTTACAGACGCCGATGACGAGCCGCCAGCTGATGGGAGAATTGTCTTCAAGAAGCCGAAGAAGAGAAGCTCGGATTCAAGTTCGGACCTTCAAGCTTCATCAAATACTAGTACTCACTCGAAGGAGAAGAAAAGTAAGAAATCAAAAGCGAAACAAGTGAAGAATTCCAGCCTTCTCTCGTTTGATGATGAAGAGGACACTTGATGAGATGTGATATGTGGGACATGGTTTTATGTACCACTAATTCCAGCTACATGTACAAATGATGTATCGGTACATGATTCTGAGCATTTTCACTGGCAGCAAGTAGCCACATCTGAGTTCATACAGGACTACGTTCCAGAACAGATGAAATTTTGTGTCAATTCAAAATTTCAAATGCGAAAAACTCAATACCGCGAAGCAATACTTACTGGGACATTTGTTCACTTTACCATTTGTTCTGAGAGATGCCATCCATTTTTGTTGAGCCCGCTTTCGGAAAGCGAGACATAGTGATCACAATGACGTCCGGGTGTCCGGGTGTCCGTGCGTCCATCCGTGCATCTGTCCGTGCATCTGTCCGTGCGTCCGTGTGTGCGTGCGTCGGTCCGAAATCTGCGTTAATGTTTTTAAAAATAGCATCAAATGCCTCGGCGGGCTCGACATGCGGGCTGCGGTCATCTGGTATTATTTTGACGTTACCTCACTGATTTCAACATGGCCCATGTGCATTCATCTAATGACGTTAAATGTTGAAATCAGTGATGGGTATTGGTGTGAATGCATGTGAGTATTGAAAAGTAAATGCATGGGGAATAACTGTTTTATGCTTTATTGAACGAGACCCCACATGGGAGATTCAATTCTCTGTCGACATGTAATCAAAACACCATGGTGAGCGGTATCACAAACACACAGCAAGCAAACTATATTTATTTGCAGTCGCTAACAACCATTGTAACGTCAATTCTGCCTGTCCATTCAAACAGTTTGATTGGCCTATGCTGGTCATTTGTTATGTTCCTGAAAATTATTTTCGTGGGAGCATATAGTTTTTCAAATTGCTGTATCTCTGTGACTGCTTGGGATATCGAAACATCATATACACATTGATCACCATCTATATTTTTATTGTGTACCTTACCCATGCTGCCCAGAAGCATTACATTAACGTTTTTCAAATTGCTATATCTCTTTGACTGCTTGGGATATCAACTTGAAACATCATATACACATTGATCACCATCCATATTTTCATTGTGTACCCTACCCATGCTGCCCAGGAGCATTACGTTAAAGTTTTTCAAATTGCTGTATCTCTGTGACTGCTTGGGATATCAACTTGAAACTTCATATACACATTGATCACCGTCCATATTTTCATTGTGTACCCTACCCATGCTGCCCAGGAGCATTACGTTAAAGTTTTTCAAATTGCTGTATCTCTGTGACTGCTTGGGATATCAACTTGAAACATCATATACACATTGATCACCATCCATATTTTCATTGTGTACCCTACCCATGCTGCCCAGGAGCATTACGTTAAAGTTTTTCAAATTGCTGTATCTCTGTGACTGCTTGGGATATCAACTTGAAACTTCATATACACATTGATCACCATCTGTTTTTTCATTGTGTACCCTACCCATGCTGCCCAGGAGCATTACGTTAAAGTTTTTCAAATTGCTATATCTTACTGCTGATTGAAACTATTTGCATTGATATCAACTTGAAACTCATATACAAACAAATTGCTGATCATCCTTATATCATTGAAATCATGATACCCATACATGCTGCTAGGAGCATTACGTTAAAGTTTTTCAAATTGCTGTATCTCTGTGACTGCTTGGGATATCAACTTGAAACTTCATATACACATTGATCACCATCTGTATTTTCATTGTGTACCCTACCCATGCTGCCCAGGAGCATTACGTTAAAGTTTTTCAAATTGCTATATCTCTGTGACTGCTTGGGATATCAACTTGAAACTTCATTTACACATTGATCACCATCCATATTTTCATTGTATACCCTACCCATGCTGCCCAGGAGCCCAAGGTCAAATGACTTAGAATATTTTGTTTGTTAAAGCTTATGTTAAAGTTTTTATACGGCCGTTTAAAAAAAATGGTACGTATTACTCGGAAAAGTCGCGGGAATACTGGACGAAGGCCGGAAGGCCTCGTCCAGTATTCCCGCGACTTTTCCAAGTTTATATCCCCGATAAATTCCACAAAAAGGCCATTCATTCCTTATAATTCCAGCATTTTAAATAAATTAATCAAGAAAATGTGTTTATTTTCCGTTTTTAGCCAGGTTTTTTGAAAAAAAATCCAGGCTATTGGATTGGCGAAAGCCGGGCTGGCGGGCGGGCGGGCGGGCGACGTCCACAATCAATGTTAAGTTTTCGTGTTTGAGTCCATTTCTTTGTTACTGTACCACCTAGGACCACCAAACTTTCACAGCTTCATAATCAAGGGGTGCCCACCACATATCACTATCCAACATGTTACTTTTTTTTTAATTTGACCCATTTTTTCCGCGCAATCGACTTAGCCATTTTCAATGTTAAGTTTTCGCGTTTTCAATGTTAAGTTTTCGTGTTTAAGTCCATTTCTTTGGTACTGTACCACCTAGGACCACCAAACTTTCACAGCTTCATAATCAAGGGGTGCCCACCACATATCACTATCCAACATGTTACTTTTTTAGCCAGGTTTTTTGAAAAAAAATCCAGGCTATTGGATTGGCGAAAGCCGGGCGGGCGGGATGCGGGCGGCGTCCACAATCAATGTTAAGTTTTCGTGTTTGAGTCCATTTCTTTGTTACTGTATCACCTAGGACCACCAAACTTTCACAGCTTCATAATCAAGGGGTGCCCACCACGTATCACTATCCAACATGTTACTTTTTTTTTAAATTGACCCATTTTTTCCGCGCAGTCGACTTAGCCATTTTCAATGTTAAGTTTTCGCGTTTTCAATGTTAAGTTTTCGTGTTTAAGTCCATTTCTTTGGTACTGTACCACCTAGGACCACCAAACTTTCACAGCTTCATAATCGAGGGGTGCCCACCACATATCACTATCCAACATGTTACTTCTTTTTTAACTTGACCCATTTTTTCCGTGCAGTCGACTTAGCTATTTTCAATGTTAATTTTTCGCGTTTTCAATGTTAAGTTTTCGTGTTTATGTCCATTTCTTTGGTACTGTACTACCTAGGACCACCAAACTTTCACAGCTTCATAATCAAGGGGTACCCACCACATATCACTATCCAACATGTTACTTTTTTTTTAACTTGACCCATTTTTTCCGCGCAGTCGACTTAGCTATTTTCAATGTTAAGTTTTCGCGTTTACAATGTTAAGTTTTCGTGTTTAAGTCCATTTCTTTGGTACTGTACCACCTAGGACCACCAAACTTTCACAGCTTCATAACCAATGGGTGCCTACCACATACAACTATCCAACATGTGACCATTTTTTTACCTTCACCTATTATTTCTACGTAATTGACTTTTAACTTTTTAACGTACGTCTGGTTAAATTTTTTGGTTAAAACTTTTTCGTTATACTATATCTCTGCAACTGCTTCGCCCATTACCTTGAAACTTCACATGGGTGTTTATCATCGTCCATATTTTCATTCTAACCCCCAACAGTGCGGCCCCTGTGCGCAATGTCAAGGTCAAATTACTTTCAATTTATTTGTTAAAGTTTTTTCGTGTACTATATCTCTGCAACTGCTTCACCCATTACCTTCATACTTCACATGGGTGTTTATCATCATTGTCGCACCCGCTTGCGGAAAGCGCGATATCGTCGGCATTTTGGCATACGTCCGTCCGTCCGTACGTCCGTGTGTCCGGTTAAAGCTTTTTTCGTTAAAGTTTTTCCATCTACTATATCTATTTTTTTAGTGTCCATGCCTCGCCCCAAGGCGTGACATGCAGACCACGGCCATCTAGTCTACAAAAAGTGGGTATAATTATGTTATCCAAGTATCTATGCTTGGAAAAAACCTGGCCTTCGTGGCTTTGCCTCGAAACTTGTCTTAAGAATTATTTTAACTGCGCCTCACGGTTACGGAAAGTAGTTCGGCGTGGGAGTTTACTGGGATATAAATTTTGGACAGAGACTTGGTACGGGCCAATCAAATGTTAGGGTATTGTGTAAATATTTTTGTGCTGGAATTATTTATTTATACACTTGAAACAAGCAGCAGTTGGGGTATATTTTCTGTCTCAATCTAGTGGTATAAGGGGGTATATTTTCTGTCTCAATCTAGTGGTAGGAATATGGCTGTTATAAGTCAATCATTGGGGAAACGCACAGTGGTATATTTTCTGTCTAATCGTGGTATAAGGTATATCTGTTGGGGTATCTGTGGTATAAGGGGGTATATTTCTGTCTCAATCAGTGGTATAAGGATATGGCCTGTTATACGTCATACACTTGAAACAAGCAGCAGTTGGGGTATATTTTCTGTCTCAATCTAGTGGTATAAGGGGGTATATTTTCTGTCTCAATCTAGTGGTATAAGGATATGGCCTGTTATACGTCATACACTTGAAACAAGCAGCAGTTGGGGTTATGTCTGTCTCGATCTGTTGGTATAAGGGGGTATATTTTTCTGTCATCTAGTGGTATAAGGTATCCTGTTAGTTCATACACTTGAAACGCAGATTGGGGTATCTGTCTCATCTAGTGGTATAAGGGGGTATATTTTCGTCTCAATCTAGTGGTATAAGGATTTATGGTCTGTTTATTACGTCATACACTTGAAACAATGCAGCAGTTGGGGTTATTTTCTGTTCTCAATCTAGTGGTATAAGGGGGTATATTTTTTCTGTCTCAATCTAGTGGTATAAGGTATGGCCTGTTATATAATACCATACACTTGAAACAGCTGCAGTTGGGGTATATTTTCTGTCTCGGATCTAGTGGTATTAAGGGGGGTATATTTTCTGTCAACAATCTAGTGGTATAAGGAATATGGCCTGTTAACGTCATACACTTGAAACAATGCAGCAGTTGGGGTATATTTTCTGTCTCGATTCTAGTGGTATAAGGGTATATTTTCTGTCTCAATTCTAGTGGTATAAGGAGGATATGGCCTGTTATACGTCATACACTTGAAACAAGCAGCAGTTGGGGTATATTTTCTGTCTCAATCTAGTGGTATAAGGGGGTATATTTTCTGTCTCAATCTAGTGGTATAAGGATATGGTCCTGTTATACGTCATACACTTGAAACAAGCAGCAGTTGGGGTATATTTTCTGTCTCATCTAGTGGTATAAGGGGGTATATTTTGTTCTGTCTCAATCTGTGGTATAAGGATATGGCCTGTTATACGTCATTCACATTGAAACAAGCAGCAGTTGGGGTATATTTTTCTGTCTCAATCTAGTGGTATAAGGGGGGTATATTTTCTGTCTCTTAATCTAGTGGTATAAGGATATGGCTGTTATACGTCATACACTTGAAACAAAGCAGCAGTTTGGGGTATATTTTGTCTGTCTCAATCTAGTGGTATTGGGTGGGGGTATATGTTCTGTCTCAATCTAGTGGTATTAAAGGATATGGCCTGTTATACGTCTATTACACTTGAAACAAGCAGCAGTTGGGTATATTTTCTGTCTCAATCTAGTGGTAGGGGGGTAAGGGGTATGTTCTGTCTCAATCTAGTGGTATAAGGATATGGCCTGTTATACGTCATACACTTGAAAAACTAGCTGCTGTTGGGGGTATATTTTCTGTCTCAATCTAGTGGTATAAGGGGGTATATGTTCTGTCTCAATCTAGTGGTATAAGGATATGGCCTGTTATACGTCATACACTTGAAACAAGCAGCAGTTGGGGTATATTTTCTGTCTCAATCTAGTGGTATAAGGGGGTATATGTTCTGTCTCAATCTAGTGGTATAAGGAATATGGCCTGTTATACGTCATACACTTGATAAACGCAAGCAGTTGGGGTATATTTTCTGTCTCAATCTAGTGGTATTAAGGGGTAAAATAATTTTCTGTCTCAATCTAGTGGTAATAAGGGGGTATATTTTCTGTCTCAATCTAGTGGTATAAGGGGGTATATTTTCTGTCTCAATCTAGTGGTATAAGGGGGTATATGTTCTGTCTCAATCTAGTGGTATAAGGATATGGCCTGTTATACGTCATACACTTGAAACAAGCAGCAGTTGGGGTATATTTTCTGTCTCAATCTAGTGGTATAAGGGGGTATATGTTCTGTCTCAATCTAGTGGTAAAATAAGGACGTGGAACCTGTTATACGTCATACACTTGAAAAACTGCAGTTAGTGGGTTGTATGTTTTCTGGTCCTCGAAATCTATTTGGTATAAGGGGGTGGGTAAATTTTTTGTTTCTGTCTCAATATAGTGGAATAAAAGGAAATGGCCTGTTATACGTCATACACTTGAAACAAGCAGCAGTTGGGGCATTGGGTTATGTTTTCTGTCTCAATCTAGTGGTATAAGGGGGTATATGTTCTGTCTCAATCTAGTGGTATAAGGATATGGCCTGTTATACGTCATACACTTGAAACAAGCAGCAGTTGGGGTATATTTTCTGTCTCAATCTAGTGGTATAAGGGGGGTATATGTTCTGTTCTCAATCTAGTGGGTAATAAGGATATGGCCTGTTATACGTCATACACTTGAAACAATCAGCAGTTGGGGTATAATTTTCTGTCTCCATTCTAGTTGGGGTAGGGGTATGTTCTGTCTCAAATCTAGTGGTATAGGGGGGGGGGGGGGGGGGGGGGTACGTGGCCAGTTTTAACCGTTCATACTTGAAAAACAAGCAGCAGTTGGGGTATCTGGTTTCAAGTCTCAACTAGTGGTTAAGGGGGTATATGGTTCTTCAATCAAGTGGTATAAGGATATGGCCTGTTTATCGTCCATACACTTGAAACAAGCAGCAGTTGGGGTATATTTTCTGTCTCAATCTAGTGGTATAACGGGGGGTATATGTTCTGTCTCAATCTAGGGTATAAGGACTGGCCTGTTTATAACGTCATACTTCTTGAAAACAAGCAGCAGTTGGGGTATATGTTCTGTCTCAATCTAGTGGTATAAGGGGGTATATGTTCTGTCTCAATCTAGTGGTATAAGGATATGGCCTGTTATACGTCATACACTTGAAACAAGCAGCAGTTGGGGTATATTTTCTGTCTCAATCTAGTGGTATAAGGGGGTATATGTTCTGTCTCAATCTAGTGGTATAAGGATATGGCCTGTTATACGTCATACACTTGAAACAAGCAGCAGTTGGGGTATATTTTCTGTCTCAATCTAGTGGTATAAGGGGGTATATGTTCTGTCTCAATCTAGTGGTATAAGGATATGGCCTGTTATACGTCATACACTTGAAACAAGCAGCAGTTGGGGTATATTTTCTGTCTCAATCTAGTGGTATAAGGGGGTATATGTTCTGTCTCAATCTAGTGGTATAAGGACGTGGCCTGTTATACGTCATACACTTGAAACAAGCAGCAGTTGGGGTATATGTTCTGTCTCAATCTAGTGGTATAAGGGGGTATATGTTCTGTCTCAATCTAGTGGTATAAGGATATATGGCGTGTTCCTCGGATTTTAAATCAAGTATTACTGGGTGCAAAATAATATTTTGACAAGCCACATCAACGGGGACCAGTACTTTTCTAGCAAAGTATACTTTGAGGGAGTAATCATTTATTTTTCCTGAAATGCATTATTTCATATAAAACTAACAACTGCATATATTTGATGATTAAAAGTATGCAGAATTATTATACTGAATTTATTACATTATCACAGCCAAAATGGCTGTGATAATGTAATAAATTCAGTATAATAAAAATTAATATATTTATCCTAAAATTGAAAATTTCTCCCTCAAAGTATACTTTGCTAGAAAAGTATACTTTGCAATTTTGATGAAACAGTTCAATACAGATATTGCTAACGCAGTAACATTAAATGTCATGCATAGAATATATAAGGCCATCCGTTTGGACTGTCTAAGCAGTGTACAAATTGCTCGCTTCGCGGTATACCCTCAGGTTGGGTTGGTTGTAAGGTTGGACCCACGCCGGGTCGCCTTGCGGCACAGGTGTTAACCCGGGACTCTGAGAATGAGGTTAAATTCAAATAAATCCATGATCAATTGCGTGTTAATAAAAGTATGATTGCATAACCACTCAGTTGTTCATCTTAGATTCAGATGGTGATCACAACGTTACGTTACAGTGGGACTATTTTGTAATAAACTATACAGTGAGCTACGGTAACTATATGCTGACTGACCATTAATCCTGCTGACTGCTATATTCTAGACATAGCAAGTTGACTGCCAGATATAATACCAATCCAGTTGATATATTTGGCTCTGACTGGAGAAATGGGGCTTATGGGATGTGTGACCAGCTCCTGATCAAATATCACACTGCTGTATTGCTTATCAGAAGCATGACAGGGATTCATTGATGGAGAGGTGAACAGTGCAGATCCTGATCAGACTGTGCGAATGCACAGGCTGATCTGGATCTACACTGGTCGCAAAACCCATAAGCCCAATTTCTACATATATAAATATTCCTATTCATGCATGTGATTTGTCATAACAAAATGGGCTTATTTGTAACCAGTATAATCCCAGATTAGCGAACAGTGTAGAGCCAGATGAGCGGGCTCGTAGTAACAAACTATCTTTGCTGATTAATGGAATAACCTGAAAATTAGCATGGAAGATACCATGTAAGCTACTTAGGGATGAAAGGGTTCAGCACTTGTGTAATGCATAATGTTTGTAACCCAGAACTTGGTCCACATGTGACCTGCCACAATCAAAAGCTTAACCAGCGCTCCAGATAAGCTGCATATTGGCATATTTTACGCACTTATTTTAGCAGAATACGCACTGATTATCAAAAGTGGGAGTTCAAAATACCCGCAGCAATGTGAAAATATGCATTGATTTTCAAATTGAGTAGTGAAAATAATGTAAAAAAGTTAAAAATTTACTTAGTTGGGCTACAAAAAGCAAACTGTTTGCGTTTTGCAGCTCAAGTAAATTAATTTTTAAATTTATTTTATTTTTTTATAATTATTTTACCTATTTAATAAGGAAGAAAATTAATAATACATTTGTAAAGTAAAATATACATTGAATTTGAAATCGGGATGTATAATTCTTTTTAAATAAAAAAACTTATCTGGAGCTCTGGCTTAACCCTTTCAAAACCACAGATCATAAAGTAAACATTTACAAACATTGTAGATCCAGAAGCCGGGCTTGTAACAAGCCATCTCATTCGGATTTGCAGTGTTGGTTAGTATTTTTCAGGTATTTTCGAAAATATTACTCGTATTTTTCAAATACTTTCAAACATATCTCTTATAATATCTGATTAAAGGTACATGCCCACTCAGTAGGCACAAAATGTTTTTTTATATTAGAGACATCACCTGGGACATTTTCTGTTCTGGCAAAATAAACATTCATTCACCATTACCCTCGTATTGATTGGCATTATTATACATTTTATATCGGACATAAATTTCCACATTGATATCAGGGTCGATATTAAACCGTGAGAAAATCCCAAAATCAGAACTGAATATTTACAATAAAAATACTATATATTCATCCCTGAAATCAGAATAATCCTGATCTGATGCCAGGTCCTCGCCACACCAGAATCACTTGGCACCCTCCCAAAAGCAGTAGGCTCAGTAATAATCTTACTACTTTTATAATGGGCAATAACCCAATTCAACTCCCAGGTAACAAAAGAGCCAAAGATAAAAACGTACCTGAGGGCCAAACCAGGCAAATCGTGATTACTACAAGGAGGAACCCCTACTGTTAATTTACGCCATCACGTTCGCCCGACCAACCACCCATTTGTACATGTACTTGAACATGTACTTGTACAGGTAATATATGGGATTTAGTACTAAACCCATTGACCCGGCCTTAAATGACCTTAGCTGTTGATAGGCTATTAAACCCCAACAAACAAAACTAAAATGTTAACGGACAGTACCATTTATTCTCTGCATTTATTTTTTGATGTGCAATGATCATTCTTTATAATCTGTCAAAAATATTTTTTCAGGCGACACATTTAATTAGTATAAATAATTAAAAAATATCATGCCTCATTTGCATATGAAAATAGCCTGATACCACCACGAGTCGCTATCAGTAAATTAAATATTACTAAATGAATATATCTGTATAGCGGGCACTTGTAATTTTTAGAACTGGTGAAATAGTGACAAAATTATATACTTATTTAATTCCTATAAAGAACAGTTTGTGCCTACTGAGTGGGCATGTACCTTTAATGGAATGGTCCAGAAATGAGCATGGAACTATCAATGGCATCTATCTAGGGGTGAAAGGGTTACTTAGTTGTTGACTAGTTCAGTGGAACCTCTCTAAACCGGACATTATTTGCACCCATGTGTGGGCGATTGTGATGGATTTCAGTTATCTGGGTTGAACATCAACATGTTTGGACAATGGCTAAGCAGTTGCGATAAAATACCTGGCTATTGGAAAAAATTGATAATTACCGGCAGTTGATTTATCGATATTTATGCACGTGTGGCCTAATCCTTTGGAATATTTTAATGAAACTTCACACATGCAAAGACCAAAACCCAGAGATATGTTGCAAGAATGACAACTCGTGCCTCACAAATGTTTGTGTTATCTTCCTTTGTTTTTTCGCAGACTGATTTCTTGTCCGGAGCATAAGTGAATACCCTTCGGAATATTTTCATGAAACTTCACACATGAATAGACCATGGCCCAAAAGTGTGTTGCATGCAAGATAGACAACTCTTGCCTAACTATTATTTCCTGTAATATTTTCATGATATTTCGATGGTCTAGTAACATAAGGTCGTAAGTGCATAGCACTTACGACCTTATGTTACTAGACCATCAATTTCACACTTGCATAAACCATGACCCAAAGGTGTGGCTCAGGCATCACCTAACGGCGCCGAGGGGGATACATTATAGGAATGAATAGCCTTTTTGTGGAATTTATCGGGGTATAAACATGGAAAAGTCGTGGGAATACTGGACGAAGCGATAACAAATTACAATTTTTTTTTGATTTTTTTCGAAAATTGTAATTTTTTTAAGGCCTCGTCCAGTATTCCCGCGAATTTTCCAAGTTTATATCCCCGATAAATTCCACAAAAAGGCCATTCATTCCTTATAATTCCAGCATTTGAAATAAATTAATCAAGAAAATGTGTTTATTTTCCGTTTTTCTTAAGAATTATTTTAACTGCGCCTCATGGTTACGGAAAGTAGTTCGGAGTGGGAGTTTACTGGGATATAAATTTTGGACAGAGACTTGGTACGGGCCAATCAAATGTTAGGGAATTGTGTAAATATTTTTGTGCTGGAATTATATGCACGTGTGGACAAGCCTAAATTACTAGCTTTTCATGAATATAACTATTTGATTGCAAAATAGGACGAGCCATGGTGGAGGTGATATGGCATTGGACTTCAATACCGGAGATTGCGAGTTCAAGCCTCGCCCTAGGCATGAAAAATATTTACATTGTATTTCTATCCCACTGGTCAGTCAGATGAGACTATAAACTGTGGTCCCATCTCTCTATAGCAGTTGCTGGGACGTTCAACCCATTTACTTTCATTACAAAATGATGTATTTGAATAAACAAGAATTCCGCCACGGTAAGGAATTAGTAATTGAGTATTGTCACTCCATCGTTTCTGAAGCAATTGGGTATTTCAAAATTTTAATTGGATAAATAAAATCACACTACTGTTGAAATACCAAGATGTGTTTTCATGGAAAATAAGAAAAATATGCTATATTTGCGGTCTGTTTATTGTTTTCTGCAGCATGATAAAGGTACCACCAATTTTTTATTGCTTTTTGATACTCGCTACTTGGGTTTTTGGCAATTTTAATTGGGTATTTAAGCAAATAGACAGCTTATCTGGAGCTCTGACAAGAAACATATGTGATCATAATTTTGATGGGTTTATTAGTCATTTATCTCAGGAGACACCGCCTGTTCGTGATCGCAGCATAGCACACAACTATGTCTCATAGCACACAACTATGTCTCATAGCACACAACTATGTCTCATAGCACACAACTATGTCTCATAGCACACAACTATGTCTCATTCATAGCACACACCTATGTCTCATTAGACAATTGTCTCCAAAGCACAACCTATGTCTCATAGCACACAACTATGTCTCATAGCACACAACTATGTCTCATAGCACACAACTATGTCTCTCATAGCACACAACTATGTCTCATAGCACACACCTATGTCTCATAGCACACAACTATGTCTCTCATAGCACACACCTATGTCTCATAGCACACAACTATGTCTCATAGCACACAACTATGTCTCATAGCACACAACTATGTCTCATAGCACACACCTATGTCATAGCACACACCTATGTCTCATAGCACACAACTATGTCTCATAGCACAAAAACTATGTCTCATAGCACACAAACTATGTCTCTCATAGACACACCTATGTCTCATAGCACACAACTATGTCTAATAGCACACACTATGTCTCTCCATAGCACACAACCTATGTCTCATAGCACACAACTATGTCTATAGCACATAACTATGTCTCTTAGCCACACACCTATGTATCATGCACACAACTATGTCTCATAGCACACTATGTCTCATAGCACACTATGTCTCATAGCACACAAACTATGTCTCTAGCACACACTATGTTCTCATAGCACAAACTATGTCTCATAGCAACACCTATTGTCTCATAGCACACACCTATGTCTCATAGCACACAAAACTATGTCTCATAGCACACAACTATGCTTCATTGCACACAAATATGTCTCACCCCCTTAGCTCACACCTGTCTCCTTAGCACAAAACTATGGTCTCCATAGCACAACAACCTATGTCTCATGCACAACACCTCTGTCTTCATAGCACACCCCTATGTCTCATAGCACACCTACAATATGTTCTCTCATGCACACAACTTATTGTTCATAGACACACTATGTCTCATAGCACACAACTATGTCTCATGCACACACCTATGTCTCATAGCACACAACTATGTCTCATAGCACACAACTATGTCTCATAGCACACAACTATGTCTCATAGCACACACCTATGTCTCATAGCACACACCTATGTCTCATAGCACACAACTATGTCTCATAGCACACAACTATGTCTCATAGCACACACCTGTCTCATAGCACACAACTATGTCTCATAGCACAACAAAATATGTCTCATAGCACAAAAACTATGTATCATAGCACACAACTATGTGCTCCATAGCACACACCTATGTCTCATAGCACACAACTATGTCTCTCATAGCACACAACTATGTCTCATAGCACACAACTATGTCTCATAGCACACAACTATGTCTCATAGCACACAACTATGTCTCATAGCACACACCTAATGTCATCATTAGACACACAAACTATGTCTCATGCACACACCTATGTCTCATAGCACACAACTATGTCTCATAGCACACAACTATGTCTCATAGCACACAACTATGTCTCATAGCACACAACTATGTCTTCATAAGCACAACCTATGTCTCTCATAGCACACAACTATGTCTATAGCACACCTCTAAGTTCATAGCACACAACTATGTCTTCATCGCACTCAAACTATTGTTCACGCCACCCACCTATGTCTCATAGCACACAACTATGTCTCATAGCACACAACTATGTCTCATAGCACACAACTATGTCTCTCATAGCACACAACTATGTCTCATAGCACACAACTATGTCTCATAGCACACAACTATGTCTCATAGCACACAACTATGTCTCTTTCATAGAACACGAACAAACTATGTCTCATAGCACACAACTATGTCTCATGCTAGCACACTATGTCTCTATAGCACACAACTATGTCTCTCATAGCACACAACTATGTCTCATAGCACACAACTATGTCTCATAGCACACAACTATGTCTCATAGCACACAACTATGTCTCATAGCACACAACTATGTCTCATAGCACACAACTATGTCTCATAGCACACAACTATGTCTCATAGCACACAACTATGTCTCTCATAGCAAAACACTGTCCTCTTGCACACAACTATGTCTCATAGCACACACCTATGTCTCATAGCACACACCTATGTCTCATAGCACACACCTATGTCTCATAGCACACAACTATGTCTCATAGCACACACCTATGTCTCTCATAGCACACAACTATGTCGCATAGCACACAACTATGTCTCATAGCACAAAAACTAGTGTCTCTCATAGCACACAACTATGTCTTCATAGCACACAACTATGTCTCATAGCACACAACTATGTCTCATAGCACACAACTATGTCTCATAGCACACAACTATGTCTCTCATAGCACACAACTATGTCTCATAGCACACAAAAACTTGTCTCATAGCAACTATGTCTCATAGCAACACAATATGTCTATAGCACACAACTATGTCTCATAGCAACAAACTATGTCTCATAGCACAACCTATGGTCTCATAGGCACAAAACTATTGTCTCATAGCACCCACAAATGTCTTCATAGCACACAACTATGTCTCATAGCACACTATGTTCATAGGCACACAACCTATGTCTCATAGCACCCAACAACTATGTCTCTAGCACAAACTATGTCTCATAGCACACAACTATGGTTATAGCACACATTCTATGTCTCATAGCACACAACTATGTCTCTAGTCAACACCTATGTCTAATTGAAAACAAACATGTCTTAGCACAAACTAATGTCTCATGCACACAACTATGTCTCTCACACAAACTGTTCATAGCACAAAACCTATGTCTCATAGCACACAAACCTATGTCTCATAGACACCTTATGTCTCCTTAGCACACAAACCTATGTTCTCACACAAAACCTATGGGCTATAGCACAAACCTCCTATGTATCATAGCACACCAAAACTCTGTCTCCATAAGGACACAACTGTCTCATTAGCACACTAACTATGTCTCAGCACACACTATGTCATAGCACACAAACTATGTCTCCATAGCACACTATGTCTATAGCCAAACAATTAATTGTCTCATAGCACACAACTATGTTCATGCAACACCTGTCTCATAGCAAACAACTATGTTCTATAGCACACAAACTATGTCCATAGCACACAACCATCTCACTAGCACTAAACTATGTTCTCAGCACACAACCTATGTCTCAAGAGGGAAACAACTATGTCTCATGCACACAAACTATGTCACATAGCAACTCACTATGTTAAATAGGCACACAACTATGTCTCATAGCACAACTATGTCTCATAGCACACAAACTAGTCTAATAGCACACAACCTATGTCTCATAACACACAACCTATGTCATAGCACACAACTATGTCTCTTAGACACAACTATGTTCATAGCAACACCCCAAAATACTGTTCATAGCACACAAACCTATGTCTCATAGCACACTACTATGTCTCTCATAGCACCAACTATGTCTCTAGCACCACACCTATGTCTATAGCACACAACTATGTCTCATGTACACAAAATAGTCTCATAGCAACAACTTCATGTCTCTCATATAGCACACAAACTATGTTTCATAGCACTAATGATCTTCATAAAGCCTCCCACATTTGTTCTTATTAGCACACACTATGTCTCATAGCACTCAAACTATGTTCATAGTACAACCTTTGTCTCATAGCACACAATCTATGTCTCTATAGCACACACCTATGTCTTATAGCACACAACTATGTCTCATAGCACACAACTATGTCTCATAGCAAAACAATAGGTCTCATAGCACACAACTATGTTCATAGCACACAACTATGTTCATAGCACACAACCTAGTTCTCACAAAAATAGCACACTACTATGTTCTGCACAAACCTATGTCTCATAGCACAAACTTGTGGTCTCATAGTACACTATAGTTTCATAGCACACAATAGGTCTCATAGCACAACTTTGTCTCATAGCACAAAACTATGTCTCATAGCAACAATATATGCTCATAGCACACTCCTTATGTGTTCATTAGCAACAAACTATGTAATAGCACACAACTATGTTCATAGAACCATACTAGGTCTCATAGCACACAACTATGTCTCATAGCACACAAACTATGTCTCATAGCACCACGCTATGTCTCAGCACACAAATATGTAGCACAAACTATGTCTCATAGCACACAAAACCTCTGTCTCTAGACACAACTATGTCTCATAGCACACAAATATGTCTCATGCACACCAACCTATGTTCTTAGCACAAATATGTCCCTCATCGAACACACCTATGTTCTCTTGCACAAACATTTCCTATGTCTCTTAGCAAACAACACCTATGTCTCATAGCACACAACTATGTCTCATAGCCACACAAAAATATGTCTATAGCACTCAAATTTGTGTCTAGCACACTAATTTGTCTCATGCACACCAAAAAAAAAAATAAACTATGTTCTATAGCACACAATATGTCATAGCACACAACTATGTATCATAGCACACCAACTATGTCTCATAGCACACAACTATGTCTCATAGCACACAACTATGTCTCGGAATAATCAATGCTTGAATTACAGTGAAACCTCGCTAAAGTGGACACCCTGGGGACTTCCGAGGGTGTCCGGTTTAGCGAGGTTTCACTGTATATCACTTGGTGACAGATGGTTTGAACAAAGAAACAAAACTTGTTACGTAAAAAGTGTTTAATATTTCAAACTTCGGTATCATACTTTCAATAATTTACCTAAAATATGACAGCTCAACATAAAGCACATACTTTTGTTAAATTTATAATTCTTAAGACATCTACATGCAGTATTTGTATATGTTATGAATTAATACACATGGACATATACATATATATACTGTAATGTAAATGTACAATACACGGTTTATATCACAATAAATGGATGTATTTGATATGTGGCAGGAGTTGGATATTATTGGACGGAATGTGCAAACATAGTAATGTCATCTAGCGACCCATATGTACAAGCAGTTAAATGGACCACGGCCCGGCACCACTGGCCTCATGTCATTTCTGCACAAGGTTTGTCACTCGTACAGGCTGATAATAATCCACACTGATGACTGACTGTATGATACACATTTAACTGATCACATGGTAAACAGAGTAGACCCAGATCAGGCTGTGTGAAAACTTGGGCCAGTTTGGTTCTACACTGGTCATAAGAGCAATAAGCCAAGTATTTTCACACCTTTTCCCATGTGTGACGAGTGGTGAAATTGAGGCTTTTTGAGGTATTCAGAAGTGTAGTTCCTGATCAGCTCGCACACAACAGCCAGACAATCACTCACTGACTACAGACAATCAAAACTTCACGGCAGAAGAAATGATCATGTAGACCTCGATTGGACCGGACAGGTACATATGCTTGTGATACATCACACACATGTGATGGATATTCAGTTTTACACATGTGATTTTAGATACATGTATTTATAGGGCACACATGTTAGAACATTTACAACCAGTGCCGACCCGAATAATCATTTTCCTGTGGCAACAGCATTGATCATATGTATCTGAATTGCAGTAACCTAAGCCGCTGGACACTAAATATACGAACGACGAGCACATGGCAGTCTGAAAATACATTTTAGCACAATACATGCAGAATGTTTTTGTTTATTGGTGTTTAACGGCCTATCAACAGCTAAGGTCATGTAAGGCTGGGCAAACAGGTTCGATCCCGTTTTTAACCTGCTGCATTGGGGGGGAAATCCCAAAATCAGAACAGAATATTTACATCGAGAAAAAATATATTCAGCCCTGAAATTAGAATAACCTGACCTGGTGTCGGGTCCATACCACACCAAAGTCAAATATGATTACGAACAATCGTAATACTCACATAAGGGGTATAACCAGATTCAACTGTCACATACAAAATGCCAAAGACGTATGGGAGAGCCAAACCAGGTCTCGAGTCGGGATTCTGATAATGATGAACCCCGATCGTTAAAATACCCATCGCATTCTCCCACCTGCCACCCACTCACATGCAGAATGGGTATAACGAGTTCCAAATACTTTTACCCGACATGTACATGTATTTTATTTCTAATTTATCGTCAAAACTATACGTTGTCACAACTCATTTGAACTCGAGATGGCAGAAACGGTCACAGCATAAAATTGGGGAGAAAAATGTTCAGGTTTCTGATTCATATTTGTGGCTGTGGCTGTGACTGGAGAAATAGGGCTTATGGGTTTTGTGATCAGTGTAGATCCAGATCAGCCTGTGCATCCATCAAAGGAACACCCGTCCTACTTACAAGGAATATAAATCAATAATTCCAGCACAAAAATATTTACACAATTCCTACCATTTGATAGGCCCATAGCAAGTATCTGTCCAAAATTTATATCCCAGTAAACTCCCACGCCAAACTACTTTCCATAACCGTGAGGCGCAGTTAAAATAATTCTTAAGAAAACGGAAAATAAACACATTTTCTTGATGAATTTATTTCAAATGCTGGAATTATAAGGAATGAATGGCCTTTTTGTTGAATTTATCGGGGATATAAACTTGGAAAAGTCGCGGGAATAATGGCCTTCGTCCAGTATTCCCGCGACTTTTCCAAGTTTATACCCCGATAAATTCCACAAAAAGGCCATTCATTCCTATATTATCCAGCTACAGGAGCGTGCTATTTGATCTGAATCTAAACTAGTCACAATCCCATAAGCCCCATTTCTCCAGTCACAGCCACAAATACTACTGCTCTGCGGGAAATGGGTTAAATGAAAGTCGCCAGCGGGGTAGGTTGGTGGGAAAATTCTTGTGACAATGGTAATGTAATCACTGTGATCAGTAGCCTATTTCACCAACATTGCAAAGTATACTTATCTAGCAAAGTATACTTATCTAGCAAAGTATAATTTGAGGGAGAAATTTTCAATTTAAGAATAAATTTATTAATTTTTAATATACTGAATTTATTACATTATCACAGACATTTTGGCTGTGATAATGTAATAAATTCAGTATAATAATTCTGCATACTTTTTTCTGCATCTAATATATGCAGTCGTTAGTTCTATATGAAATAATGCATTTCGGGAAAAATAAATGATTACTCCCTCAAACTATACTTTGCTAGATAAGTATACTTTGATGAAATCGGCTACAGATCTGTTTCTGACATAGAAGCCAACACATATAGCTAACAATTCACAGATAAAGATAATACATCATATATTTTTTTATAAACTCACAATACCACATTATGCAGTTATAAAAATAACTAGATTTTCACATGTTTTCTAGTTGTTTCAACTTATTTACTAATGTCATTTTCCGCAATAATTTAAAAAGCACATAAATATTTTACAATCACATGTAGTGATTAAACAAGTTTGGAAATAACAGTCCGGTACGATAGAAATCCCTATACGGTTACACCTTTCAGGTAGTAGACCCACTGTACATTAGAATTGCCGCCGGCCGATCGCGGACACGTTATAATCAGCTTCCCCATGACGGCCGCCTTCGACCCGCTGTCATTGCCGTCAAATCCCACGACAATTCTGTGATCTTTCCGCGAGCGAACATTCTCACTTTGCTTGGTCAGGTGAAACAGTGGATTGTCAACTTGGAAGGTAAATGCCGTGGTACTGCTAAACACGTTGCGAAACGTGATGGACGTTGTTGCGCCGGACTTGATGATGAATGGTCCCTGTGGTTTTGGGCCGACTCCGGTGCCGAACAGTGGGAACATGTACTCCCCGCCCAGTGCCGAGCTGATCACCAGCATCGCCCGCTGCTCACCCAGGCGCGACGGCTCAAATACGACGTCCAGTCCCACCTCCGTGCCGCCCGTTGATCCTGGCGCCGCAGCCACAGTCTTGTCCACGTGGAAGTCCGGGTTGTCAACCTGCAACAAGACAAATACAGTGGAACCCCTTTCTTGGTCATTTATCTCTGACAGGTAAAAATGTCTATTCGTGATCGCATAGCACACAACAATGATCAAATGCCTGATTTACAATGAAACCTCTCTAAGCTGGACACCCTCGAGACCTCCCAGGGTGTCCGGTTTAGAGAGGCTTCACTGTACGTGACCGTCACTGGAAAAATGGCATTTCTGGCCAGTCTAGTTCCTGATCTGCTAGTTCATTATTGCAGCCCGATATGGATTGCAGCCCAACTGTGTGTTAGAAGAGTGTGTGTTATATAGATTGAATAGGGAACAATGTAGCCTGTTCAGACTTCGAATACACAAGCTTATCTGGACTGGTCACAGTTGCAATAGGCCCCATTGGGCTTATTACATTTCTGACCTGCAACATTCATGGGGCTAAATTTTAATTCACAATGTTTGCTTGGTGTATAATGGGTTGTTCTCTGAATCTAGAGTGTACGGTTGATAACGTGTTGATTAAAGGCGTCAAAAAAATTTAACCAATCAACAATAAAGTGTCATGACGGATGGGGCTAATGTATTTATAGAAACGTAAATGCAGTTGATGAAGTAGGGACTTGATATGCAGAGGCACTGTAAATTTATTTTATCAAACCCCACCTCTGAATAAGGGAATTTCATTGATTGATTGGGGTTTTACATCTGTTTAACAGCTAGTTCATGGGAATGTATCTGTAGGGGGAACAATGTATATTTAGCACTGAAATTACAATAAAACAGTGACAGGCACCCTTGTTAAACTGGATAATTCCCAGTAAGATCCACCACAAGTCATTACAGACAGGATACAATTATAGTAGGATGAAAATTTTGAGAGAAAATAATTCCTATTTTCTTTATTTCACCTCAAAAGTATATGTTGTTACCACTCCTTTGAACCGTCTCGATGAGACGGTTCAAACGAGTGGTAACAACATACAATGTATACCTTTATCGAGAGAGAAATAAACAAAATAATTTTGTCAACAAAACTTATTGTATCCTTAGGCTGAAATGGGTCAAGATATGAATCCTTAAATGTGGATTTATCTTTATACCCTTCCATCCTTCATAAGGTCGTTCAAACGTCCTCTTGTGCTATCTCCATTACCCAACCCACCTGGTGTCGTACTGTACATATATAAATGTAACATACAGAACGACACCAGGTAAGTGGGGTAATGGGATTTTGTTAACGAGTCTTCAACCTGTGGATACAACGACCTTGGAGACAGTCCCGAGATAGTACATACAACCACATACGTTGAATCCAACACTCGACCTACCTTGCATGTGTAGTCGGTCTTCTGCTTGGCGAAGTTGAGGAACTTGCCCACCTGTACCTGGCCCTGCCCGAGGCATGTGCGGAAGTAGAGGGCACGCTCGGGGCCGGCGGGTGTCGCGCGCAGGTTCAGGTCGTAGTAGTAGAAGCCGAGCTCCCCGTTGCTGAACTCCAGCCGCGTGCCCGGGAACTCACCGGTACGCAGGGGCTGGTACTCCAGGGTGAAGTCCGCCTGCAATAATAGTCAGTTGATTATTCAGTCGGACATATTGTAACCATGACTGGAGAAATGGGGCTTTTGTGGCCAGTCTAGCTCCTGAGGGCGTTTCACTAAACGTCGTACAGAATATTGTAAGTACAAAATTATGATAAATGTAAATGTCACATTAACAATGTTTTGTTGTAAACAATTATTGGATGTACATTTATTGAGCATAGGCACCCTTGTTAAACTGGATAATTCCCAGTAAGATCCACCATAAGCACAACAACTCGGGCCAGATATACCGGTATTCTGAAATATGGACTTGAGGTTTCTGATAATTGCAGGAAGATACTAACGTTTCAACATGTGAATCACAATTTTACGTATTTGTGGGTGCAAAAATATGTAAAAATACCCATTTTCAGAATTTGTCATTTGGAACTGTTCCCACCCCTGACAACTGCTAGGAAGGGTCAATACACCTGCATTACAATGGAACCTCTCCAAGTCGGACTACATGCACTGCATGTATTCCACCAAGCAGATGATGATAAACATACATGTGAGTTTGGCGGCACGTTGAACCTCTCCAAGTCGGACTACATGCACTGCATGTATTCCACCAAGCAGATGATGATAAACATACATGTGAGTTTGGCGGCACGTTGAGCACGGAGGGCATGAGGACCTCCTGGAGATTGCACGATGCTGAGAATACGACGGCTTGGGGCAGGGGGTTTTCAAGCCGGATCTTGTGGTGCACGCTCTGACGTACGGGCGTCGACAGATCAATGGCCGCAATCACCCCGGGCTTTGTCGACTTGAACCCAATCTCGTAGAACTGGTACTCCCCGGTCGGCTCGTTGATAAACGTCAACTGGCGGCACAGGGAGGAGTGGGTTAAACATGTTTGTGGCTGTGAGTGGAGAAATGGGGCTTATGCGTTTTGTGACCAGTGTAAGTCCTGTTCAAATAGCACACTCCTGTAGCCTGATAACAAACTATGTACCTTGTTTGAAAGATGATTGGTGTTTGATGATGAATGGCGAACAGTGCAGCTCCTGATCAGACTGTGCAATGATCTGGATCTACACTGGTCGCAAAACCCATAAGCCCCATTTCTCCAGTCACAGCTACATTTATTTATTGTCTACAATTATTTAATCAGTACCCTATGTAACTACAGTCGAACCACCTAGAACGGCCACCTCTCTACAACAACCCCCACTTTATAACAGCACCTATTTTATATCCCAAATGGACAAATGCCTCCATATTTAACCTCACTACAACAACCACCTCTACAACAGCCAGTTTTGTGTCTTCCTATGGTGGCTTTTGTAGAGAGGTTGCACATGATACAAATGGGAAACAAGTTTATATAAATCCTCTTCCCATGGTGGTTCTTACATTTGTACTGTAGTGATCAAATATTGGGAGAAATACCATCCCAAATCAGTTGCAATAGTGAATTTATTGTATTGGGCTATGTTTCTTTTGTCGTCTGCATCCAATCTGGGGGACGTTTCATTAAACTTTGTACCACTAAAATGTTTGTAAGTGCAAAATTATGATAGTCTGTAAATTTTACATTAACAATGTTTTCTTGTAAACAATTATCGAATTTACATTTATTGATAGATTTACATTTATTGAACATAGGTTAGCCTATGTTCAATAAATGTAAATCTCTCAATTGAAATTTCCAGACGATCCTAAATTTGCACATAGGAACATTTTAGTCGTACAAAGTTTAGTGAAACAGGCCCCTGATTTTTTTTTATCCCTTTCTGATTTTGGGATTTTCCCCACAATGCAGCAGGTTGAATACGGCATCGAACCCGTTGGTCCGACCTTAAATGATCTTAGCTGTTGACAGGTTGTTAAACACCAACAAACTGATTTGTTTTTGTCGTTAAGTTTATATCACCCATACTAAAATTTATGGGTTACTTAAAAATGTCATTTGGGAAAAGTTATGAACATTGATTTGATTGATTCTCCATTTACAGTTACGTTACCAAATTCAAATGCTTAATCCTTTCAACATCACAGGCCTGCATCGTGGTATTGGCAAATAGTGTAGATCCAGATGAGCCGTCTCATCAGGATCTGCACTTTTTGCAAGTAATTTAGTATATTTTTTTAGAACAAAAACACCCTCTTTTCATAAATGCACACTTCTGAAAATAATTTTGTGACGGTTGGATTGGTTGCAATATTATATTTGTTTGTTGGTTGGGGTCATTTAAGGCCGGGTCAATGTGTTTAGTACTAAATCCCATATATTACCTGTACAAGTACATGCACAAAACTATATATTCAGCCCTGAAATCAAAATAATCCAGATCTGATGCCAGGTCCTCGCCACACCAGAATCACTTGGCCCCCTCCCAAAAGCAGTAGGATCAGTCATAATCTTACAACTTTTATAATGGGCAATAACCCAATTCAACGCCCAGGTAACAAAAGAGCCAAAGATAAAAACGTACCTGAGAGCCAAACCAGGCAAATCATGATTCCTATAAGGAGGAACCCCACCGTTAATTTACACCATCACGTTCGCCCGACCAACCACCCACCGGTTGCAATATTAACGTATCAAAATCCATTCCAGTTACTTGAAAGGGGGTTAAAAAGACTGTAATTACCTTCATGGATGTGTACGTTTCCTTGAAGGCGTTGAAGGAGAGCCTGAAGTCCTTCTTGCTGCTGGCCGGCACATCGATGTAGTCCATGTACTTGGTGCTCACTCCCATGTCAAACTTGTCCATCTTCACAGGCTCAAGTTTCACCCGAAACCTGAAATCAACACATAACATTATTATTCGTTATCTATCGTATTAACCCTAAATATTCTCACACAATTTGTTAAACCCCTATTAAATAGGAGTCGAAAACAAATTATATCCAAATACATTGTTATAGTGATTAATTAGACCATTACTGCCATACTAACCCTAAATATTGGCACGC
Organism: Conchocele bisecta; assembly: GCA_029237695.1. Taxonomy (NCBI): domain Eukaryota; kingdom Metazoa; phylum Mollusca; class Bivalvia; order Lucinida; family Thyasiridae; genus Conchocele; species Conchocele bisecta. Next base: position 18,011,554 of record CM055265.1, read on the forward strand.
TCACTGTTGTGGGGAAACCATATATTTTTTATATCCCAAATAATAGTGTCCGAATATTTAGAGTTATTATGTTTTTTTATATTATAAACACATCCTCATGTATTATGTGTAACACATGGTTAATATCCGCTAACAACCCTCTGTTGTTGGGTTGAGGGCAGATAATTAAAATGCTCAAACAATTATTACATACAATTACGCATCAGATGGACTATTATTAAGTTAATTTTTAGAACACAAACTTACAGTACAATATCATGTTGGAGCAATGAAATTAATAGGTATGGCTGTACTGAATTTAAAACGTAATAGTTATACATTGTTTTAAAGTCACTCTTTTTATTAAATTTTCGACCACATGGTCAAGACCATGTGGTCGAAAATTTAATAAAAAGAGTGACTTTAAAACAATGTGTATTAAATGTGTTATTGGAAATTACTATAAAAGTTATAGTTCATACATTGAGTTATTTCGAGCGAGCATGAACTATGTTATTGTTGGCCCAGCCCCTTTGCATGCACATGTCTGTTGGAATGAAGCCCCGCCCTTAAAAGTGCTTTCGAATAGCGATATTAATGTTATTGGCAGTTTGACATTGAATCAATCAAGCAAACGCAACGACATGGTTCGCGTCATGGGAAATTATGTCAACAGGGTGGAACCTCTGGTCTAATGGTTAATTTAAAATATACTGGCGAAAGTGTCACAATAAGTGATCGAGACGAAATGCTGTGCTTTCATTGGTCGAGAAATTAAGGAAAAGAATAAGGTGTATTACAAGCTAGTTTTGGTTAATATACTATAGGAATGAATGGCCTTTTTGTGGAATTTATCGGGGTATAAACTTGGAAAAGTCGCGGGAATACTGGACGAAGCGATAATTCCAAGTTTATATCCCCGATAAATTCAATAAAAAGGCCATTCATTCCTTATAATTCCAGCATTTGAAATAAATCATCAAGAAAATGTGTTTATTTTCCGTTTTCTTAAATAATTATTTTAACTGCGACTCACGGTTACGGAAAGTAGTTCGGTGTGGGAGTTTACTGGGATATACATTTTGGACAGAGACTTGCTACGGACCAATCAAATGTTAGGGAATTGTGTAAATATGTAAATATTTTTGTGCTGGAACTAGTATACATGTACATGTACAAAATGTGAACTGCTAGCAAGTATTTTAAATTTAAAACAATATTACTACCAACCTCTGTGGTTTCTTGAGCCAGTTGTGGACGGGCAGCATCTCGTGGTACCATGTTTTACAGGGGATGTCGCGCTGGATCTTGCCGTTGGGGCGCGGGGCCTCGGCCGTGCCAAGCAGGTTGTACATGATTCCCGTGCCGTCCGGCAGCGGGAAGAATATCGAACCCTGCAATACATGGAGTCAGTGACTTATTGATGTATTCCAGTGCATCAGTGTAAATAATACAGGAATGTCTTGCATCCTAGAATTCTCATCATCTTAATTTAACAGAAGTATTAATACATAGATCGAAATACCTAAATTTTGTAATGGTGAACCAATACGGCAAATAATCTGAAGTTTATAGCCGTAGTTATTGTAAAAACTGACAAAAATCGGTGGTCAGTGTGAGGAGGTGGTAGGTGACCACATACCTGGTGTTTCTTGCCCTCGGTGGTCAGTGTGAGGAGGTGGTAGGTGACCACATACCTGGTGTTTCTTGCCCTCGGTGGTCAGTGTGAGGAGGTGGTAGGTGACCACATACCTGAGGGGGTGGTAGGTGACCACATACCTGGTGTTTCTTGCCCTCGGTGGTCAGTGTGAGGAGGTGGTAGGTGACCACCATACCTGGAGTTTCTTGCCCTCGGTGGTCAGTGTGAGGGGGTGGTAGGTGACCACATACCTGGTGTTTCTTGCCCTCGGTGGTCAGTGTGAGGAGGTGGTAGGTGACCACATACCTGGTGTTTCTTGCCCTCGGTGGTCAGTGTGAGGGGGTGGTAGGTGACCACATACCTGGTGTTTCTTGCCCTCGGTGGTCAGTGTGAGGGGGTGGTAGGTGACCACGTACCTGGTGTTTCTTGCCCTCGGTGGTCAGTGTGAGGGGGTGGTAGGTGACCACGTACCTGGTGTTTCTTGCCCTCGGTGGTCATTGTGAGGGGGTGGTAGGTGACCACGTACCTGGTGTTTCTTGCCTTCGGTGGGCAGTATGAGGGGGTGGTAGCTGACCACGTACCTGGTGTTTCTTGCCCTCGGTGGTCAGTGTGAGGAGGTGGTAGGTGACCACATACCTGGTGTTTCTTGCCCTCGGTGGTCAGTGTGAGGGGGTGGTAGGTGACCACATACCTGGTGTTTCTTGCCCTCGGTGGTCAGTGTGAGGAGGTGGTAGGTGACCACATACCTGGTGTTTCTTGCCCTCGGTGGTCAGTGTGAGGAGGTGGTAGGTGACCACATACCTGGTGTTTCTTGCCCTCGGTGGTCAGTGTGAGGGGGTGGTAGGTGACCACGTACCTGGTGTTTCTTGCCCTCGGTGGTCAGGGCAGAGGGTGGTAGGTGACCACGTACCTGGTTTTTCTTGCCCTCGGTGGTCAGGGTGAGGGGGTGGTAGGTGACCACATACCTGGTATTTCTTTCCCTCGGTGGTCAATGTGAGGGGGTGGTAGGTGACCACGTACCTGGTGTTTCTTGCCCTCGGTGGTCAGTGTTAGTGGGTGGTAGGTGACCACGTACCTGGTGTTTCTTGCCCTCGGTGGTCAGGGTGAGGGGGTAGTCGGTGACCACGTACCTGGTGTTTCTTGCCCTCAGGGGTCAGGGTGAGGGGGTGGTAGGTGAGCTCGTACTGTCGGGTCTGTTGCGGCTCCACGTCGAAGGAGACCGGCCCCGTCCACTGCTCGCCCTCGATGATTGGTTTCAGGTGCCACGCCTGGTTGCTTCGGTTCGGGATCGACAGGTTCTTTATGTCCTTGACTCGGACACTCGTGGAGAAATGTTGACCTTCACGCACCGGGGGCACGCCAGTACACATTCCGGTCAATGTCAAGATCACCGGGGTGTGTGGGCCGCCACCTTCCAGGAAACACTGCAACTTCTGTAAGGAAAATACCAAAATATTTACAGAATGTACCATTGAGTGAAGGCTGTTTGATCTTGTTGATGATGTCGAATGGAACTAATGTATGAAGAATTTGAGTGCAGATTGTACCTTAATTTTTCTGGAAATAAATTTTCTATTAATGATAGAGCTACAAAAAATTATTTAACTGTTGACAAATTTGTCAGTGAAATGTGAAAAACAGATTGTCCAAGATTATGCATCACACACTCCAATGTTTGTCACCATAATAACGCAATTCATGTACCATAATAACCGTACATATTTGAACACACTTTGCTTTGAAACCCCTATTAAATAGGGGTTTACCAAAAACAAATTGTATCCAAATACATTGTTATTGTGTTGAAACCAGTACTGCCAAACTAACCCTAAATATTGGCACACTCACTGATGTAGGGAAACCATATATTTTTATGCGTTTCCCCAAATAAATGGTGTCCGAATATTTAGGGCTATTACAGTAACTTTGGCCAGTAGTAGAGTGACTTACGTCGTATCTGATGTCCTGGCAGATCTCCTGTGGGTGGAAGTAGACCTCGAATGTGACGTCCATGCCGGGCGTGATGTAGCCCACCTCAGGGTGGATCGAGAAGTCCGGCTGGAAACTCGCAACGTCCCACGTAAACCTGTAATACAGCAGTAGGCACCTTACAACATTGAAAAACTTACTTTTGTACGTTCACAAGCAATCTTCGATTGCATTCTTTTGATGATACAGTCAAACTTGCATTAAGTGACCACCCAAGGGAGACACCAAAAATGGTCGCTTAGAACAATGGTCTCCTACAATTTTTGAAATCTAAGAGTCGTGAAACGCCATTTCCTGCATTCTCAGGGTCCAGTCTTGAGGGCCCAAAGGGCCTGATGTTGCTAGGGGGTTCCGGGGGCATGCTCCCCGTAAACTTTTGAAATCTAAAAGGTGTGAAACACAATTTCCTGCATTCTCAGGACCCAGTTTTGAGGTACCAAAGGGCCTGATGTTGCTAGGAGTCAGGGGGCATGCTCCCCCAGACATTTTTGAAATCTAAGAGGCGTGAAACGCCATTTCCTGCATTCTCAAGGCCCAGTCTTGAGTGCCCAAAAGGATCGATGTTGCTAATGGATCCAGGCCCTCCGGGGTCATGCTCCCTCGGAAATTTTTGAAATCTAAAAGGCGTGAAACACCATGTCCTGCATTCTCAGCAAGCTTGAGGATGTGAAAATGTTCTTTATTACAGAATTATTGAGGGGGCCAGGCCCCCACCCCACCAACAAAATATTATTGGGGGGGGGGGGGGGGCAGGGCTGAAATAACTAGAAATGTGGCCTGTCGGCACACGAATGCCTCCGCTGGCAGCCAAAGAAAACGAGGCATATTTGATTATAAGCCATTTACCCGAGCATTGGGCACAGGGCAGTAGAGGACCATTGGAGCAATGCGTGTGAGAAATGTGAAGCAGATCCGAGCAAGGAAAAAGAAATTATAAGCCATTTACCCGAGTGTTAAGGTTTTCGAACGCACCAAGTCTGTGACCTTGACCTAGGGCTTAGCGGGGGCGGGACGAATGTGGATTTGTCACAGGACGGTAGAGGACCATTGGAGCACTGTGTGTGTGAAATGTCAAGCAGATCCGAGCAAGGAAACATAAATTATAAGCCTTTTACCCGAGCGTTAAGGTTTCAAAGGAACCAAGTCTGTGACCTTGACCCTGGGCTTAGTGGGGGAGAGACGAATGTGGATTTGTCACAGGGCGGTAGAGGACCATTGGAGCAATGCGTGTGTGAAATGTGAAGCAGATCCGACCAAGGAAACAGAAATTATAAGCCATTTACACGAGCGTTAAGGTTTCGAATGCACCAAGTCTGTGACCTTGACCCTGGGCTTAGTGGGGGCGGGATGAATGTGGATTTGTCACAGGGCGGTAGAGGACCATTGGAGCAATGCGTGTGTGAAATGAGAAGCAGATCTGAGCAAGGAAAAAGAAATTATAAGCCATTTACCCGAGCGTTAAGGTTTTCGAACGCACCAAGTCTGTGACCTTGACCTAGGGCTTAGCGGGGGCGGGACGAATGTGGATTTGTCACAGGACGGTAGAGGACCATTGGAGCACTGTGTGTGTGAAATGTCAAGCAGATCCGAGCAAGGAAACATAAATTATAAGCCTTTTACCCGAGCGTTAAGGTTTCGAAGGAACCAAGTCTGTGACCTTGACCCTGGGCTTAGTGGGGGAGAGACGAATGTGGATTTGTCACAGGGCGGTAGAGGACCATTGGAGCAATGCGTGTGTGATATGTGAAGCAGATCCGACCAAGGAAACAGAAATTATAAGCCATTTACACGAGTGTTAAGGTTTCGAATGCACCAAGTCTGTGACCTTGACCCTGGGCTTAGTGGGGGCGGGATGAATGTGGATTTGTCACAGGGCGGTAGAGGACCATTGGAGCAATACGTGTGTGAAATGTGAAGCAGATCCGACCAAGGAAACAGAAATTATAAGCCATTTACACGAGTGTTAAGGTTTCGAACGCACCAAGTCTGTGACCTTGACCATGGGCTTAGTGGGGGCGGGACGAATGTGGATTTGTCACAGGACGGTAGAGGACCATTGGAGCACTGTGTTTGTGAAATGTCAAGCAGATCCGAGCAAGGAAACAGAAATTATAAGCCATGTACCCGAGCGTTAAGGTTTCGGGATGTACGTACGTACATACGTACGGACGCCGGTAACACTATATGCCCCCCTCACCATTCGGTAGCGGGGGCATAAAAAATAGGCAATAAGTGACTGCGATCACTTCGGACCAGACGTGTTTTGCCCAGATGATTTTTACCAGTCGTTGACTGACAACCAAACCAGCTGATAGAATAATGATTTATTAACGCAGTGTTCGGTATATAGCAGTATCGTTACACGACAAGAAAATTGGAATTGGATGAAATAAAAATGCTTACGTATTATGTACACAACAAACAAAATTATTTGTTTTAAATGAGTGAAATACGCAGATGTTTTGCAATGTGCTAAGCGACCAGTCCTGTTGCTAAGCGATGATGACTTAATTCCCTTTAGTAATCACTAAGGAAACAGCTAATCAGAATGAGGTTTCAGATCAATAATCATAAAGAATGCACCATTCACACTTTGACAGTGACAGGGGATTTGTTCCCTTTGTTTGTCACACGCTTGAGGCTAATTTCACCTGGAGGAAGTGACATTCTGTCAATTAATGGTCGTTTAGTACAAACGACCATTCCTTTTGTTTACAAAATAAGTGGCCGGTGGTCACGTTAAGGGAAAGTCGTTTAATACACTGTCATTATATAGACCAAATGGTCGGGGGGAATTGAAAGTGGTCGCATAAGACAAAAGTCGCTTAATGCACGTGGTCGCTTGTGCAAGTTTGACTGTATATGTTTTATTTCTCTCTGTAAATATGTCTTGGAATTTCATTAGAATTGAGTCTAGAATTGAGTCCTCAGGACTCAATTCTAATGAAATTCCAAGACATATTCATGATATTTACGTGGAGAAATACAAGAAAATATGATGAATTTTTGTCAGCTAGTTTTGAACTATTTATAGCTCACAAGTTTCCCAGTATGCAAGGTTGACTGATTAGTAAGATGACTTCAGATTAAGATTATATGGGTTTGTAGGCCAAACTGGGCTCTGGATAAAATCTACAGACAAGGCAGATGGACAAATATTTTCAGCGTTTTGAACACTGTATTTTTAGCAGGTTCATTGATTCAGTGAATTGATTCAGTGAATGGCTACTCTGTATGATATTCACAAATCAATATGTGCCCAGGTTTCATATTACCATTCTTGAATGATGAAGGTGCATGATCACATGGTTTCAACAACAACATACATGGCTGAAAGTGTTGAAAGCTCGCCCACTCCAAAGTAAGTATTATTTGATATTTTCCTTAATATGCAACGGATTTTGATGACATATGGTGCAGCAAACGCGTCTTCATGAGCTGCATTTGGTGGTCCCGGGAGTTCGGCACAGACTTATGTCGTTTTTGCGAAGAATTGATTTCCATACGGAAATTGATTCTTCGCAAAACGACAGAAGTTTGGGCCAAAGTACAGAGACCACCAAATGCAGCTTAACAAGACGCGTTTCATCAAAATCCGTTACATAATAAGAACAAAACAAGAAATGCGTCTGTCGAACGCGGATGCCACCTGCAGCATATTTGAGAAACTGTGACAAATTGGTTAACCAAAAATGGACAGACGGACAGGACAGACAGACAGACAGACAAACGGACGGACGGACGGACGGACGGACGGACGGACGGACGGTCCAAACACTATATGCCACCTGTTTCTTCGAAACCCGGTGGCATAATAAAAGAATACGTACTTTGAATCCTAGGGGCTCTGGAAGTTTCAGTACTTGTTGTTGATTCGAAAGTTTACAAAAAGTGCAGTGAACATGCAAAACTACATGCGATTTGTGTCAATTTTTAAATTCTTTACAGTAACCATTGTATTTTTTGAATTGTACCGAGACAATGCAGGTAATGCCAAACCCATGCCGATATAACCCCAAGTGATCAGCGTGTACGTACTTGGCATTCATGTCGCCCGTGTTGGACATGACAATCTTCCTGGAGCTCTGGCTCCTCTGGACGACGGCCCCAAACGGGATGGCCACCGTGTCCAGGGAGATCTCCATCCCGAGGCAGGAACCCTGGAGCACAAACAGGGGCTGCGACAGGCCCGCACACTCCATCAACACCTGTAAACATAAATATGTTGAGATACACAACAACCAAGTATTGCTTTCATCTACAGTCGAACCTCCCCGAATGGCCACCTCTCTACAACACCCTCTGTATCTAAGCCTTAGAGTGCTGAGCACGAAATGTGTCGTCTGCTGTTGCTTTTATCTTCTTTCTCAATAAAAACATGTTTTTACAGCATTTTAGAATCATTTCCATTGGAAATGATTCTAAAATGTTGTCAAAGCATGTTTTTGATGGACAGCGGCCAACCTCTATACAACAGCCAGTTTTGCGTCCTCCCATGGGTGGCTGCTATAGAGGTTGCACTGCATTTGTGTCTAAAATGGGCTTTTCTCAGAGTTGTGCCTCTGATCCAAGGGGACAATTTGTGAACACGAGATTCATATACAGTGAAACCTATTTAAACCGGACACCCTGGGAGGTCAATCAGGCATTTGATCACTCTGAGCCATAGCTGTGTGCTATGTGATCATGAACAGACAGTATTACCCAAGATAAATGACCAAGAAAATAAGATCACAGATGTTTTCTTGGTGTCTGGTTTTGAAAGGTTCCACTATACTTTAGGGGACTATCTCAGATGAGAGAATTTCCCCTTTGTGCACCTTAGGCACAACACCATTTCATGCTGATGCAGCAACATATGTGAATATACAGTCTACATTCGTTTACTCAAAGTCGGTTAAGTCGAATTCCCTCGTTACGTCAAATTCGTGTCCAAGTCCCGTTTCAGGTCCTATTATTTTCAATGTCACTGGCTACCGTTACGTCAAATTTCGTTACGTCAAATTTTCGCCAATTCAAACTAATTGTTAGCTCCCAAAAACAGAAATGTGTGGTATTTCACTCTCGTTAAGTCAAAGTGTCAGTTTGCGCTCGAAGTGCGAATTCGCGGTGCCAATTTACCGGATCAAAGACTGGACTGTGTAAACCTGTGTAACCAAACTTTGAATAAATGTTAAAGGTGATTTCCTGGACACCAATTAAACTTAGCTCATCTGATTTAATCACCAGTGATTAATAACTGATTAAGGATCGCAGCCAAATTAATCCAGATGTATATACTTAGTTCGACTGCACACATGCATGTATAGGCAAATGCAAGTAAACACATTACAGGTTCAAAAGTGTAACTCCGTGTGTCACAGGTCGTATGGGAGTTGCGTCCCGTAACATGCATGGCAATATTTCGAGCTCCTGTTCATATTTTGTTACGTCAAACTTCGGTTTACTCAAAGTATTTATCACAGTCCGACGGACTTCGAGTAAACGAACGTAGACTGTATGTATAAATATGACTGATTGGAGAAATGGGGCTTATGACCTTTGTAGTATCGTCCGCTAACAAAATAGTGTCGCCTGATAAAGATCTGTATTTATAGTGTACATTCATATGGCTTGAACAATGAGTTGGCCAACTTGCCATAGTAAATGCTGTTTGCTTCTGGGTGAGTATTTGTGATGTAATCTGTTGAGATTAGCGAGTGTAAGACATGAAGTTGTTCATTTTCTGACAAATAGGCATAGTTCTAAAGATCTTCAAATAGTAAATGATTAAACAACAAGAGTTGTCAGAAGACAACAAAGCTCGCTTGTTGGCAGCCTTCACTCAAACTTGGCACAGTTGTATAAAAAACATTATATAACTTGACCTTGGGTTAAGGGGTGTGCGGTGCGACTTGACATTGGGGTCAGTGGTGGTAGGTGGGTTGTGAATTTGCTATAGCATGCTATAGCATATTAAGATGAATGCATGTATGAAATATCAATGCACTCCCTGAAAACAGAAGTTATACAAAATTTAACCCAACGTTAAGTTTATTATTAACGCACTAAGTTGGTGATTTTCTTCAGCATGATAGCTATTCATATGAGGAATGCATGTATGAATGTGCTAAGTTTATGACCTTGACCTTGGGGAAAGGGGTGGGGGTGGGTCATGGATTTGCTGTAGCACAATAGAGGATCATCAGATGAATGCATGTATGAACTATCAAGGCGTTCCCTGTAAAGAAACAGAAGTTATAAAAAGACATTTACTCCAATGTTAAGTTTACTATGTTGATCTTGGGGAAAGGGGCGGGGGATGGGTCATGGATTTGCTATAGCACGATAGAGTATCATTAGAAAAAATGCATGTATGAAATATGAAGGAATTCCCTGTAAAGAAACAGAAGTTACACAACATTTACCCCAACGTTAAGTTTATGAACATGCTAAGTTTGTGACCTTGACCTTGGGGTAAGGGTTGGGTGGTTGGTCGTGGAGTTGCTACAGCATGCTAGAGGGTCATCTGAGCAATGCATGTCTGAAATATCAAGGCGTTCCATGAAAGGAAACAGATGTTATAAGACATTTACATCAACATTAAGTTTATGAATGTGCTAAGTTGTGACCTTCACCTTGGGGAAAGGGGTGAGTGGTGGGTCATGGATTTGCTATAGCACGATAGAGTATCATCAGATGAATGCATGTATGAAATATCAAGGCGTTCCATGAAAGGAAACAGATGTTATAAGACATTTACCCCAATGTTAAGTTTATGAATGTGCCAAGTTTGTGACCTTGACCTTGGGGTAAGGGTTGGGTGGTGGGTCATGGATTTGCTACAGCATGATAGATGGTCATCTGAGGAATGCATGTATGAAATAACAAGGTGTTCAATGAAAGGAAACAGAATTTATAAGACATTTACCCCAACGTTAAGTTTGTGGACGCCGACGACGCCGGGGGTATGCCATAAGCTCTTCTGCACTTCGTGCAGGCGAGCTAAAAATGATAATCAAATATGGTCTATTTCCACAATGGCAAGAATGTGACTGGGTGTTCATGCATTTTATTTTAAATAAATAAAACATTTTTGTATCAGCTTATTTGAGACGCGCCATGTAATTTTGTACCTTTACAAAATTTACAATATTTTCCGTAAATGGCGTTAAAAGTTGACAACATTTTCATAGTACATGCGGAATTATATATAGATGTCCGAAGGTGCAAATCACATGGCGTGTCTCATTTGTCCAATTAGATGAGCAGCGAGAACATAATTTCTTCAATTTATACAGTACCTCCTCCATGAACTGTGGGATGCGACACTTGGGTTTAAAGACGACCTCGACCTTGCAGGTGCCGCCCTTTGCCTCGAGGGTGATCGGGTGGGTGGGGGAGATGGAGAGTACCCCGGGGGTCTGTAGGTGGGCCGCCATAGGGGTCAGGGCCAGCGTGAATGTGATGGCCGCCGGGCTGTTGTTCACGATAGGGATGTGCTTCTTCACAACGTTGCCAACCAGTTTGGGACCAAGGTTGACGATCTTGTGTTTCGGGTCCGCAACTTCGATCTGAAATTAATGTGTTGTATTTGTAAAGTAGACGGGGAAATGTGTATAACTTATCATAGACATATATGTATACAGTGGAACTCCTCTAAACTGGACACCCTGGGGACCCCCATTGTGCGTAATTTAGATGGGTTTCAATGTAATTTATTTCATTATTCTGACTGAAACTGACCAAAAATTATCATCAATTACAGTGAAACCCCTCTAAACCGGACACCATGGGGACCTCCCAGGGTGTCCGGTTTAGAGAGGATCCACTGTATTTACATCCAGATAAATGTGTTATATGTGTAATGAGGCTGCTGCTGCCAATATGTTGATGGAAGTGAAAATAAATTTAATGCAAAAATCAGTTAGTCACAGGTAATAAATAATAAAATTAAGAAAATAATAATAAATCAGAATCTACCATTGAAGCATTAATAAATAATTTGTTAATGACTGTCTAACAGGTTATTTCCTTATAAAGAAATAACCTGTTTGACAGTCATTAATTATTTATATATTTGCATATACAGCTCAAAATTTACATTTGAAATAAATTAGAATCTAGTATATCCAGTTGGCCAACGAACCTTCATCTCCGTGCCCTGTCCGTTGACCTCGATGTTCTGTTTAGAGAGGCCGTTGATCTCGAATGTGATGACCTCCTTGTAGCGCACGGGGTCGCGGGGGTAGAAGGTGAAGGTCACATCCACGGACTGGCCCGGCTGGATAACGCATGCCTCGAACGTATGGTGGAGGTGGTTCGTTGGCTCGTACAGGCAGTCCACGCTGCAACATGGCAATACAAACACGTGATTATGAAACTGTCAAGAGCATGTACGAAAATTTCATTCTTCAAATCTGGTTTGATCAAGGCTGACATTTGATAGTAGCAGCGATGCCATATTAATTGAATTGGGTGGGAGAAGCAGCGATTATAAACTAGACATTATGTTTGTAAAACATGGATATGCCCCCTTGGCATACTTGACTGTAAAAATGGCTAAGTGTTTCAGGGACCTTGTGACGGCAAGAAAAAGGTCAAGGTCGAGTCAATGGTGGCACGAGTGTGTGACAAATGTTTAGGTGATTCAAGTGTCCAAGTATCGAAGCAATCATTCGCGCAATATTGAAGATATTATATGTTGGAGAAACTCTTACAAACTTTTCGACCCAACAAAATGGCGAAGTGTTTCAGTGACATTTCAAAGGTGACAAAGGTCAAGGTCGTGTTAATGGTGACGCGAGTGTGTGACAAATGTTCAGTTGATTCAAGTGTCCAAGTAATATTGAAGATATTACATGTTGGAGAAACTCTTACAAATTTTTTGATGTAAATGTACACGGATGGACGGATGGACGGATGGACGGATGTACGGACGTACGGAACCTCAAGCAATATGCCCCCCTTGCTATCGCATACAGGGCATAAAAAGTGGAATGAGGTTTAATGTCCCAGCAACAGCTATAAAGGTCATATAGGAACGGGACCACAGTTTATTCACTTTCACTTTTTTATACCTGATTTCCTTCTTGTCCTTGTTTGTGAGTTTCAGCAACTTGGAGTGGGTCGGCATGCCAGCACGGAACACGAAGCAGCTGCCGAAGTTGCACGACAGGAACGAGAAGTGGAGCCCGGGACTCACGCCCAGACCATTCAGCGGGATGTGGAACGTCGGACCGTGATTCACCTGGTAATGGTACACGATTGACTGAATTAGGTTCCTTATATATTGGGCAGAAGCTTGAAGAAAGTGAATGAATGACTGTATTGTTCATTCTGTAATAGGTATGCATATCTTAACCCTTACAATACTGAATTAAATTTTGTTCTCTCTTTATTTTTTAATTTCTAGTTTTCTCAAGAAAAACATGGTTTGGCAGCAATTTAGAATCATTTCCATTGATCAAAAAGAGAAAATATGGCACAACAGCAGACGGCAATTTTCGGTTCCCACCTTTGAATCCATCCTTACTGGGATTCACACATGGAGCCATGTGGAGCACTGGATCAGGCTACTGTCTTTCAGTGTTGAAAGTTTTTATGGAAATTTTAGTGTTGAATCAGCTCGGAAAACAAACCCATGCCCGCACTATTGCCCCGACCATTACCTTGAGAGTGAGTTCGCTGTCACGCAGTGTGGTGCGGCACGGTGGACAGAAGGACAGGATACACTTCTGTCTCTGGCCGTGGTTCACGCCGCCACTGACTGGCGATATCGACACCATGTCCTGCCGCTTCGGGCCAAGTTTCAACTCCCACTCGTAGTCAAAGTTGAACTTGCCCGAGTTCAGGATAAACAGGTTACGGATCTGTTGTTCATTCACTTCGACCTGCAGGGATATCATAGAATCTGTCAAATCCCTGCTTCTACTGTCTGTTTCAAGAAACCTGCCCAAATTTTACGGCTATATAAACAATGCAAAATTTTTCTTTTTTTCGATAATATTAAATTAAAGAAAAATTTAAGAAATATTGATTTTATTGCGAAAAAACAATTTCCCCATGTTAAATCTCCATAGACATCTTCACAGCGTGAAGATGTCTATGGGGATTTAACATGGGGGAATTTTTAGATTTTCAGAAATACTGGACCGATTTTCAAAATTTAACTTTTGTTTTCTAACTTCATTTCTCATTTCTCATTTCCAAGCTATCTAGCCAGGTTTCGGAGTCAATTTCCAAATATTTTTTTTTTTGACTCCTCCCATCCCACAGCTCCTTCACCTCCTTTTCCCCCATGTTAAATTCCCATAGACAAATCAATTTTCCATGATAAAATCAATATTTGACCAAATTTCACGAAATAAAAAGAAGGCTCATTTTTTTTAAAAATTTAATATAATCGTAAAAATGTTTTTGCATTGTTTATATTGCTATCAAATTTGGGCAGCTTTCATGAAACAGACAGTAGAACTATAGTGATTAGTCTCACATATTCAAGAATACCATTTGACATTGACCTTGGCAAAGTGAAAATATAGCTAATGATAAACACATAGGAAGTGTCAAGTCAATGTTGGATATTAAATTTAAAGATTATTGACCCTTGCGATAAATCTTTATATCATGATATCATGAGTAAGTTCAACGAATAATAAATGGTTGGAAAAAGAATTCTTAAAAAAATGTGTCTTTTATTTCGCAATACTTCTGTTGAGAGTGACTGAATGTTTGAAACAGCCTGGGAAACTTGGGAAATGCAGGAAATTGCAAATTTAGTATCGGACACTGTGTAAATCAATTATTTTTTAGTTCCCATTTAAGACTACTAGAAGTGGCTGTGACCTACCTCCCCGAAGTTGATCTGGTTGAGCCCGTCGGGTGTGAGTTCGATCCTATTGCCGACAGAGTCCTCACACAGAAGGGTACAGTCCATGGAGTAGCCCTCCGCCTTCACATTCAGGTTGATCGGCAGCGTCTTACGGCGCACATTGCACACCAGGTTGAAATTGACCTCCTTGTCAGAGTAGGGTGTGAAAAACAGGTCGATCGGCAGCCTGCGAATGGATGGGTTTAATACAAATTAATTTATTACAGTACATGTATATTAGTGAACTAATGGGGGATTGTCTCCTGTTATCTCCTGTTGAATTTATTTATAGAAACCCGGTCCAAATTGTGTAGTTTGCGGCCTTATTGCTTGTAAAACGAGCGAATGTAGAATGATATGATGTAAAAAGGAGCAATCATAGTGATTTGACTAGTGTTGATCCAGATCATACTACATATCTACGCCATCTGATCTGGAACTACATTATTTCCCAGATTCATATTTTCACAAGGATTAATGCTATTGCAAACAGTGTAGACAGGTGTGCAGTCTGATCTTGGTCTACTCTGTTCGCAAAACTTGATATTTGTGTTATTCGGTAAGAAATAAATGCTGAAATACAGCATAGGACCGGATCTCGATAAATAGATTCGCAAAGGGATATAACTGACAACGATCCCTCATTTTGGATGCAACTTTCCATTACCACATCAACAAGCAAAATGAAATGAAACGAATGGGGTTTAGCGTCCCAGCATCAGATAAGATCATATAGAAACGGGACCACAGTTCTCATCCGACAGATCACTGGGATCGAACTACCATGAAAGTATTTTTCATGCCCTAGGGTAGGTTTTTAATTCACAACATTTAGTACAAGTCCTGTATTCTACCCCTGAGCCACAGCCCATCATTACATCAACAAGAAATCAGTAACCCTCAAAACCATTAACCCTTTCACCCCTAAGTAACTGGAATGGGCTGCGATATGTTAATTTTACAACCAATCCAATCATCGCAAAATGATTTTCAGACTATTCCATTTATAAATAGGGGGTATTTGTTGTTCTCAAAAATATGAAAATTACTTTCAAACAGTGCAGATCCTGATGAGACGGCTCGTTACGAGCTGGCTCATCTGGATCTGCACTGTTTGCATAAACTGATATAGCGGCCTTTCGGGTTCAAAGGGTTAAAGCCAAAAAAACAACAACACATTAACACAAAATCTAAGTCATTTGAGCTGGACCTTGGGCATAGGGCCGCATGAATGGGCCACATAATGAAAATATGGATGATGACTAATAAGTATATGAAGTTTTAAGCCAATCCAACTTACGGTTACAGAGATGGTAGGTACTCGAAAACTTTAACGCAAATCTCGGACTGTCAGACAGACAGACCACCGGAAAGATACACTGAAACAAACTGGCAGGCACAGCAACATATCTTACATGGTTTTGTTTGATTGAGGTTTTACGTCCATTCATGTGTTACTTGGTTTGGATTGACAGATTTCAGTTTCACACCAGTAACCTATTTCACCAACATTGCAAAGTAGACTTATCTAGCAAAGTATACTTTGAGGGAGAAATTTTCAATTTAAGGATAAATTTATTAATTTTTATTATACTGAATTTATTACATTATCACAGCCATTTTGGCTGTGATAATGCAATAAATTCAGTATAATAATTCTGCATACTTTTAATCATCACATATATGCAGTGGTTAGTTTTGGGAAAAATAAATGATTACTCCCTCAAAGTATACTTTGCAATTTTAATGAAATCGGCTACAGTTCGTGTCTTACTTGGATTTGGGCGGGATACTGGCGGTGATGGGTTCGACGTAGAGTTGTGCGGAGTAGCCGGCGGAGTGAGTTGAGTCCTCGGCGAAGCAGTAGTGGAATGGCTGGTCCTCGTTGTTGATGATCCACACCGTCTCCCGCGCCTCGTGGCCTGTAGGGGAGGATACATGGTCAGGTTGTAACAATGGCAATACACGGTCGGGTTGTAGTCATAATACAGTGGAACCTCTCTAAACCGGACACCCTGGGAGGTCCCCAGGGTGTCCGGTTTATAGATGTTCCACTGTAAAGCAGACATATGACCATGCCAAGGACTGCCTACGCGTCCGGTTTAAAGAAATTCTACTGTAGTTAGCTTGAAGCAAGAGCAACACATGGTACGGTTGCGGGTCGCGAGTGATGATGTGATTACAGAGTTTCAGACCAGTGTAGTATGTTATCGACAAGCACATTCATTCAGCCTGTGATACAGCGGAACCTCTCTAAACCGCACACAGAGAAGGGTTAGTTGTGCTTAATTTTGAAAGGAGTCTTGCCCCTTATATCCGATGATAATGTCTGTTCATGACCGCAAAGCAAATACACGTAGTCATTGTCCTGTTTTACAGTGTAACATCTCTAAATCGGACACCCTGGGTACATCCCAGGGTGTCCGGTTTAGAGATGGTCCACTGTAGTAGCTCCATATGCTAAAACTCCCGACAAATTTATTTTCAACCTGTGTTTCTTTGTGTGGAGTTTTATACAGACCTCACTTTCCATGGGTGAAACCAACATGCATTTGTTCTGTACATTTCATCATATTTTGATGTCATTTATGGAAAATATCGTAAATTTTGTAAATATCTTTAATGAGATATCGCACATCTTGGCTGGTCTTATATGTGGCTGTAACTGGAGAAATGGGGCTTATGGGTTTTGTGACCAGTGTAGATCCAGATCAGCCTGTGCATCCGCACAGTCTGATCAGGATCTGCACTGTTCGCCATTTCATCAATGAAATACCAGTAATGCTTCTAACAAGCAATTTAGGTCATTATTAGGATACAGGAGTGTGCTATTTGATCTAGAGCTACGCTGGTCACAAATCTCATAAACCTTATAGGTTTTGCAACCATGTAGATCCAGACCAGCCTGCGCATCTGCGCAGTCTGATCAAGCCCTATACTGTCTGTAACAAGGAAAATAGATTGTTATCTGGCTACAGGGGTGTGCTATTTGATCACAAGCTACATGGAGTCACATATCCCACAAGCCCCATTTCTCCAGTCGTAGCCACATATTACAGCGACCGCATACCAATGAGCAGGGCCTTGAAGTTCATGTGTGAGCGGTCTATGGAGATGTCGGGCTCCTTGGCGCTGCCCACCAGCAGGAATGGGATCGAGATGTTCTGCTCCGGGATCACGAACGTCCAGAACGACTCGACGATGTCCAGCTGACTCGCACTGTACTCAAACGTCACCTACAACAACACAGCAGTTTAACCCTTTCACCCCTAAGTAACTGGAATGGATTTTTATATGGTAATTTTGCAACCAATCCAATCATCACAAAATGATTGTCAGACTAGTCCATTATATGGACTAGTGTTTGTTCTCAAAAATATGAAAATTACTTGCAAAACGTGCAGATCCTGATGAGACGGCTTGTCAAGAGCCGGCTCATCTGGATCTACATGTTTTGCCGATACCACTATACAGGCCTGTGGTGTTGAAAGGGTTAATACCGATTCTCTGTAAAAACTGATACGTTGCAATGGCCTTATAGGCGTCAGGCATGCACAGTCTCCCATTGTTTTTACACTTTCACAAGTTATATGCGCCCATACATGCATACACGTACACATTATGATCATCTCGATGGTCTAGAATTTGAAATTCATGAGCGCCACATAAACAAGGGGACCTTTTAATATATTAGAATATCAAATTGTTTTTCAGATTGCACTGTGTATTTTTGTTGATAAATGTGAAAGAAAATGACGGAGATAATTTTTCCACCATGATGGATGTCAGATGATAATCAGACTACCCAACAACCTACAAGTTCCCTCTTCAAAAGGAAGTAAATCACCTAATTGTTTAATCATTTAGACAACTGGCACAAAACTAACTACAGAGGGCTAAGAGCATGTAGACTAGGATTATACACAAGTTACGAAACTGGGGAAATCATGAGTAACTTCCCTTAGAATTAGTTCCTGGGCATCATATGTGTTAGAAATGGCAGTATTTGTCAGTTTGATGTCACGTTGCAACGTGACATCAAACTGACAAATTCCACCAATTAAAATGTCAAGGATGCCCTGCAAGCTGTTATCAGGGAAGTTACTCATGATTTTCAAAGTTTGATAACCTAATCATAATCCTGGTTTACAGCAATCACGCCATTCCCGTTACGTACCATGGCCTTCTTGCCGGAGCGTATCTGTCCCTTGTTGGAGAGACACTGGAAGGCTGGCTGATGTTTCGGGTTATGCTTGTCCTCACAGATCCAGTGGTAGCTGTACAGCTGGCTCGTCGGGTTCACGATTGCAAACGACCTGCACACAGAGGTCATTCTCAGGTCAACGTTGGGCAAACAATCCAGTACATTATTATATACGTATTTTCGTTTCCCATTGATACACAATAGAACGCAAGCCCTCAATATTTTTCCCCTACGTAGAAATAGGAGGGCGCGGCACACTGCCTGTCTTTGTGTTACCAGATATTGATTTTCTAGCATCACACGGCAATGTGACGTGTTAGGGTGTTGCGTCACCAAAGTTTAAAGAGGCAACGGCCATCTGAAGGTGCTGACAAATCAGTCACTATCCATGCATGGTAAGATCTTTGCCAATGGCAGGCCGTCAAGTGAGGGATGGGTCCAAAAAAATAGGAAAATAGGAATTCAGATGGTGAAAAAATAGGAATAAAATAGGAAAATATATTTGATGGCAAACCTGACCTTTTAATATTTTTATTGATAATTTGTGTTGTATTGCTCAAAGACTATAACTTTTAAGCTATTAATTGCTTCAAGATCTAAAAACAAGATTTTGACACACTACTTGTGCTATATTAATTAAAGTAATGTACATATATGTTGGCCGCCATACCTTCAGCCAACACAATCCACCCTTGTCTTTGTTATGTTTTGAAAATATATATATACATTTGTATATATATTTTATTAATGAGAATGCTGGATGTGGTGTTGTATTAATACAGAAACAATAAGCAATTTTAATATTTATTGTTTGCCTTAGTTTCTCGACCAATGAAAGAATAGAATTATCTCTCAATTAATCACATGCGACTCTTTCTCCAATATCCACTAAATTTATTCATTAAATTTTCCAATATGTAGACAGTTATATTTAGATCCAGACGTCACAGCTTGTTGTCAGAAATGCATATAGCATGCATCATGTTGTGACGTATACATGTGTGCTACGGTGTCAAACGGCCAATAACGTAGTACTAGTAGTATCCCAATCGTGAGGGCCCAATTTTGCCAAGGGTGTCCGGGGCCATGCTCCCCCGGAAATTTTTGAAATCTAAGGGGCGTGAAATGCCTTTTCCTGCATCCTCAGGGCCCAGTCTTGAGGGCCCAAATGGCCCGATGTTGCTAGGGGGGGGGGGTCCGGGGACATGCTCCACAGACCCAAATGTGCCTGGATGTTGCTATGGGGGTCTGGGGGCATGCTCTCCACGATTTCTTTTTTAAATCTAAGGAGTCAAACGCCATTTCCTGCATCCTCAGGGCCCAGTCTTGAGGGCCCAAATGGCCCGATGTTGCTAGAGGGTCCGGGGGGGGGGGGGGGGGGGGGGGGGGGGGGGGGGGGGGGGGGAGGGGGGGGGGGGGGGGGGGGGGGGGGGGGGGGGGGGGGGGGGGGGGGGGGGGGGGGGGGGGGGGGCATGCTCCACGGTAAATTTTGAAAATGTAAGAGGCGTGAAATGCCATTTCCTGCATTCTCAGGTCCCAGTCTTGAGGAATTTTTGGAAATCGAAAAGGAGAGAAACGCCATTTCCTGCATACTCCTGCATATGGCGGAGGTGGGGGGACCTAACAAAATAATAATTCCTACAGCAATTTGTTTCTAGGAATCAGAGACAGCAGTGACCCATCTCCACATATATTGTTGGGCTTAGACTATATAGAAAGCTAGTTTTTTCAAACACAGAATGACAAAAGGGTAGTATTAAAGCAGCTTACAACACGGTAGACATTAGCAGCAATCACATTATAATTATCATTGATGAATTGGTTGAACATATATTTATATTACTAACTAGAAAATGTGTTCATAGAACATGGATGCCCCCACCTGCAGCCTTGATAGTACAAGGGCACCATTATTACAAAGCTCAGGCTAATCCCAAGACAGACATTGTGGGTAAATATTATTGAAATTGGTGAATAAGGAGTTATAGAGAAAACATTAAAAACTTAAACACATTTGCCTTACAAACAAGGTGAACATAAGTCCCCAGTGACCTTGACCTTGGCTGTTCGGATGTGGGTTGTATGAGAAACAAAGCACCATCCCTAGACAGACATTGTGGGCAAATATTATTGAAATTGGTGAAGGAGTTAAGGAATTATTGAAAACTTATGCATTGCCTTACGGACGAACGGACACATGCACGGATGGATAGACAGAGGTAAAACATAATGCCCCCAATAAATTGGTGGGTGCATAATAAATTTTATGAGAATGAGAAATAGGATACTGTGCACTATTCTACTCCTGTAGCCTATTTCATCAACATTGCAAAGTATACTTTACTAGCAAAGTATACTTTGAGGGAGTAATCATTTATTTTTCCTGAAATGCATTATTTCATATAGAACTAACAAATGCATATATTTCATGATTAAAAGTATGCAGAATTAGTTTACTGAATTTATTACATTATCACAGCCAAATTGGCTGTGATAATGTAATAAATTCAGTATAATAAAAATTAATAAATTTATCATAAAATTGAAAATTTCTCACTCAAAGTATACTTTGCTACTAAAGTATACTTTGCAATGTTGATGAAATAGGCTACTGATGTCCCACACTTGGCAAGATACAATGTAACTGTTGAACTATTCATCCTGACGTAAGGCACATCACCACATCCAGCACCGATAAGTATATATTTAATATTGTAGCAAATTCACATTACATTTCGGTATGAATAGTATCTAGAATATTAAAGTTAACGATTATGCATTTATTTGCTATGAAGATTTAACCATGAAGACAGGATGAGGATGATGAAATGGGGTTTAATGTCCATTCGATAGCCAAGGTCATTTAAAGTCGGGAGTACACATGTAGTGTGGAGAGAAATCGTAAGTCAGCATTGAATTACGAAGACATGATTTGGTGCGTTATTTGGAAAACTGTATTAATGTATATGAATTTTTAAGCAATCTAGGGAAGGGTGAATGTTGCAGAGTTATAAAGTACTTAAAAACATTAAATGGAATTTTACATAAATCTTTAAAGCAAATCTCTACATAATTTGACCTTGAAAATGTGGGGACTATGGGTAGTGTGCACAATTAATATAGTGAGGATGATAAACATGCACATAAATTTTCATGTCAATCCATAACGGGGTTGCAGAGACATAAAGTACTTAAAATCTTTCACGCAAATGTTCCAAATGAACAGACGGAAATTTGAAAGATATATACCCCTCAACATACGTTATATACCGGGGGAATGAAAAGCAGCTCTGGTGGCAATGAACGCTAATGCCTTTCAATATTTTGTACACGGGTTAGCAAAATATTTATTACCGGTACCTTCCAATTTACAAAGTACACAGCAGCTCCATTATAACGCGGTCGCGTATAGCGTGATCTCCATTATAACGCGGGTTAAATATCGAGAAAAATAAATTAAATTTTTTTTTTTTTTTTTTTTTAAAAATCGTCGGACGTCGTAGTCATCGTGTAATTACTTGATTCGTGATTTCTGCAAGTTTATTCAAACAACGAAGTTCAACGTCCATGAAAGGATTATTATTAGTATGTTAGCAAATGTAATACATGTACCGTTACCTTTAATCAGGTAATCATGTTAATAGGCATATTTATTAATCAATTCAATAGCGCTCATCTGCCGAGCAAGGAATCTTACACTGACCATTATGAAAGTTTACTGATGCATGTATTTGTCCTACTATTGGAAACACACAAATTGGTGACGTATGTGCAGATGAGCGCTATTACACATAATTGTCGCTAATAAATGGTTGCATGTTCGATCGCCTTACTTTTTCTTTACTCCCAGGTGTAATATTTAGCGTTCTATAAATAGACTGGTGTTTCAGCATTATCTGGGTATGGGATCACGTGGTCTATTGCTTACACTGCAGCCCACGGCAATCTCGCTTAAATCGTAAATTTCATTCATAAATATGACTTGCAGCGTAAACAATAGATCACGTGACCCCACATCCTGAGATTATGCACGTATCAACCGCATGAATAGGCAGGACACGTGACCATAGGCATTATTTATTATCAATTAATCCGTTTAAGCGTCTGTTGATCGCGAGTAGTATACATTGTAATAAGCGTCTGTCTATCGCGAGCACTATAAAACGTAATAAGCATGATTTTATAAATAACTCATATGTTTAATACATTAATACATACAAGTTTGTATGTCATAGGCATTATTAATAATTACTTTAACTTCTGTTCAAATGACATGATTTTATATGGGTCTGTTGCTAATGGAATTCCCAGTACCAGTACCAGTACCTGTGCATGTCCCGAAATTTTATAACGCGGTCGGATTCGATCGCGGTTTGAAATCTTGGACCCCGACCACCGCGTTATAATGGAGCTGCAGTGTACAAGTACAAACTACTTTACAATTAATGGAAAATGCAAATTTGAACGATGAACTATTGGAAAATGGCACTGGAAATTGCCATAGTCATCTAACGCAGTTGAATACTAGTGTTATGTGTAGTTATGTTACAATGTACAGTATTTATCTATATTATCAATTTCACTGTCATGCTCATAGTTAAATTGGGCAAAAATGTGAGGCTTTTCAAAAAGGCCAGAAAATAGGAAAAATAGGAACATTTGATCAGAAAATAGGAAAAAATAGGAATTGCTCAGAAAATAGGAAAAAATAGGATACTTGACGGCCTGCAATGGGATCGATCATGTTTAAAAAATACAAAAAAGATCGTGCGTATCCATGGTAAAACTGAAAGTAGACATGAAACATACACAAGATTTTAATTTCACTTTGGAATACACGTTTGGAGATCTACATACTGTATGCTCGCAAACTTTTTTTTAACGATCCCGGTCAGGATATTTACTCCAATTAACTTGCGAGTGATGTACGTAATAATAAAAAGGTTATTTGATTACACAAAGAAACTAATGTCAACAGCAAATGAAGAACCGATGAGTGTCATTAATATGATCATTATACAAGTACAAGTGAGACTTGAGTGAGACATTGATAGTTTTGAACTCGATAATGTGCATGTGTATCATATTATGACATTAATTCAAGTAAAATGACTTACTGTGAGGACTTGAGTGACACTCCGATAGTCTCAAACTCGATGACGCGTGTGTTGGGGTCGAGGGTTGTGCCAGCAGAAGCCCCGCCCGGCCCCCGCATCTCGGGGTTACGGCGGGCACTCGTGATGTAATTCGAGTCCTCCAGCTCGAAGTGGCAGTACGGCATCAGGCTCTTACCCTTGATGCCGATCACAGGGCCCTGCAGAGTCTTATCCAGGTTGGCAATGCTGGAAATATAAACAGATACAATGGGTTACATGCGATGGTAGAATGGGGAATGTAGAATGAACTATACTGTCTGTTTCACGAAAGCTGCCCAAATTTTACGGCTATATAAACAATTCAAAAACAAGATTTCTTTTGATAATATTAAATTAAAGGAAAAATTAAGAATGAGCCTTCTTTTTATTTCGTGAAATTTGGTCAAATATTGATTTTATTGCGAAAACAAAATTTCCCCATGTTAAATCCCCATAGACATCTTCACGGAGTGAAGATGTCTATGGGGATTTAACATGGGGAAATATTTTAGAATTTCAGAAATACTAGACCAATTTTTAAAATTTAACTTTTGTTTTCTTAGTTAGATCATTTCCAAGCTATCTAGCTAGGTTTCGGAGTCAATTTCCAAAAATTTCGTTTTTTGACTCCTCCCACAACTCTTCTACCTTTTTCCCCCATGTTAAATTCCCATAGACAAATCAATTTTTCGTAATAAAATCAATATTTGATCAAATTTCACGAAATAAAAAGAAGGTTCATTCTTAAATTTTCCTTTAATTTAATATTATCGAAACAAATATTGTTTTTGAATTGTTTATATGGCAGTAAAATTTGGGCAGCTTTCGCGAAACAGACTATAGTGAGCCACATGATTCGCATAAAACATACCATTTTCACACAATTCTTTAAAGACCGTAATGTTGAAACTTACGAGCAAACGAGCCGTCCCTCATATTCGTTGGAGTCGAGAGGCGAGAACTTGAGCGTGAACGAACCCTTCTTGCCAGCTGCGATGGTCCCATACTCGGGCTCGATGGTGAAGGGGACATACTGGGTGTCGACGACGTCAACACGCGACTCCGGCCGCTCGCCCTCGGAGATAAACGTGACGGCACGCTGGATCGTGGGCGTGAAGTTCTCCATCACTGTCTGCCAGTTGTAGTCGAGCTGCACCAAACCCTTGTTGCTCACCTGGAATCTGTGGTAACCAAGGTGAATATATGTGAAGCGACAGTGTGGCATAAACATTGATACATATGAGCATGCCATGTGATTTTGTACCTTAGAACATGTGCGATTTTTCATGCAAAATATGTATAAAATTTACGATATTTTCCGTAAATGTCGTCGAAAGATGACAAATTTTTCATAGCAAATGCGGAATTAAATTCCGCATTTGCTATGAAAATATTACGTCATCTTTCGACGTCACTTATAGAAAAAGATCACAGTTTCTGTAAATATATTTCATGAAAAAATCGCACATGTTCTGAGGTACAAAATCACATGGAAGTGGAAATATATATGTGGGCTGATGTGGCTGTGACTGGAGATATGGGATTATGGAATTTGTGACCAGTGTAGCTCCTATCAAATAGCACACTCCTGTGTCGTGATATTGTTCTACAGTGCTTGAGGAAATATGGCGGGTATTTGATTGATGGAATGGCGAACAGTGCAGATCTAGATCAGACTATGTGGATGCACAGGCTGATCTGGATCTACAAGTGTTTGCAACACCCATAGCCCCATTTCTCCAGTCACATCCATATATAATATGTCCTTTGTTGTTTAAATGAAACCAGTGGTAACCAAGGTAAACATACGGCGCATATGTGGCTGTGACTGGGAAAAAATGGGGCTTATGGCATTTGTGACCAGTGTAGCTCTTGGTCAAATATCAGACTGCTTTTTGTAATTCTAAGGGATTTTCCATGTGTGGAAACCTGTTACAAGACGATTCTATTGGCAGTAAGTATGTGCTAGATGAGATCTGGTGCTACACACTGTTGGGAAATGTCTTGTCTGGTGAAATAGACCAACTGGTCTTGATATAGAGCTGCCTGGGTGATCGGAAACAAGTTTGAAGTCAAACATTCATGTTCATAATTTCAATGTTAAAATTCAAATAATATTAGTGGATATACATGTACAGATGGAATATGTATGCATTATTTTATACACAATGACAAGGGGGTAAAAGTAGACGTGCCATTGCATTAACCCTTTCACTGTTAAGTAACTGGAATGGATATTGATATGTAAATTTTGAAACCAATCCAATCGTCACAAAATGGTTTTCAGACTAGTCCATTTATGAAAATGGGGTATTTTTTGTTATCAAAAATATGAAAATTACTTTCAAAAAGTGTAGATCCTGATGAGATGGCTCGTCACGAGCCGTCTCATCTGGATCTACACTGTTTGCCAATACCACTATACAGGCCTGTGGTGTTGAAAGGGTTAAGAAAGCACACAGACTTACTCGTAGACCCTGGTCTGGAACATGAGCGTGTCCTTGAAGTGAATCGCGTCGGCCTTGCACTTGTATTTGCTGTAGTCGGCGACGGCGGACACGAGCAGCTCGACGTTCCTCCCAGAGTCGGGCAGCTCCACATGGGCGGGCTCCGGCTCCGTCTCCACCACCTTCTTCTTGGCGGGGCGGGGCGTGGTGGTGGCCGTGGCGGGGGCAGTCTTCACCCCGCCCACCGCACTGCCCGTCCCTGTCGCACTTTCTGCTGTCGGCGAGGATGGCACATCCACCCACTTCACCGTACGGATACGGTCGTCCCAGTCAGACATCTGCAATAAGAGGGTCAATATCTTGTGTACAATCATAAATGTAATGTATGTATAGTATACAGTTATTTCAGGGCCATTCGGGGAACAGTCAAAACTAATGCTCCGAGGTGCTGTGGACGACCCGAGGCACTATTGCCCTGAGGCCGAAGGCTGAGGGGAATAGTGCATCGGGTCATCCACAGCACAGAGTGGCAATATGTTTTATTACTCAACCTGTCACAGTGTATGTGACAGAATGAACGTAAATTTGGCGTGGGATGCATCGACTGACCAAAATTACGTTGAATTGTATGACGTAATCTTCAACAAAGATTACGTCATGCTTTTCATTTTCAATTGTGATCAATGTAGATAAAGATCAAATAGCACACTCGTGGAATGGCAAACAGTGTAGATCCTGATTAGACTGTGCGGATGCACAGGCTGATCTGGATCTACAATGGTCGCAAAACCCATATGCCCCGTTTCTTCAGTCACAGCCACATATGTGACTGTATCTGGAGAAATGGAGGTTATGTCATTTCTATATTTCTATCCAGTGCAGCTCCGGATCTAGCTCATTTAACCGGACACTGTTCTATACTGTTTGTTAGAATAGCAGCATGCTGGGTGTTATACTTACTGAATAATGACCAGTGTAGACCCTGATCAGACTGCACAGATGTCTACATTGATCACATAAACCATAAACATCGTTTCTCCAGTCACAGCTACATACCAGGATTCTACAGTAACATGGTGATCAGAATTTACAGGGCTACAACTTGACCCTTAGAACGTGAGAAAACAAAAATTCTCGTCTGCTGTTGCTTAATATTTTGTCTTTATTCTCAATAAAAACATGGTTTGGCAGCACTTTAGAATCATTTCCAATGGAAATGGAAAATGGAAAATAAAGCACAACCAGCAGACGACAAAATTTAATTCCGCAGTGTAAGGGTTAATGAAACTGCAGAAACAATGCTAAACACTTTGATGGGTTGTAAGATTGGAGTGAGGAAAAAATCCCTAAAATTTACCTGATCCTGCGGCTTGTTGAAGGTGATCTTGGTGACCTTGCAGTGGACCTGTGTCTCCTGGAGGGACTTGGGCTGGTCGGACCTGAAGGTCACCGAGAAGTCCTTGGTGCTGTTGCCATGGAGATGGCCGACCTGAGGGATGAACTTCAGCTGCGGGTGGTCCGGCCACATGAACCGTATCGACTCCGTCTTCGAATGGTTCGTCATCGCGAACGACAGGGTTCGCGGCTCGTTGATGAAACAGTCACCAAATCTGATCAGGTTCGGCTTGGCAGCTGGAAAAATGCAAATATATGTAGCTGTGACTGGAGACATGGGGATTATGGGGTTTACAACCTGTGTAGATCCAGATCAGCCTGTGCATCCGTACAGTCTGATCAGGATCTGCACTGTTCGCCATTCCATCAGTGAAACATTGTTGTGGTTCTAACAACAAACATAGATCAATATCAGGCTACAGGAGTGTGTTATATCATCAGAAGCTACACTCGTCACAAGTGAAATAAACTCCATTTCACCGGTCATAGCCATGCTTCTATTAAACAAGCAATATAGATTGTTATCAGGCTACAGGAGTGAGCTATTTGATCAGGAGCTACACTGGTCACATTCCCATAAGCCCCATTTCTCTAGTCACGGCCACATATAACCTTATCAGGCTGTAGGAGTATGTCATCAGATCAAGAGGAAGACCGACTGACAACAAATGCCATAATTCCCATTTCTTTATTTACAGATCGGGGTCTGAGATTATAAAACTTTCCGAGTCTCATGCTCAAATCAGAAAGTTTGTAAATTGAGGCAAAGCTGTGCTTATGATGTCACCAATTTCATAATCCAGATTTCTCTGGTCTCATGTATAGATCAGTAGCCTATTTCAGCAACATTGCAAAGTATACTTATCTAGCAAGCAAAGTATACTTTGAGGGAGAAATTTTCAATTTAAGGATACATTTATTATTTTTTATTATACTGAATTTATTACATTATCACAGCCATTTTTGGCTGTGACAATGAAATAAATTCAGTATAATAATTCTGCATACTTTTAATCATCAAATATATGCAGTCGTTAGTTCTATATGACGTAATGCATTTCGGGAAAAATAAATGATTACTCCCTCAAAGTATACTTAGCTAGATAAGCATACTTTGCAATTTTGACGAAATCGGCAACAGATGCCAGCCTGGCCAGAAATGCCATAAGCGCCATGTCTTCAGTCACACATTAACCCTTTGAACCCGAAAGCCCGCTATAACGGTTTATGAAAACTGTGCAGATCCAGATGAGCCGGCTCGTAACGAGCCGTCTCATCAGGATCTGCACTTTTTGAAAGTAATTTTCATATTTTTGAGAACATGAAATACACCCTCTTCATAAATGGACTAGTCTGAAAACAGTGATGGTTGGATTGGTCGCAAAATTAGCATATCATAATCCACTCCAGTTACTTTGGGGTGAAAGGGTTAAGAGCAAGCCTGGCCATAAATGTCAGAAGCCTCAATTTCTTGCACCAGCGAGACAATACCTTCGACATCGTCCTCGGCCATGTTTCCCTCCTGATTGTCGACGTTGATGGGCGCGTCGACACTGTGGATCCTGTCTAGGGAGACGTCATCCTCGTAGCCCTCGCCCACCAGCTGCACGATCGAGTCCTCATACTGGTTGTCGATCACGGACACGCGCACGTGGCCCTGGGACCGTTGTACCTCCCCAGGGGAGAATACTACCACAAACGCCACAGACTCTCCCACGTTCACATTTACCGACGCCGTGTGCGGTCTTCTCGCTGTAATACACCAGTGGTATTATATGAAGCTGGGACTGGAGAAATGTGTCTTGTGGGTTTTGCGACCAGTGTAAATCCAGATCAGCCTGTGCATCCGCACAGTCTGATCAGGATCTGCACTGTTCGCAGTTCCAGCAATGAAACCCCTGTCGTCCCTTCAAACAAGCAATATACATATATATCATTATCAGGCTAACGATGTGGAGAAATGGGCTAATGGGTTTTGTGACCAGTGTACCTGCTGATCAAATAGCACACTCATGTAGCCTGTTGCTTGTTCGAAGCATGGATGGTGCTTCATTGATGGAATGGCAAATAGTGCAAATTCTGATTAGACTGTGCAGAAGCACAGGCTGATCTGGATCCACACTGGTTGCAAAACCCACAACCACATATGAGACACGCCATGTGATTCTGTACCTAAGAACATGTGCGATATCTTATGAAAAATATTTACAAAATTTACGATATTTTCACAAACAACGAGTGCCCACCACATACCTTAACCTATTTTTTTCACATAATCGACTTAGCCATGTTCATTGTTAAGTTTTCGTGTTACGTCCACAGGCTGATCTGGATCTACACTGGTCGCAAAACCCATAATCCCCATTTCTCCAGTCACAGCCACGTAATAAGCCAACAACCAATCATGGACTCAAGCTGATCTATATATACGGTTACAGTGGTTACAAACATTGAATCCACAGCAGATATTCAAACATGGACTCTAATCAACTGGGGTTATGCTGGTCAAAAACCCTGAACCCACATATTTCCAGTGGATGTCCCATCACATACACTACAAAATGTGCCGCACAAGAAATTCATATGTTTTTCATATGAATTTCATATAAAGATTTCATATGCAAAAATAAAATGAATATATAATGCATATGCAAAATCTTCATATGCATTTCATATGTAAATCATATGAATTTCATATGCTAATCATATGAATTGCATATGAACCATGCACAATGGTTTTAAATCTATACAATTTTCATATGCAATTTATATGTTTTACATATGAACAGCATATGTATTTTTTTATTATGAATTGCATATGTGGCAAATTTTGCTGTGTAGTCGAGCAGTACGTACCCGAGTCCTCCTCATCGGCCATAATGGCGTTGGTGCCCGAGGCAGGTTTCAGCTGGAATACACCATCCGTGTCTATCAGGTCGATGTCCACCTAGAAATACCGGTACACGTAATGATAGCTACACCTGCATATATGGGTAACTGGGGCGCGTTTCACCCCGTAGTAATCAGGGACCCGTTTCACTAAACTTTGTACGAATAAAATGTTTGTAAGGGCAAATTTATGATCGTCTGGATATTTCAATTGATGGATTTACATTTATTTAGCATAGGCTGCATATGCTGAATAAATGTAAATCCAATAATTGTTTACAAGAATACATTGTTAATGTGAAATATACAGACTTATAATTTTGCACTTACGAACATTTTAGTCGTACAAAGTTTAGTGAAACGGGCCCCTGATTACTACGGGGTGAAAAACATCCGGACAGGAGTTTGTATGTAACAAATGGACTGACTGATTGATAGAGAAAATACAGGAACATGTAACACATTGTCTGAATAAATAGGAATATATAAATAACAACAAAATCTAACATGCATTTAATATATTTATGCTATCTATCATCTTGACTAGTTGAAAGTTTCACAAATGTTTCAGGGACTAAACGGTACAACATGTAGACATTTATTATATTAGACATGTGATTTTGTACCTTCGGACATCTGCGTAATTTCATTAAATACGTTTACAAAATTTACAATATTTTTCATAAATAATGTCAAGAATACAATTCCGCATAAATTACGCATTATGTCCGTATGTACAAAATCACATGGCGTGTCTCATGTATGGATGCATAGGGATGTTGTTGCCTGCACTAGAAAGAGAAAAGACAGCTGGTCCCTTTCTGTCATCAGGGCTATGACCTACATACCTTGCTGGGCAGTGTGCCATCATTCACGAGCACCAAGGGCATCGACTCTGACCTGCCCACCAGGTTCTTCTTGAACAACAACAAGGGTTGTCCCCTCTTGTTCCTGACGGTGGGGCGGGTGATACTGATTCTGGGCAGGTTTCCGTCTCCCGCGATCTCGAAGGCCAGGGTGCGACCCCGGGCCTGGTTCGGGGCCAGTCCTTCTATAACCGCCTCAAACATCGCGTTGTAGCTCTGAAATAGACACCAGGGGGCCGTTTCACTAAACTTTGTACGACTTGAAATGTTTTTAAGTGCAAAATTATGATAGTCTGTAAAGTTTACATTAACAATGTTTTCTTGTGAACAATTATTGGATTTACATTTATTGAGCATAGGCTGCATCTGCAGCCTATGCTCAATAAATGTAAATCCATCAATTGTAAATGTAAATCCATCAATTGAAGTTTAGTGAAACGGCCCACAGATGGGTGCAGATGGGGGGAAATGTGTCATCTATAGGAGTTGGCAATAACATGGCCCTAATGTAACAAATAAACTAGAAATGGACGCTTGTCGACAAGCGCATGTGTATCCCCCTCCCCAGATACACAAGTAGTTTGAAAAAAGGGTGTTCGAGTTATGCTCCGGAGACAAAATCAGTGACGGAAAAACAAAGGGAGATAACTAAAGAATTAGTAATGCAAGAGTTGTCATTCTTGCGGGACACACCTTTAGGGTCGTGGTCTATGCATGTGTGAAGTTTCATGAAAATATTCCAAAGGGTGTTCGAGTTATGCTCCAGACACGAAATCAGTGCACGAAACAACAAAGGGAGATAACTAAGATAACGACGCAAGAGTTGTCATTCTTACGTGCGACACACCTTTGGGTCGTCTTCTATGCATGTGTGAAGTTTAATAAACTAGAAAATGTGTTCATAGAACACGGATGTCCCACATATCGCTTTGAATAATAAATGAGGCCAAATTGCAAGTCAAACTTTTATTTTCTACCTGAGCGTTAAAGTTTTTTGAAGCACCAAGTATGTGACCTTCACCCTGGGCTTGGCGGGGGCAGGACAAACGTGGATTTGGCACAGGGCGGTAGAGGACCATTAGAGCAATGCATATATGAAATATGAAGCTGATCCGTGAAAGAAAACAGAAATTATAAGATATTTACCTGAGCATTAAAGTTTTTATTTTGAAGCACTAAGTATATGATGTTAACCCTGGGCTTGGCGGGGGCGGGACGAACGTGGATTTGGCACAGGGCGGTAGAGGACCATTAGAGCAACGCATATATGAAATATGAAGTTGATCCGTGAATGGAAAGAAAAATTATAAGATATTTACCTGAGCATTAAAGTTTTTGAAGCACCAAGTATGTGACCTTGACCCTGGGATTGGCGGGGGCAGGACGAACGTGGATTTGGCACAGGGCGGTAGAGGACCATTAGAGCAATGCGTATATGAAATATGAAGATGATCCATGAAAGAAAACAGAAATTATAAGATATTTACCCGAGCGTTAAAGTTTTTGAAGCACTAAGTATGTGACCTTGACCCTGGGCTTGGCGGGGGCAGGACGAACGTGGATTTGGCACAGGGCGGTAGACGACCATTAGAGCAACGCGTATATGAAATATGAAGTTGATCCGTGAATGGAAATAAAAATTATAAGATATTTACCTGAGCGTTAAAGTTTTTGAAGCACCAAGTATGTGACCTTGACCCTGGGATGGGTGGGGCAGGACGAACGTGGATGTGGCACAGGGCGGTAGAGGACCATTAGAGCAATGCGTATATGAAATATGAAGATGATCCATGATCCATGAAAGAAAACAGAAAGTATAAGATATTTACCCAAGCGTTAATGTTTTTTTTTGAAGCACTAAGTATGTGACCTTGACCCTGGGCTTGACGGGGGCAGAACGAACGTGGATTTGGCACAGGGCGGTAGAGGACCATTAGAGCAATGCGTATATGCGTGTTCGAGTTATGCTTTGGATACAAAATCAGAGCACGAAAACAACAAAGGGAGATAAGTAAACAAGAATTCCGCGGAATCAGATGCCTCGCCTTGTCCCGCCTTGACCTCGAGCCTGGGCCCGAAAGCAATTTTCACTGGCCCGAACATATTATACAATTATTGACTAGTGAACCATAGAATATCAGATTATATTCTATGGCTCACTAGTCAATAATTGTTTTATTATATGATAATAGTCTGTATATAGCACTTACGACCTTATGCTACTAGACAAAAATTGAAAAAGAATTTGAAAAAAAAAATGAAAAAAAAAAATGGAAAAAAAGTTTAAAAATTAAAAATAATAATGCTTGCTACTGGAGCCCAGAATTTTTTTTAATAGTCCTATATTTATCTACATATATCTGCACAGGTCCACATAATGCCACAATATTTTCAACACAGTTTACGGAAATGTAATATAATCATTTACCTGTATAAATTACCTGTAAGTGGTCAGTGGTCAGTTGCACATGCTAGCACATGTACAGGTGAATAGTCTGTATATAGCACTTACGACCTTCTGCTACTGGACAAAAATTGAAAAATAATTTGAAAAAAAAAATGAAAAAAAAAAAATGGAAAAAAAAAAGTTTAAAAATAATAATGCTTGCTACTGGAGCCCAGATTTTTTTTCCAGTCAAATTGAAAAATAATTTGAAGAAAAAAAAAGAAAAAAAAATAATGAAAAAAAAAAAAAAAAAAAATGACAAAAAAAAGTTTAAAAATAATAATGCTTGCTATTGGAGACCAGATTTTTTTTTAATAGTCCTATATTTATCTACATATATCTGCAGAGGTCCACATAATGCCACAATATTTTCAACACAGTACCCAATGTAGTGATTTACCTGTATAAATTACCTGGTCAGCAGTGGTCAAGCAGTGGTCAAGCAGTGGACATCTGCACATGCTAGCCCATGCTTAGCACATGGTTTCTATCTCCCAGTTTCTATTGTTCTCTCTACATGTAAGGTGTACAGAGCACACGAGAAAAGGTATACAGAGCAGACGAGAAAACAGGTCTTCATGCATTATTGTCCAGTTTGTAGAGTGCGCAAAACAAAAAAGGGAGATAACTGAAAAATTAGCTACGCAAGAGTTGTCATTCTTGTGCGCGACACACCTCCGGGTCGTGGTCTATGCATGTGTGAAGTTTCATGAAAATATTCCAAAGGGTGGTGGTCGAGTTATGCTCCGGACAGGAAATCAGTGAGCGAAAACAAAAAAGGGAGATAACTAAAAAATTAGCTATGCAAGAGTTGTCATTCTTGTGCACGACACACCTTCGGTTCGTGGTCTAATTGAATGTGTTAAGTTTCATAAAAATATTCCAAAGGGTGGTCGAGTTATGGTCAATCAGTGCGCGAAACAAAAAAGGGAGATAACTCAAAAATTAGCTATGCAAGAGTTGTCATTCTTGTGCGCGACACACCTTCGGGTCGTGGTCTATGCATGTGTGAAGTTTCATGAAAATATTCCAAAGGGTGTTCGAGTTATGCTCCGGACAAGAAGTGTCTACGGCGGACGCGGACCGCGGACGCGGACGCGGCGCGCTGTCAAATCCATAGTATCCCCCGACGGTAGTCCGGGGGATACAATTAAACTATGATTCCTGCAGCCTAAAAAGAATCTACACTGTTTGTTAGAAGCATGATAGGCGTTTCCCTGATAAAATGTCAAACAGTGTAGATCAGGGTCTACACCAGTCACAAATTCCATAAGCCTCAAGTCACAGTAATAAATGCATTTAACATGTAGCAAATTGTGCTGGAAACCTGTATTTCTCAACTAGTCCATGCTCACTTGATATTTGAGTTACTTGTTACTTTATCATACGCTCCTTGGAATGGTTGATTGAGCTGGTGTTTTAATCAGTCTGTTAAACACCAGGGGGCCGTTTCACTAAACTAGTTACAACTATAATGTTCGTAAGTGCAAATTTAGGATCGTTTGGAAATTTCAATTGATGGATTTACATTTATTGAGTATAAGCTGCATATGCAGCCTATGCGCAGCCTATGCTCAATGAATGTAAATCCAATAATTGTTTGCAAGAAAACATTGTAAATGTGAAATTTACAGACTATCATAATTTTGCACTTACGACGAACATTTTAGCCGTATGACCATTTGCCCGGCCTTACACGACCTTAGCTGTTGATAGGCCGTTAAACACCAATAAAAAAACAAAATAAAAGTAGTCGTACGAAGTTTAGTGAAATGGCCCCAGGGCCGTATAGTATAGACCAGACATATAAATAGGTTATCGAACTTTGAAAATCAAAAGTAACCAGGGCATTATTCAAATTAACGTAATCTGTTCAACGTCAAATCGACAACCTCTGCCAATTCTAACTCCGATGATAACCCGGCAAATTTTAAGATGAATGGTAGGTGCAACTGTTAATTCTTTATATAATGAGTACAATTCCCCACTACTGCACACTCAGTCAATTGACAGTTGTGCTATATCAATGGATATGTTGTTTAAGACAATTAGGGGGGGGGGTGAAAATCTCATGGCCATGATATCTTCACCCGCGGGTGAAAATATCATTGCTATGATATTTTCATCCCCCCCCCCAGCAACTCTTTCAAATTTGCCACCATCATATTTGAAATAGTCATATTTCTCTCCCATACCATGAGATAGAAGCAATACAGCAACGTCATATTCCATGATATACAAGGAAAAAATGAAAAATCAAAAGCGACAAATTTTAAGATGAATGGTAGGTGCGACTGTTAATTCTTTATATAATGAGTACAATTCCCCACTACTGCACACTCAGTCAATTGACAGTTGTGCTATGTCAATGTATATGTTGTTTAAGACAATTAGATATTTTCACCCCCCCCAGCAACTCTTTCAAATGTGCCACCATCATATTTGAAATAGTCATATTTCTCTCCCATACCATGAGATAGAAGCAATACAGCAACATCATATTCCATGATATACAAGGAAAAAATCAATGTGCTATGTCAATGGATATGTTGTTTAAGAGAGTTGGGGGTGGGGGGGGGGGGGGTGAAAATCTCATGGCCATGATATCTTCACCCGCGGGTGAAAATATTATGGCCATGAGATTTTCACCCCCCCCTAATTGTCTTAAACAACATATCCATTGACATAGCATAGGAAAAAATCAAAAATAAAAAGCGACAAATTTTAAGGTGAATGGTAGGTGCAACTATTAATTCTTTATATAATGAGTACAATTCCCCACTACTGGACACTCAGTCAATTGAAAGTTGTGCTATGTCAATAGATATGTTGTTTAAGACAATTAGGGGGGGGGTGGGGGTGAAAATCTCATGGCCATGATATCTTCACCCGCGGGTGAAAATATCATGGCCATGAGATTTTCACCCTCCCCCCCTGCAACTCTTTCAATTTTGTCACCACCATATATAAAATAGTCATATGACTCTCACATATCATAAGATAGAAGCAACACAGCAACAACAACATTTGACAAAAATATTGGGGGCGGGTGAAAATCTCATAGGGGGGATGAGAATCTCATGGCATTTTTTTAACCCGCGGGTGAAAATATCGCGCGATATTTTCACCCGTGGGTGAAAAAATAGGCGGGTGAAAATATCATATGACACCTGTCGGAGCTTTAAGGCAAGTTACTTGTGTTCCAAATTTGGAAACCTATATATAAGACAGTCGAGACCATGTGCCTACCTGCATGCTGGGTGGGTTGAAGGTGACGGTGGCATACACGTAACTATGGTTCATGATCTGTGATCGTGCTGGCTCTATCTCAAATATCTCCAGTAACTTGGATGCGCCCTTCGCCGCCATTGGTTTCATGGAGAAGACAACATCACACGGAACCTTCTGGATGTTAGAGATCTTGAAGCGAGCGGTCGCCTTGCGGCCGACAATCACGTTGTTGAAGACAAACCTTTTCTCTTCCTCCGCATAGACTCCACCAATCTCCAGCTGAATCAAATCAATATGTGGCTGTGACTGGAGAAATGGGGTTTATGGTATTTGTGACCAGTGTAGTGTCTTGTCAATTAGCACACCCCTGTAGCTTGATAACAATCTATATTGCTTGTTAGAAGCATAACAGGTGTTTCATTGAATGAATGGCGAACAGTGCAGATCCTGATCAGACTGTGCGGATGCACAGGCTGATCTGGATCTACACTGGTCGCAAAACCCATAAGCCACATTTCTTCAGTCGACACCATATATGAGTTACATTATCATTTAACTCATTTTCGTTTGTCTAGGGATTGCTATAGTTTAATGTCACACAAACGTTATTTCATAATAATATGGCATTGTTAGTACTGTATTTATTCTAATAAACAGCTCTGGTTCTGTACAATATTTTTTCATTATTATGCCACAAATGTTTTTAAATTTTAAACAATATCAAAATTACATTTTAACACTAAACAGAATAAAAAAATAATTCCATCGGACAATTTGATAATTATAAAATTTCTGCCAGGCCGGGCCAATGGGTTCGATACTGTATTCAACCTGCTGCATTGGGGGGAAAATGACAAAATAAGAACGGAATATTAACATCAAAATAAATATATATTCAGCCCTGAAATTAGAATAATCTGACCTGGTGCCAGGTACATACCGCACCAAAGACACTTGACCCCTTCCCCTAATAGTAAAGTGAAAGTAGGTCGGATTACTCTTATAAGGGGTGTAACCAAATTCAACTCAGTCAATCAATTGATGTATGGGTATAGCAGGCAATACAAGTCATTCTTACATGGTTTGTGTGCTGCCACACATTGAGGTTTTTGCAAACGCGATGCTCCTCGAAGATTGCGCCGAAGTCTTCGACGTTGATGGACGGGATACAGGACTCGGCAAGCAGTTTGTACGGAATGCCAGTTGGATGGTCTGTTGGGTCGCGGTCGGCGATGTCGATACTCAACTCCTGCAACCAACGGCAATGTTTACCCACCTGTTTGTGTACGGCTGTAGCGAGATGAGAACTGGGTAAGAGCAACCATTGACTTATAGACATAAACTTATCTGTCAGTTTCCTCTTACATTTCATCATTTTGCATAAAAATCTTATATTACATACTACCCAGTGATTTACCGTGAGAAATAATTGATGACAAGCTGTGACATCATTTCCGGCGAAGTGCTCTGCACTCGTTTCTTAATCGGATTTCCAGATGTGTCGGGGAAATAAATCCGGTGTTTTAAAATGGTAGTTCAATAAACTCAACCAAATAGATATTTTACCAAAGGCAAATCAAATAAGCCAATTAATCTATTCGATTATGGCAGTCATAAAGCATGTGACCATTCGGTAGAATATTGATAACTTCGGAAAACAATATAAAGTAAGTTATCTTCTAACATCATTAACAGAAACTATGACATTCAAATCAAAATTAACATCAACAAATACAATACTACAACAAGGGAGCTAACTTGTTCCAGTAGCCGATTTCATCAAAATTGAAAAGTATACTTATGTAGCAAAGTATACTTTGAGGGAGTAATCATTTATTTTTCCTGAAATGCATTATTTCATATAGAACTAACGACTGCATATATTTGATGATTAAAACTATGCAGAATTATTATACTGAATTTATTACATTATCACAGCCAAAATGCCTGTGATAATAAATTCAGTATAATAAAAATTAATAAATTTATCCTTAAATTGAAAATTTCTCCCTCAAAGTATACTTTAATAGAAAAGTATACTTTGCAATGTTGGTGAAACCGGCTACAGATCTAGGCCCATGAAAAATTATAAGTATGTCAAACCTCATCAAATCGTCCTTGCTGTTCCGCAATACAGTCGATAGTGATGGTCTGGTGGCCATTGGGCAGAATGATGCCGAACGCCGGGAATATATTGAACGCCCCCAGCTGCAGCTTCGACTGACCGCCGCCAATATCTTGCCTGCAATATCACAGGATACAGGATAGTTCATAATATCACCATGCACAGTGTAATGACAGTGCAATAATACAGTGTAATAACAGTGTAACAATAATCATAATATACTAGTGCAATAAATATGGACACGAGACGTTAGGTATTCAGTACAGCTTTGTGTTTGATGAAGTGCTAATGCACTAAATATAATACAACAGATGTGTTGGTTTAAATTGATATTAATTAATTTGTTAACTGATTTAATATGACACAAGGCAATAAGTAAACTTATTTAACCCTTAGAATGCTGGAAACGAAAAGTGTCGTCTGCTGTTGCTTAATATTTTGCATTTTTTCTCAATAAAAACATGGTTTGACAGCACTTTAGAATCATTTCCATTGGAAATGATTCTAAAGTGCTGCCAAAACATGTTTTTTATGAGAAAAAAGGATTGGTAAAAGTTTGCAACGTCGCTGTTTCGGGAATTGCGACAAAATGACGTAAAACAAGATTATTGTTAAGTTTAACACCATATTTGGTTAATGACATTTTTGAAACTCAGAAAATGCAGTGTAAATATAAGTAATAAAATCATGCGCTGTTGTGTTTACTGGGGTGACAATACAATTGGTATGAAAAGTCTTTCAAATCTAATTTTCTGAGTTTTATACATACATGTATGACAATACTTCACAAGACAAAATAGAAATGTCTGATTTCAATGAATGGATTATTGAGGGATTCTCATGAAAAAAAAAACAACAAAAAAGTGGTAATGAAACAATCAATATATTTAACCCTTAGACCGCTACTCACAACAATTGTCGTCTGTTGTTGCTTTTTATATCTTGACTTATTTTTTAATAAAAAGATGGTTTGACAGCACTTCAGAATCATTTCCAATTGAAATGATTCTAAAGTGCTGTCAAACCATGTTGTAAATTATTCAAAAGTGCTGTCAAAGCATGTTTTTGATGATAAAACTAGAAAATAAACAGCAGACGACAAAAAAATGAAGATAGCAGTGTAAGGGTTAATACCCTGTACATGA
Source organism: Conchocele bisecta (assembly GCA_029237695.1). Classification (NCBI taxonomy): domain Eukaryota; kingdom Metazoa; phylum Mollusca; class Bivalvia; order Lucinida; family Thyasiridae; genus Conchocele; species Conchocele bisecta. Next base: position 18,051,896 of record CM055265.1, read on the forward strand.
ACACATGTCAACTGGTTATTACTATGGATTCTAGCAATAACCGGGTTCAAAACATAGAATATAGAAGTTTGATTGGCTGGTGCCAACTCCCGCTACATTATTATAATCAGTTCAGTATAATAAAGTAATAAGATATATTAATTCACAAATAGGCTGAATAATAATGAAAGCAACATGAAAATAAAGACAGAAAGTAAGAAATAAAGCAAAACTGTCAAGCAAGTAAAAGGCAATATGCCAACCTAGATTGGCAACCAGAATGTAACCATGGAATTCAACTGGGAACAAAATAGTTACGGTGAGTCTAAGATAACACTGTCCAATACATTTAACCACAAAAGGACATATATTTTTAATTTTTAAACACATGTAATAGCTATGAAATTATGAACCTGTATATTTTCTGTAAACTATTTCTTACCATTGCAAAAACGGAATTACATACTGCTTGTTATAAGTATGATTATTGATTCACTGACTGGATGCAGACCAGATTAGACCAACTCATTTCCAGGTCTATTCTGGTCATGACGGCCATAAACCCAATTTCTCTAGTCACACAACACATCATATTGAATAATATATTCAACCATCGTAAATTAACTAAATAACACAAAATGTAACACAAATACCAACGCCAAACAAAAAGCAAACACTTCAGCGGATGAAGACCGCAATTAGTTTACATGCTACCTTCCGAGCTGGAAGATGTTAGTTTTGCCGCGCATGGCGCTGTTCATTCCGGCATTTGGTCCGTGTTCTCTGATTTTGCCTCCTGCCTGACTCACGAGGCTGAGTCGTCGCGTCACACTCGCCGCATACTCACTACACGCGCAACAGATACACACATACGTACACGGTTAGTACATGCTAGACACACATACATACATGGTCGGGACAGGTGGCAAATACACGGTTAGCATAGGCAGCACATATGGTTAGTACATCACATACACACACATATATGACACGTCATGTGATTTTGTACAAAATTTACAATATTTATCATAAATAAAGTCAAAAGTTGACAAAATTTTGAGAGTACATGCGGAATTATTCCGCATGTACTCTGAAAATTGTGTAAACTTTTGATGCCATTTACGGACAATTTTGTAATCGTATGTAATGAAATTACGTAGGTGTCCGAAGATACAAAATCACATGGTGTGTCTCATATAAGGTTAGCAGCATGGCCTTTAAACCTGACAATGGTGAATACAATTTTGTCGTCTGCTGTTTATTTTTTATATTACATTTTTCTTAATGAAAGGATCTTTAGACAAATAAGCTAACAAGAGCAAGTGGATTTGCATTCATGAATACCCTCGACCGCTACCTGGACCGAAAACAAAACATTAAGTTTATATGTTTTGGACGGACGAAAGGACTAACATAAAGGCGAAAACTATATACCCATCATACTTCACAAGCCGGGTTTATAAAACTATATACCCATCATACTTCGCAAGCCGGGTTTATAAAAATGAAAAACAGCAGACAACAATATTATCGCATTTTAAGGGTTAATAGCCCACCAATACAGGTGACATTGAAAGCCATATAAGGTTAGTAGAATGGCGTTTAATGGCCCATCAACACAGATGTACCATTTAGGGCCATACAAGGTTACTACAGACTTGGCACAAGGAAAATCTGCACAATATTTTAAATATAATAGATCGAGATGAGTGACCAGTATGAAGCCATCTCACCACGCCACTATACAATGTTCTTGGGTTTGCTATATCAATAATCCATCGACTTAAAGGTACATGCCCACTCAGTAAGCACAAAATATTCTTTATAGGAATTAAATAAGTGTATAATTGTGTCACTATTCCACTAGTTCTAAAAATTATGAGTGCCCGCTATACAAATATAATCATTTAGTACTATTTATTTTACAGATAGAGACTCGTGGTGGTATCAGGCAATTTTCATATGCAAATGAGGCATGATATTTTTTAATTAATTATACTAATTAAATGTGTCACCTGAAAAAAATAATATTTTAGACAGATTATAAAGTATGATCATTGCACATAAAAAATAATAATACAGAGAACAAATAGTAATGTCCGTTAACATTTTAAGGAAACATGGTTATCGCCCCTGATATCAGTGTTGAAATTTACGTCTGATATAATAAAATGTATAATAATGCCCATCAATACGTAGGGTAATGGTGAATGAATGTTTATTTTGCCAGACTATGTCTCTCTGATATAAAGAACATTTTATGCCTACTGAGTGGGCATGTACCTTTAATGGCAAATAGTGAAAACTGTGGAAACATCTGGGGCCCGTTTCACTAAACTTCTTACGACTAAAATGTTCGTAAGTGTAAATTTAGGATCGTCTGTAAATTTCAATTTATGGATTTACATTTATTGAGCATAGGCTGCATATGCAGCCTATGCTCAATAAATGTAAATCCAATAATTATTTACAAGAAAACAATGTTAATGTGAAATTTACAGACTATCATAATTTTGCACTTATGAACATTTTAGTCGTACAAAGTTTAGTGAAACGGGCCCCAGTATGCGCAGATGAACAAATCCATCTTGGGCTACACATGTTGCAAGACAATAACCACCATTTGCAGCAATCATATCACAAATCTGTGTCTGTTTTGTGTATGACATAAATACCATGTAACAGATTTCTACTTGTGCCAACTCACCTAAATACAATGTATATGTGACCACAGGTGGAAGACTCGGACCTATGACACCAAAAAAATGCCTATTAAAAAAAATCCCATTACCCCACCCACTTGGTCTCGTACAGTACTATACGTTAATTCAAGGTGAGTATAAATAGCGCTATTATAGAAAGAGCCCTCTTTTTTCCGGCTCGCACAAACACAATAAACATCGATTAAATGTATGAAATATGTCTCTGGCAATCGATAAAGGTATTAGGTGTGTGAATATACTCACTTCAAATCGCTGTTTCAAGTATTTATTGAGTTATTCGCGTTTTGATTACCCCATCCAAAGCGAAAGTTGCGTGTACGAAAGAATCTCACACAGAATCGGAGGCCTTCCGGCTGGATTATCGGTCATATTTGGCAGATAGCTGATCGCCAGCTCAAACTAAAGTCGTGCACCATGAGCATATACATTAGAGACTCCAACCATACAAAGTTCGTCCAATTGTGATCGTTCGCCGATCTAAAATACACTTTTTTCTATAATTTCGTTCATTATCTGGAACTGGGTCAATGCACCATCTTCCATAATACAACCGGAAGCGTCTATGTAAAGAACATCTCTGATTGGCTAAATCTAAACTGTATGACGTCATTCAACCTATTTCGGGATTGCGGAAGACATAATCTGATAGTACGCGAATCATGAATGAAAGTAGAGAAAAGGTGTTTTTTAGATCGGTGAACGATCACAATTGGACGAACTTTGTATGGTTGGAGTCTCTAATGTATATGATCATGGTGCACGACTTTAGTTTGAGCTGGCGATCAGCTATCGGCCAAATATGACCGATAATCCAGCCGGACGGCCTCCGATTCTGTGCGAGATTCTTTCGTACACGCAACTTTCGCTTTGGATGGGGTAATCAAAACGCGAATAACTCAATAAATACTTGAAACAGCGATTTGAAGTAAGTATATTCACACACCTAATACCTTTATCGATTGCCAGAGACATATTTCATACATTTAATCGATGTTTATTGTGTTTGTGCGAGCCGGAAAAAAGAGGGCTCTTTCTATAATAGCGCTATTTATACTCACCTTGAATTAACGTATAGTACTGTACGAGACCAAGTGGGTGGGGTAATGGGATTTGTTTTAATAGGCATTTTTTTGGTGTCATAGGTCCGAGTCTTCCACCTGTGTATGTGACTTGCTGTGGATAAAATGAACTTAGGCCATAAGAAAGAGTATGTTGGTTTGTCTGAACGTGGCTGTTCTGAAAAATATGTTTTATCAATATACACAGAGAATGGTTTTCTGGTTTTTACTACAAAAAAAAAGCAGGATTTACCTACATACCCATGTTTGTGAAGTAGTGTCAGGTTTGGGCAAACTTAAACAATTTTAATTGTGGCCTTATTGAGTTCATCATCACGGCTTTACTCGTACATTTTGTCAGATTTTTCCAATTTAAAATGTATTTGACTGGTAAGAATTTAATGTGTCTCAAAAACTATTTAGTTGATTATGTCACTGTATTGTTATGTCATTATTTAGCCAGTCCAATGTGGTATTTTGCCAGTCCAATGTGGTATTTTGAGTCGACTATTAGTATAGCAACTACAACTATGTGACTGTCAAAAGCATACAACAGATAACTACATAAAGTCTAGATTCTGAAAATCTAAAGAAGTTATACAACTGAGAAAGATATGTTCAAGGATCCAAAATCTCTCGGTATGCATTGGCGATGCAAACAACAAATGGCACTGCATCTACAATGTGTAAAAGCGAGGCAAATGTAAATGAAACAACAATGACATAATATTATGTCCTTACCCCTTGTTCTTGGCACTATGAACCAATGTGATGTCATGACTATTTCAACATGGGCCTGTTTCACTTCGTACAACTAAAATGTTCTCAAGTGCTAATTTATGATCGTCTGGAAATTTCAATTGATGGATTTACATTTATTGAGCATAGGCTGCATGTGCAGCCTATGCTCCATAAATGTAAATCCAATAATTGTTTACAAGAAAACCTTGTTAATTTGAATTTTACAGACTATCATACTTTTGCACTTAGAAACATTTTAGTCGCACAAAGTTTAGTGAAACGGCCCCCAGGAACATACAGTAGTAAACAAAAGTTTCACACAAGTGGCTGTCGCTATGGAAATGGAACTCATGGTATTCGTGCTGAATTGATCGTTTGCTAGAAGCATAATGGATATTTTAGCGCATGAATGCTGAACACTGCAAACCCTGATCAGACTGTGCAGATGTGCAGGATGTATTTGGTATACAATTTCTCTTTCTTGCCTTCTATATAGCACCTTTAAAGCTATAAACTTCTTGATTTAGTTTAGTGACTTTCCTTAGTTTAAATTGCATTGACTTATTTCAGTGCGTCTGTTTGCACCCCTGGCAGGCGCTGTGGCTACACGACTGTACTACTATCTAGCTAGCACAGAAAGCATTTGGAAACCTGAATTTGCTAAGATCGTGCAGACATTTTGTTTGTGTCACTGCTGGAATATATAATTAATAATAATGGATGTTTATTTTCATCACAAAATGGCAGCAAACTGTCTCAATTCAGCTAACGATTATTAGACACGGTTAGCAAAAGGAACTAAAATCTAAACTACGGTACATGTATGTAAATGTCAGTTCTGCAAAAAAACAACAACCCAAACTAGATTAGTCTAAAAAACATTAGTTATACCAAGCATCAAGACAAATCCACTAAAACACCATGTTGAGAACATGGAGATACAAACCTAGTCGACTCCGCCTTCCTCGGTTTGGCGATAGATCGTCCGGAACTCGAGCCATCGCGCGACTTTGTGCGCTTATCTCCCTTTACAAGCCTAGAGGAAGCAGAAGATAGAAGAGAGCTGCAGCAGAGGTCTGTGTACAGGGTGTAACAAAGCCACAGAGGGTAGGATTCAGGTGCAATACGCTTTCATGAGGATTAAGAAAATATTGAACCTCTTCCTCCATTTTTTCGTGATATAATATATCTATACCCAGAATGTAATGTTATAAACTTACAAGAGCTCCGCGGAGCAAAATGTCCCGCCTGGCGCAGTTTGATAGTATATAAGGAGCTTGTAATAACCTTGGGGTTAGTGAGCACATTGGGCTTTCTGTAGAATGATGCGGGATGTTGTTACAAATGCATGTATGGAATATTAAAGCATAAACTGAGCGTTCACTTTTCCAAACATGTAAATTTCTAAGTCAGTGACCTTGACCTTTGGGGTTAGCGGGCACCATGGGCTTTCTGTAGAATGATGCGGGATGTTGTTACAAATGCATGTATGAAATATTAAAGCATAAACTGAGCGTTAATTTTTAAAAAAAACGGAAATTTCTAAGTCAGTGACCTTGACTTTTGGGGTTAGCGGGCACCATGGGCTTTCTGTAGAATGATGGGCGGCTTTCTGTAGAATGATGCAGGATGTTATTACAAATGCATGTATGGAATATTAATGCATAAACTGAGCGTTAATTTCTTAAGTCAGTGACCTTGACCTTTGGGAATAGCGGGCACCATGGGCTTTCTGTAGAATGATGCGGGATGTTGTTACAAATGCATATATGGAATATTAAAGCATAAACTGAGCGTTAACTTTTCCAAACACGGAAATTTCTAAGTCAGTGACCTTGACCTTTGGGGTCAGTGGGCACCATGGGTTTTCTGTAGAATGATGCGGGATGTTGTTACAAATGCATGTATGAAATATTAAAGCATAAACTGAGCGTTAATTTTTCCAAACACGGAAATTTCTAAGTCAGTGACCGTGACCTTTGGGGTTAGCGGGCACCATGGGCTTTCTGTAGAATGATGGGCGGCTTTCTGTAGAATGATGCGGGATGTTGTTACAAATGCATGTATGGAATATTAAAGCATAAACTGAGCGTTAATTTTCTAAGTCAATAGTGACCTTGACCTTTGGGGATAGCGGGCACCATGGGCTTTCTGTAGAATGATGCGGGATGTTGTTACAAATGCATGTATGGAACATTAAAGCATAAACTGAGCGTTAATTTTTCCAAACACGGAAATTTCTAAGTCAGTGACCTTGACCTTTGGGGTTAGCGGGCACCATGGGCTTTCTGTAGAATGATGGGCTTTCTGTAGTATGATGCGGGATGTTGTTACAAATGTATGTATGGAATATTGAAGCATAAACTGAGCGTTAATTTCTAAGTCAGCGACCTTGACCTTTGGGGTTTGCGGGCACCATGGGCTTTCTGTAGAATGATACGGGATGTTGTTACAAATGCATGTATGGAATATTAAAGCATAAAATGAGCATTAATTTTTCCAAACACGGAAATTTCTAAGTCAGTGACCTTGACTTTTGGGGTTAGCGGGCACCATGGGCTTTCTGTAGAATGATGCGGGATGTTGTTACAAATGCATGTATGGAATATTCAACCATAAAGTGAGCGTTAATTTGTGCAAACACGGAAATTTCTAAGTCAGTGACCTTGACCTTTGGGGTTATTTGGGGTTAGCGGGCACCATGGGCTTTCTGTAGAATGATGCGGGATGTTGTTACAAATGCATGTATGAAATATTAAAGCATAAACTGAGCGTTAATTTTTCCAAACACGGAAATTTCTAAGTCAGTGACCTTGACCTTTGGGGTTAGCGGGCACCATGGGCTTTCTGTAGAATGATGGGCGGCTTTCTGTAGAATGATGCGGGATGTTATTACAAATGCATGTATGGAATATTAATGCATAAACTGAGCGTTAATTTCTTAAGTCAGTGACCTTGACCTTTGGGGATAGCGGGCACCATGGGCTTTCTGTAGAATGATGCGGGATGTTGTTACAAATGCATATATGGAATGTTAAAGCATAAACTGAGCGTTAACTTTTCCAAACACGGAAATTTCTAAGTCAGTGACCTTGACCTTTGGGGTCAGTGGGCACCATGGGTTTTCTGTAGAATGATGCGGGATGTTGTTACAAATGCATGTATGAAATATTAAAGCATAAACTGAACGTTAATTTTTCCAAACACGGAAATTTCTAAGTCAGTGACAGTGACCTTTGGGGTTAGCGGGCACCATGGGCTTTCTGTAGAATTATGGGCTTTCTGTAGAATGATGCGGGATGTTGTTAGAAATGCATGTATGGAATATTAAAGCATAAACTGAGCTTTAATTTCTAAGTCAGTGACCTTGACCTTTGGGGTTAGCGGGCATCATGGGTTTTCTGTAGAATGATGCGGGATGTTGTTACAAATGCATGTATGAAATATTAAAGCATAAACTGAGCGTTAATTTTTCCAAACACGGAAATTTCTAAGTCAGTGACCGTGACCTTTGGGGTTAGCGGGCACCATGGGCTTTCTGTAGAATTATGGGCTTTCTGTAGAATGATGCGGGATGTTGTTACAAATGCATGTATGGAATATTAAAGCATAAACTGAGCTTTAATTTCTAAGTCAGTGACCTTGACCTTTGGGGATAGCGGGCACCATGGGTTTTCTGTAGAATGATGCGGGTTGTTGTTACAGATGCATGTATGAAATATTAAAGCATAACTGAGCGTTAATTTTTCAAAACACGGAAATTTCTAAGTCAGTGACCTTGACCTTTGGGGTTAGCGGGCACCATGGGCTTTCTGTAGAATGATGGGCAGCTTTCTGTAGAATGATGCGGGATGTTGTTACAAATGCATGTATGGAATATTAGAGCATAAACTGAGCGTTAATTTCTAAGTCAGTGACCTTGACCTTTGGGGATAGCGGGCACCATGGGCTTTCTGTAGAATGATGCGGGATGTTGTTACAAATGCATGTATGGAACATTAAAGCATAAACTGAGCGTTAATTTTTCCAAACACGGAAATTTCTAAGTCAGTGACCTTGACATTTGGGGTTAGCGGGCACCATGGGCTTTCTGTAGAATGATGGGCTTTCTGTAGTATGATGCGGGATGTTGTTACAAATGTATGTATGGAATATTAAAGCATAAACTGAGCGTTAATTTCTAAGTCAGCGACCTTGACCTTTGGGGTTTGCGGGCACCATGGGCTTTCTGTAGAATGATACGGGATGTTGTTACAAATGCATGTATGGAATATTAAAGCATAAAATGAGCATTAATTTTTCCAAACACGGAAATTTCTAAGTCAGTGACCTTGACTTTTGGGGTTAGCGGGCACCATGGGCTTTCTGTAGAATGATGCGGGATGTTGTTACAAATGCATGTATGGAATATTCAACCATAAAGTGAGCGTTAATTTGTGCAAACACGGAAATTTCTAAGTCAGTGACCTTGACCTTTGGGGTTATTTGGGGTTAGCGGGCACCATGGGCTTTCTGTAGAATGATGCGGGATGTTGTTACAAATGCATGTATGGAATATTAAAGCATAAAGTGAGCGTTAATTTGTGCAAACACGGAAATTTCTAAGTCAGTGACCTTGACCTTTGGGGTTATTTGGGGTTAGTGGGCACCATGGGCTTTCTGTAGAATGATGCGGGATGTTGTTACAAATGCATGTATGGAATATTAAACCATAAAGTGAGCGTTAATTTGTGCAAATACAGAAATTTCTAAGTCAGTGACCTTCACCTTTGGGGTTATTTGGGGCTAGCGGACACCATGGGCTTTCTGTAGAATGATGCGGGATGTTGTTACAAATGCATGTATGGAATATTAAAGCATAAAGTGAGCGTTAATTTGTGCAAACACGGAAAATTTCTAAAGTCATTGACCTTGACCTTTGGGGTATTTGGGTTAGTGGGCACCATGGGCTTTCTGTAGAATGATGCGGGATGTTGTTACAAATTGGATGGATGGAATATTAAACCAAAAAAAATAAAGTGAGCGTTTTTTTTAATTTTTCCAAACACAGAAATTTCTAAGTCAGATTGACCTTGACCTTTGGGGGTAGCGGGCACCATGGGCTTTCTGTAGAATGATGCGGGATGTTGTTACAAATTGCATGTTTATGCAATATTAAAGCATTCCATTGAGGGAAACAGAAGTTACAATGAAAATTAACCTGAGCGTTAAGTTTTAGAAACAGAGCTAAACGCAAAAACTTAACGTTGAATGCATGTGAAAAGTAGATCAATGAACCATGAAAAGTAGGTGAAGGTGACATGGGCTCCCTCTGTGTGAGATGGTTACACCACAGTGTTGATGTATACCAAGTATGGAGGTCGTAGGAGTTATAGTTTTGTGGAAAGTGAGCTAAACGCAAAAACTTAACGTGAAATGTTGACGCCGCCGCCGCCGACGACGACACCGCCGACGCCGACGACGACGCCGACGATGCCGCCGACGCCGACAGAAAAGCTATGCCTATGTCCCGCTTCTGCTAAAGCAGGCGGGACAATAAAATGACTAATTCAGTTAACGCTTCCACCCCCCTAAGTAACTGACATGGACGCTTTCATGTTACTTTTTAGATTATTACATTGTATATTAAACATAAGCTGGAAATATTTATAAGACAGGCTCGTAGCGGTGAATATAGAGAATAGTAGGTTAGTGCCGTGAATTGGAAAAAATATCTGGCAAGACTTAGGAAACGGGATGGGCGAGGCTCTGCCGAGCACATCCCGTTTTCCGTGCCGCGCCAGATATGTTTTCCCATTCACGGCACTAACCTACTATTCTATTTATCCCGTCAACACCTACATATGGCTTTAAAATGCAAAAAAATAACCGCAGCCACCACACATATTTATACGCAGTGATTAGGTCGTATTGACAGGATATCAAAAATGTTTCACGGCACCTGTGTATCACGGCACGGCACGGCACATACGCACTGTGTTGACGGGATAAAAAATAGTGCCACGGCGCACTGTGGCTGCCATGGTGGTGTCTACGGCCGTGTAACAGTGCAGATCCTGATCAGATGAGTGGATCTAGACCTGCACTGTTGTAGCTCTTTACCATTTGTATGTTTAATGGAATGTAGAATGCAGTGTTGAAACATTCATTTAATATTGTACAAATTGTAGACAATTATGAAAACAATTATAAATGTTTTGAGAAAAATGAGTAATTAATTTGCAGATGAAATGGAGACGAGAAATCATAGGAGTTAAGTTGTCATTTACAGCAAACAGCGTTGTAATTTTCCTGTTCACATATATGGAACCCATATCCTGCCCTCCGACACGAATGTCTGATTATGCATCACGTGACGATAGAACGTGAACGTGTCACCTGCCACGCCAAAATGGTAGTTGCAGAACAGTAGCGCATTTCATCAAAATTGCTAAGTGAACTAATCTAGGTAAGTGCACATTGAGGGAGTAGTTATTTATTTGTATCAAAATGTATTACTTCCCTTAAAACCAACACAGGCTTATCTTTTGATGATTAAACTTATTTATCATTAATGTAGTATTTCTATTTATTACATTTTCACAGTCATTGTTTTGATTAAAAATAAATTTCATTAAAAACTAGATTGGTCAGTAAGCGAGGCTTACGGAATACCCCCCGCGTGGGCCCAGGTACCCCTAAAATATGTACAAATTTCCAAGTGTGTGGGCTTGTGACCTTGACTCTGGGATTAGCGCGAGCGGCATGAACGTGAATTTGTCACAGGGTGGTAGAGGTCCATTGGAGCAATGAGTGTGTGAAATGTGAAGCAGATCCGAGCAAGGAAATAGAAGTTATAACCGATTTCTCTGATGTTAAGTTTTGTAAAGAGACTACCGTATAACCTCGAATTAACGCCCCCGGAGGCGTTACATTTTACAAAAGGGGAGGTGGGGGGGGGGCGGGCGTTTATTAGCCAGTAAAACAAAAAAAAAACAAAAAAATAAAAAAAGAAAAAGAAAAAAAAATTTATTTACCAAGGACTGCCAATTTCAAACACAAATAAGGATTATTTGTGTTTGAAATTGGCGGTCATTGGTAAAAATATATTTTTTTTTGTGGTGGGGGGGGGGGGGGGGGGGGGGGGGGGGGGGGGGGGGGGGGGGGGGGGGGGGGGGGGGGGAGGGGGGGGGGGGGGGGGGGGGGGGGGGGGGGGGGGGGGGGGGGGGGGGGGGGGGGGGCATTTGTATTAGCGAGAAAAAAAGAAGAAAAAAATATGAAAATTACCAAGGACCGCCAATTTGAAACACAAATAAGGATTTAAGGATTATTTGTGTTTGAAATTGGCGGTCATTGGTAAAAAAAAAAAAATATTTTTTTTTGTGGTGGGGGCGTTTATTAGGAGGGGGGCGTTAAGTCGAGGTTATACGGTATGTATGTGACGTTGACCTCGAGATCAGCGGGGATTTGTCACAGCATATGAAATATTAAGTATTTTCAATGAAAGAAATAGAAGTTATAACATATTTCTCTGATGTTAAGTTTTGTAAAGAGACTAAGTATGTGACCTTGACCTTGGGATCAGCGGGGGTTGGACAGTCGTAGATTTGTCACAGCATGATAGTACAACCTTAGAGGAATGCACAAGTGAAATAATAAGAATTTTCAATGAAGGAAATAGAAGTTATAACTTATTTCTCTGATGTTAAGTTTTGTAAAGAGTATTTGACCTTGACATTGGGATCAGCGGGGGTTGGACGGTCATGGATTTGGCACAGCATGGTAGTAGAGCCTTACAGGAATGCATGTGTGAAATATTAAGCATTTTAGATGAAGGAAATAGAAGTTATAACAATATTTCTCTGATGTTAAGTTTTGTAAAGAGACTAAGTATTTGACCTTGACCTTGGTATCAGCGGGGGTTGGATGGTCGTGGATTTGGCACAGCATGGTAGTAGAGCCTTACAGGAATGCATGTGTGAAATATTAAGCATTTTAGATGAAGGAAATAGAAGTTATAACAATATTTCTCTGATGTTAAGTTTTGTAAAGAGACTAAGTATTTGACCTTGACCTTGGTATCAGCGGGGGGTTGGATGGTCGTGGATTTGGTAGCATGGTAGTATTTAGCTTACTGCATGGTGTGAAATATTAAGCATTTTAGATGAGAAATAGAAGTTATAACAATTATTTCTTGATGGTTAAGTTTTGTAAAGAGACTATGTATTTGACCTTGACCTTGGGATCGCGGGGGTTGGAACGGTCGTGGATTTGGCACGCAGGGTGTAAGGAAAGCCTCAGAAGTGCATGTGTGAACTATCATTTCATTTTAGATGAAGGAAATAGAAGTTATAACAATCTTGATGTTAAAGTTTACGGACTAAGTATTTGACCTTGACCTTGGGATCTGCGGGGGTTGGACGGTCGTGGATTTGGCACAGCATGGTAGTAGAGCCTTACAGGAATGCATGTGTGAAATATCAAGCATTTTAGATGAAGGAAATAGAAGTTATAACAATATTTCTCTGATGTTAAGTTTACCCGGATGGACGGACGGACGGACGGACAACCTGACTCCAGTATACCCCCCCACAACTCGTTGCGGGGGGTATAATTATAAATTATATTTGTTAGTTATGCTAAAACTGAAAATTTCTCCCTCATAGTGCATTTAGCTATACTAGTGCACTTTATAGTGACTTTGGTGAACTTTACTACATGCATATACACACAATCAGCACTATGTCCAAATGTTGTAATAAGTGGATTGCCATTAACAAATGGGGCTTATACAGTCTGCAAACAGTGTAGCCCCAGATCAGATTGCGCATTTGCGCAATCTGATCAGGGGCTACACTGTTTGCCATTGCATTGCTGAAAAATTAATTGATTCCTCTCGTAAACCATAGTATATGTACCTTATCACATTGTTTGAGTGTGCTAGCTAATACGCAATAAGCATTGTAGTGGCTGCAATCATGTTGATCGAAAAGAAAACCATTTACAGCTCAATTAATGGGATGGGTGGCAGGCAACACCTATATAGAAATGCATCTGTTTTATCAGCATGCATAAACCAGATGTGCATGTATAGATACATAGACATATTTCGAGAAAGCAAAGTATAACCATGTTTATAATCAGGGTGTAAATTACATATAATAGACCTGTAGACGATTTCATCAAAATTGCAAAGTATATTTATCTAGCAAAGTATACTTTGAGGGAGTAATCAATTATAATTCCCGAAATACACTACATTTTGTATTTCATATAGAACTAACGACTTCATATATTTGATGATTAAAAGTATGCAGAATTATTATACTGAATTTATTACATTCATATCACAGCCAAAATGGCTGTGATAATGTAATAAATTCAGTATAATGAAAATTAATAAATTTATCCTTAAATTGAAAATTTCTCCCTCAAAGTATACTTTGCCAGATAAGTATACTTTGCAATGTTGGTGAAATAGGCTACAGATATAAATCTAATAATTGATACATGTATATACAAGATGATTTTTGATGTTTGAATTTCTCACCACATAATTATGACGACATATATTCCACATTTATCATACAAGCCCACACCAACATTTACACCAGACACACTAAACAGTAAAGTCATGACCAATCTGCTCAAATGTGGCTGTGGCTGGAGAAATGGGGCTTATTGAATTTGTGACCAATGCAGCTCCTGATCAAATAGCACACTTATGTAGCCTGATAACGATCTACATAGCTTGTTAGCAGAATAGTGGGTATTTAACAGATGAAATGGCGAACAGTGGAGATCCTGCACAGTCTGATCTGGATCTACGCTGGTCGCAAAACCCATAAGCCCAATTTCTCCAGTCACAGCCACAAATAGGTTAGTAGTTGAAAACTACATGTATATAAATATTGCCGCATAATTTGAATTATTTTTCCTAATATTTCTGGAATCAGTGATGACATATCTTCTACATGTTGGCACATCAGACAAAACTCTGGCTATACAATTACCAATGACATGCACAGTCTATACTCACAATCACACATCCTCACAGCCACGGCCCGCAATTATAAAACTTTCTGAGCGCATACTCGACATTTGAACTTGAACTTAAAGTCTGATTGTGAAAATCAGATGAATTTCAGCAGTAAAAAATTACAATATCAGGGACTGTGCCAGGATTGGAAGCCTTAGCAGTAATCTCAGTTCATACTTAACCCTTAGAATGTGGGAAATGTAAAATGTCGTCTCCTGTTAATTTAAATTTTGTCTTCATTCTCTATATAAACATGGTTCGACAGCACGTTAGAATCATTTCCATTGGAAATGATTCTAACGTGCTGTCGAACCATGTTTATATAGAGAACAGCACGATAGCATGATATATGACATGCTACCCAGTGATTTACCGTGATTCTGGAGGGATTTATGATTTATTTCCTAGTGGACGTTTGCGAGACGTAATTGACGTCACGTTTTGACATTATTCCGGCGAAGAAATAATTCACACGCTAACGTCAAAATTGTCAACTTTGACAATGTTATAGGCTGGTCTCAGAGCAAATTTCACATTTTTCGAAGAGCATGCAATATACTATTTATTCCACTACCATTTTGAAATACCGGATTCATTTCCCTTGACATCTGGAAATCCGACAAAGAAACTTGTTCTCCGCACTAGTTTCTTCATCAGATTTCCAGATGTCTCGGAAAATAAATCTGGTATTTAAAAATGGTAGTTGAATACACCGTATTTCAAGCAGAAGAAAGTTGTACAATTGCGCGGCCTTACTCTCCCATCTCTCATCTCTCACTTACAACAGATTGTTCGCCTCCAGCCATGACCTACAAACCAACAGATAGTCACATTACACTTCCATCTTTCATACAACGACACACACTCCGTCGGTCTCACACATGCACACATGGACCATGAACTAACACAAGCTTACATGTGGCTGTGACTGGAGAAATGTGGCTCATGACCTATGCAATCAGTGTAGATCCAGACCAGCCTGCACATCCATGCAGTCTGATCATGGTGTGCATTGCTCATTGGCTTGTTTTCCTTTCCGAATTTAGTATTAGTTGCAATGCAGTCGAAATGTGTGCTTTAAATTACGGAATAATTTAGTTAGCAATAAGCTAGTTTCTCCAGCCGCATATATACAGCCCAGGAGCTAGACTGGCCATATATGCAACAAGCCAGGGGCCCGTTTCACTAAACTTTGTATGACTAAACTGTTCGTAAGTGCAAATTTAGGATCGTCTGGACATTTCAATTGATGGATTTACATTTATTGAGCATAGGCTGCATATGCAGCCTATGCTCAATAAATGTAAATCCAATAATTGTTTACAAGAAAACATTGTTAACGTGAAATTTAAAGGCTATCATAATTTTGCACTTACAAACATTTTAGTTGTAATTTTAGTCGTACGAAGTTTAGTGAAACGGCCCCCAGACTTCTCCAGTCACATAATTATAATCAATGGCTTCAACTCAAACACTCTTTCTTACAACACACAATGTTCACACACACAACAAAAATCTTATTTCCTTTCTGATCAGGGTAGAAGATGACCAGCTGACACATTCATGCAACCTGTGGGTTCATTGAACTATAGCTTAGTGTAGACCCTGATCTGTTGTGCAGGGATCTGGACGTCGGATCTGGGTCTACCCTGCTCACAAAGGTAAAGTGGTTATATAGTTTCAGATATGGGTTCTCTGTAAACATTTCACTCACACAATTAACCGTTAAAAGGCGGGAACAGAAAACTGTCGTCTGCTGTGGTTTCCTATTTTGTCTTCTTCCATAAAAATTTGGTGTGACAGCACTTTAGAATCATTTCCATTGGAAATGATTCTAAACTGCTGCCAAACCATGTTTTTGTTGAGAAATATGGACAAAATTAAATAATCAGCAGACGACAAAATAATTCAGCACAGTAAGGGTTAATTATAATCACTTACAATATGGACTCAGTCTTTCAAAACATTTACAAGAAAACACTTTATAAAGATGCAATTCTCTGATTTATGCTGTTAGTACTCTCCAAACATGTTTAATAGTATAATTTTCACATAGAATATATACTGATACTACAGGCTATTCATACATTGGTACATAATAAATCGAGTACAACATTTATAGATGGTGTTAGTACAGTACAAGGACATAAATTAAACATACTGCTAGGTTACTATGAGCTATACATTTTACACCCATCAGATCAGCCAGCATTTTGCTTAATGTATATATACTACTAACAAACATTGTGGAACGAAACAGAAAAAGCATTCAAACAAGAAATGGTATCGTTGGATGAAGCTAATTCCCTCGCTGGCAGCCTTGATAAACAAAAAATAACAACAAAAAACTTTAACATTTTTGCCTTACAAACTAGGTAAACATAAGTCCTCAGTGACCTTGATCTTGCGCGGTCGGACAGGGGTCGCATGCAAAACAAATAACCATCCATAGACAGCCAATTATTATCCAAAATCGGTGAAATAGTTCATGAGTTGTTCAACAAGAGTTGTCAGAAGACAACGAAGCTCGCCTGTTGGCAGCCTTCACTCAAACTTGGCACAGCTGTATAAAAAACATGAATATTATATAACTTGACATTGGGTTAAGGGGTGTGCGGTGGACCTTGACATTGAGGTCAGTGGTGGAAGTGGGTCGTGGATTTGCTATAGCATGATATAGCATATTAAGATGAATGCATGTATGAAATATCAATGCGCCCCCTGAAAACAGAACTAAAACAAAATTTAACCCAATGTTAAGTTTATGAACGCACTAAGTTGGTGATTTTCTACAGCATGATAGCTATTCACATGAGGAATGCATGTATGAATGTGCTAAGTTTGTGACCTTGACCTTGGGCAAAGGGGTAGGGGGTGTGGGTCATGGATTTTCTGTAGCACAATAGAGGATCATCAGATGAATGCATGTATAAAATATCAAGGCGTTCCTTGTAAAGAAACAGAAGTTATAAAAAGACATTTACTCCAATGTTAAGTTTATGATGTTGATCTTGGGAAAAGGGGTCGGGGGGGGGGGGTGGTCATGGATTTGCTGTAGCACAATAGAGGATCATCAGATGAATGCATGTATGAAATATCAAAGCGTTCAAAATGTAAAGAAACAGAAGTTACACAACATTTACCCCAACGTAAAGTTCATGAACATGCTAAGTTTGTGACCTTGACCTTGGGGTAAGGGTTGGGTGGTGGGTTATGGATTTGCTACAGCATGATAGAGGGTCATCTGAGGAATGCATGTATGAAATATCAAGGCGTTCCATCAAAGGAAACAGATGTTATCAGACATTTACCCCAACGTTAAGTTAATGAATGTGCTAAGTTTGTGACCTTGACCTTGGGGTAAGGGGTGGGGGGTGGGTCATGGATTTGCTATAGCACGATAGAGTATCATCAGATGAATGCATGTATGAAATATGAAGGCATTCCCTGTAAATAAACAGAAGTTACACAACATTTACCCCACGTTAAGTTTATGAACATGCTAAGTTTGTGACCTTGACCTTGGGGTAAGGGTTGGGTGGTAGGTCGTGCATTTGCTACAGCATGATAGAGGGTCATCTGAGGAATGCATGTATGAAATATCAAGGCGTTCCATGAAAGGAAACAGATGTTATAACACATTTACCCCAACGTTAAGTTTATGAATGTGCTAAGTTTGTGACCTTGACCTTGGGGTAAGGGGTGGGCGGTGGGTCATGGATTTGCTATAGCACGATAGAGTATCATCAGATGAATGCATGTATGAAATAGCAAGGCATTCCATGAAAGGAAACAGATGTTATAAGACATTTACCCCAACGTTAAGTTTATGAATGTGCTAAGTTTGTGACCTTGACCTTGGGGAAAGGGGTGGGGGTGGGTCATGGATTTGCTATAGCACGTTAGAGTATCATAAGATGAATGCATGTATGACATATTAAGGCGTTCCCTGTAAATAAACAGAAGTTACACAACATTTACCCGAACGTTAAGTTTATGAACATGCTAAGTTTGTGACCTTGACCTTGGGGTAAGGGTTGGGTGGTGGGTTGTGGATTTGCTACAGCATGATAGAGGGTCATCTGAGGAATGCATGTATGAAATATCAAGGCGTTCCATGAAAGGGAACAGATGTTAGAAGACATTTACCCCAACGTTAAGTTTATGAATGTGCTAAGTTTGTGACCTTGACCTTGGGGTAAAGGGTGGGGGTGGGTCATGGATTTGCTATAGCACGATAGAGTATCATCAGATGAATGCATGTATGAAATATCAAGGCGTTCCATGAAAGGAAACAGATGTTATAAGACATTTACCCCAACGTTAAGTTTATGAATGTGCTAAGTTTGTGACCTTGACCTTGGGGAAGGGGTGGGGGTGGGGGTGGGTCATGGATTTGCTATAGCACGTTAGAGTATCATCAGATGAATGCATGTATGACATATTAAGGCGTTCCCTGTAAATAAACAAAGTTACACAACATTTACCCGAACGTTAAGTTTATGAACATGCTAAGTTTGTGACCTTGACCTTGGGGTAAGGGTTGGGTGGTGGGTTGTGGATTTGCTACAGCATGATAGAGGGTCATCTGAGGAATGCATGTATGAAATATCAAGGCGTTCCATGAAAGGGAACATGTTAGAAGACATTTACCCCAACGTTAAGTTTATGAATGTGCTAAGTTTGTGACCTTGACCTTGGGGTAAAGGGTGGGGGGTGGGTCATGGATTTGCTATAGCACGATAGAGTATCATCAGATGAATGCATGTGTGAAATATCAAGGCGTTCCATGAAAGGAAACAGATGTTATAAGACATATAACCCAATGTTATGTTTATGAATGTGCTAAGCTTGTGACCTTGACCTTGGGGTAAGGGTTGGGTCGTTGGTCGTGGGTCATGGATTTGCTACAGTATGATAGAGGGTCATCTGAGGAATGCATGTATGAAATAACAAGGTGTTCCATGAAAGGAAACAGAAGTTATAAGACATTTACCCCAACGTTAAGTTTGTGGACGCCGACGAGACGCCGACGAGACGCCGACGCCGACAACGCCGGGGGTATGCCATAAGCTCTTCTGCACTTCGTGCAGGCGAGCTAAAAATGAAAGGTGTGCTAGAGCAATCAAAATGGCTTATTTTAATCATTAAACCAGGACTTGTGATTACAAAACTGAACACATTTTTTAAATCTGTAGTCAAAATCAAGCAGATTGATTGGTCGAGACTGAGCCTAGTCTCGACCAATCAAGCAGCTTGATTTTGCACACGAGATCAGAGAGCGTGTACGTACGGTCTGTTCGAGCGGCCGGGTGGATGTTGGACGGCTTCCTTCACCATCTTGGTGATCTGGTATTTGAAGTCAAATTCTCCCTTGTTCTCGATGACAAACGTCCGAGATTTCTTGCTGTTTACTAGCAGGGAGCCGAAGTTGATGTCACTCATTGGCAGGATGTTGTACCTGTAACGGGAAACATCGGGTCATGAAATTTGAATTGGCCGAATATATACGAACTAATAACAAATGCATTGACAAGATACAAATATCCGTGTCACAAATACTTTCATTGCTGTCTCATCGGGCAAATGATCATTCGCGGTGGGTCGAGGTAGGAATCGAACCTGGGGTCTCCCGATCAGCAGCCCGACGCTCTACTGAGCTAATCCGGCCATCAGGTGATCTCAAAAGTCACCAGGAGTATTATACTCCTGTAGCCTATTTCACTAAAATTGCAAAGTATACTTATCTTGTTACCGGTAAGTACACTTTCAGGGAGAAATTTTAAATTTAAGGATAAATTTATTAATTTTTATTATACTGAATTTATTACATTATCACAGCCATTTTGGCTGTGATAATGTAATACATTCAGTACAATAATTCTACATACACGTACTTTTAATCATCAAATACATGCATCGTTAGTTCTATATGAAATAATGCATTTCGGGGAAAATAAATGATTACTCCCTCAAAGTACACTTTGCTAGGTAAGTATGCTTTGCATTTTTTGGTGAAATAGGATACTGGTGACTGTGGAGATAAGGAAATAACAAAAAAAGAACCAGAGAACTTACTTGTTGAAGACGGCCTTGACGGAGACCTTGACGGGGATACTGGCGATGAGCTCGCCGCCCTCCGCGATGTTCGGCTCGATCACCTGACACTTGACCACTGGCACGTCCTTCACTGTCACCTCCTTCTGGGAGCGGAATATCACCTGCACGGCCGTCTGTCGGTCCTGGGGGGCCAGCGTGCCCTTCGACGGCAGCACAGAGAACAGGCTTGTCACGTTCGGGTTGCTCGGATCGCAGTTCTCAAACAGGAAACTGTAACACGAGTGTGTGGAGTGTCACTGTGGGCTTATAACAACAAATTCAATATTTATAGGTTGTTTTATTTGTATGTGGATATAGGCACGAGTTCTGCATAGATCATTATCAAGACAGATTATATACTGGTACATTTGCTCTATGTCTATTTAAATATGTTTTATTATATTTACAAATAGAAAATTGGGTAATCCACGAATTACATAGCGATTGCAGAAATTCACAGAAATGACAATAATATACGAGTAATATGTTATCATTTCATACAGCACAGAAGAAAACTCTGGTAGTCAAATATAAAATGTTATGCAACACATATGAGACACGCCATGTGATTTTGTACATTTGAGTAATTTCATTAAATACGTTTACAACATGTACATTTTTCATAAATAAAGTAAAAAGTTGACAAATTTGAATATAAATCCGCAAGTACTCTGAAAATTTTGTCAAAAGTTGTAAATTTTGCAAAAAGTATATTATGAAATTATGTACTGTCCGAAGGTACAAAATCACATGGCGTGTCTCATATAAGCTACATCAAATATTCTGCCATTATCTGGGTATCTCTAGTAGACAACACTTGGAGGCTACCTATATGTGAAAATATACAACAAACAGCACACTTACTTGAAAGCAATTTCATATTTCCCCTTGTTCTTCAATGTACATGTTTGTTTGACCTCATCCATGACCTTGATGGTACCAAAGTCAAGGCCACCATCTGTCCCTGCAAGGTCACAAGAATAAAACCGATGTAGAAGACCATATGACGATCATAGCTTACAGAGGTCAAATCTAAATAAAATACCTGAAAATGGCGTCACTGATGCATTTTTAACACTTCCATTTAACTTTTATTAACACTCACTACGCTGGAGAAGGAAATTTATCGTCTGCTGTTTTTCATTATTGCCTTAATTCTTTAAAAAAAAAACCTGTTTCAACAGTACATATGAATGGAGACGATTCTCATGCGCTGTCAAAACAAGTTTTTGACAATATGGAAAATAAAACATTTCCGGCAGACAACACAATTTAATTCAGCGTAGTACGGGTTAATACGGTATTTAAATTTTCCAAGTTGAAACTATGAAATAAATTTAATAAATTACACTGATGCTTATCAAGATTTATTGAAATAGAGACATAATGGTATTGGTAAAAACATCACAGCAATACAACAGTTTACAATATCAGTGTCACAGTACAGGAAGTAAATAATTGTACAAACAAATGATTGGAATAGGAGATTCCCAGAAATTATTGAAAATATGAGCTTTATATAAAAATTAATCCGTGAAATTGGGTAATATTTTGGGCCAAATGTCATTTGTGTTTCTTGACACACACAACATACAGTGGAAGCTCTCTAAGCCGGACACCCTGGGAGGTTTCACTGTAAATCAGGGCCCGGTTGTTCAAAACATCCGTTAGCTTAACGGACTGTTAAATCCTTAACTGAATGGTTAAAATCTCTGTTTTAACAGAGATTTTAACCATTCAGTTAAGGATTTAACAGTCCGTTAAGGATTTAGCAGTCCGTTAAGCTAACTGGTGTTTTGAACAACCGGGCCTAGGCATTTGATCATTCTGATCCATAGTTGTATGCTATGCGATCACGAACATACACTATCACCTGAGATAAATGACCAGAAACTCATCAAAAATAAGGTAAAAGCTGTTTGCGTGGTGTCTGGTTTAGAGGGGTTCCAATAGTCTACTAAGCAATGATGAGTTGCCAAATTGTGGTTATGTATTGAGAAAACCAGGATATGTGAGACATACAAAGGTGCTTGATACACCATTCATTGTGATACAACACGAGTCTACCTGGAACATTGGCAACTTGAGTGTCCAATACGACAGTTAAATCTGAAATCAATCACATTCATTCACATTTTGTTTATGATGAAAATGTCTGCATTAGAGCACTAACATAACAGCCGAAAGCCTACAGGTGGGCCACTTGCTAATGTTGGATGTTCTTTTTTGTCTAGCTATATGTAATCAATAAGAAGTTAAAATCATGTCCACCAATATCCGTGCTTATGAACACATAGAATTAACACACATAACATACATGTATATACATTTAATGCAGCAATATCAGTAAACTGTTGAAATATTGCAATAATAGAACAGCAAAGGTATAATACCTAGATAATGAGGGATCGTAGCTAGTTATCTCCCGTTGAATTTATTTATAGAAATCCGGTCCAAATTGTGAAGTTTAGGGCCTTATTGCTTGTAACAAAAGCGAATGTATCATAATTTGTTATGAAAAGGAGCAATTATAGTGATTTTGAATAGTGTTGATCCAGATCATCCTACATATCTATGCAATCTGATCCGGGACTGCATTATTTGCCAGATTCATATGATAACACTTATTGATGTAAAAGCACGATCAGACTGCACAGATGATCTGGGTCTACTCTGTTCACAAAACTAAATTTTTGTGCTATTTAGTAAGAAATACACGCTGAAATACAGCAAAGGACCAGATCACTATAAATAGATTTGCAAAGGGAAATAACTAGCTATGATCCCTTATTAATATCAAAACTCTAAACACCGATGTCATTTCCTGTGAAATGTATACATCAATACCGATACTGATGTCCGTACCTTTGGGGAAGGCGATGTCGACAGCAACGTCGTAGGCCTCTGCAATCACCTGTATCGCCTCTGTACGGATCACGCCCATCGTCTCCTCCGCATCCGAGATCTGCAGGATGCAACATGATGGTGGACGATACACGTAGTGTCAACATAATACATAAGTTGGAGAGTTATTGACAGTACTATGTTAGCTTTGTTGAGTGTCAGAAGAAATATAGGAATTAATGGCCTTTTTGTGGAATTTATCGGGGTATAAACTTGGAAAAGTCGCGGGAATACTGGACGAAGGCCGGAAGGCCTCGTCCAGTATTCCCGCGACTTTTCCAAGTTTGTATCCCCGATAAATTCAACAAAAAGGCCATTCATTCCTTATAATTCCAGCATTTGAAAGAAATTCATCAAGAAAATGTGTTTATTTTCCGTTTTCTTAAGAATTATTTTAACTGCGCCTCACGGTTACGGAAAGTAGTTCGGCATGGGAGTTTACTGGGATATAAATTTTGGACAGAGACTTGCTACGGGCCAATCAAATGTTAGGGAATTGTGTAAATATTTTTGTGCTGGAATTATACCAGGCTGGCGAAGTTTATCAAGCAAAGAGAGACTGATCCGAGGACCTCATACCGTTTCCAAGCCAGAATTAGGATCTTACATGAGTGATGATTTAATATGATATTTATTAAACGAGTTTACTGATTTCATAAGAAACGAGGCTATGCCAAGTCTCTTAAATCAGTCAACATGTTTAATAAATATCATATTAAATCAACACAAATGTTAGATTCTAATGCATAAGCACATCATCATAATTTGAAGCTGTACTGGTTACCTAACATGTTTTCTGTTACGGGCTGATTTGCATTTTTATTACACTAGTGTATTCTGATTTTGTTTACACTGTGTTGATACATTGTGTTGATACACTGTGAACCCCATTTTATGCAATAAAATGACATTAGCATGGTATTCTGTTTATCTGTAGCCTATTTCACAAAAATTACAAAGCATACTTATTTTGATAAGTACACTTTGAGGGAGAAATTTTCAATTTAAGGAGAAATTTTCAATTCAAGGATAAATTTATTAATTTTTATTATACTGAATTTATTACATTATCACAGCCATTTATAATAATTCTGCAAACTTTTAATCATAAAATATATGCATTCGTTAGTTCTATAAATAATTCATTTTGGAAAAAATACATGATTACTCCCTCAAAGTACACTTTGCTAGATAAGTATTCTTAATAGCAATTTTGGTGAAATTGGCTACAGGTAATGCTTTATGCAACAGAATGAGCAAACCGGACATACTTTTTCGTTATTTCAGTCTGTACTACAAAGTTTGTATTGCTGAGCGAGGGCAGAGATCAGCATCACCTTATTCAATCTGCCCGACACGTAGCATGATATTCAAGTAGATACCCACAGGATACCAACATGTGGAGGAAAGTTTTATCATCAAGAACAGTCAATCGTAGTCCAGATTCAGGAACGTACCTCAAGCCGGATGGCCTTTTTCTGCGTGGTGACGGGTTTCATGGCGCGGAAGTAGGCATTGAGCGCGTACTCGGACTTGGGCTCGACGATGCCGCTGTCGGCCGCGACCGTGAAGTCGTCTCCAAGCGTCTCCAGGCCGCTGAGCTTCCAGTGGACCGGTATCTGCGTGCTGTTACGCAGGTAAATCGTCTTCGTGTCCTTCCTGCAATATAATACATGGGAATTTTCAGAGGGTAAGAAGATGTTATGCTCTCGTAGATACAAGATTGATTGATTGGTCGCTTGATTGATTGAGTGATTGATTTGAGTTCTACGTCCGTTCAACAGCATGGTCATACATTAATATCACAATATGCTCCAGTTTGTTAGTGAATACAAAGAACAGAAATCTGTAATATGGCATATTTATAAGTTTTATTACTAGTTACTATTTTCTCTGTACAAATTTTCAACTAGATGCAAAAATAATCAATGCTGTCTGCTCACTGAAACAAATTGGATATCTCCAAGTTTTCTGCTCTTTGGAGCATGAAGTCATGTGATCAACAGAATTTCAAACTCGTTTCCTATGATATGAGATTTATGAAACTGGTCAGAGGTTCGGTGTATAAAAAAATGTGCGCGACTCATTTGATAAATCTCATATCAACTGGAAACTCATTTGAGATCCTCCATATTGGCATGTACTATACTTTGAAACATGTTCAATTACCACATATCTCCTGTGCAAAACATTATTTAACCCTTGGACACTACAAACCGCAATTCAAATGGTTGAAAACAGTAGAAGCCGGCTTATCTGGATCTACATTTACTCCTTTTCTTTAGATTTAATAGCCTGTTAGCAAGGTGTGAAAAAGCTATTCAAGATTTGTGCTTATGAAACTTTCTGAGTACTCGAAATCTGTCATCCAATTCAAGAACTTTGTTTGGTCGACACTCGACCAATCAAACTTCCTGATTTCGAGCATGAGAACCGAGTACTTTGCTCAGAAAGTCATACAACCACAGGCACCGATATTCCCCCGCAACCTACCTGTGTAGGAGGACCTTATCGAAGTGCAGTTGTTTCCTGTCAAGGTCAAGTTCAGGCCGGAAGGCGTCGCAGCTGATTTTGAATGTGACCGGTTCAGGGTTCTCCCGGATACAGCACACGATCGAGTCCTCGTAGTGATTCGGGAGCATCGGGTACGCCCAGATAACCAGCTCCTGAATAACAGGTGTCGCAAAATATGGCTATGACCGGAGAAAGGGGCTTATGAGATTTGTGACCAGTCTAGCTCCTGATCATAAAGCACACTCCTGTAGCCTGATAGTGATCTATGTTTGTCATTAGAAGCATGAGTGTTTCACTGATGGAATGGCAAACAGTGCAGGTCCTGATCAGACTGTGCGGATGCACAGTCTGATCTGGATCTACACTGGTTGCAAATACCATAAGCGCCATTTCTCCATCACAGCTACAAATGTGATATTGAATTGTTTCCAATGACATCTTACATGCAAGCTCAGTTGAGGCCATTCGGTAGTCTGAGGAAGATGTAAATTGTTTACAAGACCCATCAAGAGTGTTCACTGTACTAATGGCAAATTTTCAACCTGAATCAGAAGTGAAGGTTTATGAATAATAATTGTGATCATAAATTGTGAGCCAAGCCATAGCCAATTGGTATTAAGTGATAGAGTCAAGGGTTACCGGTGTGCTACAATGCAATATTGGTTCTGCTTTAAGTCATACAATCTCTCATTTCAATCTAAGAATCTAAGGAAAGCCCAAAAATAAAATTAATGAAATCACAAACACAAGTTACATAACATAGTGACTTCAGACGATGTTGTACAAGTATGGCTGTATGTGCTGCAATGATGATCATTGCATCTTCTGTCTTCTCAGGAATAAAACCCGAGCCCAACTGCACACAATCTGTGTTAGTTTAACAGACTGTTAAATCCTTAACATTGTTGAGGATTTAACAGTCTGTTAGGCTAACACAGGTTTTGAGCAATTGGTGCCCTGGCTGATAATCCTGATCAGACAACGCTGATCTGGGTCACGAAGGCTACAATAGTGACAAACGTCCATATACAAACTGTTCTCCAGGTTTCATCATCATGGTGGAAAGTGTCGGGAATTAACCCTTTCATCTCTAAGTAACTGGATCAACAAAAAATTATTTTAAGACTAGTCCATTTATGAAAAGGATGAAAATTACTTGCAAAAAGTGCAGATCCTGATGAGCCGGCTCGTTACGATAGTCTGATTGACACTTCTGATCATACGGTGCTGTCTGGGTCACAAAGGCTACAATCTCCATACACAGTAACAAACACGACTTACCGATTGTTCGCCAGGTTTCAGCATCATGGTGGGTGGGTCTAGGAGGAAGGTATCGCCCTTACTGTCATTCAGGAAACAAAAACTGATGTCCGCGTCCAGGGGTGATGTGTTCTTCACCGTCAGGCTCTCCATGTGCTCCACGAACCGGCCCTCCTTGTGTCTGAATCGGGAATATGGGGGTATTATACTGGGGGAATACAGTAGGGATATTGTCATTGGGGGAATGTGATAAATGCACCACCACGGTCTGTGCTATACAAGCTTTTGAGCAGTTACTCATGCTCGAAATAAAGATATTTGATTTGTCGAGACTGTGCTGTGCATGATTTCGAGTACAACTTTGGAGAAAATCTGACAACTATGGTAATTTTAGACCGGGTTAATGGAAATTCTCCAAAAATCAGAATTTTTCAATGTAAAATTAGTTTCTGTGAGTACTTACCTGTTATATGTTGCTATATAGCTTCTATTGGGGCTACCCATTCCGAATACAATTTATTGACCCGCACTTACACCTGTCCCATCCCATATCGACCGCGCATGCGCGCACGGGAGACTTCCTCTTTGCAATAGAACAAATCTCTCACCTTGCGGGGTGGGAGGCGGGTGTTAAATACATATAACAGGTAAGTACTCACAGAAACTAATTTTACATTGAAAAATTCCGATTTCTGTATCATACTTCCCTGTTATATGTTGCTAGAATTTGTCTCCAAGGCGGGAAGGTAAGGTGATACAGAAACCAGAAAAATAAATTAATTCGCTCTGTGAATACTTAACCTAGGATCAATAAATTGACTCACCAAACAACTTGTAGACTAGACTCGGGCACCGTCTGAGCAGCGCCCCCCCCCCTATTCCTGCTCCCAGAAGATAACTGATCCGCCAGCTAAGTCTTCTGGTCTGCTTGAGTACTGTCCCCAGTCGCAGTTTCACCCGCACTGAATGTGACTAACTCATATCATAGTTAGTCATGTCATACACACTGTTGTGCCTCACATCTAAGACTCACAGCATCTACACTGACCCTTGGCCATGTCCACAAGTCTCTTAGAGTACTAACCCACATTACTCACAAATAGTAATGCTAACATAAAATACCCTATGCATATTGACAACCACATACTATCAATAATTACAAAACATGGCATTCATGAACCTGGATGAATGATTATGTGTTTTCGAGTGTCATGATACCTAGTACCGTTAGCACCCCGGAGCACAGGAAACTCACCGTTACCCTCTCCGGACCTCACAATCATAGGTAACACCAAACAACTGTACACATTATAGTAAAATATGTATCCAGACTGGCATAACCAGTCATGTGTAATCAAGAAAACAATCTACGAAAACTTTCCATGCACAAAACTTGAACTAGCTGATAACTAGAATGTTTTGTACTGCCAATGTGAATATACCAACAATTTGTTATCCTGGACTAGATCCACTAGCCCAGAATAACAACAGGCTAAAAATTGAGCCTTTTACACATGTTTGGCCCCCGCGACATCCCTGCTAGCCGCGACTAGGGGATCCAATACGTAAATATTGTGTACGTATGTAAAACTGATAAAAGTGGAATGAGAATTCCCTGATGCCACTTCCATTATCTTATCCCCAGGATCACTACATAGAGCGACTCCGAGGAGGTAACTACTGCACCTACCTCATGGCCATCGATTATAACCTTCTGAGCCCTTAACCGAATTGGATCGATATGCTCTGCGTGTTGCGAGAGATATCCATCTGTAAACTGACGATTTGGATATAAACTGATTACCCACGCATGGAATAAAATCCAGTGCCTACCTCTCATTGGTTAGTCATTGAGATGTAGTGCCTAATTCACCACGCTCTGGCCTTGCACAAAACAAGTCCGTGACTTATGGAACTAAGCCTTGGATACTCCCATCTCTGAGCCTTGTTTTCCAAGGCCGAATACTCTATGAGCCAAGTTTATGTAAACATAACCTAATACTTGAGCCCCTGATGTGCCAGAAAAGTACTGGCTTTAAGAAATCCAACTTAGTTTTTGGGTCAAACCCTGTGCCAAATCAATTCCTCTAACAGAGCTCCTACAGTGTGGGTCTGATGCAGTCTAGGCCTACCCTTGAAAGCAATAACCTATTCTGCTTCACACAGAGACTTAGCCCTCGGCACCTGCGCAGGTTAAACAGGACCACTATCATGAGACAGATACTGGTATACCGAAGCTACTGCCTCCGGATAAGAAGGGGCACTGTTCTTCCACAGCTACACTAGCTGCCGAGACCAGTCCCACCTGATGCTATCAGAGGATTTTAACATTCACCCGTACCGGTGAAGTGCCTTTTTCCCCTGACAAGCCTGGTGCATTTTGTCTTATGAAATTCACCATCATCTAGCCGAATGTCTTAACCGATTGCGCCCCGAAGCCCACATTATTATCTGATCGTGACCTTGATCTATGTGCCAGGGCATAACTTGTTTTCCGTCTCGGTTAAATTTGGTAGGTTCGTGCTGGGCGAGAGATAAACTCATATTCTGGATCAGTGCGAATGAATTTTAATCTATTGACATTGTTGTTGTTATTAACCGGAAGCATGTGCTTTTACCAAGTTAAAATACGACAATTGTACATTATAGAATACGTAAAGTATATAATGTCACAGATAACCGACTCGATTTGGACATGCCTGGGATCACGAACGGTCGGTTATGCCTAACTGGGACCCGAGCCTTAGCAAGGAACCCAGCTTCGCAACCATAGTAACAGAATCATTATCCAAGCCAGATTCTGGTCGCCCCTGTACAGGCCGCCGCCTTTTCGCCGAAGCGAAAACGAGGAGTTACCCATTCTTGACTGATCAATCAAGAGGGAAGCTGTCCCATGGGCTCATACTGATTTTTCGTTAAATCCCATCTAACCACTGTTAGATTCCCTTAGGTTAACTATTCTAGCTACTGGTCTTTCCTAGTGAAGAATGAAATCAGCGCTTATAACTGGGGTCTGAACCTATGATACATATCGGCACTGAAGTGAACTTGAAACAGTTGGCCAATGCCTACATGTATCCCGTCCTAATCAACGCTGATCTTCGTTTCATTGTAACAATTACTTAAGGAAATCGCCCATTTCGCCTACCGCTGGACTGACTGGATTAATTTGCCTTACTTACAGCAATTAACACAGACCTCCCATTTGCGTCTTTGCCTGTGCAATGATTGCTGTAACTAGCCGCGAAAATTTGTCCTTTCTGATTCCCTTCCTGATAGCCTCCAGACGTGAAGAATCAGAACGAGCGTATTCGCATGAAGTGTTCACCCTGCATGCTGTGACAGAAGCTTGGGAAACACTGGAATGCCCACCGTATGGTACACTAGACGTTCCAGTATGCTGGAGAACCAACTTGTCATTGGCCAGTATGGTGCCCCTAGTGTAACCCGAATTTACTGATTGTGGAAATGCTTACCCGTATGCTCATTTCCATGATACGGACATGCGCCCACCGCCTATGCCCCCTAGTCCAGAACTGGAGACACATACATTGGCCTCTGATTGTCCATCATGGTCACAAACAGACCCAATCAGGGGTGGCTCTACCTGTTGATAACCGCGTTGGTCACTGTTCTTAACGGTGACCCCTCGGTACGGACTTTCGAGCCCCCCTCGACAGGTAGTCCACAGTACATTGGTAGACGACCTACACCGCATATCTGCCTCTGAATTCAATACCCTAGCAGCTAAAATAGCTCCCTGGCTGGTAGTTGAAGTGTATACACAGCTTTGAAGATCACACGCAACATGATGTCTACTCTGTACATATCGGCACTGTCCAAGTGTACCCTGACTATCCCCAGTCTGGTAAGGAAACTCATCCCTATGTATCAGATGTCCTGTTTCGGTACTAGTTCCGACATCTCTATGTTCGGTCTGAGACCCAACCCCGTGATAAGATCCCAGAACAAACGCCGCTTGAGTAGCAGTGTGTCTCTAGACTGATCGTGCAGGAGCCAGTCGTCCAAGTATTGAAGTATGCAATAACACACGATCTGGACTGTGCCTATATTACCTCTATTAGTTTTGTGAACGCCGTGGTTCTGAAGGGTAGGACACAAAACTGTTATACCATGCCTTGCGACTGAAAGCTTATACAGTTTCTGGACGCATGGCATATCGGTATATGAAGATAACCTTCCTGTGGTTCGCTGGAGACTGCCCAATCGTTGACTCTAATAGTCAGACGTATCGATCGAGCCGTCTCTATCTAGAAATGATCTGTCTGTTGGTACAACAAACCGTATGCTGTAGAAGCTCGGAGATTGCCAATCTCTGATGCGTGTAGCGCCCCTCTGGGAGCCTCACCCTATTGGGGCTGTATAGGTGTTATGGGTTGCTTAAAGCTACCCGTTACCTCACTCGTTGGTTTAGGAGAAGGGGATATTAAAGCTTGCTTATGTCCCCTTTCCAGCCCGAGTTGCGCTTCTATAAGCGAACCGCTTGGCTAAAGATACCACTGATAGTCTCGCTGACTGCCGACTCTGTCTTACTGCAGCGTCAGCAGCAGTCACCTGCGAACATCTGTTTCCAAACCTAGAACGTCGTTTGTGTTTCATGGATATACAATCCCGCGTCCTGGTAGACGAGCTACTGGAAGTTGACCTATACCTAGCTCTCTTGCTACTAGACTCGGATCTACCCGTCCTGATCGACAAGTCTGTGCGCCCTCCTGTCTGACGTCATCAGGCTCACATCAGGACTAATCCAGTGTGTCGGCAGGCCAATGTCCTATACCGTTACACTGTTGTATATCCATAACCTTGAACAGATATTCCGCTGAAAACGGCGTGGTCAAGACCAGCGTCGCCGTTATCAGTGGCTATATTTGACACTCTGTTGACCGGAGGAACACGCTTGCATTCCACCGAGGCGCGCCCAATTGGATTTGCGTGTATACTACCCACATCGCCTATCCCCTTGAATCTACCTGTCCCGTGTCCGGTGTTCGTGCTCAGTGGTTAGCTAATAACCCAGAGCAGAACTAGTGTCCGGCGTTCTTGCTCAGTGATTAGCGTATAACCCATAGCAGAACCGGTGTCCGGTGTTCGTGCTCGGCGGTTAGCGTATAAACCAGAGCCTAACTGGTGTCCTGTGTTCTTGCTCAGTGGTTAGCGTATAACCCAGAGCAGAACTGGTGTCCGTTGTCCGGTATCCGGAACAGTCTTTAGTTTCTGAATCTTGCCGAACACAGACTGGCGTCCGGTGTTCTTACTCAGTGGGTAGCGGACCACCCAGAGCAGAACTAGCGACGTTGGATGTCTCAGTCATAAGAGATACCCTGCCACTATTCGGACTCGGACTTGGCTAGACTCAGAAACAGTCTTTAGTTTCTGAATCTTGCCGAACACCGACTGGTGTCCGGTGTCCGGTGTCCGGTGTCCGGTGTCCGGTGTCCTTACTCAGTGGGTAGCGGACCACCCAGAGCAGAACTAGCGACGTTGGATGTCTCAGTCATAAGAGATACCCTGCCACTATTCGGACTCGGACTTGGCTAGACTCAGAAACAGTCTTTAGTTTCTGAATCTTGCCGAACACCGACTGGTGTCCGGTGTCCGGTGTCCGGTGTCCGGTGTCCGGTGTCCGGTGTCCGGTGTCCGGTGTCTTGTCCGGTGCCTTGTCCGGTGTCCTTACTCAGTGGGTAGCGGACCACACAGAGCAGAACTAGCGACGTTGGATGCCTCAGTCATAAGAGACACCCTGCCACTATTCGGACTCGGACTTGGCATAAACTCAGAAACAGTCTTTAGTTTCTGAATCTTGCCGAACACAGACTGGCGTCCGGTGTTCTTACTCAGTGGGTAGCGGACCACCCAGAGCAGAACTAGTTTCTCATTAGAGCAACCGTTATGTCTCTAGCACCAACGGAAACAAATTATCTCATGAGAATCACAAGTTCCCGTTTTGTGACCAACACCAAATTTCCTGACCCGAATTGGGTTTAGGTTTCCCTTAGCCCATTAGTGAACGTGGTACGGAAAACCTATTCAAATATCGAACTAGACAAAGTCGAAAAAAAAAAAAAATAAAAAAAAATTTAAAAAAAAATTTCTTTGTCGACAATAGGAACGTCCGACAATAGGAATATCGCGAAGTTCGCGCCCTGTGGCCACACTAAGCAAAAAAACTCGAAATACTTTCAAAATGAAATATTTTCGACTAGCAACTTATAGAAATGAATAGCCCCCACTCTATTACAGAAGA
Organism: Conchocele bisecta; assembly: GCA_029237695.1. Taxonomy (NCBI): domain Eukaryota; kingdom Metazoa; phylum Mollusca; class Bivalvia; order Lucinida; family Thyasiridae; genus Conchocele; species Conchocele bisecta. The sequence goes on from CM055265.1 coordinate 18,085,457, forward strand.
TATTGCCTACTTACGGACAATAACCATGAATAGAGTGTATAAAACAGCCAAACGAAAATGAGCACCAAAAAGGATACTTTCACGCCAGCCGTCCGAAGCAAAGAGGAAGTCTCCCGTGCGCGCATGCGCGGTCGATATGGGATGGGACAGGTGTAAGTGCGGGTCAATAAATTGTATTCGGAATGGGTAGCCCCAATAGAAGCTATATAGCAACATATAACAGGGAAGTATGATACAAAAACTCATTGTCTGTGTGTGTGTGTATGTAAGTATCAAAACTTGAGAATTCACTCTGAAACAGCCTGGCATGGCAACCAACTTAAATTGTGCCTATAGATCCATGTCAGACAGCAGGTGTGCCTTTTCTCCAGTGACAGTGATAATTTATGGGCAAACAGTGGTTACCTGTCGCGGTTGCGGCCGACGAGTAGCGGCCCAAACTCAAACATCTCGGACATAAGGATGTATTTCTTGTGGACAATCTCCTCCGCCTTCTTGCTCTTCTTCCGGTGTGGGAACACAATCCTGGAATGGTGTACACGTGTTACATGGCTGTGGGTTCCGCTTTACTTCGGCGTTACTATACACCACCGCTGCGCTAATCTTGTCAATATTTGCCTGTTTCTTTATTACAAAATACTTGAATATTGTGTTTGAAATAAAGAAACTTGATTGGCTGAGCCTGACCTACAGCTCAGGCACAGCCAATCAATCTACTTGATTGCGAGTGGATATTGCCAATAGATATTCAGAAATGTTGACATCCGGGCAAGATTAATACCAGCGGTGGTGTAGCAGTCGGAAATATTTGTTTACAATATTTGTCAGATTCAATATATAGAATTGTAATATTAAATATGTAGTTTTTATCAAATAAGTAGAATTTTTATTATTTTTAAACATCGTTTATTGCATATATTGCAAAAATACACTGAATATTTCACATCTATTTGTGACTGTAACTGGAGAAATTGGGTGTATGGCATTTCTTGTCAGTCTAGCAACATATCTTCATATCGTATCTCGCATACAGATTTCAAAATCCATACCTTGGTTCCCGGCTGATGGATGGGAATGCACAGATGCCTCTGCAGTAGAGCTGGTACCGGCGCCTGGTTCCCACAATCTCAAAGTTGAGTGTCTGGTCAAACTGGCCAAGTTCCTCAGACTGGAAGCGAAGTTTCAACGTGACCTCGCCATTCGCGGGCACCACCCAGCGGAATATGTTCAACCTAAATATAAAATACACACAAAATATTGTATACTTAACCTGAATACAAAGTACACACAATGTATTGTATATACATGTACTGTAATTATTCTAATAAACGCACCCGGGGCTATGCAATTTCCGGAATTAATGTTGGCATTGTAATTGCACAAAACACGGAAATTTGAATTTTGAAATGACCTGTGGGAAAATAAACCAGATGGCCGCGGCCCGCATGTCGAGCCCGCCGAGGCATTTGATGGTATTTTTAAAAACTTTAACGCAGATTTCGGCCGCACGCACGCACGCACGGACGCACGCACGCACGCACACGCACGCACGCACGCACGGATGCATGGATGCACGCACACACGGATGCATGGATGCACGCACGCACGGACACCCGGACGTCATTGTGATCACTATGTCTCGCTTTCCGCAAGCGCGCTCGACAAAAAACTGACTGAAAATATAGGCAGGTGGAGAGGGCTACTATTAAAGAGGGGGGAGGGGGGCTAGAAAAAATACGGTACTCAAGTTGTATACATGAAACTTTTCTTAGAAGATGGAAGTAAAAAAGGCGGCATATTAAAATTGTACAATATCAACAACAGCAAAGGCAATAAAAACTGTTCAACAATCTAAAAACAAGCAAGTATAGTAAAGCAATGGGCTAACCCTTTTTATGCTGAGGACACACCATTATGTTTGCGGAAAATCCTAATATTTTCCTTCTATGCCCTCAGAAGTATATGTCGCGACCACCATTTGAACCGTCTCATTGAGACGGTTCAAATGAGTGGTCATATACTTTCATTGAGAAATAAATAAAATAAAATATTTAATAAATTTCATACCCGTAATGGTGTATTCAGAAGGAAATGGGTGAAGCAACAGATGGGTGATTTTCAGTGGAAAAAGGTGCCATATACGACACTTGTAGCAGACATAGCTAATGTTAGCCATTCAGTAACTCATGTAGCCTTACTGGCATCAGCATATATATATTAGCTACTAATCACATGTGTGAATGTACATGTACATAAGCACCAGGATATACAATTACATTGTACGGTAAACATACTTAGGTCCATTTTGTCAGCAGGCACCCCACATGTGGACTGATATGGATAATTTGTTTGTTTGTTTATTGGTGTTTAACGGCGGCCTATCATCAGCTAAGGTCATGTAAGGCCGGGCAAACGGGTTTGATCCGTTTTATCCTGCTGCATTGGGAGGAAAATCACAAAATCGTAACGGAATATTTACATCCAGAAAAAATATATTCAGCCCTGAAATTAGAATAACCTGACCTAGTGCTAGGTCCATACCAAACCAAGTCACTTGGCCCCTTCCCCTTAAATAGGATTACGAATAATCGTAATACTCAATTATATAACCAGATTCAACTTTACAAATAATCGTAATACTCACATAAGGGGTATAACCAGATAAAACTGTCACATACAAAATGCCAAAGACGTATGTGAGGGCCAAACCAGGTATCCAGTCTGAATTCCGGTAAGGATGAACTGTGATATGGATAAAGATTGTTATCAACTGATAATCAAGACAAGAGTGCCGCAAGTCACAAAATACGCCCGTCGAATATGGGCCAGACAACGAAGATGCAGAAATGTGAAGCTGTCACCAAGGCAAGAAACATTAATGAGAATTTGAAAGTCTATAGCATTATTTCTTCATCTCGTTGTGCTAAACATGTATACTAATTTAGGCAGAGATAGAAAAGTAGAGTGTAAAGTAGAAATGATAGGGAATTGGATACAATAATGTAGAAAAAATGGCTAAGTTAAAAAGGTGATATTTTTGTTAAAAAATATTTTTTCAGCATAAAAACACCAAGGTGCACATCTTCAATATGTGTAGAAGACGTGTGTATAGTTTCAGAACGATCGACTGAACGGTTTCGGAGGAGTTGTGTACACAAACTCTGTACCGTATATAGAATTGCATAGAAAAATGTAGAAAACATGGCTAAGTTAAAAAGGCGATATTTTTGTTAAACAATATTTTTTCGACATAAAAACACCAAGGTGCACATCTTCAATATGTGTAGAAGACGTGTGTATAGTTTCAGAACGATCCACTGAACGGTTTCGGAGGAGATGTGTACACAAACTCTGTATCGTATATAGAATTGTATAGAAAAATGTAGAAATAATGGCTAAGTTAAAAAGGTGATATTTTTGTAAAAAAATATTTTTTCGCCATAAAAACACCAAGGTGCACATCTTCAATATGTGTAGAAGACGTGTGCATAGTTTCAGATCGATCGACTGAAAGGTTTCGGAGGAGTTGTGTACACAAACTCTGTACCGTATATAGAAATGTATAGAACAAGAAACGAGGCAAAGCCACGAAGGCCAGGTTTTTTCCAAGCATAGACACTTGGATAACATAATTATACCCACTTTTTGTAGACTAGATGGCTGTGGCCTGCATGTCGCACCTAGGGGCGAGGCATGGACACTAAAAAAATAGATATAGTAGATGGAAAAACTTTAACGAAAAAACTTTAACCGGACACACGGACGTACGGACGTACGGACGGACGTATGCCAAAATGCCGACGATATCGCGCTTTCTGCAAGCGGGTGCGACAATGATGATAAACACCCATGTGAAGTATCAAGGTAATGGGTGAAGCAGTTGCAGAGATATAGTGCACGAAAAAACTTTAACAAATAAATTCAAAGTAATTTGACCTTGACATTGCGCACAGGGGCCGCACGTTTGGGGGTTAGAATGAAAATATGGACGATGATAAACACCCATGTGAAGTTTCAAGGTAATGGGTGAAGCAGTTGCAGAGATATAGTACACGAAAAAACTTTAACAAATAAATTCTCAAAGTAATTTGACCTTGACATTGCGCACAGGGGCCGCACGGTTGAAACGTTGACGTTGAAAATGGCTAAGTCAATTACGTAGAAATAATAGGTGAAGGTAAAAAAATGGTCACATGTTGGATAGTTGTATGTGGTAGGCACCCCTTGGTTATGAAGCTGTGAAAGTTTGGTGATCCTAGGTGGTACAGTACCAAAGAAATGGACTTAAACACGAAAACTTAACATTGAAAACGCGAAAACTTAACATTGAAAATGGCTAAGTCAACTGCGCGGAAAAAATGGGTGAAGTTAAAAAAAAAGTAACATGTTGGATAGTGATATGTGGTGGGCACCCCTTGATTATGAAGCTGTGAAAGTTTGGTGGTCCTAGGTGGTACAGTACCAAAGAAATGGACTTAAACACGAAAACTTAACATTGAAAACGCGAAAACTTAACATTGAAAATGGCTAAGTCGACTGCGCGGAAAAAATGGGTCAACTTAAAAACAAGAAACGAGGCAAAGCCACGAAGGCCAGGTTTTTTCCAAACATAGACACTTGGATAACATAATTATACCCACTTTTTGTAGACTAGATGGCCGTGGCCTGCATGTCGCGCCTTGGGGCGAGGCATGGGAACTAAAAAAATAGATATAGTAGATGGAAAAACTTTAACCAAAAAACTTTAACCTTTAACCGGACACACGGACGAACGGACGGACGTATGCCAAAATGCTGACGATATCACGCTTTCCGCAAGCAGGTGTGACAATGATGATAAACACGCATGTGAAGTATCGAGGTATTGGGTGAAGCAGTTGCAGAGATATAGTACACAAAAAAACTTTAACAAAAAAATTCAAAGTAATTTGAACTTGACATAGGGCACAGGATCGCGCTTTCCGCAAGCAGGTGCGACAATGATGATAAACACCCATGTGAAGTATCAAGGTATTGGGTGAAGCAGTTGCAGAGATATAGTACACAAAAAAAATTTAACAAAAAAATTCAAAGTAATTTGACCTTGACATTGGGCACAGGATCGCGCTTTCCGCAAGCATGTGCGACATGATGATAAGCACCCATGTGAAGTATCAAGGTATTGGGTGAAGCAGTTGCAGAGATATAGTACATGAAAAAACTTTAACAAAAAAATTCAAAGTAATTTGACCTTGACATTGGGCACAGGAACGCGCTTTCCGCAAGCAGGTGCGACAATGATGATAAACACACATGTGAAGTATCAAGGTATTGGGTGAAGCAGTTGCAGAGATATAGTACACGAAAAAAACTTTAACAAAAAAATTCAAAGTAATTTGACCTTGACATTGGGCACAGGGGCCGCACGGTTGGGGGTTAGAATGAAAATATGGATGATGATAAACACCCATGTGAAGTTTCAAGGTAATGGGCGAAGCAGTTGCAGAGATATAGTATAACGAAAAAGTTTTAACCAAAAAACTCTAACCAGACGAACGTTAAAAAGTTAACGTTGAAAATGGCGTATTACGTAGAAATAATAGGTGAAGGTAAAAAAAAGGTCACATGTTGGTTGTTGTATTTTCACTTGGTTTATGAAGTTGTGAAAGTGGTGGTCTAGGTGGTCAGTACCAAAGATGAATAAAAAACACGAAACTACATTGGTAAAAAAAAAAAACGGATTAACATTGGAAAATTGGCTAGTCGCTGCGCGGAAAAAATGGGTGAAGTTAAAAAAAGTAACATGTTGGAAATAGTGGTATGGTGGGTGGGTACCTGATTATGAAGCTGTGAAAGTTTGGTGGTCTAGGTGGTACCAGTAACAAAGAAATGACTTCAAACACGAAAACTTAACATTGATTGTGGACGCCGCCCGCGACCTGCCGCCCACCCCGCCGCCCGCCCAGCCCCGCCCGCGCGCCGCCTCCCGCCCGCTTGGCTTTCGCCAATCCAATAGCCTGGATTTTTTTAACTCTCAAAAAACCTGGCAAAAAATAAAAAATGGTCACATGTTGGATAGTGTTATGTGGTAGGCACCCCTTGGTTATGAAGCTGTGAAAGTTTGGTGGTCCTAGGTGGTACAGTACCAAAGAAATGGACTTAAACACAAAAACGAAAACTTAACATTGTAACGCGAAAACTTAACATTGAAAATGGCTAAGTCGACTGCGCGGAAAAAAATGGGTAAAGTTAAAAAAAAAAGTAACATGTTGGATAGTAATATGTGGTGGGCACCCCTTGATTATGAAACTGTGAAAGTTTGGTGGTCCTAGGTGTACAGTAACAAAGAAATGGACTCAAACACGTAACTTAACATTGATTGTAGATGCCGCCCGCCCGATGGTCGCGCCGCCCTCCCGCCCGCCCGCCGCCCGCCCGCCCCACGCCCGCCCGGCTTTCGCCAATCCAATAGCCTGGATTTTTTTTCAAAAAACCTGGCTAAAAAAGGAACATGTTGGATAGTGATATGTGGTGGGCACCCCTCGATTATGAAGCTGTGAAAGTTTGGTGGTCCTAGGTGGTACAGTAACAAAGAAATGGACTCAAACACGAAAACTTAACATTGATTGTGGACGCCGCCCGCCCGCCCGCCCGGCTTTCGCCAATCCAATAGCCTGGATTTTTAAAAAAAAAACCTGGCTAAAAATGAAGAAAAAATGAAGAAAAAATGGCTAAGTTAAAAAGGCGATATTTTTGTTAAAAAATATTTTTTCGCCATAAAAACACCAAGGTGCACATCTTCAATATGTGTAGAAGACGTGTGTATAGTTTCAGATCGATCGACTGAACGGTTTCGGAGGAGTTGTGTACACGAACTATGCGCTTTTTCTTCAGCCGTCCGCCCACCCGCTGCCCGCCCGCCCACCCGCCCGCCCGCCGTGTGGTAAAACATAATACGTACCGTTTTTTAAAAACGGTCGTATAATAATATTATGATCATTTTAACTGCGTGTCTAATGTATGTATCCATGTCTATAAATCCTTTTGCTCATTTACAGTAAGCAATAACCATGGAACAGCTATCAGTGTGGACAGGATGTATACATAAACTAGAAATGGACGCTTGTCGACAAGCGCATGTGTATCCCCCTCCCCAGATACACAAGTAGTTTGAAAAAAGGGTGTTCGAGTTATGCTCCGGAGACAAAATCAGTGACGGAAAAACAAAGGGAGATAACTAAAGAATTAGTGATGCAAGAGTTGTCATTCTTGCGGGACACACCTTTAGGGTCGTGGTCTATGCATGTGTGAAGTTTCATGAAAATATTCCATTCCAAAGGGTGTTCGAGTTATGCTCCAGACACGAAATCAGTGCACGAAACAACAAAGGGAGATAACTAAGAAATTAACGACGCAAGAGTTGTCATTCTTACGTGCGACACACCTTTGGGTCGTCTTCTATGCATGTGTGAAGCTTAATAAACTAGAAAATGTGTTCATAGAACACGGATGTCCCACATATCGCTTTGATAATAAATGAGGCCAAATTGGCAAGTCAAAATTTTCTTTTACCTGAGCGTTAAAGTTTTTGAAGCACCAAGTATGTGACCTTCACCCTGGGCTTGGCGGGGGCAGGACAAACGTGGATTTGGCACAGGGCGGTAGAGGACCATTAGAGCAATGCATATATGAAATATGAAGCTGATCCGTGAAAGAAAACAGAAATTATAAGATATTTTACCTGAGCATTAAAGTTTTTGAATAAGCACTAAGTATATGATGTTAACCTGGGCTTGGTGGGGGCGGGACGAACGTGGATTTGGCACAGGGCGGTTTAGAGGACCATTAGAGCAACGCATATATGAAATATGAAGTTGATCCGTGAATGGAAAGAAAAATTATAAGATATTTACCTGAGCATTAAAGTTTTTGAAGCACCAAGTATGTGACCTTGACCTGGGATTGGCGGGGGCAGGACGAATGTGGATTTGGCACAGGGCGGTAGAGGACCATTAGAGCAATGCGTATATGAAATTATGAAGATGATCCATGAAAGAAAACAGAAATTATAAGATATTTACCCGAGCGTTAAAGTTTTTGAAGCACTAAGTATGTGACCTTGACCCTGGGCTTGGCTTGGTGGGGGCAGGACGAACGTGGATTTGGCACAGGGCGGTAGACGACCATTAGAGCAACGCGTATATGAAATATGAAGTTGATCCGTGAATGGAAATAAAAATTATAAGATATTTACCTGAGCGATCGTTAAAGTTTTTGAAGCACCAAGTATGTGACCTTGACCCTGGGATTGGTGGGGCAGGACGAACGTGAATTTGGCACAGGGCGGTAGAGGACCATTAGAGCAATGCGTATATGAAATATGAAGATGATCCATGATCCATGAAAGAAAACAGAAAGTATAAGATATTTACCCAAGCGTTAATGTTTTTGAAGCACTAAGTATGTGACCTTGACCCTGGGCTTGACGGGGGCAGAAGCGAACGTGGATTTGGCACGGGCGGTAGAGGACCATTAGAGCAATGCGTATATGCGTGTTCGAGTTATGCTTTGGATACAAAATCAGAGCACGAAACAACAAAGGGAGATAAGTAAACAAGAATTCCGCGGAATCAGAAGCCTCGCCTTGTCCCGCCTTGACCTCGAGCCTGGGCCCGAAAGCAATTTTCACTGGCCCGAATATTATACAATTATTGACTAGTGAACCATAGAATATCAGATTATATTCTATGGCTCACTAGTCAATAATTTAGGGATAACCATGCTTTGTTTTTCGATTTGGAGCGGTATGTGGGAGGTTTTATGGTCTGTGAATCAGTTTTACGGCGACGCGTTAGCGGAGCCGTAAAACTGATTCACAGACCATAAAACCTCACACATACCGCTCCAAATCGAAAAACCAAAGCATGGTTATCCCCATTCTAATTCACCTAGTGTGCTCCCCGCTTTTCTATAAACGTCGTAGCATATCACGAACAGTGATCTTTTTCATTACGTCAGCAGGTTGTTGTCGTCATATCGATAACCGCCTCACACCAAATGAATTTGAAGAAATTTAACTCCGCGAAGAATATTCCCATTTCAAATGAGATTAACGGACTTTTTCTAAGACATCTATACATTTATTCAACTCTAATGTTTATATAACTATTGTATTGATTTTGTATGTGTAGTTGCAACAGTTATTTGCTTTTATTAATTTAAAGAAATGCCAACAATTCTGCATTGGTTCGTGTGATTTTACAAAGGAAATGTCGGCAACAACTTGTGTCAACAGGCCTAGGATTTCCCTGGATTTACGCCTAATTCAGGTGAATACACATCTGCAATACAGTTTATTATGTATAGTCATGTATGTGCACATTGGAATTCGTAAAGTTATAGGCTGGTACTGGAATATTGAGTTTGCATTTGAGCACTTTATTAAGTTCTTCTGCATTTTGGGCGGGTGGGGTAATATTTTTAGGAATTTGTTGAAGGGCCACGACACTGAAGCCACGTTTGTCAGCCGTTGGTAGATTCTCTTTCCCGCTTTGGGTTGTACATGTCAATATGGCCGAATGGATAACTGAAAATGTACCGAAATTAATTTGGAAATATTTGCATTCCCCGCCGCGCTGGCCATTGTTTACAAAAGCGCGTAGGGTTACATAAATATGTCAAGTTGTAAAACACAGGCTGGTAAAACGGAGATTTTATATGCTGTGATTTTTCATATTTTATAGGCTCTGATTTCAATTGACCAATCAGATGCGTGCTTTCTAGTTTCGGTGCATTAGAATGTTTTATTATATGATAATAGTCTGTATATAGCACTTACGACCTTATGCTACTAGACAAAAATTGAAAAAGAATTTGAAAAAAAAAATGAAAAAAAAAAATGGAAAAAAAGTTTTAAAAATTAAAAATAATAATGCTTGCTACTGGAGCCCAGAATTTTTTTTAATAGTCCTATATTTATCTACATATATCTGCACAGGTCCACATAATAGCCACAATATTTTCAACACAGTTTACGGAAATGTAATATAATCATTTACCTGTATAAATTACCTGTAAGTGGTCAGTGGTCAGTTGCACATGCTAGCACATGTACAGGTGAATAGTCTGTATATAGCACTTACGACACCTTCTGCTACTGGACAAAAATTGAAAAATAATTGAAAAAAAAAATGAAAAAAAAAAATGGAAAAAAAAAGTTTAAAAATAATAACTTGCTTGCTACTGGAGCCCCAGATTTTTTTTCCAGTCAAATTGAAAAATAATTTGAAAAAAAAAATGAAAAAAAATAATGAAAAAAAAAAAAAACAAAAAAAAATGACAAAAAAAAAGTTTAAAAAAAATAATAATGCTTGCTATTGGAGACCAGATTTTTTTTTAATAGTCCTATATTTATCTACATATATCTGCAGAGGTCCACATAATGCCACAATATTTTCAACACAGTACCCAATGTAGTGATTTACCTGTATAAATTACCTGGTCAGCAGTGGTCAAGCAGTGGTCAAGCAGTGGACATCTGCACATGCTAGCCCATGCTTAACACATGGTTCTCCCAGTTTCTATTGTTCTCTCTACAGAGCACAGGAGAAAAGGTATACAGAGCAGACGAGAAAACAGGTCTTCATGCATTATTGTCCAGTTTGTAGAGTGCGCAAAACAAAAAAGGGAGATAACTGAAAAATTAGCTACGCAAGAGTTGTCATTCTTGTGCGCGACACACCTCCGGGTTGTGGTCTATGCATGTGTGAAGTTTCATGAAAATATTCCAAAGGGTGGTCGAGTTATGCTCCGGACAGGAAATCAGTGAGCGAAAACAAAAAAGGGAGATAACTCAAAAATTAGCTATGCAAGAGTTGTCATTCTTGTGCACGACACACCTTCGGTTCGTGGTCTAATTGAATGTGTTAATTGTTTCATAAAAATATTCCAAAGGGTGGTCGAGTTATGGTCAATCAGTGCGCGAAACAAAAAAGGGAGATAACTAAAAAATTAGCTATGCAAGAGTTGTCATTCTTGTGCGCGACACACCTTCGGGTCGTGGTCTATGCATGTGTGAAGTTTCATGAAAATATTCGAAAGGGTGGTGGAGTTATGCTCCGGACACGAAATCAGTGCGAGAAACAAAAAAGGGAGATAACTCAAAAATTAGCTATGCAAGAGTTGTCATTCTTGTGCACGACACACCTTCGGGTCGTGGTCTATGCATGTGTGAAGTTTCATGAAAATATTCCAAAGGGTGTTCGAGTTATGCTCCGGACAAGAAGTGTTTACGGCGGACGCGGACCGCGGACGCGGACGCGGACGCGGCGCGCTGTCAAATCCATAGTATCCCCCGACGGTAGTCCGGGGGATACAATTAACTATTTGCATGCTGGGAAACTTGTGAGCTATAAATAGTTCAAAACTAGCGGACAAAATCTCATCATATTTTCTTGTATTTCTCACCTTAAATATCATGAATATGTCTTGGATATCATGAATATGTCTTGGAATTTCATTAGAATTGAGTCCTGAGGACATCAATTCTAATGAAATTTCAAGACATATTTACAGAGAGAAATAAAACATATACCGGTACTCCTAATTCGTTTGGCGGATATTTTCACCACTAGCATGCAAAGAGTTAACATCTATGGTCATCTAGCTCTGCTGTAAAATCACATCTATTAAAAGTAATAACACACAAAGTAAAACAAAATGCCGTATCGTAAGGTGGGCAGTAACACATCGGGTGATACAAATGGTCGAACAGACTTTTTTCCAATTCCAATTCAAAAACGTTAATTATTATGTTGAAAATAGAAAATAAATACAAGATTATGTTCGTAAAACATGGATATACCCCTGGCAAATTGTATATTTATTATGACCTTAATCTAACCACACCTACATGCAAGTATATGCATGATCACCGTAATCTAGGCAAGGTCACACCTCATTATATTCATTATAACAACCAAAGTCACATCTCACTATGTTCATTATAACAACCAAGGTCACACCTCATTATATTCATTATAACAACCAAGGTCACACCTCACTACATGTATATTCATTATAACAACCAAGGTCACATCTCACTATATTCATTATCACTCCTATACAGTCAAGGTCACAATTCACTATATTCATTATTACCCCTATACCACCAGGTCACACCTCACTATATTCATTATTACCCCATTACAGTCAAGGTCACACCTCACTATATTCATTATCGCCCATATACAGTCAAGTTCACACCTCACTATTAACCCTATACAGTCAAGGTCACACCTCACTTTATTCATTATAACAACCGAGGTCACATTTCACTATATTCATTATCGCCCCTATATAGTCAAGGTCACAATTCACTATATTCATTAATTTACCCCTATAAACCACCAAGGTCACACCCTCACTATATTCATTATTACCCCATAAGTCCCAAAGGTTCCACACCTCCAGGTACATTTCATTAATCGCCCATATACATCAAGTCACACCTCACTTATTCCCCACCCCTATTACAGTCAAGGTCACACCTCACTATAAATTCATTATAACAACCAAGGTTCCACATTTCAACATTTCATTTAAACAACCCCTATAACATCAAAAGTCCCACAATTCACTATATTCATATAAACTAATACCACCAAGTTCACACCTCACATATTCAATTATTACCCCATTACCCCTGTTCCAGGTCACAACCTTAACATATTTCATTAACGCCCCATATACAGGTCAGTTCACACCTCACTATTACCCCTATCAGTTCCCCAAGGTCAACCAACCCTCACTTTAAATTCAATTATAAACCCAAAAAAAAAAAAAAGGTCACACCCCACAAATGGTAAATTCATTATAACAACCAAAGGTCACTATTCACTATATTAAATTATCACCCCTATACAGTCAAGGTCACAATTCACTATATTCATTATTACCCCTATACCACCAGGTCACACCTCACTATATTCATTATTACCCCATTACAGTCAAGGTCACACCTCACTATATTCATTATCGCCCATATACAGTCAAGTTCACACCTCACTATTACCCCTATACAGTCAAGGTCACACCTCACTATATTCATTATAACAACCAAGGTCACATTTCACTATATTCATTATCGCCCCTATACAGTCAAGGTCACAATTCACTATATTCATTCTTACCCCTCTACAGTCAAGGTCACACCACACTATATTCATTATTACTCCTACACATCCAAGGTTACACCTCACTATATTCATTATTACCTATACAAAGCCAAGGTCACATCTCACTATATTCATTATTACCCATACGCCAAGGTCAAACGTCACCAAATTCATTATCACATTCATACAGCCAAGGTCACATCTCACTGTATTCATTATGAGCTTCATACAACCAAGGCCACCCATCACTATATTCATTATCACCACTATACCACCAAGGTCACACGTCACTGTATTCATTATCACCCCTATACCACCAAAGGTCACACCTCACTATATTCATTATCACCCCCATACCACCAAGGTCACACATCACTATATTCATTATCACCCCTATACCACCAAGGTCACAATTCACTATATTCATTATCACCTATTGTCACAAAATTTTCTTGTATTACAATGTTTTGAGTGAAACTTGCAGCTGGCTGGTCAAGGGAAACAACCTCAATATATTGGGAGCAGGAGGGTATCAGGAGTTATCTTTCTTGTTGTACCCAACAGTCTAGCAGGTGGTTGGTATTGAGGAGTTACCATTCCTGTAGTATGCCCATATTGGTAGAACTGGTTTGGCTGGTGCTAAATAAATATACCGGTAGATTCAGTTGGGCCTATGCAGTTTGGCTGAGAAGTGGTCAGTTGTTGAGATGCCTTTGACGTGACAACACCCTTGCTCGTTAGCAGTTGTACAGTTGTATAGTAGTATTGAAGTTGATAGCAGTTGTGAAGGCCAGTCCATATTGTAAGTGGTTTTAACTCCCATTTTATTTTGTCGATTGTATTTGAATTATATTTGTGCATTGTTTGAAGTAGTGTTCATATAATTTGATTGAATAGAATTTTCTTTCCCATTTTTTTTGGACTTAGTAAATTTGGGTGGGCTCGAGTTGTGATGAAATATTCAATGTAATATTTCATCATTCACGTTGTAATTCATTACACGTGCATATCGTGAATGATACGGTTGAAGTCTCTTTATGTATATATTGGAGATAGGTGAATTGAAGTTTCTTTTGAATGACGAGCCGATGCCCGGATTTATTTTCTTAGAACTTATATATACGAGTACTTAGTGCGTTTTTTCCTCTCGTATGTTTAAGGTCCCTTTTGGCAGTGGTCCCTTCGAGGCGGTTACGGTGGTCTTAACAGTTGTACCGGTGTATCTACGAGGGTAGTTACCATGGGGAAACCCGTCTGAGAGAGCTCCATTCCCGACCCGTATTCTGAACTCTTGGGGGAATATGTATTCGTAACAAACGATTCTGATGTACTCTCAACATGCGAGTTGATCATGTGGAATGTGAAGATGATAGTAGCCGCATGCCGCTACACATGTCTGTGTGAAATCACATGTCTGTGTGACATCATTCACTGTCTATGGTCTATGTGACCTACATAAATATCCCGTCTGTGTGACATCCAATTAGAGCTTGTCTGTGTGACAACCAATTAGAGCTCGTCTGTGACATCCAATTATAGCTTGTCTGTGTGACATTCATTGATATCTTGTCTGTGTGACGTTCGTCGAAATATCGTCTGTGTGACATCAATTCCAATAATGTGCTATTGAAGAACTAGACATGTATGTTACTCATTTCCGCTGGTCGTCGCTATGTACATCGCTATGTATGAGAATCATTACGCATCATTACTTGTGATCGAGAGAAGAAATGACATTATGTCACTAGTATAAAAGGACACAATCTTAGAGCTGTTTGTGTATATCACGTGACATTATTACATGTACTGATTTTACTACAAGGATAAATTATTGTATGTCCACTATCGTTATGTTGTTCACTGTGCTCCGGTGTGTTGTGTAGCTCCGATCAATCATGTCGACCAAACCTGTGACAAATGGCGATCCCGGCAGGATTGATCTAACGTGGGCGAAATACACAACGCAATCTGGGCATTGTGAGTAAAGACTTTAATGTTCATTGATGATAACATGATACATGGTGCTGTTGCATGATACATATTCATAAGCTATGGAGATGTTGAAAGAAATTGTAGAGATAGGGAAGGCTATGGGCCTTGAAGGAGACAAATTAACAGAGTTTGTTGATAAAAGACAGAACGTCTTGAGAGAGAGAGAGAGAAAAGTTTAAGAGAGAGGAGAGAAGTTTAGAGAGAGATTTGAAGCGTGACGAGATGGTACGAGTGATAAGAGGTCAGAGTTAGAATTTCACATGTTGAAAGAACAAAGAGAGCAAAAAGAGAGAATAGTTGAGAAAGAGATAGAGCTTGAAAGTATCCGTAAAGATACAGCGGAAACTTTATTCTCCCATAAAAATTTGTCTGATTGCACAGCAAAAATGCCAAAGTTACCACCGTTTAATGAGGATAGGGACAGTATGGACGCATATTTGAAGAGATTTGAGCGATTCGCTGAGAATGCAGGTTGGCAGGAAGATAGATGGGCATCTAATTTGAGTGTGTTGTTGCAAGGTAAGGCTCTGGATGTTTACTCTAGATTGTCTGCGAGTGAGTCATTAGACTATACCGTGCTACGTGATGCGTTGTTGAAGAGATATCAGTTAACTGAGGAAGGGTTTAGGCAAAAAATTGCGGGATGGTAAGCTTGAACCGGGGGAAACGGCCAGTCAATTCGCAGTTAGGTTATCGAGTTATTTAACTCGATGGATGGATTTGGCGGGGGCTGAAGCTAATTATGATGGGTTAAAAGACATAATTCTGAGGGAACAGTTTATTCATCCTTCTGGGAAAAATTTGGCCCTATTTTTTGAGGGAAAGGAAACCCACGTCTATAACTGAAATGGCTCAGTTGGCCGATCAATATAATGAGGCCCATATGGCGGAGTTTAGAAACTCAAAAGCAGCTACCCCCACCAGTCAGAAAAAACCATGTACCCCAAGCTGATAGGTCGAAGTTTCCCTATGATTCCAAGGTCCCTGGTGTCCAGTCGGTGTTATATCTGTTCAAGGCTGATCATGAAGCTAAAGATTGTCCCAGAAGGTATAACAAAAATCCGTCGCAACGAGCCGCTGGTTTAGATGATACAGACAATATAACTATCAGGGTGATTATAGTCAGGGTTACAGAGGTCGCGGTCGAGGGTATGATAGAGGTCGCGGTCGAGGTTACGATAGAGGTCGTGGTCGAGGGTACGACAGAGGTCGTGGTCGTGGGTATGGTAGAGGCAGAGACGATGGAGGGCAATGGCAATGTCAGAGGATGAAACCCAAGTTAAAAACAGTAGCCAACTGTATGGTCGAAACCAATTTTCCAAAATGTTGTATTCTAGGTGATCAGATACAATCTAAGTGTGGTCACACTTTCCCATTCATTGGTGCAATTTGCAATGATGACAGTCCATTGTCGATTGGTTCCGAGAGAGATATGCCAGTTTTGCATGGATATATGGGTAACCAGTTAGTCAATGTGTTGAGGGATAGTGGTTTGTAGCTCAGCAGTTGTGAGGCGGTCTCTCGTTCACGATAACCAGTTGACAGGGCAATATAGAATTTGTGTCCTAATTGACGGTACAGCTCGGAAGGTCGAGGTTGCGAAAATCACTGTAAACACTCCATTTTTCGTTGGTAAAGTTGAAGCTTTGTGCATGGAAAATCCTTTGTACGACTTGATTTTGGGGAATATACCTGGGGTTCGAGGTCCGAATGACCCAAATCTTGATTGGATTGATAATACAGGAAATCGCACAGCTACCGACGACTCCGAGGATACATGTGCTGTACAAACACGCAAACAGAAGGCAAATGAAGGTAAGACCAAAGTACTGAAAGTACCAAAAGAAATTGCTGAAATTGGGGTAAGTGATTTGCGAGATGGACAAAATGGTGATGATAGTCTACACAAATGGAAGGATCTAGCTGAGAAATCTGAGAAGATTGTTTCTAAAAATGGAAATGTAGAGTGGGCAGAAATCAGGTCTGGTGTAATATCCCGGAAATTTCAATCGGAAAAGGTTGATAATGGTAAGTTATTTTGTCAAGTATTGGTTCCAAAAGTTCTGAGAACACAGGTGATGAAGTTAGCTCACGACACCATTTTAGCTGGTCATTTAGGTGTGCGGAAGATGACGGACAAGATTTTATCCGAGTTTTATTGGCCTGGTGTGAAGAGTGACATCGTGCGATATTGCAGATCCTGTGATTTGTGCCAAAAGACATATCCAAGAGGTAAGGTGTCTAAGTTGCCAATAATCGGAACTATGCCATTGATAGAGACCCCATTTTCACGAGTAGCCGTGGATCTCAATCGGGCCTATCCATCCTCCCACAGACAAAGTTCAGCGTTTCATTTTAACATTAGTGGACTATGCAACAACGTTACCCAGAAGCGACACCATTGAAAAACATAGATACGGAGACTGTAGCAGAGGGCGTTGGTAGAGATGTTTTCAAGGGTAGGTATACCAAATGAAATATTGTCGGATCTAGGTACCCAGTTCACTTCGGACTTGATGAGAGAGGTAAGCCGTTTGTTATCTCTTAAACAGCTCACAACGACCTGTTACAATCCGAAGTGTAATGGGCTTTGCGAACGATTCAACGGAACTCTCAAAGGTATGCTTAAGAAAATGTGTTCAGAGGAACCGAAGCAATGGGACAGGTATAGCACCTCTACTTTTCGCATATCGTGAAGCTACTCAGGAAAGTTTAGGATTCAGTCCATTTGAGCTGTTGTATGGACGAACCGTACGTGGTCCAATGGTTAATCCTTGAAAGAGCTATGGACTAAGGAAATGGATGTACGAGATAAAGACAACCTATCAGTACGTTGTCGATTTACGGAATCGGTTGGAACAGACGTGTGAACTAGCCCGGACGGAGCTGGCAAAGAATCAGGTGAGGTACAAGAAGTATGCCGATCAGAGGTGTAGAGACAGAAAATTTCAGGTAGGTGACAAAGTGTTACTACTCTTACCAACAGATAAAAACAAGTTGCTGATGCAGTGGCAAGGTCCTTACAATGTTGTATCGAAACTAAACGCATTTGATTATAAAGTTGAGGTCCGAGGAAAGGTAAAGTGGTACCATGCTAATCTACTGAAGCTGTACATCGAGAGGGATCAAAGTCGACTGATGGTGCAAGCAGTATGATAGACAAGGTATGTTCAGCAGTCGTAGAGCCAGGTGGATATGAGGACAATGACGACGACTATTTGTGTACCAAGGTTTTGAAGGAAGGCTTGCCAAGTTTGTATCAGAAGGAGACATCAAAGATGTTGACGTTAACAAAGATCTGAGCCATGAACAACAAGATGAGGTAAATAAATTACTAGAAGAATATTCTGACGTGTTAAATGACATTCCAGGGAGTACCGAGTTGGTAGAACATGAGGTAAGACTGACATCTGACGAGCCCGTGCGGTTGAAGCCATATCCCGTTCCGCATGCGCTGAAGGAAGGTATCAAACAAGAGATAGTATCCATGTTAAAACTTGGTATTATTGAGCCCTCAGAGTCAAATTACTCGTCACCTATAGTCATAGTCAAAAAACCCGATGGAAGCAATAGATTCTGCATAGATTTCCGGAAATTAAATCGTATCACAGAATTTGATGCAGAACCAATTGGAAACCCTGATGATATTTTGCACGACTCACCAATGCAAAATTCTTGACGAAGATTGATTTGAGTAAAGGTTATTTTCAAATTTCTGTAAACAAAGAGTGTAGGAAATACACAGCATTTTCAAGTTCAGAAAAGGGCCTATACCAATTTTTGAGATTACCATTTGGGATGATAAACTCAGGTGCTTCATTTTGCCGCATGATGAGGAAGCTTTCTAAGTGGCATGAAGGATATCGACAATTTTGTAGACGATATCATCATTTTCTCCGAAACTTGGTGTAGTCACATACTGGTACTGAGAGAACTGTTCAGCCGTCTCAGAAAAGCTAATGTCTGACAGCGAGGCCATCAAAATGTATGGTCGGGCACTTTCATCTCGAGTTCTTAGGCCATGTGGTTGGAGAAGGTAAGATACAGCCAAAACCCAGCAAGGTTGAATGTATCCAAAACAGCCTACACCCAAAACGAAGACGCAGGTGAGGTCATTTCTCGGATTGGTCGGGTACTTCCGCAGGTTTGTACCAAACTTCAGCACGATAGCTGCACCTCTTACCGACCTGACAAAGAAAGGCGAGCCAAACAAGGTGATATGGGGGGATCCACAAGAAAAATCATTCCGTACATTGATTAATATCCTCACTTCACCAGTTGTTGATTTTAGATTGCAAAGTTTGAGGACATGTTCATTCTCCGAACCGATGCTAGCAACTATGGTCTGGGTGCAGTATTGTTACAGGAGGTCGATGGTGTCAAATTCCCAATCGCATATGCAAGAAAAAAACTGTTAGATCGTGAAGTACGATATTCTACCATTGAGAAAGAATGTTTGGGTCTGGTGTGGGAATTTCCAAGTTCCATGTTTTTTTATTTTTATATGGCAGAGAATTCATTTTGGAGACCGACCATCAACCGTTAGTGTACATTAACAGGGCCAAGGTCGCAAATGTGAGGATAATGCGTTGGGCATTGGCTCTACAGCAGTACAGATTCCGGATAATTGCTATAAAAGGCAGTGAAAATGTAGGAGCTGACTATCTCAGCAGGCAGGAGAACATTTAAGGTCGTGTGATTTGACAAGGTCAAAGGTCAGTTAAAGGTCAAGGTCGCAGTAAAACGGTTAGTGAACAGTAAACCGTAGAACAGTGTGATCTCGATTTATGTTTTATTTGTAGTGTTGTATGTATTGTAAATAATTTTAGCTTGTCTAATTTTGTGAGTGAACACTTCCACGTAGAAAAAATTTCTAGTTATTTTTCTCTTGGCAATGGGGGTGTGTCACAAAATTTTCTTGTATTACAATGTTTTGAGTGAAACTTGCAGCTGGCTGGTCAAGGGAAACAACCTCAATATATTGGGAGCAGGAGGGTATCAGGAGTTATCTTTCTTGTTGTACCCAACAGTCTAGCAGGTGGTTGGTATTGAGGAGTTACCATTCCTGTAGTATGCCCATATTGGTAGAACTGGTTTGGCTGGTGCTAAATATAGATTCAGTTGGGCCTATGCAGTTTGGCTGAGAAGTGGTCAGTTGTTGAGATGCCTTTGACGTGACAACACCCTTGCTCGTTAGCAGTTGTACAGTTGTATAGTAGTATTAAGAAGTTGATAGCAGTTGTGAAGGCCAGTCCATATTGTAAGTGGTTTTAACTCCCATTTTATTTTGTCGATTGTATTTGAATTATATTTGTGCATTGTTTGAAGTAGTGTTCATATAATTTGATTGAATAGAATTTTCTTTCCCATTTTTTTTGGACTTAGTAAATTTGGGCTCGAGTTGTGATGAAATATTCAATGTAATATTTCATCATTCACGTTGTAATTCATTACACGTGCATATCGTGAATGATACGGTTGAAGTCTCTTTGTATATATTGGAGATAGGTGAATTGAAGTTTCTTTTTGAATGACGAGCCGATACCCGGATTTATTTTCTTAGAACTTATATATACGAGTACTTAGTGCGTTTTTTCCTCTCGTATGTTTAAGGTCCCTTTTTTTTGGCAGTGGTCCCTTCGAGGCGGTTACGGTGGTCTTAACAGTTGTACCGGTGTATCTACGAGGATAGTTACCATGGGGAAACCCGTCTGAGAGAGCTCCATTCCCGACCCGTATTCTGAACTCTTGGGGGAATATGTATTCGTAACAACGATTCTGATGTACTCTCAATATGCGAGTTGATCATGTGGAATGTGAAGATGATAGTAGCCGCATGCCGCTACACATGTCTGTGTGAAATCACATGTCTGTGTGACATCATTCACTGTCTATGGTCTATGTGACCTACATAAATATCCCGTCTGTGTGACATCCAATTAGAGCTTGTCTGTGTGACAACCAATTAGAGCTCGTCTGTGTGACATCCAATTACAGCTTGTCTGTGTGACATTCATTGATATCTTGTCTGTGTGACGTTCGTCGAAATATCGTCTGTGTGACATCAATTCCAATAATGTGCTATTGAAGAACTAGACATGTATGTTACTCATTTCCGCTGGTCGTCGCTATGTACATCGCTATGTATGAGAATCATTACGCATCATTACTTGTGATCGAGAGAAGAAATGACATTATGTCACTAGTATAAAAGGACACAATCTTAGAGCTGTTTGTGTATATCACGTGACATTATTACATGTACTGATTTTACTACAAGGATAAATTATTGTATGTCCACTATCGTTATGTTGTTCACTGTGCTCCGGTGTGTTGTGTAGCTCCGATCAATCATGTCGACCAAACCTGTGACACCTATATATAGCCAAGGTCACATCTCACTATATTCATTATCACTGTATACAGCCAAGGTCACATCTCACTATATTCATTAGCACCCTATACAGCCAAGGTCACATCTCACTATGTTCACTATCACCCTATACAGCCAAGGTCACATCTCACTATATTCATTATCACCCTATACAGCCAAGGTCACATCTCACTATATTCATTATCACCCTATACAGCCAAGGTCACATCTCACTATATTCATTATCATCCTATACAGCCAAGGTCACATCTCACAAAATTCAATATCACCATATACAGCAAAGCACATCTTTATCCAACAAAAGTCTCAGACACTATTCCGCACAATTCACGATAACATATAAGTATACGACTTGTTAGTTCACACAGGTGATGGCTGAATAATATGTGATAAATGGTATTGCTTTATTAATTGCTATACTTCAAATACATGAATACAAGTACATAGTCATATACTATTACACGTATGCATTTGTTTTATTACACCAGGGTGACCAAACTGGCAGGTTCTGTAGTACATAATATATAGAAATACCTACGAGATTGCTGCGGCCCGCATGAGGTTTTGATAGTTTTCCGAAAAATTTAACCAAAACATAAAAAAAACTTTAACCAAAAAACTTTAACCCGGACTCACGTACACGTACGTACATACGTACGTATGTATGGAAGTGCGGACGTACGCCAATATGCCGACTATATTGTGCCAGTAGGTGTGCGTCAAAAATGGCAGTGTATGCTGTTACCACACATTTCAGAGTATCACAATACATTTGTTTGAGAAATATCAAAATAAATAATAAGTATTTAACTAAAACTAGATGGCCGCGGCCTGCATGTCGCGCCTTGTGGTGAGGCATGGACACTAAAAAAAACTAGAAATGTGGCCTATCGGCACACGAATGCCCCCGCTGGCAGCCAAAGAAAACGAGGCATATTTGATTATAAGCCATTTACCCGAGCGTTGAGGTTTTGAACGCACCAAGTCTGTGACCTTCACCCTGGGCTTAGAGGGGGCAGGACGAATGTGGATTTGTCACAGGGCGGTAGAGGACCATTGGAGCAATGCGTGTGTGAAATGTGAAGCAGATCCGAGCAAAGACACAGAAATTACAAGCCATTTACCCGAGCGTTAAGGTTTCAAGAAATTACAAGCCATTTACCCGAGCGTTAAGGTTTCAAACGCACCAAGTCTGTGACCTTGACCCTGGGCTTAGCGGGGGCGGGACGAATGTGGATTTGTCACAGGGCGGTAGAGGACCATTGGAGCAATGTGTGTGTGAAATGTGAAGCAGATCCGAGCAAGGAAACAGAAATTATAAGGGGCGGGACGAATGTGGATTTGTCACAGGGCGGTAGAGGACCATTGGAGCAATGCGTGTATGAAATGTGAAGCAGATCCGAGCAAAGACACAGAAATTACAAGCCATTTACCCGAGTGTTAAGGTTTCAAACACACCAAGTCTGTGATCTTGACCCTGGGCTTAGCGGGGGCGGGACGAATGTGGATTTGTCACAGGACGGTAGAGGACCATTGGAGCAATGCGTGTGTGAAATGTGAAGCAGATCCGAGCAAGGAAACAGAAATTATAAGCCATTTACCCAGCGTTAAGGTTTCGAACGCACCAAGTCTGTGACCTTGACCCTGGGCTTAGCGGGGGCGGGACGAATGTGGATTTGTCACAGGGCGGTAGAGGACCATTGGAGCAATGAGTGTGTGAAATGTGAAGCAGATCCGAGCAAGCAAACAGAAATTATAAGCCATTTACCCAGCGTTAAGGTTTCGGGACGTATGTACGTACGGACGCCGGTAACACTATATGCCCCCCTCACCATTCGGTGGCGGGGTGGGCATAAAAGATATAGTAACGAAAAACTTAACCAAAAAACTTAACCAAAAACGTTAACCAAAAAACTTAACCAAAAAACTTACCCAAAAACTTTAACCAAAAAACTTACGTACATACGTACGCCAAAGTGCCGATTATATCGCGCTTTCCGCAAGCGGGCGCGACAAAAACTTAACCAAAAACTTTAACCAAAGAACTTAACCAAAAACTTCAAAGTAATTTGACCTTGACATTGGGCACAGGGGCCGCACAGGAGTGGGGTAGAATGAAAACACAGATGATGATAAACACCCATGTGAAGTTTCAAGGTAATGGGCAAAGCAGTTGCAGAGATATAGTATAAAGAAAAACTTTAACCAAAAAACTTAACCAAAAAACTTAACCAAAAACTTTAACCAAAAAACTTAACCAAAAACTTCAAAGTAATTTGACCTTGACATTGGGCACAGGGGCCGCACGGGAGGGGGGTAGAATGAAAATATAGACGATGATAAACACCCATGTGAAGTTTCAAGGTAATGGGCAAAGCAGTTGCAGAGATATAGTATAACGAAAAACTTTAACGAAAAAATTTAACCAAAAAACTTAACCAAAAACTTTAACCAAAGAACTTAACCAAAAACTTTAACCAAAAAACTTAACCAAAAACTTAACCAAAAACTTTAACCGGACACACGTACATACGCCAAAGTGCCGACTATATCGCGCTTTCCGCAAGCGGGCGCGACAAAGTCTTTGGTCACCCTGTTAGACTAGTTCTATGTGATAAAATTCCGGCAAATATATTTCAGTCTTTTCTTTTAATTTATTTGTGCTTAGATTATCTCTAAGCCTAAATTTCCATTAGCACAAGAACTACATACCCTGGTATGCACAATTTTGTGTTCTGAAGTCAAAATAGTGCAGAATCCTATTTCTCACAATAGATTTTTTACTTTTAAAACTATTTCCAAGTAAATCATTATGTCAAATTATATTGCTAATGTAAATTCAGGCATATATATAAAAATTTGAAAATGTGTTCATAGAACACGGATGCCCCACATATCGCTTTGATAATAAACGTGGCAAAATTCCAAGTCAAAAAGAGGAGATAATCCATGACCTGGGTGTCGAATCAACAATCAAAATAAACTTTGTGCATCTACTCATCATAAGCAAGCTACATACCAAGTTTCATGGCTGTAGCTAGTACGGTTTAGAAGTATTACGAGTTACAAGGCAAAATTGCCAAATTATAAGTCGAAAAGGGGAGATAATCCATGACCCGGAGGTCAAATCAAAAATCAAAATAACTTTGCGCATCTACTCATCATAAGGAAGCTACATACCGAGTTTCTGGTCTGTAGCTATTACAGTTTAAAAGTTTTAAGAATCACAAGGCAAAATTGCTAAATTCTAAGTCGAAAAGGGGGAGATAATCCATTACCGGGGGTCGAATCAAAAATTGAATAAAACTGTGCATCTACTCATCATAAGGAAGCTACATACCATTTAAGCTATTACGGTTTAAAAGTTTTACAAGTCACAAGGTTGGTGATGGACGGACGGACAAGGGTAACACTAAATGCCCCCTGCACTATCGTGGTCGGGCATAATAAAAAAAAAAGACAGATTGAAAATAAACTTCCCAGAGTTTTATTATAAAGAACTAGTTGCTAGACGAGACCCGAGCAAGTGCTATTGCAACTTATAGAGTTATACCATGAATACATATTTCATCAAGAAACGCAACCTGTTAATGAAAGGCTATTAGAACACCGCAACAATGTTAAATGTACAGCACCAAGAGATAATATTTGTCCATATCAGACAAAGCAGCGTGTGGTTGTTGTTTTGAGAAAAGAAATAATGACATCCAAGTACTTTTGTGCATTATTTCAAAGTAAAAGGTGAATGATGTGTCATTTGGTAATGCTGGAGATTATATATGAAACTTGGCTTTCACGAAAACAAAACTGATGTACAAACTTTACAGAATGGAATCAGATAGTTCCATGGTACATGAGGGTCTCTTGTAACAGTAATTGTAAGTGGTGCAGATCATTTTAAATGTGAATGAAACTCAATTATGTAAACACATAAGTGGTGAACATCAATTGGCAAGTGGCAAAGCTCAATTGAAAAGTGGCATAGCTCTATCAAATTAATAAAGTAATAATTTGCATTGCAGTTGAATTTACATTGATTTGGTTGAACATGCAAGTGCACTTAGTTTGCGTGAGCTCAAGTTGCATATGGCACATCCCAATAAGCGAGTAGCTGCATCGCTAGTCACTACAGGGGGCCGTTTCTAAACTTTGTACGACTAAAATTTTCATAAGTGCAAAATTATGATAGTCTGTGAAGTTCATATTAACACTGTTTTCTTGTAAACAATTATTGGATTTACATTTATCGGCCTATGCTCAATAAATGTATGTCCATCAATTGAAATTTCCATACGATCCTAAATTTGCACTTACAAACATTTTAGTCGTACGACGTGTAGTGAAACGGGCGCCTGATCACTTACTTCAATAGCTTACTATCGGCACCAGTACCATCCCCCGTAGTGCTGTAAATTAGGGCAAACCACAAACATTACAACAAACACCAAGTTAACTATATAGATCTATCTACGTCTATCTAGGTCCATATGTCTACTGTAATAACCAGCAGCACTCATCAATAACGATAAACATATTTTTCTTCACAGCTAACAAAAACTAATGCATCAACTTTGTCCACATTTTGCTGTGCTGTCATATTCAGATTATGAGACTACATACATTTTATTATCACATGAAAACCTTGTTATGACGTTTTGCAACCCATTTCATAAATGTGACATGACACACATGTAATAACACCTGGAGCGAATTTGATTGGCTGGCCGCATCACCCTAATTTCATATTCATATCATGCGCCAACGTTATGGAAAACAAACAAAATAGAGACGTTCCAAATGATGTCCCTAATGGCGCGACAAAGCAACGATGTTTAGACGTTGACGTCATCCTATGTTAAACGTCATTAGAAGCGTTCGTGACTCAGTAAAATCGATACAATTATTAAAATGCGCTCCAGTTAGGTAATATGAAGTTTTTGCAAAGAACGGGAACCTATAATATGGCAAATTTATAAAATATTTATTGCTAGTATTAAAATGACCGGGCGTCTAATAGAATCAGCACTGGCTCCGAAGTCCAGGGTGGGCGTTTAATACAGGCAAGTGTTATTCAGCAAAGGGAAAATTATAAAAATATATGATTTTCTACTATCTGAACTAAAACAGAACGAAGGGACGTTACTCTCAAACGTCTGACGGACTTGATTGTACTGTCTGTAAGTTTATGGACATTTTGGACCAAGATGTTTCGGCCCACTTTGGTCATTATTGTACACTCGGTAAAAATGTTTAAATACTGGTAATGTATGCAACAATACACCGTGGACGTTTCGGCCCGTGGACGTTTCGGTCCGTATCAGTGCAATTAATTTCTGCCCGCAGCCACGTCCAGAACAAGACACATTGCTCATCTCCTAGAAAATATCGGCCAACAATCCAACATGATGTCAATTTCACCCATATTATACTTTGAAAATGGCCATAACCATGTAAATTCTGATCGCCCTGTGTCCGTGCAAATAGCTACTGACGATGAGGAATTTCACTTCTGCTTTTGAAAGTGAAAGTAGTAATTATATATATGTTTTTTTTCCCGATTTTCAAGGAAGTTGCCTTCGAAATACTGGAAAGAAAAGAAATCTATTTGGACAATTGACTCCGATTTTGTTTCAAGTTAGTACTGGGCGTTTGTTAGAGGCACACATTTCGTGAAAATCAGTCATTTTCCACATAAAAAGTGGGGGGTGGGCGTCTATTAGAGCATGGGCGTCTATTAGAATCTTTACGATATTTTTCTTGGTGGAGCTTTTCAACTCGATGCGAAAATAGTTAATGGCATCTTCTTACTTAAACGTATCAGATATCTCCAGGTTTTCTGCTATTTGGAGTGCGAAGTCATATAATAAACAGAATCTCGTTTCCATTTGATATGAGAATTTAGGAAACTCGTCAGCAATAAATTGTGCGTGACTCGTTCAATAAATCTCATATCAAATGGAAACTTGTTTGATATCCTCTATGTACAAAACAAATATGATGTTGTCAAATATGTTCTGATATGTTATTAGCCACAACACTAGATGACTGCAGCCTGTATGTCATTCCCGCCGAGACTTTGATAGTATCCTGAAAAACTTTAACCCGGACGTACACACGCCAATGTGCCGACCCCTGTCCGCAAGCGGGCGTGACAAAAATGGGACTACCGTAGTTTCTTTCACTAATCTACCTTGTGACCAGGTAACACTCTCTCACAGCCTGACACAGATATACAAGAAATCAGTAACACAATGATGGATGTACCCTTCAAACGGACATTTCTAAAGTGATTTGACCTTCACCTTGAGCACAGGGGCTGCATATGCAGGGCTGGCTATAGAATGAATAAAGAATAATGGATGATGACAACTAAGTATATGAAGTTTCAAACCAATCTGACCAATCTGACAGATATAGAAGGTATCCGAAAACTTACCAATTTCAGTCTAAGGATACAAAATTTAATTTCATATTTTGTTTATTTCTCCATAAAGGTATATGTTGTTACCACTCATTTGAACCGTCTTGTTGAGACAGTTCAAATGAGTGGTAAAACATAAACTTTCGAGATGAAATAAAAATAGGATTTTTTCTCCCTAAAAAGTTTCATACTACTATAATTGTATCCCGTTTTTAATGTGTTCATAACGGAAATCTGGGAAAGAAAAACAGACAGCCAGTGTGGCGGCTATATGTACATGAAATGTTTTTCGGGTACATAAAAACGTTCACTATCAGTATCAAGAAAGCTTATTATGCAATGCAAAGCTTATTTTCCCAAACTTAAAAACAATTGATGGGGGAAGGGACTTAACACGCACAACTCAATGGAAATGTGAATATAGGCATAGGATTTTTCAGCTGAAGCAGTAAATATATTGCGAGCGTTATTGATGTAAAAGCTATAAGGCCCATTTAAAGCCAAGACGAGCTGGCAGTTGCGGCCTGATTAGGTCCTACATTAATCCTTCACTCCTAAGTATCTGGAACAGATTTTATTATGTTAATTTGCAACCAATCCTACTGTCACAAAATGATTTTCAAACAAATCTATATTTTCTTTAATGAAATCAAGTGGACAAATAGTGACAACAAATACAGAACTGGATGTTTATAAACTTCCAACATCAATTCTGATTGAGCAGTGACTGGAGAAATGTCATTTGCGACCAGTGTAGATCCAGATCAGCCTGTAAATCTGTGTAGTCTGATCAGGACATGCACTGATCGCCATTTATTCATTGAAACACCCATCCAGTTTCTAACAAACATTGTCTGCGACAAGCCATGTGATTTTGTACCTAAGAACATGTGCGATATCTCATTCAAAATATTTACAAAATTTACGATATTTTCTGTAAATGACATCGGAAGCAGTTAAGGTGCGTAAATTGGACCAAATTTTCTGGGTATTTTTCTTATTTCTTCACGAAAAATGACAAGTTGGGATTGCTTTAGAATCGTCTAAAGCACTCCCAACTTGCCAATTTTGGCGAAGAAATAATGAAAGTCTCCCCAAAGTTGATCAAATTACGCACCTTAACTGGAGCTCTGATCGGAAGTTGAAATTTTCAAAGCAGATGCGGATTGGAATTCCGCATTTGCTATGCAAATTTCATCTTTCGACATTATTTACAGAATTTATTAGTTTCAAGAAAAATCACGCATATTCTTAGGTACGAAATCACATGGCATGTCTCATTTATCCTTCAGACGTATGATCGCAGATCAGAAGCTAAACAGACCACAAATTACATCCGCCCCGTTTCTTCAGTCACAGCCACATTATGTGTGATAAGGCAGACATTTCCTTGCCTCGATGCAACCACCAACCACAGGCACCCAAATCCTACTGCCAGTTCTAGTGAACACTGTCTCCCTATCACCAGTGCTAACCCACACTACAAAGTGGAGATACAAATATGTTGCAGAACGAAAACTTGAATAGTTTCCAAAATTCTTCTTGAAAATGAATGTTGTGACCACCAATTGAACCGTCTCGACGAGATGGTTCAGATGAGTGGTCACAACATACACTTACGATAAACATGAAAATTATCATGAAAATGGTTTAAAATATAGGTATTCACACCGAATTCCAAATGTTATTGGATAAGACAAATTACACATTATCACCGCCTACCTTAACACGTCATATTCGGAAATAGGCGTGGCAGCCCCGGGGGGTGGGGATGGAGGGGCCATCGAGTTTCGCCGTGAGCCCTTGGTGCTCTTCTTCTCAGCACTGCTCTTCCTCGTTTTGTCCTTGTCGCCTTTCTTGGAATCGTCCTTCTTGTCCTTGCCCTTGCCCTTCGTCGGGGTCGGGTGGTCGTCCTTGGCCTTGTCAGGGGTCACAGACTTCTCCTCATCAAGGTCACCATCTTTCATTTCAACCACACCGATGTTTCTGTAACGAATATGGTTTGTACAATTTTGACAAACTAAAAATAGTTGTTTTTGTTACGATTTTTATAACATGTGTGTGTGTGTGTGCTAGCTGATCAAGAGATACACTGGTCAAACGTTAAATTTAACGTTAAATTTAACGTTAAGTTTAACGTTAAATTTAACTGAATGGATTTTGATATGTTAATTTTGCACCCAATCCAATCGTCACAAAATGATTTTCAGACAAGTCCATTTATGAAAATGGGGTGTTTTTGTACTCAAAAATATAAAAATTACTTGCAAAAAGTGCAGATCCTGATGAAACGGCTCATTACGAGCCGGCTCATCTGGATCTACACTACTTGCCAATACCACTATACAGGCATGTGGTGTTGAAAGGGTTAAACGGGAAATGAACATATACATACAATGTATCATAATTCTTGGATGCAATGTATGCCAAAGGACTAAACAATGAACTGACCAAATGTTACAGTTCTCCAGTCACATAGAGTCACTATATAGAGTGCATTAAATAACATTATATGCAACTAGATTTGTCAGTAATCGAGGCTTATGGGATATCAGAGCTCCAGATAAGCTGCGTATTTGTGTAAATACCCAATTAAAATTGCCAAAAACCCAATTTAAATCAGAAGTAGCGAGTATCAAAAAGCAATAACAAATTTATGGTACCTTTATCATGCTGCAGAAAACAACAACCAGACCACAAATATAGCATTTTCTTTTTATTTTCCATGAAAACACATCTTGGTATTTCATTAGCATTGTCTCCAAGGAGATAATTCTAATGAAATGCCAAGACATGTTTTCATTTCGAAGCAAACTATTCAATAATTGATGTCTGTTAATGTGTAAACAGTAGTGTGATTTTATTTTAGCCAATTAAAATATTGAAATACGCAATTGCTTCAGATATGATGGAGTGAAAATACTCAATTACTAATTCCTTATCTGGAGCCCTGGGATACCCTCCGTGTGGGCCCAGGTACTCCTGAATATGTAGATTTCTTCCAAGTTTATGGGCCTGTGCCCTTGGCGTTGGGCCTAGTGGGGGCAGCACAAACGTAGATGGATTTGTCACAGCATGATTGTAGACCCTTAGAGGAATGCATGCGTGAAATATTAAATTTTCAATGAAGGAAATGGCAGTTATAACCAATTTCTCCGATGTTAAGTTTGTAATGAAACTAAGTATGTGACCTTGACCTTGGGATCTGTGGGGGTTGGACGGTCGTGGATTTGTCACAGCATGATAGTAGAGCCTTAGAGGAATGCATGCGTGAAAGATTAAGAATTTTCGATGAAGAAAACAGAAGTTATAACATATTTCTCTGATGTTAAGTTTAGTGAGAGACGGACGGACAGACAACCTGACTCCAGTATACCTCCCCACCCACAACTCACTGCGGCGGGTATAAATAGGACCTCAGATTGTCAAGTGTTGATATGCCCGATATTTGGCGCAAAATCCGGAATACCCTGTATAAGTTTCCACCAACTCAAACTTACGGATCGTCGGGTGAGGTGGCGATAAACGTGTATCTGGCGCCGAATTCCGACACGGGTGGGGACCGTCGCTTCACGGGGTAGGGCACGACACTGAAGTTGGCTGGGGGTGGAATAGGCGGACCTTTAGGGCCCAGTCCTAGGCCATCCAACACCTGCAAACAAAGGAGATGATATTGTTTGACGTATAAACCAGTTTGCTATGTGAAAGTTGTAAATATTGCTGTTATTTCTACACGTAAGTATATGAGTATATGAAGTGACCATCATTTGAACCGTCTCAAGGAGACGGTTCAAATGGTGGTCACATCATATACTTTCAAGGAGAATTAAGGAAATGAGAAAAGATTTGATTTTAATTATTGGTGTTTAACAGCCTATCAACAGCTAAGGCCATTGAAGTCCGGGGCCAATGGATTCGATCCCGCATTTAACCCGAGAAAAGAAAACAGTTTATAAACACAATTTTAAAGCACCTTAGGCATAATCCCAATGTAGCGGGTCAATTCTGCAAGCAATAACATACACATGTACAACAGAATATCGTAATGCGAGAAAAAAGTTTGCTTCAAACTTACATTACATATTTGAATCCCCAGCATCACGAATCCTGATGCATTCCTGTTGTTAGCAAAAGTATTTTTATCCTCATTATCCCGACCGAGCACAGGCGATCAAACTCCCCACCAGAGTTCAATCGCCTGTGGATCACAACATGGGGATCATGATCAATCAGTGTTGCAGTGCTACAAGATCCAATTTATCAGCCGATTGCTTCACATAACTATAACAATTACCTCCTCGAGACTGGGAAGTTTGCCTGAGTCGAGGACCTTCCCCCCTGCGGGCTGGGAGCGGTCGGATGCATCAATGACGAGGTGGGGCACGCCAATCATGTCCTCGTCCTTCTCCTGGAAGCCATCCAGAGTTGTCTCCCCATCCTCACCGTCGGTCTGGGCCGCCCGGGCAGCCTCCGCCGCCTACACATGCACAGAATCGCAGGTTAGTAGACAGGTATATAGGTCAATATAAGGTTCGACAATGTTCAGTCGTAGGTAAACGTTGCCGTGGCAGGAGGAAACTGTTTGAACACCAAGGCCGTAGGCCGCGGATTCAAACAGTTCCTGAGTGCCACGGCAAACGTTTATCTATGACTGTACATGGTCGAACATTATTGTCACGTTTACATGTATGTAGCTTGACCCTTTCACCACTAAGTAACTGGAATGGAATTTGATATGTTCATTTTGCAACCAATCCACTGGTCACAAACTCATTTACAGACTAGACCATTTATGAAAAGGGGGTGTTTTTGTTCTTAAAATTATGAAAAGTACTGGATCTACACTGTTTGCCTGTGGTGTTGAAATGGTAATACTGTACAGATATACAGTACGGTTTTCTGCCATATTGCATTGCGGCATTTTGCAGATGTTGATTTCATAAAAAAAAAGAAAAATTCTCGTGTAAATAATGGTAAATATGGAGCTTATGGGTTTTGCATCCAGTGTAGACAATCAGTACACACATGCATACAGCCTAATCCGGTTCTACATTTGCCACAAAAGCCACACAATCAAATTTGTCTAGCCACAGCCACAATTTTATGGTTGGCCTTACCTCTTTTGCGAGACGTTCAGCATTCTCCTTCTCTATCTGCTTCTGTCTCTCTTTCTCTGCCTTTTCCTTATCATGTTTCTCTGTAACACATGAAGGTACAATGGCATCACCTTCCCGGAATACACCAGGGGACCATTTCACTAAACTTTGTACGACTAAAATATTCGTAAGTGCAAATTTAGGGTCGTCCTGAAATTTCAATTATTGGATTTACATTTATTGAGCATAGGCTGCATATGCAGCCTATGCTCAATAATTGTAAATCCAATAATTGTTTTAAAACAAGAAAACATTGTTAATGTGAAATTAACAGACTATCATAATTTTGCACTTACAAACATTTTAGTCGTACAAAGTTTAGTGAAACGGCTCCCAGGTTACCACCCAAGGAATGGATAGTGTTTTGTTTAATGACGTTTAATGGCTAGTCAATAGCTACTTAAAGGTACATGCCCACTCAGTAGGCACAAACTGTTCTTTATAGGAATTAAATAAGTGTATAATTGTGTCACTATTCCACCAGTTCTAAAAATTACAAGTGCCCGCTATACAGATATAATAATTTAGTAATATTTATTTTATATTTTTAATTATTTATACTAATTAAATGTGTCACCTGAAAAAATAGTATTTTCTACAGATTATAAAGTATGATCATTTTACATCAAAACATAAATACAGATAATAAATAGTAATGTCCATTAACCGTTTAAGAAAACACGGTTATCAGCCCTGATATCAGTGTTGAAATTTACGTCTGATATAAAATGTATACGTGGGGTAATGGTGTATAGTGGGCACTCGTAATGTTTAGAACTGGTGGAATAGTGACACAATTATACACTTATTCCATTCCTATAAAGAAAAGTTTGTGCCTACTAAGTGGCCATGTACGTTTAACACCTATATATTGATATTCTCTTACAACAAAACACACCTGATTAACCAATGACTCTGATGAGCCTTTCAACCCTTTCAACCCCTAAGTAACTGGATTGGATTTCGATATGTCAATTTTGCAACCAATCCAATCATCACAAAATAATTTTCAGACAAATCCATTTATGAAAAGTGTGTTTTTGTTCTCAAAAATATGAACATTACTTGCCAAAAGTGCAGATCCTGATGAGACGGCGCATCACGAGCCGGCTCATCTGGATCTACACTGTTTGCCAATACCACTATACAGGCCTGCGGTGTTGAAAGGGTTAATATAAACTTCAAACTAACTGGACCATGTGGAACCTGACCATTGGTATGATTTGGAATCATTTTACCACGGGCATTGAGGCTGCATGACTGGGGTATGGAATGAAAATATAGATGATAATTATGAAACATGTGAAGTTTGAAGTCAATGCGACTTACGGGGACAGAGATATAAGGTATTTGAAAACTTTAACACAAATCTGTGACAAACAGATAAATGAACAGACACATGAATGTGATTGTGAACACGGACTTGCTTTCCACAGGTGGACTCGAAAAGAAGCAATAAGCGAAACTTAATATTGGCAATGTACATACGACAAAATGAAGCAAAGGGAGCAAGACCAACAAGAAGCTTGGCCATACAATATTAGTGGACCAACCCAACACTGGGAAGATGGTCTGTTGCACAGCTAGCAGACTACACTGCTGGGCCAACGACAAACCACAGTCAATCAGCATGGTACTAAATGCAACAAATCAAAATAAAATACATCAACATTGATTTGACTATCGCTTGACATACTAATATTTTACACAACAACAAGATTGTAACACATGCATATGGCTTTCTTACAAAAATGTATGGCATACAATGCTCAACACAAGTCTATATATAAATATATAATATACATACAGGTATTTTACAGTGAGCTCATTGCAGTAACTAAATGGAACTATTCATCTATAAAACAAACATCGGCTACTGATTATCCTGACATCGCATGTTTCTTTCTGTAACAATGCACAAATCAATGTTTTCCCTATCACCCAGGAATTAGATACAGTTGAACCATCGATGTGTTAAATAATGACCGACTTCATGGTCAAATATCGCTGATGTTCATCGGTGTTCATGATTTCAATGCACACAGGCACATGTTTCAGCGCTCTTACATCGGAATTACAGTGAAACATCTCTAAACCGGACACCCTGGGGATCTCCCAGGGTGTCCGGTTTTGAGAGGTTCCACAGTACATGCAGTATTTTAATACAGAAACAAGAGTACTTGTGGACATGTAACACCCACCCCAAGATTGTTGGCCATCAAAATCCCACACCTGGGATATTTTGTGTGTGGAATTCCCCAGTATGACCCACACCCAGGGTAGAGAAGAGATTTATAGGTGTCAAGGTGTATGATCACGTGGTACTAACAACAACAACGAGTACCGATTCAAAGTACCTATTCTTTTATAGTGTCCTTATTACGTAACGGATTTTTATGAAATATGGCGCATCAAAAGCGTCTTGTTAAGAAGCATTTGGTGGTCTCTGTATTTTCGCCCAAACTTCTGTCGTTTTTGTGAAGAATCGATTTCCGTGTCAGAGACACGGAAATCGATTCTTCGCAAAAACGACATAAGTCTGTGCCAAACTCCCTAGACCACCAAATGCAGCTCATGAAGACGTGTTTGCTGCGCCATATTTCATCAAAATCCGTTGCATATTAAGGAAAATATCAAATAATACTTTCTTTGGAGTGGGCGACGTTGTTGTTGTTGTAACCACGTGATCATGCACCTTGGGTGTTATAATTTACTAAAATGTGGCTGTGACTGGAGAATCCCTAAATATTCGGACAAAATTCATTCTACGATACAAATATAAATATCTGGTTTCCCATAACAAAGGGTTTCCCAAATTCTTAGGGTAAGTATGGTTGTACTGGTTTATCGCAATAACAATATATTTGGATGCAATTTGTTTTGGGAAACCTTATGGTTTCCCAAAACAGATGGTGTCCAAATATTTAGGGTTATTCCGGTATATTGCATTCGCTACCTGTGTAGGTCCTGACCAGTCTGCGCATCCATGGAAACTGATCAGGGTCTGAACTGTTTGCCATTAAGTCAGTGATGCACCCAAAAAGCTGTATAAATTATTAGACTGCCCGCTGTGCTCTAGAAGACCAGTAGCCAATTTCATCAAAATTGCAAAGTATACTTTCCTAGCAAAGTATACTTTGAGGGAGCAATCATTGATTTTTCCGAAATGCATTATTTCATGCAGAACTAACGATTGCATATATTTGATGATTAAAACTATGCAGAATTATTATACTGAATTTATTACATTATCACAGCCAAAATTGGCTGTGATAATGTAATAAATTCAGTATAATAAAAATTAATAAATTGATCCTAAAATTGAAAATTTCTCCCTCAAAGTATACTTTGCTAGGAAAGTATACTTTGCAATGTTGGTGAAATAGGCTACTGGACCTCGAAGGGCCACAAATAAAACAAGAGCCATTTCTCCAGTAACAGCCACAAATGAGACACGCCATGTGAATTTGTACCTTCAGATATCAGCATAATTTTATAAAATACGTTTACAAAATTCACAATCTTTTCCGTACATGGTGTCAAAAGTTGACAAAATTTTCAGAGTACATGCGGAATTATATTGTGTCAATTTTTGAATGTATTTATGAAAAATATTGTAAATTTCGTAAACGTATTTAAGGAAATTACGCAGATGTCCGAAGGTACAAAATCACATGGCATGTCTCAAATGAGAGAGTGTGATAGTACCGTGCTCTGAAGGGCGGTGGTGTTGACTGAGAGCGCTGCACTTTCCATCATCTGGTAGACACAGTAGGGAGAACAGAGAGAGAGAGAGATAGATAGAGATAGTTACAGAAGAGACACAGTGAAGATAAGAGTATTAGCAGGCACTGGTACATTTAATGTAGAACAAGAGTGACGAAGATCACAAGTATACAAGGGGGATAACTCAATGGAAAAAGAAATAAGTAACACTGACTATACCCTTCAAAAACTAAAACTTACAAAAAAATGTTAACGCAAAGTTAACAAGAGTGTCGAAGGCATGTCGAGGCATGGCCAGTCAACAAGGGGAGATAACTCACTGAAAACCAATTGGGTTCTTCCTCTTGCCATGACAACCATGTGTACCAAATTTAGTTATGATCCGTCAAGTAGAACTCCAGTTATATGTGGACAAGGATACAGGATGCGAAAATTAATAAAAATAGCCACCAAGGGAAGATAAGTCATCCAACAATTTTGAAAATGAATAGGGTTCCTCGTTTTCCCGAGATAGACATGCGTGGACAGGGATATACATAGTTTGAAAATTAAAAATGTCCGCAAGGGGAGATTAGTCATCGAACAATTTGAAAATCAATAGGGTTCTTCATCTTGTCGTAATAAATATGTATACCAAATTTGGTTACGATCCGTCATGTAGAGTTATTGAGTGGACAAGGATACAGAGTGTGAAAATTAAAAATGGATGCCAAGGGGAGAAAAGACATCAACAATTTTTGAAAATCAATAGGCTTCTTCGTCTTGCCATGATAAGCATGTACCGGTACCGGTTATAATCCATCATGCAGAACTCTATTATTGAGAGGACAAGCTGTGCCCGCCTGCCAGTACAAGGTGAATATATAATACTAAATGTTATGACATCGTAAAGTTATTTAAATATAAATGTGTATGTTATTTACTGTTTATAGAGAAAATTTCACTTAAAGTACAATGTTATTCCACAGAAGAGAGAGAAATTATATTTTCAATTTGTTTAATTGAGTAAGGAGAACAATTTGTCACGGCTATTGAAAGAGCTAAAGGTACAAAATAGATAGATATTCAATAAAATAATAGTAATGTAATATTAATGATAATATACCGAAGGTCTCTGGGATGGCTGATAGGAAGCGGAGCGATCCAAAGTTCTCTAGGAAAGAAAGAAGAGAGAAAGGAAGTGAGAGAATGAACAGAACAAACAACAGAAGCATTATATTACACAATACATGTATGTGACTTAAATGAATGTCAAAAATAAATCACAGAAAAATGTATACTATACTGTTTGAAGAAGATGTTAGTTAGTAAATGATCCAGAATCAATTGATAATACAGTGAACCTCTCTAAACTGGACACCGTGGGAGGTCCCCAGGGTGTCCGGCTTAGAGAGGGTTCACTGTAGATCAGACATTTGATCATTATGAGCCATAGTTGTGTGTTACGCGATCATGAACACACATTATCACCTGAGATAAATGACCAAGAAACTCATCAAAAATAAGATCACAGGTGTTTTCTTGGTGTCAGGTTTAGAGAGGTTCCATTGTACATGAACAGGTATAATGCTTGCCTTCCAACAAGTTTTATTCGCAAAAACAATTTCAGTATTTCTGCAACAGCATTTTGAGTGACTGAAGTTGTACATCATATTGACAATGCCATATACAGATAGGAATAAACCTGTATGTGGGTGACAACAGCATACACTACTGAAAATACAATATCATTCAGTACTGAAACAAAAACAATCCCAAACTGGTGTCAGGATTCTATGGAGCCCCGCAGGGGATGTAGAATTATTTTGTTATTCATTCTTTCCCACGAAATAACAATTTGTTCACTCAATTTGTTCCCACGAAATAACAATTTGTTCACTCAATTTGTTCCCACGAAACAACAATTTGTTCCCACGGGAACAAATTGTTAATTCGTGGTAACGAATTGTTATATTGTGTGAACGAATTGTTAATTCGAGGGAACAAATTGTTAATTCGTGGGAACGAATTGTCATTTCGTGGGAACAAATTGTCATTTCGAGGGAACACATTGTTATATAGTGGGAATTAATTGTAAATTCGAGGGAACAAAGTGTTAAATTGAGGGAACAAATTATTATTTCGTGTGAACAAATTAATAAAAAACAATCCATGTCCCCTGCGGTGCTCCGTAGGATACACCACATCCCATCATCCATTTCAACAACAGTGGACAATATGAAAACAGCTACATACAATGTGCCTAGGCAACACATTCAGTTTGGACATTCACTCACAACGTAACACAATATACACACATTAATGTGTGAGATGGAACACACAGCACATTGAACAACACAAGTTACACAAAAACATAAATCCTGAACACTACCACACATAAACGGTGTACAATATGTACAGTAGAACCTCTCTAAACCGGACATACAGGCAGTCTCTGTATCCTCAATTTTATGGGTTTTATTGTCACCTATCTCTGATGATAATACCTGTTCATGTTCGCAAAGCACACCCGCATGCACTGACATATTCATATGTCTAATTTACAGTGGAACCTCTCTAAACCTGGCGCCCTGGGGACCTTCCAGGGTATCCGGTTTTGAGAGGTTCCACTGTATTTATAGAAAAGCTTTTGGATTTGTTTTGCATCAATACAGGGATAGCCGGCATGCATACTCAGTAGCCTGGATCAACATATACAACATTTACATAGTGCGACCATATAGATATTAACTCTTTGCATGCTGGGAAATTTGTGGGCTATAAATAGTTCAAAAATAGCAGATGACAATTCATTATATTTTCTTTTATTTCTCCCTATAAATGTCATGAATATGTCTTGGAATTTCATTAGAATTGTGTCCGGAGGACACAATTCTAATAAAATTTCAAGACATATTTACAGAGAGAAATAAAACATATACTCCTAATTCGTTTGGCGGATATTTTCGCCGCTAGCATGCAAAGAGTTAACAGTCAACTGTTGTACCATGTGACTAGCAATGATTTTTCTTAAACAAATTATATACCGGTAGACAATTTTATATCAGATTATTCTGCAACAAATGGTCAGCTTCACATGTCATGCTGTCATTTTCTTGTAAAGTCGCATGAGAGATAATACTACACTTGACTGGGGGTCCAAAACCCTGCCAAAGATTCTATTATTCTATGCTATGGTCAAGCAAATTGGTAACAAGTAAACAATATATAACACATACATAATTTACCTCCTGAGATAACAATCTGGACTAGAAGGATAGAAAAAAAAAGCATCTGACTCCATTTCGCTGAGACAATCATTGTACATAGAATATACAACTACATGTACGTGTATCGTAACAAAGACAGGCTTAGAGCTAGCAAATATTTATAACATGTAAATGTGGATGTAGATCGGTTTGAACATGCCAACAGTGAGCATGTGATCTGTAGCCTATTTCATCAACATTGCAAAGCATACTTAACAAGCAAAGTATACTTTGAGGGAGAAATTTTCAATTTAAGTATAAATTTATTAATTTTTATTATACTGAATTTATTACATTATCACAGCCATTTGCATTTTGGCTGTGATAATGTAATCAATTCAGTAGAATAATTCTGCATATTTTTAATCATCAAATATATGCAGTCGTTAGTTCTATATGAAATAATGCATTTCGGGAAAAATAAATGATTACTCCCTCAAAGTATACTTTGCTAGATAAGTATACTTTGCAATTTTGATGAAATCGGCTACAGGGTAGATACTGTTGTCTGAATTAAAATATTAATAGTGTGGTGGTGGAACACGATATACCACAAAGGTCAAGGAGAAACAAAATCCTGATGTGCCACATTTTCAAACCAACTAATCCATAATGGCATTATATTAAAATTATTCCAAATGGTATATTATGACCACACATTCGAACAGTTTCAGTGAAATGGTTTAAATGAGTGGTTAAAACTGTTATGACCACTCATTTGAACCATTTCACTGAAACAGTTCAAATGAGCAGTCACAAAATATGCATTCAACAAGAAAATGATAAGTACTCAGAATTTTCTACCACAGGTGAATAGGCGTGGCAGGGATGGTAAAATGGTTAGTATTCCCCGACCAGTAACAATAACAAGAACGCCACCAACGGCATGTATCCCATCGCTGTGGTGGTTGGATCATTAACATGCACAGGAAATTTTAAGCCATTCGCTCATACAGTAAACAAGTAATTGAAGAAGAACCGTAAACACATCTAATGAATGTGAAATCAATGTTATTTGACCTTGACCTTGGTCACAGGGGAGGATGGGTAGGGCGGGGAATGAA
Source organism: Conchocele bisecta (assembly GCA_029237695.1). Lineage (NCBI taxonomy): Eukaryota > Metazoa > Mollusca > Bivalvia > Lucinida > Thyasiridae > Conchocele > Conchocele bisecta. The sequence continues at coordinate 18,126,612 of CM055265.1, forward strand.
AATATGAATGATGAGATACACGTACATGAAGTTACAAGCCAATCGCTCGTACACTCAAGAAGTTATAGGAGAATGGAGAAACGCGCACACATCTACTGAATGTTAAATTTCAAAGTAACTTGACCTTGATCTTGGTCACAGGGGAGCATGGGTAGGGCATTGAATGAAAATATGAATGATGAGAAACATGCATGCTGTTACAAGCCAATCACTCATACACTAAAGAAGTTATAGGAGAATGGAGAAACGTGCACACATCTACTGAATGTGAAAGTTATTTGACCTTGACCATGGGTGTGGGGAGAGCATGCATGTGGTGGGGAATGAATATATGAATGGTGGGAATCAGGCACATGATGTTACAAGCCAATCACTCATACAATAAAGTTATAGGAGAATGGAGAAACGTGCACACATCTACTGAATGTGAAATTTCAAAGTTATTTGACTTTGACCTTGGGCACGAGGGGAGCATGGGTGGGGAGGGGAATGAAAATATGGATGGTAATAAACATGTACATGAAGTTGGAAGCCAATCGGTCATACACTAAAGAAATTATAGCAGAAACGAAAACATGACGGACGGACAGATGACTTTTGCATCCGTATATCCCATTTTCAATACACAATGGGATAATAAAAGTGGTGACTGTTGGTTTTATGGACTTTATTTCTCTTGCTTTCTGCGGGATTATAAACAAATTTAGGCGAATTGCCACCATTTTATTGTCCCTGCTATATGTTATTCACCTGTGTTTTCTACACGTTTAAGCAAGATCATAAATCCAGCCTCAGCATGGGTTAATCATTAAAGGAAGCATGCTGATGGACATGAAGATGTATCTCATAATACCACCCATATTGCATCTCCATTCGTTTTGTCTCAAATGTTCAACAAAAGATGCGAAAGTTGGCAAAATTTTGACAATCCGTCAATTCATTTAGATTAACGAACCAGGGGCCCGTTTCACTAAACTTTGTACGACTAAAATGTTCGTAAGTGCAAATTTAGCATCGTCTGGAAATTTCAATTGATGGATTTACATTTATTGAGCATAGGCTGCATATGCAGCCTATGCTCAATAAATGTAAATCCAATAATTGTTCACAAGAAAACATTGTTAATGTGAAATTTACAGCCCGCCAAGGCTTTGGAAGTGTACCGAAAAGCTGTAACGAAAAACATTAACCGAATGCACGGATATGCCAATGTGTCGACTATATTGCGCTGTCCGCAAGCGAGCACGACAAAAATTGTATTTCCAATGTGAACAAATTTCATCAAAGCATGGAGTTGAGATATGGGCATTCCATGAGGTACATGATTGTTAGTTCTGGTTGTGGAGACAGGCGGTCAACAACAGCAATGATCCAGAAAAACTGTTTGTTTTCTCTGTTGTTCTCAATAATACACGATGATTCTAAAGCATTACCTTATAGTGACTGTGACTGGACAAATGGTGCTTATGACTTTTACCACACATACACACCCAGATCTGCATGTAAGTCCATAAACCCTTTCACCCCCAAGTAGCTGGAATGGATTTTTATATGTTAATTTCCGGACCGATTCAATCGTCACAAAATGATTTTCAGACTAGTCCATTTATGAAATGGGAGTGTTTTTGTTCTCAAAAATGTGAAAATTATTTGGAAAAAAGTGCAGATCCTGATAAGATGCCAATACCACTATACAGGCCTGTGGTGTTGAAAGGGTTAACTCTTTGAATCCGAAAGCCCACTATAGCGGGGTTTGCAAACAGTACAGATCCAGATGAGCTGGACTAATCTGAAAATAATTTTGTGACAATTGAATTGGTCGGAAATTTGGCATATTACAGACCATTCCAGTTACTTAGGGTTGAAATGGTTAAAGGCATTCATCCAGATAGAGAAAGGCCTACAATGTTTCTAACAAACAGTGTAGACCGTTTTCAGGCAACATGAATTAGATCAGCAACAGGATGGACATATGCTCCATTCTTGAGTCACAGCCAGGGGCCTATTTCATCAACATTGCAAAGTATACTTTAGTAGCAAAGTATACTTTGAGGGAGAAATTTTCAATTTTATGATAAATTTATTAATTTTTATTATACTGAATTTATTACATTATCACAGCCAATTTGGCTGTGATAATGTAATAAATTCAGTATAATAATTCTGCATACTTTTAATCATGAAATATATGCATTTGTTAGTTCTATATGAAATAATGCATTTCAGGAAAAATAAATGATTACTCCCTCAAAGTATACTTTGCTAGTAAAGTATACTTTGCAATGTTGATGAAATAGGCTACTGGTATGTGTCGAAATAGGCTACTGGTATGTGTCTGTGTATCTATTATTGTGTGTCAATGCGCATGCGGATTAGCAGTTAATTAACACACAGTATTTGAGCCAGCACATAAGGAAACACACGGGTATGGAAGGTGTTCAAGCCAATTTCCACTCTTAAATATAAGCCGCACGAACGAAGCACACACAATATGTAGCAGCAGACACAAACATCACACTTTACATTTTGTTGTCGCTTCAATAATTCCAGCACAAAAATATTTGTGGAATTTATCGGGGATATAAACTTGGAAAAGTCGCGGGAATACTGGACGAGGCCTTAAAAAATTACAATTTTCAAAAAAAAAATCTTCTTTTTTCTTTTTTTCGAAAATTGTAATTTTTTATCGCTTTGTCCAGTATTCCCGCGACTTTTCCAAGTTTATACCCCGATAAATTCCACAAAAAGGCCATTCATTCCTATAATATTTACAAAACTAATCCTTACACAGATGAATGAATAAAAAACATGGTAGGACAGCTTTCAAACAACGTTTTTATGAATAAAGAAGATAAGATCTACAACAACAGCAGACGGCCATATTTTTTACCTTCAGCATTCTAAGATTTAAATACCGAAGACATGTGTGATCCTTACGTGCCAACTCGTATATAGAACAATAGGTACCATTTGCTGCGGGCAGTGTCAACACTTTACGACCACCTTTCTCTGCAGTCGGACCATCTAATGTGCAAAGCAAGTGAAACATACAAAGCATTAGTCATTAACATATGTGAGCTGCAACATGTGAAAAGGTACACTTAATCCATTGCATTCTGAGGATATACATGTACAAGATGACAGAGAAAATTACAAAAAAAATCTTATTTTTTTTATCAAAAGTATATGTCGTAACTACCATTTGAACCATTTCACCGAGAAACTTAACCCTTAGACTGCTACTCACAACAATTGTCGTCTGCTGTTGCTTTTATATGTTGCCTTATTTCTCAATAAAAACATGGTTTGACAGCACTTCAGAATCATTTCCATTTCATGTCAAAGCATGTTGTAAATTATTCTAAAGTGATGCCAAAGCATATTTTTGATGATAAAAATGGAAAATAGAAATTAAACAGCAGACGACAAAAAAAATAAGATAGCGGTGTAAGGGTTAATATGACACAACATGTGATTTTGAGTAGAAATAAGAAAATATTTCAAAGGTTTCATATACCTAAAATGTATTCCAAATGGAATGAATGAATAGATTAAAGCAGGCATAAAATGTTCTTTATATCAGAGACACCATCTGGGACATTTTCTGGCAACATAAACATTCATTCACCATTACCCCACATATTGATTGGCATTATTACACATTTTATATCAGACGTAAATTTTGACACTATATCAGGGGTGATGACCGTGTTTCCTTAAAATGTTAACGGACATTACTATTTATTCTCTGTATTTATTTTTGGTGGTGCAATACTTTATCATCTGTCGAAAATAAAAAAAATTTCAGGTGACACATTTAATTAGTATAAATAATTAAAAAATATCATGCTTCATTTGCATATGAAAATAGCCTGATACCACCGCGAGTCACTATCAGTAAAATAAATATTAACAAATGATTATATCTGTATAGTGGGCACTCGTAATTTTTAGAACTGGTGGAATATTTAATTCCTATATAAAGAACATTTTCTGCCTACTGAGTGGGTATGTACCTTTAACAGAAAGATATGAGGATTTTTATCAATACTTGTGTTTCAAGGTCAATACACCATAGTGAGGCAGTATGTTAACACATTACGGAATACCATTAATAGTAGTATGAAATTTTTTAGGGGAAAAAATCCTATTTTCTTTATTTCATCTCAAAAGTATATGTTGTTACTACTCATTTGAACCGTCTCGACGAGACGGTTCCAGTGAGTGGTAACAGCATATACCTTTATCGAGAAATAAACAAAATAATGAGATTTTTTCAACAAAAATTATCGTATCCTGAGACTGAAATGGGTTAAACTAGGTTTGTACCTTTTCACATGCATAGATTTGTGCGACCATGCATATCAGTAGGTTGTGGCTACATGTGAATGGCAGTACAAACAGAGCTCCAGTTAAAGTGCGTAATTTGTTCAATTTGTGGTGAAATTTTCTTATTTCTTCACCAAAAATGGCAAGTTGGGAGTCCTTTAGAATCATCTCATTGAGACGATTCTAAAGTACTCCCAATATGCCTTTTTTGATAGAGAAATAAGAAATTTGTCCCCAAATTACGCACCTTAACTGGAGCTCTGGGTACAAAGACAGGATATATACAACACTAATCAACCCCCCTGTAGCACTATTCAACATAACAAACTACGGTACTTGAAGAAGGGTTAAGCCTAAACAATAGCAACTGGTATATTGTATTTTTAAATAATTGCAAGACATTTCAACAACAAAACAAAACAAATAGTAGTGGAAATAACATTACATACTACCATTAGTCTATCAAACCATGATTCCCACTGTACATGTACGTGTATAGTATTACTGCACATCTTAGTAGAGGTACAACATAATAATTCCAGCATAAAAATATTACACAATTCCCTAACATTTGATTGGCCCGTAGCAAGTCTCTGTCCAAATTTTATATCCCACTAAACTCCCACGCCGAACTACTTTCCATAACCGTGAGGCGCAGTTAACATTAAAATTAAAGTTAAAATTCTTAAGAAAACGGAAAATAAACACATTTTCTTGATGAATTTATTTCAAATGCTGGAATTATAAGGAATAAATAGCCTTTTTGTGGAATTTATCGTGGATATAAACTTGGAAAAGTCGCGGGAATACTGGACGAGGCCTTAAAAAATAACAATTTAGAAAATTACAAATTAAAGTTAAAATTCTTAAGAAAACGGAAAATAAACACATTTTCTTGATGAATTTATTTCAAATGCTGGAATTATAAGGAATGAATGGCCTTTTTGTGGAATTTATCGGGGATATAAACTTGGAAAAGTCGCGGGAATACTGGACGAGGCCTTCTGGCCTTCGTCCAGTATTCCTGCGACTATTCCAAATTTATACCCCGATAAATTCCACAAAAAGGCCATTCATTCCTATAATGCTTCGGATGTAACAGCAATCACAGCACTATATACCGGTAGACGGGTTGATGTCTACATGAAAATCGCACACACACACACCAGCAAAGACAAAGGAATTTTAAAGGATTATAATCTTCTATGCTTTCTGGAGAAATGAGCTACCCTCTGATAAAATTGACCTAAAGACATTTATGATGATACACCATTTTTCCAAAGACAGTTTTTCTGTGTCTGCAGCAGTCTACGTTGTGGTATACCAATAATTCCAGCACAAAAATATTTACACAATTCCCTAACATTTGATTGGCCCGTAGCAAATCTCTGTCCAAAATTTATATCCCAGTAAACTACCACGCCAAACTACTTTCCATAACCGTGAGGCGCAGTTAAAATAATACTTAAGAAAACGGAAAATAAACACATTTTGTTGATGAATTTATTTAAAATGCTGGAATTATAAGGAATGAATGGCCTTTTTGTGGAATTTATCGGGGATATAAACTTGGAAAAGTCGCGGGAATACTGGACGAGGCCTTCCGGCCTTCGTCCAGTATTCCCGCGACTTTTCGAAGTTTATACCCCGATAAATTCCACAAAAAGGCCATTCATTCCTACAGTGAATTGTTCGGCCAAAATTACATAAGTAAGTTGGCAATAATATGATCAACTAGATTTGTCAGTAAGCGAGGCTGACGGATTACCCCCCGCGTGGGCCCATGTGCCCCTAAATATGTAAGGAAATAGAAGTTATAACATATTCCTCTGATGTTATGTTTTGTAAAGAGACTAAGTATTTGACCTTGACCTTGGGATCAGCGGGGGTTGAATGGTCGTGGATTTGGCACAGCATGGTAGTAAAGCCTTACAGGAATGCACGCGTGAAATATTAAGCATTTTAGATGAAGGAAATAGAAGTTATAACATATTTCTCTGATGTTAAGTTTTGTAAAGAGACTAAGAATTTGACCTTGACCTTGGGATTAGCGGGGGTTGAACGGTCGTGGATTTGGCACAGCATGGTAGTAAAGCCTTACAGGAATGCACGCGTGAAATATTAAGCATTTTAGATGAAGGAAATAGAAGTTATAACATATTTCTCTGATGTTAAGTTTTGTAAAGAGACTAAGAATTTGACCTTGACCTTGGGATCAGCGGGGGTTGAACGGTCGTGGATTTGGCACAGTATGGTAGTAAAGCCTTACAGGAATGCATGTGTGAAATATTAAGCATTTTAGACGAAGGAAATAGAAGTTATAACATATTTCTCTGATGTTAACTTTAGTGACGCACGGACGCACGCACGGATGGACCGACAACCTGACTCCAGTATACCCCCCCCCACTACTTGTTGCGGGGGTATATACAGTGGAGAAATGGTGTAGAAATGGTGGAGAAATGGTGTATCCCCAGAATGTATTGTTACACCACCGCTTGCGCTATTCTTGCCAATATTTGTTAATTTATTTATTACAAAATGCTTCAATATTGTGCTTAATCACAAGCAGCTTGATTGGCTGTGCCTGAGCTGTGCTACAGCTCAGGCACAGCCAATCAAACTGCTTGATTGCGAGTTGATATTGCCATTAGATGTTCAGAAACTCCGATATCTGGGCAAGATTAACGCAGTCGGAGGGTATATGGTAATACTATACAGGCCCATCAATGAGAATTATTTTCTACCTTATCACACATGAAATTTTGATTTTGAAAATTTGCATTATCTTGTCTTCAAAGATGGCAACAAATCAAAATTTAATTTTCCACATATGCCTTGAAAGGTTTTGCAATTTTCAAGGTCATATACAGAAGATATCACAGACATAAAACTCAAACCAATATATACAAGATACAGAGATGCAATTTTGGATAGAAATCTCATAGACCAGCCCATAAGTATACGGTTAGACGGTGCACACAATTGTCATGCAACTATTATCTAAACTATGCCCAACTAAATACTATCACTAAAACACATCACACCGACAAGATATACTTGCTGGAAAATTTCATGATACGTAAAATGTTAGTATGGCTAAATTATCACAAAAGGTACGGGGGACAAAAAACACATAAAAAATAAGATTAAAAATATAATTTTGACAGTGGCTGCAGAAAATTGGCTTATGGCCATTGCGACTAGTGTAGACCCAGATCATCCTGCAAATCTGCAGTCTGATCAGGGTCTGCACTGTTTACAATTCAGGCAGTGAAATATGTCATCTTTCTAAGTGAACATAACTAAAAATCCTTACCAGGCTGTAGACATGAGGATCAGGGGCCCGTTTCACTAAAATACTTACGACTAAAATGTTTGTAAGTGCAAATTTAAGATCGTCTGTAAATTTCAATTTATGGATTTACATTTATTGAGCATAGGCTGCATATGCAGCCTATGCTCAATAAATGTAAATCCAAAAATTATTTACAAGAAAACATTGTTAATGTGAAATTTACAGACTATCATAATTTTGCACTTACGAACATTTTAGTCGTACGAAGTTTAGTGAAACGGCCCCCAGGAGTCTGGTCACAAATGCCATAATCCGAATTTCTCCAGTCAAAATATATACACCAACATATTTGTTTCCATCGAGACCGCTTACCTTTGCTGCGCCCCTTTTTGCCCGAGGGTGGGTGCTGTAGATGGTCCTCGTCTGATCTCTCCGACGGTGTGCGGGGACGTTTCATTCCCAGCGTCGTCCTGTCCCAGAATTCCACCATCTCGGCAATGTCCTTCTGGTTCACCTCGAACGTACGGAACCTGTACATAATGTAAAACCATGCTTCACTGATTTCTTTTCAAAACTGATGTAAAAAAATGGCAATAATTTTCAGAAAAGAACATTGAATGTTAGCAAAGATTTTGTTAGCAAATAAGACATAAATATCATTTGAAACGAGTTATCTATTTCACAAATTTCGCCAATATAACCAGGAATATTACAACATTAATGGGCTCATTTACATTTAGAATAAGCCCATTTGTACACATTTTGATCCAAATATTTCATAAGCTTTTAATGTTAACAACAGTCTTGTCCCAATAAATTACCCATCACGGGCTGAATATATTTTTTCTCGATATAAATATTCTGTTCTGATTTTGGGATTTCCCCCCCAATGCAGCAGGTTAAAACGGGATCGAACCCGTTTGCCTGGCCTTACATGACCTTAGCTGTTGATAGGCTGTTAAACAACAATAAACAAACAAAACTTGTCCAATAAAACTTCCCGATTTCAAGCTGTATAACTAGAAATGGACGCTTGTCGACAAGCGCATGTGTATCCCCCTCCCCAGATACACAAGTAGTTTGAAAAAAGGGTGATCGAGTTATGCTCTGGAGACAAAATCGGTGACGGACAAAGGGAGATAACTAAACAATTAGTGATGCAAGAGTTGTCATTCTTGCGCGACACACTTTAGCATGTGTGAAGCTATTGGAGCGCAGAATTATTTGTTAATAGTCCTATATTTATGTACATATATCTGCACAGGTGCACATAATGCCACAATATTTTCAACACAGTTGACGGAAATGTAATATAGAATGTAAATAAAAAAAATAATGCTCGCTACTGGAGCCGAGAATTTTTTTTAATAGTCCTATATTTATCTACATATATCTGCACAGGTCCACATACTGCCACAATATTGTCAACACAGTTTAGGTAAATGTAATAATTTAGCTGTATAAATTACCTGTAATAAGTTAGTGGTCAGTTAAAAAATTTAAAAAGAATGTAAAAAAAAAAATTAAAATAAATTTGAAAAAAAAAAGTTGTAAAATAATAATATACTTGCTACTGGAGCCCAGAATTTTTTTTTAATAGTCCTAAATTTATCTACATATATCTGCACAGGTGCACATAATGCCACAATATTTTCAACACAGTTTACGGAAATGTAATATACAATTTTTTTTTTTTTAAATAATGCTCGCTACTGGAGCCCAGAATTTTTGTTAGTAGTCCTATATTTATCTACATATATCTGCACAGGTCCACATACTGCCACAATATTGTCAACACAGTTTACGGAAATGTAATAATGTACCTGTATAAATTACCTGTAATAAGTTAGTGGTCAGTTAAAAAATTGAAAAAGAATGTAAAAAAAAAAATGGAAAAAAAAAATTAAATTAAAAAAAAAAAAAGAATAATGCTCCCTACTGGAGCCCAGAAGTAATAGTCCTATATTTATCTACATATCATATACACAGGTCCACATATTCCCACAATATTTTCAACACAGTTTACGGAAATGTAATATAAATCATTTACCTGTATAAATTACCTGTAAGTGGTCAGTGGTCAGTTGCACATGCTAGCACATGCACAGGTGAATAGTCTGTATATAGCACTTACCTACCTTATGCTACTAGACAAAAATTGAAAAATAATTTGAAAAAAAAAATGAAAAAAAAAAATGGAAAAAAAAAAGTTTAAAAATAATAATGCTTGCTACTGGAGCACAGAATTTTTTTTTAATAGTCCTATATTTATCTACATATATCTGCACAGGTCCACATAATGCCACAATATTTTCAACACAGTTTACGGAAATGTAATATAATCATTTACCTGTATAAATTACCTGTAAGTGGTCAGTGGTCAGTTGCACATGCTAGCACATGCACAGGTGAATAGTCTGTATAAAGCACTTACGACCTTATGCTACTAGACAAAAATTTAAAAAAAAATTGAAAAAAAAGAAATGAAAAAAAAAAAGACAAAAAACATGAAAAAAAAAGACAAAAAACATGAAAAAAAAAAAAAAATAAAAAAAAAAAACATGAAAAAAATAAAAAAAAAAAAAATAATAAAAAAAAAATAAAAATAAAAATAATGAAAAAAAAATGAAAAAAAATAATAATGCTTGCTATTGGAGACCAGATTTTTTTTTAATAGTCCTATATTTATCTACAAAAATCTGCACAGGTCCACATAATGCCACAATATTTTCAACACAGTACCCAATGTAGTGATTTACCTGTATAAATTACCTGGTCAGCAGTGGTCAAGCACTGGACATCTGCACATGCTAGCCCATGCTAGCACATGGTTCTCCCAGTTTCTATTGTTCTCTCTACAGGTAAGGTGTACAGAGCACACAGAAAAGGTGTACAGAGCAGACGAGAAAACAGGTCTTCATGCATTATTGTCCAGTTTGTAGAGTGCGCAAAACAAAAAAGGGAGATAACTAAAAAATTAGCTATGCAAGAGTTGTCATTCTTGTGCGCGACACACCTCCGGGTCGTGGTCTATGCATGTGTGAAGTTTCATGAAAATATTCCAAAGGGTGGTCGAGTTATGCTCCGGACAGGAAATCAGTGAGCGAAAACAAAAAAGGGAGATAACTCAAAAATTAGCTATGCAAGAGTTGTCATTCTTATGCACGACACACCTTCGGTTCGTGGTCTAATTGAATGTGTTAAGTTTCATAAAAATATTCCAAAGGGTGGTCGAGTTATGGTCAATCAGTGCGCAAAAACAAAAAAAAGGGAGATAACTCAAAAAATAGCTAATTGCGAGGGGTGTATCTGTTTAAAAATTAGCTATGCAAGAAAGGGTTGTCAATTCTTGTGCGCGACACTTCCTGGTCGTGTCTAGGGTCTATGCATGTGTGAAGTTTCATGAAAATATTCCAAAGGGTGTTCGAGTTATGCTCCGGAGAAGAAGTGTCTGCGGCGGACGCGGCGCGCTGTCAAATCCATAGTATCCCCCGACGGAGTCCGGGGGATACAATTACAGTAGCAGACAAAATTTAAAACAATCACGAAGCAAGAAGTGCAACAACTTCAAGTTATCAAATAACCAATTTCAGGTGACATGTTTGGAAGTTGACCACGACACTTTGTGCTTTATAACACAGCCACTGGTATAACCAATTGACTACCGCCTACATAAAATCGTGTCAATAGTTGTTAATTTAGTTTATCAAAATACTTGAACATTGTGCTTTAAATCAAGCAGCTTGATTGTCTGAGCCTGAGCTGTGCTACAGCTCAGGCTCAGACAATCAAGTTGCTTGAATGCGAGTTGGCATTGCCAATAGATGTTCAGAATCGTTGATAATCTGGGCACGATTAACGCAAGCGACTGTGTACACCAGCTATATCGTTTCTGACCATTACCTCTGCATAAGGAGCATCTCGGCCTCCTTGACCGGGTCCTTGACCACCTCGTCCGGCTGGAGCACATCCGAGTCCTTCTTCTCCTTACCATCCTTCTTACCATCTTTCGCCCCCTTCTTCGCTCCGGTCTTCCTGTATTGGAGGAGACATTACATGTTACAGAGCTCCAGTTAAGGTGCGTAATTTGGAGGTAAATTTCTTGCTTCTCCATCAAAAATGGCAAGTTGGGAGTGCTTTATAATCGTCTCAATGAGACGATTCTCAAGGACTCCAAACTTGCCATTTTTGATGAAGAAATAACAAAATTTCACCCCAAGTTGGTCAAATTACGCACCTTAACTGGAGCTCTGCGTTATATATATTTGCCAATCCATCAATGATGCACTTGCCAGGCTTTTAACAAGCTATATAGATCATTATTAGGCTACAGGAGTGTGCTATTTATTTCTCCAGTCACAGCCACATTTGAGATTTTGTACCTTCTAACATCTGCATAATTTCATTAAATATACGTTTACAAAATTTAGAATATTTTTCATACATTAAGTCTAAAGTTTACGAAATTATCAGAGTACATGCGGGGTATAATTCTGCATGAGTACATGCGGGGTATAATTCTGCATGAGTACATGCGGGGGTATAGTCTGCATGAGTACATGCTGAGTATATCTGCATGAGTACATGCGGGGTATAATTCTGCATGAGTACATGCGGGGTATAATTCTGCATGAGTACAGCGGGTATAATTCTGCATGAGTACATGCGGGTATATCTGCATGAGTACATGACGTATAATTATCAGAGTACATGCGGGGTATAATTCTGCATGAGTACATGCGGGGTATAATTCTGCATGAGTACATGCGGGGTATAATTCTGCATGAGTACATGCGGGGTATAATTCTGCATGAGTACATGCGGGGTATAATTCTGCATGAGTACATGCGGGGTATAATTCTCAGAGTACATGCGGGGTATTTGCATGAGTACATGCGGGTATAATTCTGCATGAGTACATGCGGGTATAATTCTGCATGAGTACATGCGGGTATAATTCTGCATGAGTACATGCGGTATAATTCTGCATGAGTACATGCGGGTATAATTCTGCATGAGTACATGCGGGTATAATTCTGCATAGTACATGCGGGGTATAATTCTGCATGAGTACAGTGCAGTATAATTCTGCATGAGTACATGCGGGGTATAATCTGCATGTACATGCGTATAATTCTGCATGAGTACATGCGGGTATAATTCTGCATGAGTACATGCGGGGTATAATTCTGCATGAGTACATGACTGTATAATTCTGATGAGTACATGCGTATGCATGACTGCAGTATATCTGCATGAGTACATGCGGGGTATAATTCTGCATGAGTACATGCGGGTATAATTCTGCATGATACGCGGGGTATAATTCTGCATGAGTGCTCTGATGCGTATAATTCTGCATGAGTACATGCGGGGTATAATTCTGCATGAGTACATGCGGGGTATAATTCTGCATGAGTACATGCGGGGTATAATTCTGCACGAGTACATGCCGGGTATAATTCTGCATGTGCTCTGAAAATTTTGTAAACATCTCAACTCATTTACAGAAAATATCCCATTTTCTGTAAATTTATTTCATGAAATTATGCAGATGTCCGAAGGTACAAAATCACATGGCATGTCTAAATTGTGGTCTGTGGCCATGATGGGAGAAATGGGGCTTACAGCGGGTCCCAGACTCCCGCCATACCCTCCTTCTTACTGTCCTTCGCCCCCTTCCTGGCATGGCACAAGGGGAACATTACACACCAACATGTGATTGATTGGGGTTTTATGTTCATTCAACAGCAAGGTCATATACAGACAACTAATATATTATTAAATATTTCAGACGAGTCTTTCTTCCCCTTACTCTCTTTCTTCCCATCTTTGCCACATTTCTTGAATCTAAAGTTTGTGTTACATATTACAGAAATTGTTCCCCCATTCAACAGTGAACAATGTCCTGACCATACTGAGCAAATGTGCAGAACAATCTTTGACTAATCGGTTCAACACTGAATAATAATGATAATACTAATTTTGTTTCTATACCTTAGGGGTACCTTGGCTTCAAGTCTCATCCGAAAGACCAGTGGGATGGAAATACTAACAAACTATTTTTTGATGCCTTAGGCGAGGTTTGAACCCACAACCTCTGGAGTCAGGTGTTCTAAGCCATAGGCCACAATCAATCCGTCGACTCGTAACAAAGTGAACTTACGACTTTTCGTCGGTTTGACTGTCACTTTTCTCTGTCTGGTGCGACTCGGGCCGCTCTGTGTTTGACCCGGTCTTGCTGAGCGCGTGGTCAACGTCGTGCTTGTTGATGCCCCCGGTGACCTTGACCCTCTCGGTGCTCATGGATGTGCCCTTGCCCGCCGCCTGGCTCTTCTTGCCATCTTTGGGGTCTTCCTTGACGTCCTTGACGCCCTTCTTACCACCTTTCTTTTTCCTGCTGGGTACCGGATAAATAGTCCAGACGTCAAATACAGGGTGTGAACAGGAAATAGTGGGGAAATTTGGCAAACAAAGAGACTCTCCAAGACTTCATTACGTTTAGCTGTGTGTACACAACTTTATTTTCTTAAAAAAAAATAGTCAAAAAGAGGAAAACAGTAAACAGAGCAAAAGTCAAACACGCAATCATAATTTTGCACTTATGAACATTTTAGTAGTACGAAGCTTAGTGAAACGGGCCCCTAGATCCTTATCAGGCAACCAAACTGCAGTTTTCAAACGATATTGCAAAACAACTACATACTTTTCCTCTTCACGTTGTCTTGTGAGTTCCTCCTCCTTTTCTCGTTCCAGTCTCTCTTGTTCTTCTTTCGCTTCTTTCTCCCTGGAAGTATAAATACACTCCATATATAACAAAAGCAGATGTATAGGGGCCGCCTGTCACACGGCCCTAAGCATATGTGTGAACAGTATCTATACTGATCATCAGTTGTAATCACAGACATTCGGCGTGTTTCGGCTTTCATCGGTATAACTTTATATATATGAACAAGGCTTCTAACTTTGGTCTGACACGACCTCGCATCATAACAAATTCCGCGATTTTATTAATGCTAATGTGAATATTTTGGCAGAAAGTGCACATGTTCATTTGAAAATTATTGTTATCTTGCTAATATAGCATAGTTAGAACATAATTATGCAAAGAGGGTATTGAATTACAGCTGCTTTTCCTAGGTCGGACACAACCTCGTATCATAACAAATGAAATAATGTGTTTAAGGCTTTACTGTTAATATTGTAGTGGCAAGTTCATATGATCATTTGAGAATTATCGTTATCCTGTAGAAATACATAGAATGCATAGAAAATTACAATTTTAAACATGTTATTTTGTTATGATACGAGTTAGAAGCCTTGTTCATATATATAGCGCTATACCAATGAAAGCCGAAACACGCGAAATGCCAGTGGTTGTAATCATTTATCCTATTTAGAGACATAACATATGTGAGTTTGATTAACCCGTTCAACACCACAAGCCTGTATAATGGTATTGGCAAAATGTGTAGATCCAGATGAGCCGGCTCGTCAGGATCTGCACTTTTTGCAAGTAATTTTCATATTTTTGAGAACAAAAACATCCCCTTTTCATAAATGGACTAATCTAAAAATAATTTTGTGACGATTGGATTGGTTGCAAAATTAACATATCAAATTCCATTCCAGTTACTTAGGGGTGAAAGGGTTAAAAGGTGACCGGTGCATGAATGTGCATGCATGTGGCTATGTGGGTCACAGTGACACACATCATAAGGACCTTTGAGCAAATGGTATATATCGCCTGTTGCCCATTTACGTCCTGAAAATTAACATATACCCGATTAAGAATTACAGTAGCCAAATAAGCAATAAGCTGAGCCAAAACACCTTCAAGTTGTCCGGTATAGTCATATATGAGACACGCCATGCAATTTTGTACATTCTGACATCTGTGTAATTTCATTAAATATGTTTACAAAATTTACAATATTTTTCATAAATAAAGTCAAAAGTTGACAAAATCTTCAGAGTACATGCGGAATATAATTCCACATGTACTCTGAATTTTTTGTCAACTTTTGACGCTATTTGTGAAAATATTGTAAACATATTTCATGAAATTACGCAGATGTCCGAATCACAAAGTTCGTCTCATATATTACATACGTCACTGCATAATTTGGTTAAAAAAGAGTTCCAGAGGTTCGCTTCACTAAACTTCGTACGACTAAAATGTTCGTAAGTGCAAATTTAGGATCGTCTGGGAATTTCAATTAATGGATTTACATTTATTGAGCATAGGCTGCATATGCAGCCTATGCTCAATAAATGTAAATCCAATAATTGTTTACAAGAAAACATTGTTAATGTGCAATTTACAGGCTATCATAATTTTGCACTTACGAACATTTTAGTCCTACGAAGTTTAGTGAAACGGCCCCCAGGTCACCAGACATGACTGCCGAGGAATATTCAGTTATAAAGAGGGAACAAAATCTTTAGAAATACCTTTAACACAAATTTAATTTGACCTTGACCTTTGGCATGGGATCACAAGGGTGGGCTATAGATAGAAATCTGGATGGTTATGAGCAAGCATATGAAGTTTGAAATTAATGAGTACATGTATTTTGGTCATTTTTATAACATGTGAATAACAAACAAAACAAAACACAGAGCTTTTCAAAACTGGACAACAGAGCAACAAGACGGAAGCCATCAACAATAGGCAAAAAACATTTAACTTTGAAATGTCGGGTGTGCATTTTGACAAAATTAATAGAAGATTTGAATTGACCCTCTACACACATATGGTCAAAAGGTAATTTAATCATTAAGTAAGTATGTCATATACACAATTCAATCAATGATGCAATGTTACTGACGTCTAGCAAACAGATACCTACTGTCTGTTTCACGAAACCTGCCCAAATTTTACGGCCATATAAACAATGCAAAAACAATATTTCTTTTTATATTAAATTAAAGAAAAATTTAATAATGAGCCTCATTTTATTTCGTGAAATTTGGTCAAATATTGATTTGATTGCGAAAAAAACAAACAATTTCCCCATGTTAAATCCGCATAGACATCTTCACAGAGTGATTTAACACAGAGTGAAGATGTCTGTGGGGCTTTAACATGGGGAAATTTTTCTACTTTCAGAAATAGTGAAACGATTTTCAAAATCTAACTTTTGTTTTCTTAGTTAGATAATTTCCATCTAGCCAGGTTTCAGGGTCAATTTCCAAATGTTCTCATTTTTTGACTGCTCCCCCAGCACCCCTTACTTCTTTTCTTCCATGTTAAATTTCCATAGACAAATACATTTTTCATAATAAAATCAATATTTGACCAAATTTCACGAAATAAAAAGAAGCCTCATTCTTAAATTTTAGCAAAATTTAATATTATCAAAAAAAATATTGTTTTTGCATTCTTTATATAATCGTAAAATTTAGGCAGGTTTCGTGAAACAAACGGTAGATGCAAGTTTGTGATGCAACAGAGTAGTAAGAATCAACACTGGATCAAGATGTATTGTGACCATACCACATGAATGACACATATCTCTTATGCAACCAATTTCGAAAAACAGTCATTTGAAGGAATTGAAGGAATGTCCACTCTCAAGTAGCAAAAGGTCAGCAGAAAGCCATGTTTGGTAATACATGTCTGTGGTCTGTGATGTAAATCATCAATATTAGCATTGACCAGGGGTTCGTTTCACTAAACTTCGTACGACTAAAATGTTCGTAAGTGCAAATTTATGATCGTCCGGAAATTTCAATTGATGGATTTACATTTATTGAGCATAGGCTGCATATGCAGCCTATGCTCAATAAATGTAAATCCAATAATTGTTTACATGAAAACATTGTTAATGTGAAATTTACAGACAATCATAATTTTGCACTTACAAACATTTTAGTCGTACAAAGATTAGTGAAACGGCCTCCCAGGTCTGGTCACCCTAGCATTGACCAGGTCTGGTCACCACCCGTGGGTAATCAAAATTTATTGAATGTGTACTTAGCTTCAAACTTTAACGGAAGACTGAGTCAAGTTCAAATTCAAATCAACAAAGTTCATGAAGTTTTAGTTAGTAATGCACACGTTTTAGTTGCAGTAGGCAGCACAAACATGTCATATGGCACATACACATTTACATAGAATTAAATCTCAAAACTGGTTAAACCATTACACTCTATTATTTAAGAAGGCAATCTTTTAATTTTCTTACTTCTGTAAAACATGTTTTGACATCATATGAGAATAGTCTCAGGCATGTTCTAAAACATGTTTCATGAGAGGTAAGAAAATACGAAACAATAAACATGTTCAACTGCAGAGCCTCGCAGTGGACGTGGAATTCTTTTTTTTATTAATTCGTTCCCACAAAATAAATTGTTATATCGTGGGAACGAATTGTTTTTTAATTCGAGGGAACGAATTGTGAAATTGAGGGAACAAATTGTTAAATCAAGGGAACAAATTGTTATATTGTGGGAACGAATTGTTAATTCGAGGGAATGAATTGTTAAATTGAGCGAACAAATTGTTATTTCGTGGGAACGAATTAATAAAAAAAATCTATGTCCTCTGCGGGGCTCCGTATTCAACAGCTGGCAACGGGTTAAAATTAATGGCAGTAAATTTGTTGAGAAGCCTCAGTTAGCATGCATTGCCAATACTTGGATTCTAGAATGTACAACAGTCAAGGTGTATGATCACGTGGTACTAACAACAACAACAACAACAAGTGTTGAAACTTCCAGAATCCATCCGATTCAAAGTACGTATTATTTTATATTGTTCTTATTACGTAACGGATTTTGATGAAATATGGCGCATCAAACGCGTCTTGTTAAGCTGCATTTGGTGTGGTCTCTGTACCAGTGGTCTCTGTCGTTTAAAAAAAACAACAGAAGAAGTCTGTGCCGAACTCCCTGAACGACCAAATGCAGCTCATGAAGACGCGTTTGTTGCGCCGTATTTCATCAAAATCAAAAACACGTTCAGCCATTGTTGTTGTTGTTATAACCACGTGAGCATGCACCTTGACAGTAGGCGATAAAGAATGTGTTTGTTTTCAGAATAGGTATTTATTGAATAGGTAACACATTTAATATGATCGAACTCCTCACTGGCATACCTTACAACTACTCTGTCCATCAAAAAGAAGCATTACTAGAGCCATCAGCTATTAGTCTCTAATGACAAGAACTTTTCACAGCAACCGCAAGCAATTCGTGTGAATGACAACTAACACAGGTATGCATTGTATAAATTTAAACATGTGAAACATCGTATTTTTTCACTACATATATCTTAGTTTGTAATGTGGCAATGCATGAAGCTTTGTTCAGCAAGCAAAACTGAAAGACAATCGGTACTTTTTCATGTATTTTCTTGGTGTAAAATGGACATCAGCTCTCTGTCTGAAAATTTCAATGTGAAGGTGAATACATAAGCATGGTGTGTGAAAAATTCTTGTCCTTCGACATCAATATGGTAGTCAGTTTTCAACAGAACAAAATTAGACACTAAATTAAACTAAAGGCAATCTTAATTTCGATATACAGTGAAACCTCGCTAAACTGGACACCCTGGGAGGTCCCCAGGGTGTCCGGTTTAGCGAGGTTTCACTGTAAATCAGGCATTTGATTATTGCGAGCCATAGTTGAGTGCTATGCGGTCACGAACAGACATTATCACCCAAGATAAATGACCAAGAGAGCCATCAAAATTATGATCACAAATGTGTCGTGTTGTCCGGTTTATTGAGGTTTCACTGTACACTGTCAAGGTGGGAAAGAATGTTGGTATGTTGTGTATGTTTCTTATTCTCATTTTGCCTTTATGATACGACAGATTTTAAAGGTACATGCCCACTCAGTAGGCACAAAATGTTCTTTATATCAGAGACATCATCTGAGACATTGTCTGGCAAAATAAACATTCATTCACCATTACCCCATGTCTTGATTGGCATTATTATACATTTTATATCAGACGTATATTTCCACACCGATATGAGGGGCGGTAACCATGTTTCCTTAAAATGTTAACAGACATTACTATTTATTCTCTGTATTTATTTTTGATGTATTGATCATATAATCTGTCGAAAATATAAATTTTTCAGGCGACACATTTAATTAGTATAAATAATTAAAAAATATCATGCCTCATTTGCATATGAAAATAGCCTAATACCACCGCGCTTCACTATCAGTAAAATACATATTACTAAATAATTATATCTGTATAGCGGGCACTTGTAATTTTTAGAACTGGTGAAATAGCGACACAATTTGACACTTATTTAATTTCTATAAAGAACATTTTGTGCCTACTGAGTGGGCATGTACCTTTAATATTGTTGACAGATAATGTATATCTTGATTAGATCAACATATATAACACCACTTAATTACTTTTATTTGGTTCTTATTCCGATGTTATATTGTAGATCAGGATGTTGTGAGAATTGCTTTTTATTTTTCCATATGATAAAAAGAGCTGAGGCGCACTTTTTTCCCAATGCGTCAGTTTTCAATTTTCTGTTATCGTCAAAAACCACAGGCCTGTATAGTGATATTGGCAAATAGTGTACATCCAGATGAGCCGGCTTGTGCAAAGCCGTCTCATCAGGATCTGTACTTTTTGCAATAAATTTTCATATTTTTCAGAACAAAAACACCCCCTTTTCATAAATGGACTACTGGTAGTCTGAAAATCATTTTGTGACGGTTTGATTGGTTGCAAAATTAACATATTAAATTCCATTCCAGTTAATTAGGGGTGAAAGGGTTAATAAAACTGATTTAATGAGTCCCCTGCTACAATTTAAGCGGATCAATCATAAGAACGAGGGGGCCGTTTTACTAAACTTTGTACAACTAAAATGTTTGTAAGTGCAAAATTATGATACAATGTAGTTTGTAAATTTCACATTAACAATGTTTTCTTGTAAACAATTATTGGATTTACATTTATTGAGCATAGGCTGCATATTCAGCCAATGCTCAATACATGTAACACCATCAATTAAAATTTTCAGACGATCCTAAATTTGCACTTACGAACATTTTAGTTTTACGAAGTTTAGTGAAACGGGCCCCAGTATCCTTGTTTATCATTGACGGCAGAATTCTGCACAGACTAAATATGCTGATTTGATGCACAGTGTGGTTGGGTAAAGCAGCTGTACAGAGTGATGCGCAGATACTAACATTTATTATATACCTACCCATGAAATACATAGTTATACGATGTAAATAAGTCATATGTTCTCATCGATGAAATAAACAACTTCCGGTGAAAATACGACTACTTCCGCTATCTATATTCATAAAATCTATGTTCGGGAAAACAGCGCAAACAGGCTGCAAATACACATTCATTACCGTATACAGTCTAAAAAACTGCTAATTTCCATGGAGCGGTATATAATAAATAGAATATTCATATTTTTGCAATGAATATGACATATATGTTCATCTCGTGGTGTGAAATGTCCATATTTCACATTAGGCACTCGTGAAATATGGACATTTCACACCACTCGATGAGCATATATGTCATATTCGTTGCAAAAATATGAATATCCTCTAATAATTCCAGCACAAAAATATTTACACAATTCCCTAACATTTGATTGGCCCGTAGCAAGTCTCTGTCCAAAATTTATATCCCAGTAAACTCCCATGCCGAACTACTTTCCGTAACCGTGAGGCGCAGTTAAAATAATTCTTAAGAAAACGGAAAATAAACACATTTTCTTGATGAATTTATTTCAAATGCTGGAATTATAAGGAATGAATGGCCTTTTTGTGGAATTTATCGGGGATGTAAATTTGGAAAAGTCGCGGGAATACTGGACGAGGCCTTCCGGATGACAATTGTTGTGTGTAGCGGTCTAGGGGTTAACAACAAACCTATATTCAATTCTTTGAAACAAACCTTATGGTGAATGCTTATGGATAAATTATAACTTATGAACACTACGTTCAATATGGTAAACAAATGCTTCTATTCCTAGTACAAAACCAGATAAGACTAAATATCTAAACAGTTTGTCCTTTAGTCAGTGACAATTCATCATTAAAATACAGGTTATGTACCGAAAACGAAGTTCACAACACTTTAACTCTTTGCAAGCTAGCGGTGAAAATATCAGCCAAACGAATTACGAGTATCTTTTATTTCTCTCTGTAAATATGTCTTGAAATTTCATTAGAATTGTGTCCTCCGGACACAATTCTAATGAAATTCCAAGACATATTCATGACATTTATAAGGAGAAATAAAAGAAAATATAATGAATTGTCATCTGCTATTTTTTAACTATTTATAGCCCACAAATTTCTCAGCATGCAAAGAGCTAAAATAAATATTACCAAATGATTATATCTGTGTGGAATAGCGACACAATTGGGCATGCATCTTTAAATCATTCATTGATATAAATTCTGATCATACCTGTGATCAATGCTCATATATTTACACTGTCCTTGAATTCATAATGGAAACACCCATTCAACGTATTGCGTTCATATCCCAGTACATTACAATAGCCCCATGTGACGTCGCGCGACGTTGATTCGTTAAAGATTGTTTGACGTCATTAGATTACCTGACGTTCATCGTCGTTGTCAATAACGTCACGCTATTGACCGGCAACATCGTTGTTCCATGGATTGCGACAAAACGATGTAAAACAATAAGATTCCGAATTTTTACGCCTTATATGGCTATTTACATCTTTGAAACTATCCAAAAATGCAGTGTAAATGTAAGTAATAAAACCATGGGCAGTTGCGTTTACTGCATTATGAACAACAGTTGGTCTGTTTAAAGTTTGCTAGGAGTCCTTCAGACTCCATGCACTTTAAACAACACAACAGCACATGTTTTTATTCCTTATGTACATTTGTATGCACATTTGTTTATAAGTTGATTAAAGTATGTTTTGTGTCCATAAGCAAACCCCATACATTTAATAATAACACTAAACAAGCAACAAGAAAATATTGTTCCATATTTGTCTTACATCTTCACAAAATATATCATGTCACTAATCATTAGAGACATGTTGCTGAGCTTACAACAGTTCAAATGATTCATCACCAGATATACTATCGTTGGAAAATAAGGAAAAATGGAGGTTCCAAATAGAAGCCAACAAAACGGTTAATTTGGAATGCAGTTTTGTGGAAATGTGAACGAATAATACAAACATTGGGATACTCACAGCATGACCAAGCTAAAAATGATTTCTACTAAAATAATTTGTCTCCATCAACAAATATCACACTGAATATTGTAGTAGCTTACACGGAAAAAGTAATATGTTTAATAGCCAACAGTTTGTCGGCAGCAAAACGTGGAACAGACAGTAGGACCTTATCACACTTGGACTCTGCTGATCACAATTGTTGTAAGGTCACTGTTTGAGCTCAAACAGTGACCTTACAACAGTGACCTTACAACAATTGTGATCAGCAGAGTCCAAGTGTGATAAGGTCCTACTGTCTGTTCCACGTTTTGCTGCCGACAAACTGTTGGCTATTAAACATATTACTTTTTCGTCAATAACAAATTTTCCTATGCATATGCAGCCTATGCTCAATAGTGAAACGGGCCCCAGAATATTCAACAATAAATAATGGAGCCACTGTATGAATAATTTGCCAATTTGTGTAGTCGACCAGTGCATATCAAGATCAGGGGGCCGTTTCACTAAGCTTCGTACGACTAAAATGTTCATCAGGGCAAATTTAGGACCGTCAGGAAATTTCAATTGGTGGATTTACATTTATTGAGCATGAGCTACATATGCAGCCTATGCTCAATAAATGTAAATCCAAACATTGTTAATGTAAAATTTACAGACTATCATAATTTTACACTTAATTTTAGTCGTACTAAGTTTGGCGAAATGTCCCCCAGTTTGATCAGCTGAGGTTATACAATGGTGATACTAGAGCCACAAAATAGTCCATACCTATGTAAAATTATGAGAATGAACACAAAATCATTCGAAATTTGATTTATTGGTGTTTAACACCCTATCAACAGCCAAGGTCATTTAAGGGCGGGAAAAGGATTCGATCCTGCATTTAACCTGAAACAATGGGGTTGAAATTCCAAAATAATAGTAATAATATTAAACACACAACTGGATAACTGAGTCTTATCCCAGTTCATGCTCAATGAATCAATATGTATTGATTTAAAACATGAACTTTAACCCTTTGAACACCACAGTCCTGTATAGTGGTATTGGCAAATAGTGTAGATCCAGATGAGCTGGCTCGTAACGAGCCGGCTCATCAGGATCTGCACTTTTTGCAAGTAATTTTCACATTTTTGAGAACAAAAACACCCCCTTTTTATAAATGGAGTGGTCAGAAAATCATTTTGTGACGATTGAATGGGTCCGGAAATTAACATATAAAATTAGATTCCAGTTACTTAGGGGTGAAAGGGTTAAGCACATGCCGAGAATTGATTCATAATGAGAAGAAATAACGCAAGATCCACTCTTGCACATTGGTGACGGGAAAAATATGCTTGGTGAACCCTGAACCCAGTAAGTGGCAGTCATATACATGCAGTAGCTCCATTATACAGTCACGGTGAAATCGTGAGACAATATGTGTACAGTTATTGGTACTACAGATTATATACTGGGTCAGGATGGCTTGTCGTTCTTCCTCCATCTGCCTATAGGACATGTATACAAAAATACAAAATGTTCACCACATGGAATGGCACACTGAATCTGAAATATTCACCATTAGATATATGAGATATGAGAATACCAGGCTAGTGTCTTCTGATATCAAGTTTATCAGGCAAGGCTAGGAAACGCGTAGGAATTCCTACCAATTCCGAGCTGAGCCTGATAAACTTGATAATCAAAAGACAGTAGCCTGGTATTCTATTTATCAGGTAACGTTTTATGCTTGAAAATGACCACAGATGACGTTGTTATCTATGGACAGAACGCGGACTGGTTTACGTTATTACACAGATGTCATTCGTTAACGTCACGCGACGTCATCCGACCAATGGAAGGTTTTCACTTCGCTATAACCTGGATGTTTGTATCAGGTCAATGCCTGATACAGCAATATGTTATCATTCAGTATGTATTCCGTCAATACAGGGCATATTACCTGATAAAATAGAATAAACAGCATACGTTTCTGGATACATATTCAAAGTTCGTCCTAAATATTGTCATGCAATTACGATGCTACTCTGTACTCTGGGTAATAGCTATTATTTAGATGAGAAACCACCATCACATGCAATTTACTAGCATAAATTAGAAACTAGATACAGCGACATGCCATGACAAAAAGGGGTTTGTGATGTTCTGGGGGCCGTTTCACTAACTTTGTGCGACTAAAATGTTCGTAAGTGCAAAATTATGACAGTCTGTAAATTTCACATTAACAATGTTTTCTTCTTATTATTATTATTGCATTTACATTTATTGAGCATAGGCTGCATAATTTATGCAGCCTATGTTCAATAAATGTAAATCCATCAATAGAAATTTCCAGATGATCCTAAATTTGCATTTACAAACATTTTAGTTGTACAAAGTTTAGTGAAACGGCCCCCAGGTCCGTAGAAACATGCATCTCCAGTTCAGTAAAGTAACCAGTCTTGTTGGTTTTTCAGGCCATCACATTTATGGGTCGAAACTGGTTAATACGTGTACTATTATTTGTGTACGTAAGCTCCATGTATATATAGTGTGCAAGCATTTTGTTCAGTGTACTCATCACTACTGAACAATTGACACCACAGGCCTGTATAGTGGTATTAACTTTTTCAAATCAATTTTCATATTTTTCAGAACAAAAACACCCCCTTATCATAAATTTAGTAGTCTGAAAATCATTTTATGATGATGGGATTGGTCAGAAAATTAACATATCAACATCAATTCCAGTTAATTATGGGTGAAATGGTTAAGGGTTAATTGACTGTATGGAGGCTGGCATGTTCACTCCAAGGGAACCAGGGGGCCATTTCACCAAACTTTGTACGACTAAAATGTTTGTAAGTACAAAATTATGATTGTGTGTGAATTTCACATTCACAATGTTTTCTTGTATTAAACAATTATTGGATTTACATTTATTGAGCATAGGCTGCATATGCAGCCTATGCTCAATAAATGTAAATCCATCAATTGAAATTTTCAGACGATCCTAAATTTGCACTTACAAACATTTTTAGTCGTACAAAGTTTAGTGAAACGGCCCACAGAGGGACCACATGGCTAGATAGTTTGCAACCAATAACGATTTGAATCAAACTGTTTGTACGTAATCTGTGATTAAACACTCAATGCACCAAATATATCATGGCAAGTCACATTTACATGACACAGCAATACATGCAATTAACTTATGAAATTAGCATAAATCAGGAAATAAATATAGAAATTAAATATAGCTATAAGCTGTTACTTTGGAAAGCATGCAGTGGGTGTTAGGTATACAAGAAAATATTCAATGGCATTGGAGTACAGCTAGCTATGTAAGTGTGGCCATTAGCTCACAACGCTGGGCAGAGGGGCGACATGGGTGGGCAATAGCATGAAAATACTGATGGTGATAAATGAGCATATACATTTTCAACTAAATATGACTTATGCTTGCAGAAATAATGTGTACTCGAAAACAACTAGATAGAAAGACAAAAACAAGATGTGATGCGACATATAATTTTTATGTCATGTGTATAAGAAAATTTAAAGCTGTTTAACCCTTAGAGTGCGGGAAACGAAAATAGTCGTCTGCTGCTGTGTCATATTTTGTCTCTTCTCTCAGTAAAAACATGGTTTGGCAGCATTTTAGAATCATTTCCAATGGAAATGATTCTAAAGTGCTATCAAATCATGTTTTTGATGAGAAAAATGGAAAATAAACAGCAGACGACAAATTTTAATTCAGCATTGTAAGGGTCAACACCTTTAAAGTAATTACATTTATAGTGTGTCAAATGTCTTTTGATAAAAAACTACAATTTACAGTATGTGTATACGTAGGATGGTTGAATTTAATACAAATACCAAAAGAAGGTGAAAGGATCAGCAAGTCAGAGCTCCAGATAAGCCTTTTCTGTATTTTACTCACGTAAATTTTAAATATTTATTCCTGAAATTAGTTATTTTTCACATTATTTTTCATAACCAAATAGGTTTCTTATAATTGCAGGTGAAATTCACAACATCATATTTGTAAAGTTCTTCAAAGTAATTAATTTTACTGTCGTTATAATAAAAGGTTCACCTCGTCCCCTCACCACTGTCTGCCCTTCACCCTACTACATTTTCTTGATATTTTAACATTTTAATAGAGAGATGGACAGACAGCCGGATGGATTGACATATGGATAGTGATGATAACAGTAGTAATGCATAAGCACATCACTATCACTTCTTGCCCCAATACCTCCAATCGTAGTGGATCTGTAGCCGATTTCACTAACACTGCAAAGTATACTTACCGGTCCCTTGCTAAGTACACTATGAGGGAAATTTTTTCAATTTAAGGATAAATTTATTAAATTTTATTATACTGAATTTATTACATTATCACAGCCGTTATGGCTGTGATAATGTAATCAATTCAGTATAATAATACTTTTAATCATCACATATATGCAGTCATTAGTTCTAAATAAAATAATTCATTTCGGAAAAAAATAAATGATTACTCCCGCAAGGTATACTTAGCTAGATAAGTATGTTCAATAGAAAATTTGGTGAAATCGGCTACTGGAATAGACCAAACTTGGGAAAATCATGAGTAACTTCTCTCGACGTTTGACGTCAAATAGACACATTCCACCAACTCTAACATCTAGGATACTGTAGTAGAAGTAGTTTTATCCCGTCAACTATGTCGCTACTAGACGTGAAAAGCAGGTACGTGTATTTTTTCTCGTTCACGTCTAGTAGATACGTCATTATGTATGACGTTACGTCATTATGTGAATGACGTAACACGATAATCTTGTCGCTTCAGAAGACAAACTTATGAGGCCACAAATGCATTTTTAGAGACATTTGAACAACTTTGATGTGGTTAACGGGATAAATAGAATATTATTATAGTGTCATGAACGTGAATAAATATCTGACTCGGCTCGAAATCAGGATGTGCTCGGCAAGCCTCGCCCATCCTGATTTCTCAGCCTCGACAGATATTTATTCACGTTCATGACACTATACTAATATTCTCTATCTAAGGGAATCCTGATTCTCCAAGTTTGCTAGCCTATTTATAACACTGGTCTATAGAAGAGAGTGCTAGTGGAGAACAGTATGTACTTCCTGATGTGATCTTCATGATCTTAAGGATGCCGTGGAACAAGATCTAAAGGAAGTTATTCTTGATTGTCTATGTTCAGTAACCTATATACATATATATATATATACAGAGCTCCAGATAAGCTGCGTATTTGCGTAAATACCCAATTAAAATTGCCAAAAACCCAATTGAAATCAGAAGTAGCGAGTATCAAAAAGCAATGCCAAGACATGTTTTCATTTCGAAGCAAACTATTCAATAATTGCTGTCTGTTGATGTGTAAACAGTAGTGTGATTTTATTTTACACAATTAAAACATTGAAATACCCAATTGCTTCAGATATGATGGAGTGAAAATACTCAATTACTAATTCCTTATCTGGAGCCCTGTATATATATAAGACTGGCCTATATATGGGAACCAACGCTAGATGAGAAATGTTACATACTTCCTGATGCCGCGGACGTAGTTCTAAAGGATTCATGATTTTCCATGTTTGGTAACTTGTTTATAAGAAACAAGGGCATCGTTATCATTAAGCTAATCCTCTCGCTGACAGCCTTGATAACAAAAACATTTTTTTAACATTTTTGCCTTACGAACAAGGTGAGCATAAGTCCTCAATTACCTTGACCTTGGGCGGTCAGATGTGTGTCATATGCAAAGCAAAGCAACATTCCTAGACACACATTTTGGCCAAATATTATCAAAATCGGTGAAGCGGTTCATAAGTTATTGAAAAATGAAAAGTTTTACTAACGCACGTCCGCAAGCACGCACGTACGTACGTACATGGACGAACGCTATATCCCTGCTTGCATATCGGCGAGGGGATAATACGTGGGAGTGGAGACTATTACATTGAAACTGATGCTCCACCCCAAGTTATACAGGTACCCATTGTAGAGGACCAGAAACGGAAGTGAGAGCTAGAGGAAGGATTTTACATATTTCCGTCGTGATCTCAAGAACCCCGAAATAATTCTAAAGGATGTTACCCGTGATGTTCCAAGTTCAGCCACCTATATATAAGACTTGTCTACATAAATGATGGAGAGTGAAGGATGATACGTACTTGCGGATGCGCTCCTTCTTGATCTCAAGGCGTTTGCGGTCGACGTTGGCCTTGTCATTGTCAGTGAGGGCGTCATACTCCTCCTCAGACATCTCCTCAAGGCGGCGTCGCTCCTCGTCCTCCCGCTCCTTCGCCACCCGCTCTGGTGGGCGGAATATAGGGAATATCAGGCTATTGTTTCTTCATAGCATGTTTATCAGGCTCAGACATGAAACCAGTCAACTAGTTTAATAACTATCAGTTTATTTAGTTATTTAATGCTATTTAATGCCCTGTCAACACCTAATGTCATTTGAGGCCAGGCTAACCGGGTCAAATCCCATATTTCATCTGTATGGATGGAGGGAAATCATCAGAACTGAATATTTACAGAAAACTATCTTTTTATAACTTGACCCCATTCCCTGATAGTCATATAGGATTAGTTTTAATCTTACTACTTATATAATTGACATAACCAGATTTCACTCTCAAGTAAGAAAAAAGCCAAAAATAAAATGTACCTGAGAGCCAAACCAGGGGTATCGTGATTACATTAAGGATGAATCCCATTATTAAATTTACCCTTTGCATGCTCCCAACCAACCACACGCTTAATAACTACCAGATTAAATCATTACATATATCAGACCGCGATTACTTCCCGAGGGGTGCGAGATTACCTTTCTCCTCATGCTCCTTCTTCTCCTGCTCCTTGAGGTGGTTGTAGTCGAGTTTCAGCGAGATGAAGTAGATGAAGCGGCGGTTGTTCAGGGCCTTCAGGATAGCCGAGGCCGCCGTGTACTGGTTCTGGGCGAACAGCGTCTCCAGCCCATCAAACACAACCCCGCGGTGGCAGTCATTCAGCTGTTGGCGGGAGAAGGGGATGATTATTATGTGTACATGGTCTATAGGTGGTCAAACACGACCCCGCGGTGGCAGTCGTTCAGCTGTTGGTGGTGGGAGGCAATTCACAGAAAGTATTTAGTTATTTGATTCATTACACTGTTAACCCTTCCTACGCTGTTGACGAAAATTGTCGTCTGCTGTTTTTCATTTTTGCTTTAATTCTTAACAAAAAAATGGTTTTGACAGCACATGAGAATTCTCATGTGCTGTCAAAACCAGGTTTTTGTCGATAAATATTGAAAATAAAACATTTCCAGTAAACGACAACATTTAATTCAGCGTAGTAAGGGTTAAATGGGCACAAAAGTGGGCAGAACATTTACATGTACATTCCAAAAACCTGAACTGATTATTTACAGGCCAATGGTGTAAGTTTGTACAAACCTGTAATCGCTCGGCAAGGATCTCGACCAACAGCTCCTCGGGCAGGACACAGGACACGAGTCCCTCCTCCCCGGCCACACTTGCGCTCACGCTCAGACGCCGGGCGATCGGGGCCGCCAGTGGGGGCGGGCTGCACGGCACCTGGTATGTACAACAGAGTGTGTTACGACAATTGTCTCCCATGGCCAAGGTGAACAGGCGGCTCTTAACCCTTAGACCGCTACACAGAACAATTGTCGTCTGTTGTTGCTTTTATATATTGCCTTATTTCTGAATAAAAACATGGTTAGTCATATAAAGTTTGCACATCAGGGGAAATGTTTGTATGAACATTGTATGACTGAGGCCACCATATTTTACCAATAGGTACAGTCCAATACATGTAATTGCAATCGCTTATTTATTCACGACCATGAATTGATGAAAGCATATGATGGAATCACTCATTTAAACTGACTCTATATTCAAACGGTGGCCACAACACATATTTTTAAAACTTATTAAGAAGACATATTTACAATATTGAATAACAAATATGAATGTAATGGTTAACCCTTTTAACACCACAGGCCTGTATAGTGGTATTGGCAAAAAGTGTAGTAATTTTTGCAAGTAATAACCCCTTTTCATAAATGGGCTAGTCTGACAATCATTTTATGATGATTGGATTGGTCAGAAAATTAACATATCAAAATCCATTCCAGTTACCTAGGGGCGAAAGGGTTAAACAGTGAAAATAATTGGGCCCTGACAACATGAAAATTCTGACATTATGGACTTGTGTAGGCACTTTCATGCAGTTACTTCATGATCGACTATTGCCAATATTGACAGTCATAATGCTTTCTGGAATGAACATCAAACAGTGTATGATGCACCAGCTGATGCACACACATTGTCATTTTCCAGTAAGAAGCTGAAATACGTGCAAAAAAAGAGGCAGTAAAATTTGATGTAAAGGTTGTGATAAGGAAGTGAAAGTGTCAACAACTGTTTTTAACCCTTAGAATGCGGGAAACGAAAATTGTCGTCTGTTGTTATTGCATATTTTGTTATTTTTCTCAATAAGAACATACTTTGGCAGCAATTTAGAATCATTTCCATTGGAAATGATTCTAAAGTGCTATCAAACTGTGTTTGTAGATACAATTGGAAATGAAAAAGTAACCATCAGACAACAATTTAATTCAGCATTGTAAGGCTTAAGTGATGAACCTATAATTGAGACATGTGCGGAGATATAAACCAAGAAAACTAAATGTATTTCCATTGAAACCACCGACACACCAATTAAGGATCCGTTCTATCCCTGATCAACACTTAATCCAAAGATAATTGCTTAGTAAATGTGATATAATGCACAACATATATGTGAACATTCTCTTGTTCCCGTATCCTATACGAGGCATGAAGTTGCCATCTCGGCTATTGTGTAGCGTTTGACACATACAACACAAATATTACAGATAAACTAATAAAATTTGGTAAAACATGTTGCAAGAATAATAATTTACAATGTAGTATCAATTATCACATGCCAAAGTATACACCATGATTGATACATTGGTTATAATTTTTGTAATTTCCAAAATCTACAATGGCCATGTTACACTGTGTAAATCATCAGTAGCCTATTTCATCAACATTGCAAAGTATACTTTACTAGCAAAGTATACTTTGAGGGAGTAATCATTTATTTTTCCTGAAATGCATTATTTCATATAGAACTAACAAATGCATATATTTCATGATTAAAAGTATGCAGAATTATTATACTGAATTTATTACATTATCACAGCCAAATTGGCTGTGATAATGTAATAAATTCAGTATAATAAAAATTAATAAATTTATCATAAAATTGAAAATTTCTCCCTCAAAGTATACTTTGCTACTAAAGTATACTTTGCAATGTTGATGAAATAGGCTACTGGTCACTCCTCAAACCTAATCTTACTACAGATATGACAAAGTTACCACATATAGTCTGCTAGCAACACCTGTATGATAGCAGCACATGTCCACACAAAACGAATAATCCTTTCTTCATTCAATACAGTATACATGGTATATCCTTTGTGTAAGATAGCATATATGACTGTGCACTCAAGATGGCAGAAGACACAGATGTCTGTGTTTTAAAAAATGGGCACATCTATCATCAGAAAAATCAAACTTGGCATCGACTTGAGCTACATATAATGGATAGTACATTGTAAAGAATTCTTTATAGAATTTATTGCACTAAATTGTATTTGTTTATCTGTCAAATTCTGAGCTGCATAACGCTACTAGAGGGGAAACTGGCTGATAACATGTCAATTGAATCACATTTACGGAGCAATTACATTTGAAAAAAAAATATGATGATGTTCTATAAAGTTAGTCCTTAACACCAATAACTGAAGTAAAAGTCTCTACTTGTAGATACTAGAGTAAGTGAGGCTCACGGATACCCCTGGCCGCCTGGATCAACAAATAAATCTGTAACGCACATCTTACGGACAGATGAACGGACGGACGAACGGAATGACGAAAACTATATACCCCTCGACATACTTCATATGCCGGGGTATAATGAAAGAAATCTACAAATGTCAACCAGATAAACACGAAATCATTAACACTGATGGAGGATGTACCCCTCAAACACTTTAATGCAAATTTCTAAGTCATTTGACCTTGAGCACAGGAATCGCACGAGTGTGCTATAGAATTAAACTAGAGAAAGTGAGCAGGGGCTCATGTATACACCCCTAGCCGCCGCCTGGTCTGACAAATAAAAACTTTGACGCAAATGTTTAAACAAGGATGGCCGCGGCCCGCATGTCGAGCCCGCCGAGGCATTTGATGGTCTCAGAGTGTATTTATTTGAAGTTTGATGCCCAATAAGCATACAAAGTTTCAAGCAAATCTGACTTACGGTTACAGAGATAGTAGGTATGTGAAAACTTTAACGCAAATTTTAACAGAAACTTTAACGCAAACTTCTAAGTCATTTCACCTTGACATAGGGGCACAGGGGCCGCATGAGTGGGACACAGAATGTATATGGATGATGACTAATAAGCATATGAAGTTTCAAGTCAATGTGACTTAGGACTGCAGAGATATAAGGTATTTAAAAACTTTTAACGCATATTTCGGAACGCAAACTTCTAAGTCATTTCACCTTGACATAGGGGCACAGGGGCCGCATGAGTGGGACACAGAATGAATATATGGATGATGACTAATAAGCATATGAAGTTTCAAGTCAATGTGACTTAGGACTGCAGAGATATAAGGTACTTAAAAACTTTAACGCATATTTCGGAACGCAAACTTCTAAGTCATTTGACCTTGACATGGGGGCACAGGGGCCGCATGAGTGGGATACAGCATGAATATATGGATGATGACTAATAAGCATATGAAGTTTCAAGTCAATGTGACTTAGGACTGCAGAGATATAAGGTATTTAAAAACTTTAACGCAGATTTCGGAACACAAACTTCTAAGTCATTTCACCTTGACCTTGGGCACAGGGGCCGCATGAGTGGGACACAGCATGAATATATGGATCATGACTAATAAGCATATGAAGTTTCAAGTCAATGTGACTTAGTACTGCAGAGATATAAGGTATTTAAAAACTTTAACACAGATTTCGGACGGACGCACAGACGCACGGATGCACACACGGACGGACGGACACCCGGACGTCATTGTGATCACTATGTCTCGCTTTCCGCAAGCGGGCTCGACAAAAACTATTTAGGCAAAATAATGGACTTAAAATTGTGTTACTCAGTGCAATGTGTCAAGTATTAAAGTATAAACGACAGACGATAATAAGTTGCTGGAGGTCAATTGATGAGTCCAAATATAGGTAGACCTGTAGCCTATTTCACCAACATTGCAAAGTATACTTATCTAACAAAGTATACTTTGAGGGAGCAATCATTTATTTTTCCTGAAATGCATTATTTCATATAGAACTAACTACTGCATATATTTGAGGATTAAAAGTATGCAGAATTATTATACTGAATTTATTACATTATCACAGCCAAAATGGCTGTGATAATGTAATAAATTCAGTATAATAAAAATTAATAAATTTATCCTAAAATTGAAAATATCTCCCTCAAAGTATACTTTGCTAGATAAGTATACTTTGCAATGTTGGTGAAATAGGCTACAGATGTATTATCATATCATAGCCTCGTGTTTGTGTATAACTACATGATAGAGTGCACGTGCATGCATGTCAATATAATAGTGTATCTTGGTGCGCAAAATAGACATGTAGTGTGGCTCATTGGTATCGAAGCGGGAGAATATCCATAAGTTTGCAGAACTTTTGTTCATGTTATCTGGTCAAGAGTTTGAACCTCACAAAACGCATTACTTTTGTCATATCATTCTGTTCTTTGTATGACTGGTTGCTGGAGAGGGAAATAGGCGAAACGGCGAGGGTTATCACTATTGCTGTATGACCTCAATACAACATGATCGGCCAGAACATACTCCCAGATTCTTCATGTAGACACATATGAAATGTGCATTTATTTATTAGTTTTCTTCAAAGTGAGACTAACGTTCTACATGTAATCTATCTCATGCTTAGTTAATGCAATTTGTAAGAGCAACACACATGAAAAATAAATATAATAAAATATAAACAAAATCAAAATATATGTATGAAAAACTAAGATTCGAACTCACTACATACGGCATTGATATCTGTCACTCCAACCCCTCGACTACATAAGACTCGATAACATATCTCAAAATCAATATTGAAAAGGGTATATTTACCTGTCTCACCTATTCTGTGTTTTGTTTATGACTGGTTTGTTTGTAAACAAGGAGCAAGTTATCGTCTGCGGACTATACAATGTAGTTTGGAGAAGAACATACAAAAGAATAATAACAATAACAACATTCTGAAGAAAAAAAACCACAACAACATAAACTATAATTTGAACATGCACAAAACTGTCGGTAACTAAAACAAATCTATTTCTCCTATAACTGGTTAACCTTATCCGGAGACGTAACAGTAATGCACCAGTCAATGGAAATCCCCGCCCCCCCTGGCCCGGGGAATAGCCGGGACATAGCCGGGTATACCCCGGGGTTTTAACCTGTCACGATGCCCCGCACTGCGGGGATAACCCTGGGGCTTTAGCTTCGCCAAAATATGCGGGGACGTAACCCCGGGGCTTTAACATACCTTTTAATTATTTTTTTTCTGGATCTCAGCAGTCTTTATTTATTGAACTATAACCATGATATCACTGCGTGTTGTCCCCGGGCACACCTACACCAAATCACTTGGTTTTCGACCTCTTTTACTAGACTTTTACGAGAAGCAGGAGATAATGTGGCTTATTCTATCATAGGACCCCCTGTGGTGTGGGGGGGGATCAGCTGCAGTGGTGCTGCTGATTTCTACGATGGAATAAATCACAGTATCCCCTGCTTCTCATAAAAGCCGGGTGAAAGGGGGCGGGGCGGGGAGCCAAGTGATTTGGTGTGGTAAGGGAACCTGGCACCAAATTGAGATTTCGTAAATTCAGATCTGAATTACTATTTCTCTCCCTGATACAGGTGTATTCCCGGCTATAAATGACTTAAAAAGTTGATGAGCCGTAAAACACCATTTCATCTGTCATAGGAATGGTGCTGATCCCTCCCCCACACCACAGGGGACAGCAGACAACATAAATGTATCACTGTATGAGGGCAATGTATGAGGGCGTCAGACAACATGTATCACTGTATGAGGGCGTCAGACAACATGTATCACTGTAAACATGTATCACTGTATGTGGGCGTCAGACAACATATATCACTGTATGATACAACTGCCTGCCATGAGCACGGCCCTGAAACCACCGGACCTTCACAATATTGTGATCTTACTATTTCACGATTATTTTACAACAACGGCATTTTTTAAAAAAAAAATAAAAAAAAAATGGGAATGCTATGCGATGTAATTATGAATATGGAACATTCAGAAGAAAAAGTGTTACAATCCATCCATAATTGGTGAAGATATCACACTTACAACTTGAGATCTGCCTGTTTTTCATGTTGTTAAGTGCGATATCTTCATCAATTACGGATGGATTGTAAAACTTGTTTCTTCTGAAAGTTTCATATTCAAAATTACATCGCATAGCATTCCGATATTTTTGATAAAATTGATAAAATGTCGTTGTCAAATAATCGACAAATATTAAACACGAAAGTTGACACCGGTCTTTTACGAAAGTTGCCACCGGACAGGTTTACGCCGATTAAAATATTGGGAAGGTCTGGTGGTTCTAGGGCCATGATGAGATTGAGACACATATTTTTTGGAGGTCATGTTCTAGCTGGAACCCAGCATTTATGTCGTCTTCTACATTGTATACATGTGACAATATTGAGTTCTTTCACTGTCTTGATTGATATCTAAACATGCAGTACATGTCAGAATATAAAGCTATAGTCCTTTTCTGATTTCAAACTTGGTGTTGCATTCTCCATTGCTTTTTGTACCACCGGCTGGTGGATAAGAATGGGATTAAGTTACTTTACTGGCGTGACTGAAGAGCCATCTGACAGCAGACAGACACCAAATCATGGTAGCGTAAATCTAAAGCTGCTATTAATAACCTGCAGTACTCGTACCCATGTGTGGCTCCTCCGACCAATGGAGTCGGCCGGATCAGTTTGTTGCTTCTGACTGCTAAAATAAATCAACCGTATGTCCTGATTCTTGTATATTAAGAGCTGAGTAAATGGAGACTGGCGCCCAGTGATTTTGGTGAGGTTAGAAGTAGTCTGCAGTAGGCCCTGCTTGTGGGGAGAGTCCATTAAAATGGAAATTGTGCAAACAGTCGTAAAATCGCCCCAGAACAAGATAATGTATAAAGGTCAGTGATGAATTCTTTGTCCTCTTAGAGCAGGGATTCAAAACTGCCGACCTGTCTGTAATGACCTTTGCTGTTGAACGGACGTTAAACAATATTCAATCAAACAATCAATCTTTGTCCTCTAGACTGGGTTGTACCCAGTGATTGAATTGTTATTTTTAAATGTTTTGTACATCATCTATACACACTGATTGAACAAGCCTTCTCTTCTCAATTTTTTTAATATCAGCTTTGAAATATGCCCCGCACTGCGGGGCCTTTACCGGGGATTTAACCTTACTGATGTCCCCGGGGTGCGGGGCCATTTACCCGGGGTTTAACCAGCCAGATTGCCCCGCACTGAGGGGACATAGCGGGGCTTTAACCGAGTCAAAATTATAAGCCCCCCTATTCCCTGGACCAGGGGGGGCGTGGATTTCCATTGACTGGTGCATAATGTCTCTAGCTGTCCTCCATCCACTCTTTAACCCATTACATTCGGAATACACCTGTTTGGGTATGAAATATTTTAAATATTTCATTTTCATTTTTCTTATTTCTCAATGAGACGGTTCAAATGGTGGTCACGACATATACTTCTAAGCACATATAAAGAAAATATTTAGAATGTTTCACAATCAAAATGACATATCCTCAGCATGAAATGGGTTAATGTACTGTCCGGGATCTGAACCTTATTACCCATCTACATACAACAATAGTAAGACCCGACATAAGAAAGATAAAAGATATGGCCCTAAACATACCAAAGTATCACTAACCATCTAGTATACATGAACTATATATCTGAAACCATATTCCTGTATTGTCAGTATATGTAACTGTTAGGGATGTCGGAGTTTTCCCCGATTTACGGTTTGCCTTCTGACCCAATGTTAAATTTGGCCGTTTTCAAAGTCAATTTTTTTATCAATATTGGACGATTTAGT
This sequence comes from Conchocele bisecta, assembly GCA_029237695.1. NCBI lineage: Eukaryota > Metazoa > Mollusca > Bivalvia > Lucinida > Thyasiridae > Conchocele > Conchocele bisecta. Next base: position 18,164,725 of record CM055265.1, read on the forward strand.
TCATAAAAAACATTGTGTAATGCATATTTTATGACTTACGATGTGTTTTTTTTTAAATATGTAACATGTGGGTGACTTTTAATCGATAAATTCTAATCACTTGCGCGTTCATTTTTTTTTTTGGGCGCCGCCATTTTGAACAAATGCCCGGAACGCAATGACAGGTGGTTGCAGATGTTGAATGAAATATCGCTATGCACAATATAAGAAATAAAACAAAAGCACAGAGACGACAGGGAATGCTTGCACATGACGCAAATATATAATAATTCTCTAATAAATACAAGAATCTGTCCATAGCACAATGCACTAAACACTTACCATTTAAACAAAATCGGAACTATATTCCTCGCGGTATCGTTTCCGCGAAAACCGCGAAAACAGCCTGATTTTATATGCAGATTATCACTACGGACGTGCCCATCGAGGGGGGTCTGGGGCGTGGCTAACTGTCCGACGCGATTCCATAGGCTACCCTATGTAAAAAGATATTCTCAGCTGTCAATCACAGGCGTCCGCACCACGGGGGGTCGTGGGCGGAGCCAAATGATCCAGCTCGATCGCAATACATACGGATACACATGTACCCTATGTAAAAATCATGTGATAGGTGGTGTGGCTTAATTTCGATAACGCGATCATTTCTTGATGGATATTTAATTTGGGCATTTCAACGGAAAGAAAAAAGCACCCTCTACACGATTCTGTTGTCTGCTGTTGAAATTTCTGAGAGGAAAATCGTGTTTTTGGTGCTAGAAAGAGGTACATATTTGAACAGTGATTTTTATAGGAACCTCTAGATTCGACATAATAGGACATCGACAGTTTCTTTAACAATCATTAATGTGCCCAAAAAACACTGTATTGAACCGTTTGGCTTGTGCGCACTCGGTGGCAAACTTTTTTAGTAACCTCACATCAAACCGGAAGTTTGGAACACGAGCCGTGTCATGGGTTTTCGCGACCATTTTATTTTCACTTCCACATCGAAAAAGCCAGCGTTACAGTTGAACTGGCCATTTTTGGTGTAATTTTATAGTGAAAAATTGTTGTTTAATGATGCCTCTGTGTATCTGTGGGTCCTTGTAGATTCACTTTGAATATATGTTCAACAATTCAATAAAAAAAAAAAAATCAACTCCAAATAACAATGTTAATTATTATCAATCAAATTGAGCTGAAGCCTGAATCATGATTATTGAGTATTGTGTATTTAGCGATCTTTTTTTTTGAGACACTAGACTGTCAATCCTCCCTAACGTCCATTCATTAGTTCGGCCATTAACATTCAGTTTGTGAATATATTTAAATCAAAACATGTTATAAACACACACCAAACAGCTCTATTCATTAACACATCATAATCTTGACATGAACATCTTTGTGCAAAATATAATTGAGCTACTTACTATCAAGTGGTGTATGTATATTATCCGTTTTAAGATCTCTGCACAAAAAACGTTGCTTTTTTTCCACCAAATGTGAAAATTTGAATAACTCCTAAACAAATCAAGATATCTTGATGAAACAACTTCCATTGTTTTGCATTTTTGCAATACCTTTAATTTGATACCAAACACTCCATAATGCACACTTTTGTTTTGGAAAAAATATCCACTACATTCAAAATTGGCAATATTATTTTTTAGAAAATTTGTTATTTCTCGAAATAAAAAATTGAATAACTTCTTAACCAATCAAGATATCTTGATGAAACAACTTTCATTGTTTTGCATTCTTTAATTGGGTACTAAACACTCCATGCTGCATACTTTTTCGGAAAAACTATCCACTAAATTAAAAAACAAATTATTTTTTTTTACATTTATTTTTATTTCTCGAAATTAAAAATTGAATAACTTCTTAACAAATCAAGATATCTTGATGAAACAACTTCCATTGTTTTGCATTTTTCAATACCTTTAAATGAATATCAAACACTCCATTCTACACATTTAAAAAAATCAAAAAATCTTTAAATACAAAATTGGCAGAAAATGGTCAGAAAATTTCCGAAGTTCTCCAATTTCAAAATTGAATAACTTCTTAACTAATCAAGATATTTTGATGAAATAACTTGCATTGCACAACTACATTCCTCAGCTTTAATTTGATACCAAACAATCCATAAAAATCTCAATTTTTGAAAAAACTCCGACATCCCTATAACTGTATAAGGCCTAGTTACCTCCGCTATGCTGGGCTGAAACCGAAACTGAGGTTACAGTGGGGTCAGCGTGTAAGTGCACACACGAATGAACACGACAGTACGGGGGACTCAATTCTAATGAAATTACAAGACATATTTACAGTGAGAAATAAGAAACATACTCGTGAATCGTGATATTGGTGAATGTTACACACGAATGAACACGACAGTCCGGGGGACTCAATTCTAATGAAATTACAAGACATATTTACAGTGAGAAATAAGAAACATACTCGTGAATCGTGATATTGGTGAATGTTATTTTCACCGCTAGCATGCAAAGAGTTAAGTATAAATTGATTTATTCCCTTCATTTGTTTCTGTTCCATCATGTTGATGTTCGTTTCACAGGGTAACGCGTCTATGTTTGGATGCTGTATACGGGATTTAAACTGGACACTAATAACAACATATCTTGTACATTACATAGGGTAATTACACAGTTATTGGAGAAATATGTGACGCTCATCGCAATTTCATTATAAACAAAAAGTGAAAAAAGGTTTAACGTCCCACCAACAGCTAAGGTCATATAGAGATGGGTTCATTATAAACAAGCATATTCTCCGTCAAACAACAGCCACAATGATGTACTTGATACATGGTTTTCTCTCTTTCTAGAAACTGTTGATAAGCATCTTCCTCTAAAAACACAACGGGTTAAAAACAAACAGCAACCAAAATGGCTCACTCCGGACATAATAGATGCTATGAAGACGCGAGATAGATTTAAATCAGTAAATAATGAAACACAATTCAAACTATGGCGAAATAAAGTTACAAACCTTATTAAAAAATCTAAAAAAGAACAATACAGGACATTAATTGAAGAAAATAATAACAAGCCATCAAGTGTGTGGAAACTATTTAAAGAAATAGGCGCAAGTAAAAAAAAAAAGCCAATAACAATATAACCTCAATCACAATCGATAATAAGGAAGTTAGTGATACAGAAAGTATTGCAAATGAATTTAATAACTTTTTCGTATCCATCGCCTCTACCATAAAAGGACCAATAACACATTCCGATTTCCAGCCACTTAAAGCATTTTGTAATGATAAGCTACCCAAAGATACAGAGTTTTCAATACCAAATATGACGAAAAACAAGATTGAACACTTTTTAAAAAACATTGATGTGACGAAAGCCACTGGCTGTGACAATATTGGACCCCGTTTACTCAAAATATCAGCAGCACAAATAGCGGATAGCCTCATGTACATATGCAATCTGAGTATTAAACAATCAGTCTTTCCGGATAAATGGAAGGAAGCAAAAGTTAGCCCATTTCATAAAAATGTTTCAAAATTTGACTTGAACAATTATCGACCAATATCTATTTTGCCAATATTATCTAAACTGATTGAAAAACAAGTTCATGACTCTCTTATGGAATATATGAATAAATATCAATTAATTCATAAAACACAATCTGGTTTTAGACCAAATCACTCCTGCGAAACTGCATTAATAGGAATGATTGACAAATGGTTAGATGCTATTAATAATAATAAGCTAATAGGAGTTGTCATGGTTGATTTCAAAAAAGCCTTCGACTTGGTGGATCATAAACTCTTAATTAAAAAGCTAGAACTCTATAAACTATTAACTAGTGCAATGCAATGGATAACGTCATACATTTATGATCGCAAACAGAAAACATCATTAAATAATGTTACATCTAACTATGAAAATGTTGTAAATGGTGTTCCTCAAGGGTCTATTTTAGGTCCTTTGCTATTTCTCCTCTTTATTAATGACTTACCTCTATACACCCATGATGTTAGTACAGATCTTTATGCTGATGACATTACACTATATGATATCAATAAATCAGAAGTTGCAATTGAAAATAATCTTCAAAAAGCTTTATGTAATCTTAATGTATGGTGTAAGAACAATGGAATGGTCATAAACTCTGCTAAAACAAAAGTAATGCTAAATACAACACATCAAAAGCGAACATGTCTAAACAAACATGAGCTTAATTTGAAATACATTAATGAGGAACTAGGCATGATCATGAATGACAAAATTTTAGGTGTATGGTTTGATAATAACTTAAGTTGGTCTATTCATGTTGATAAAGTATGTAAGAAAATTAAATCTAACATCTGGCTGCTATCAAGAATTAAACACTTTCTGACTCTAGAACACAGGATCCAATTTTATAAGACATATATTCAACCACACATTGATTATTGCAATCTAATTTGGGGATGTTCATCACAAAAAAATCTATTACGACTGTTTCAACTACAAACAAGAGGGCCATGATGGCCCTAATTCGCTCACCTGACTCCATGAACACCAGAGGAGAATGTGACATTGAGTTAATGTGTTTTAAAAAAATTGTGCTATTTTTAGATGGCGGTCATCTTGGATTAAGCGATGACTCTCATTTTACAAAATCTGAAAATGCTTCACCCAGCATCGGCCATGTGTTTCCTGAGAAAAAGACGTTAAAAATCTTGAATAAATGGACCTTTTGGTGGCCATCAAGGCTGACATAATCATCCGATTCCGACAAATATTGCACCAGAGTGATCGCCTCATTGATACCTTCAATTTGATATATGACATGACCATATTCAGTCAAAAATAAAATTTGACCCCAATTTGACCCCACGGGCCACGCCCATTTTTGACCCCGGAGTCACCATTTTAACAACTTTCAAAGAGCAATGTACATCGATCATTCCTACCAAGTTTCGTCAAAATCCGGCCAGCGGTTCATGAGAAGAAGATTTTTTAAGAATTTATGCTATTTTTAGATGGCGGCCATCTTGGATTAGCGATGACCTCCATTTTAACAAATCTGAAAAGGCTTCACCCATGGACCATAACTTTTAAGTTTGGCTACCATGGGTCAAGCGGTTCATGTGAAGAAGAATTTTGAAATCTCTAATAAAAGAACGACCTTTTGACATTTCGGCGGCCATCTTGGATGACATAACAATCCGATTTGGACAAAAAATGTACCAGAGTGATCGCCTCATTGATACCTTCGATTTGATATATAACATGACCATATTCGGTCAAAAATAAAATTTGACCCCACGGGCCACGCCCATTTTTGACCCCGGGGTCACCATTTTAACAACTTTGAAAGAGCATTGTACATCGATCATTCCTACCAAGTTTAGTCGAAATCCGGCTAGCGGTTCATGAGAAGACGATTTTTTAAGAATTTATGCTATTTTTAGACGGCGGCCATCTTGGATTAACGATGACCATCCATTTTAACAATCTGAAAAAGGCTTCACACAATTGGACCATAACGTTTAAGTTTGGCTACCATGGGCCAAGCGGTTCATGTGAAGAAGAATTTTGAAATCTCTAATAAAAGAACGACCTTTTGACATTTCGGCGGCCATCTTGGATGACATAACAATCCGATTTCGACAGAAAACTGCACCAGAGTGATCGCCTCATTGATACCTTCAATTTGATATATGACATGACCATATTCAGTCAAAAATAAAATTTGACCCCAATTTGACCCCACGGGCCACGCCCATTTTTGACCCCGGAGTCACCATTTTAACAACTTTCAAAGAGCAATGTACATCGATCATTCCTACCAAGTTTCGTCAAAATCCGGCAAGCGGTTCATGAGAAGAAGATTTTTTAAGAATTTATGCTATTTTTAGATGGCGGCCATCTTGGATTAGCGATGACCTCCATTTTAACAAATCTGAAAAGGCTTCACCCATGGACCATAACTTTTAAGTTTGGCTACCATGGGTCAAGCGGTTCATGTGAAGAAAAATTTTGAAATCTCTAATAAAAGAACGACCTTTTGACATTTCGGCGGCCATCTTGGATGACATAACAATCCGATTTGGACAAAAAATGTACCAGAGTGATCGCCTCATTGATACCTTCGAATTGATATATAACATGACCATATTCAGTCAAAAATAAAATTTGACCCCACGGGCCACGCCCATTTTTGACCCCGGGGTCACCATTTTAACAACTTTCAAAGAGCATTGTACATCGATCATTCCTACCAAGTTTAGTCGAAATCCGGCTAGCGGTTCATGAGAAGACGATTTTTTTAAGAATTTATGCTATTTTTAGACGGTGGCCATCTTGGATTAGCGATGACCCTCCATTTTAACAAATCGAAAAGGCTCACACTGGACCATAACTATTAAGTTTGGCTACCATGGGCCAAGCTGTTTTCATGGAAGAAGATTTGAAATCTCTAATAAAAAAACGACCTTTTTGACCTTTCGGCGCATCTGGATGACATAACAATCCGATTTCGACAGAAAATGCACCAGAGTGATCGCCTCATTGATACCGTTTCAATTTGATATAGACCTGACCATATTCGGTCAAAAAAAAAATTTAAAAGAACCCCAATTTGACCCCCACGGGCCACGTCCATTTTTGACCTCGGGGTCACCATTTTAACAACTTTCAAAGAGCAATGTACATCGATCATTCCTACCAAGTTTCGTCGAAATCCGGCAAGCAGTTCATGAGAAGAAGATTTTTTAAGAATTTATGCTATTTTTAGACGGCGGCCATCTTGGATTAGCGATGACCTCCATTTTAACAAATCTACAAAGGCTTCACCCATGGACCTTAACTTTTAAGTTTGGCTACCATGGGCCAAGCGGTTCATGTGAAGAAGAATTTTGAAATCTCTAATAAAAGAACGACCTTTTGACCTTTCGGCGGCCATCTTGGATGACATAACAATCCGATTTCGACAGAAAATGCACCAGAGTGATCGCCTCATTGATACCTTCAATTTGATATATGAAATTACCATATTCAGTCAAAAATAAAATTTGACACCAATTTGACCCCACAGGCCACGCCCATTTTTGACCCCAGGGTCACCATTTTAACAACTTTGAAAGAGCAATGTACATCGATCATTCCTACCAAGTTTTGTCGAAATCCGCTTGGCAGTTCTTGAGAAGAAGATTTTTTAAGAATTTGTGCTATTTTTAGACGGCGTCCATCTTGGATTACGTAATGACGTCATTTTAACAATTTTGTAATCCCCCTACCTAAGGACCATGACCATGAAGTTTGGTGACTATAGACCCAATGGTTACCGAGGAGAAGACGTTTGAAAATGTTCACGGACGACGACGGACGACGGACACATTGCGGTAACAATAGCATTCGCTCAGGTGAGCTAAAAAGAGTTATTAAATAATACTTGATTATAATGTTGAAAATACTATCCAAAGCATGCAAGAACTTAAAATATTGAACGTGTATGAAAGAATATTTGTACGGAAGGCAAAATTCATGTATAAAGTTGCAAATACAATTACACCAGGTTATATTAATGAATTGTTTCACCAAAGACAACCAAGCAACAATTTACCAGTCTTGAGATCAACTGCTTCCAATAACTTTATACTCCCCAAGCCAAACAAAGAAATATTCAAACAAAGTATGTCATATTCAGGCGCGTTAATATGGAACTGTATTCCTAATAATGTTAAAAATGTTCAAACTATAAATAACTTCCACAATAGATGTATAAGATGGATGAAAACATAGACTACCAGTTTCTTGTTTCTTGTTAATAGTTGTCTATAATTTTCATTTTGTATTGGCTTTTTCTTTGTCAACTGTACATGTGTATATACTTGTTTTTATGTTTGAGGGCCTCATGGGAGATTAGGCACTGTCTAATTGAGTCACCCTCGTTAAATAAAGTCTATTATTGTTATTATTATTATTATTATATGTAGCATATATACACTTGTACATTCAGTATTTTAGCTTCAACATAGTTTATTGAATATTTACAATGGGCCAGGGCTACAAGTTCACCACGAAAGCAAAAGCGAAAACAACTGTAACATGCACCATAGTGTTATAAAGATCATCTGGAAGGGTTAACAATCTACATGTATGTGAAACATAGCTGTGAATAGGGCTACAATTAGAATAACTACGGTTATTTACCTGGCTGCCGGGAGCGCCATCTATCGACGAGGTGTTTATGCCGGGTTTGCCGCCGGATTTCTCCGGTTTGGCGCGGATATCTGTAATAGTCGAGGTCTTACGGTTGCTGATCATGGACTGGGCTGTGTTCACAGAGATCCCACCTGCTGGGTCAGACACGGGCACGGGGTTAGCACACGTCACAATGGCAACGGCAGGGTGTTAACACAGCAATATGAGACACGCCATGCGATTTTTTACCGACATTGACAAAATTTTCCATAAATGAAGTGAAAAGTTGACAAATATTCAACTTGTACTCTGTAATTTCTGAATATTTTTCATAAATAAAGTCAAAATTTTACAAAATCTTCAGAGTACATGCGGAATATAATTCCACACGTACACTGAAGAATTTGTCAACTTTTGACGCCATTGAAGGAAAATATTGTAAATTTTGTAAAAGTATTTCATTAAATTATGCAGATTTCCGAAGGTACAGAATCACATGGCGTGTCTCATGTGGATGTGATTGGAGAATGGGGATTATGGGTTTTGCGACCAGTGTAGCTCCTGATCATATAGCATACTCCTGTAGCCTGATAATGATCTATACTGCTTGTTAGAAGCATAACAGGTGTTTCATTGATGGAATGGCGAACAGTGCAGATCATGATCAGACTGTGCGGATGCACAGGCTGATCTGGATCTACACTGGTCGCAAAACCAATAAGCCCCATTTCTCCCATCACAGCCACAGACACACAACGGTGACAACAATTATGCAAGCATGGCATGAATTTTATAACTTTTAAACTTATACTATTTTTTTTTGTTTATTAGTGTTTAACGGCCTATCAACAGCTAAGGTCATGTAAGGCTGGGCCAACGGGTTCGATCCCGTTTTAACTTGCTGCATTGGGCGGAAAATCCCAAAATCAGAGCGGAATACATGTATTTACATCGAGAAAAAATATATTCAGCCCTGAAATTAAAAAACCTGACCTGGTGCCAGGTCCATACCAGACCAAAGTCAATTAGCCCCTTCTACTAAAATAGGATACTATTGTAAAAACATCATCAGTCATCTAGCATCCAATTATGTTTCCAGTTTTTAGCAAAGACAGATAAGGAACAATATATTATTTGCTACTTGTAGTAAATCATATGAATAGACTAAAACCAATATGTAAATAAATTCATATTTGTCACCCATAGAACTAACTGTCCTCCATTTACATTGCAAATCCACAACCACTAAATTCACTGATTGACAACGGACCAATTGATTTAGTGATTGATTAACCCTTTGAACACCACAGGCCTGTATAGTGGTATTGGCAAAAAGTGTAGATCCAGATGAGCCGGCTCGTGACGAGCCGTCTCATCAGGATCTACACTTTTTACAAGTAATTTTCACATTTTTGAGAACAAAAACACCCTAATTTATATAAATGGACTAGTCTGAAAACTATTTTGTGACCATTGGATTGGTTGCAAAATGAACATATGAAAATAAATTCCAGTTATTTGGGGGTGAATTTAATAGCCTGGTCACATGGACTTGTCTTCACAACAGTTGAAAATGAACACGTGTATCTGTTTTCATACACTGAGTATATTACAGATAGCCCATTTTTTCACACGATGCTTGCAAAATATGATGAAGTTAATTATGTAAGGTGAGAAATGATTGATTGATTGATTGGAGTTTTACATCCATTCACAACAAGGTCATACAGACAGGTATGCACCGGTATAGAGGAGCATTAACATTCCACACTAAAACTACAATAAAAGCTTTCAGCACCGACAGTTTGTTTGTTTATTGGCGTTTATTGGCGTTTATCGGCCGATCAACAGATAAGGTCATGTGAGGCCGGGCAAACGGGTTCAATTCCGTTTTAACCTGCTGCATTGGGGGGAACATCCCAAAATCAGAACGGAATATTTGCATCGAGAAAAAACATATTCAGCCCTGAAATTAGAATAACCTGACCTGGTGCCAGGTCCATACCACACCAAAGTCACTTGACCCCTTCAGCACTGACAGACATTGACGTGACAGTGCATGGTACCATTACTACACCAGTAGCCGATTTCACCAACATTGCAAAGTATACTTTTTTAGCATATACTTTTTTAGCAAAGTATACTTTGAGGGAGAAATTTTCAATTTTAGGATAAATTTATTAATTTTTATTATACTGAATTTATTACATTATCACAGCCATTTTGGCTGTGATAATGTAATAAATTCAGTATAATAATTCTGCGTACTTTTAATCATCAAATATATGGAGTGGTTAGTTCTATATGAAATAATGCATTTCGGGAAAAATAAATGATTACTCCCTCAAAGTACACTTTGTTAGATAAGCATACTTTGCAATTTTGATGAAATCGGCTACAGATCACATGGCCCTAGCTGTGAATCCCGGTAAGAGTCACTGTTAACCCTTACACCGCTATCTTAATTTTGTTGTCGTCTGCTGTTGATTTTCTATTTTCCATTTTTATCATCAAAAACATGCTTTGACAGCACTTTAGAATAATTTACAACACGCTTTGACAGCACTTCAGAATCATTTCCATCAGAAATGATTCTGAAGTGCTGTCAAACCATGTTTTTTATTGAGAAATAAGGCAAGATATAAAAGCAACAGCAGACGACAATTGTTGTGTGTAGCAGTCGAAGGGTTAACATATGAATACTTGACCCTTTCAACCATAAATAACTGGAATGGACTACGATATGTTAATTTTCCAACCAATCCAATTGTCACAACGTGATTTTCAAACTAGACCATAAATTTTACCAAAAGGGTTGGGGTTTTTTCTTTAGAAAAATATGAAAATTACTTGCAAAAAGTGCATATCCTGATGAGACGGCTCGTTACGTCATGAGCCGGCTCATCTTGATCAGCACTGTTTGCAGCACTGCTTTAGAGGTCTGTAGCATTGAAAGGGTTAAGTAGGTGATAAATGCAGTGAAAACAGGTTTGCAATGCAATGTGGTCACGGATGGGTTATTTTGAGGTGATACAAGCAAGCTGCACACCAAAACAGCAGAAATGCTTCAAACTTCAAAAACACAGCTTAATATAATTTATCATGCCGGTGTCGTGACAATGAATGCATACAACATAAAAATGTAAAGTAAACGAACATTCAAACAAAACAATTCACAAGTAAGTGTGTGTGGCGATCCAGTTAATTTGTCAGTTTTTACTCCCCTCAAACACCAATGTTAAGTTTGTGGACGCCGACGACGACAGACGCCAGGGTATGTCATTAGCTCTTCCTGCACTTTGTGCAGGTGAGATAAAAACAACACAACATAAACAAATAATTCAAATAAAGAACTTGGTAATTCCAATAAATTCCAATACAGAACTTGGTAATGCCAATAGAGAAATTGAGAATTCCAACAGAGAACTTGGTAATTCCAATGGAGAAATTGAGAATGACAACAGAGTAACTGAATGAGGTGAAGCGAGCACCTGTGTGTGTGATGGAGACCCTTGCTGCCACTTATAAAGAAATAAAACACAATTATGAATCATCAATTATCTTAACATGTTTGTTGATCACATGTCGGTCCAGTCTGTGTATCTTGGTGAACCACATATAATTGATGAATCGTTATGATGAGGATTGGACCAAAATAGAGGCCATCGAAATTATTCAGTTAATCTAATAATCTTATATAATGTCCATATCGATAAATGATGATAAACACAAGTTATATCATTAACAATGATGAATTATCGTTATGATCATCCAGCGGTTGCATCCATGCATTAGTTGAAGTACAAACAAAATTCAAACATCCATTACCAAACAATGTTATTTGTGATCTTCCATCAATTTTTGGGAATATGCAAAAACAAGCAAGAAGCAGAATTCCACAACAGGAAAATGTGCAACTGTAACATTTTTGTTTGAACTATTTTGTTTCTAAAATGACAGCTCTAATTCCACATGTGCTAAGAAAGTTTTTCCCAGCAAATATGTTCTAGGAAAGTTTTTGTAATCCGACAATTATTTGACATGCTGCTCACACTGCCCATGATAATAATGTCCATTCTCAATGTAAGCAGGATTTCCCAAACTCAAGTGGAAGACCAATCAAGTGATTATAAAACTTTCTGAGCATGTATTCCAACCTCATACACAAATCAAGAAGTTTGATTGGCCGAGGCTGAGCTCAGCCTCGGCCAATCAAACTGCTTGAATTTGGAGTGAAAATTTCGAGAACAATCAAACTGCTTGAATTTGGAGTGAATATGCTTGAAAGTTTCATAATCACGTGCCCCAAGCCAAGGTACCCAGCAGAAAACCTCTGTGCAACACAGTGTGCAATGTGGTGAGTTTCTAACCTACTAAACAGCAGATTATTAACTGAAACTGAAACTGAAAACTCAGGAGAGAATTATTTTCCATAAATTACCCATAATGATCACATTTTAATTTTGTTACATTCATTAAAACTTACATTAACCCTTACACCGCTGTCTTAATTTTTTGTCGTCTGCTATTTATTTTCTATTTTCCATTTTTATCATCAAAAACATGCTTTGACAGCACTTTAGAATAATTTACAACATGCTTTGACAGCACTTCAGAATCATTTCTATTGGAAATGATTCTGAAGTGCTGTCAAACTATGTTTTTATTGAGAAATAAGGCAAGATATAAAAGCAACAGCAGACGACAATTGTTGTGTGTAGCGGTCGAAGGGTTAAAGATATACAAGCTGCAATCAAAGCCAGGCTTTTTCATTTGTTACTAGCATTGCCGGATTAAACAATTCACATTATTCACAACATATTTAATGGAAGCGTCATTGTCTGAATGGTGACCAGTGTGGACCCTGATCAGACGGCTTGCTCTATAGTGGTCAGAAGGTCAGTATTACCAGTTCATCCAGATTGTTGCCAATAAGTGTTGCTTCGTGAGGATATCAATGGTAAATATATATTTTATGTTTATTCAACAATCCTATTTAAATTTTGGATTTAATTCCCCCCCCCCACCCAAGACGTTTGTAAATCCAATAAAGACACAAGTGTACAGACAAGTGATGAGTATCATCTGTACCACTTGATCTGAATCCAGCAGCCTAACAAATTTGGCAAAATGTTATAGTTATATATAATCAATATTGTTGCGTTCCCTTATGATAGTGGCTTTACATTTATGATAAAATGTGAAATTACATGCGAGACACGCCATGTGATTTTGAACATTCGGACATCTGCGTAATTTCATGAAATACGTTTACAAAATTTACAATATATTTCATAAATAAAGTCACAAGCTGACAAGATTTTCAGAGTACATGCGGAATATAATCTTGTCAACTTTTCACACCATTTACAGAAAATGTAAACCCTCCACATAAAACGATTTTTAGCCACATAAAACGATTTTTTAGGTGGCTAATTATAACCAACCCTATCCTTTAACAAGTCCATAACCCTGTGGGGCTAGCCACATAAGTACCCTAATGTGTGCCCGGACAGACGGACAGACGGACAGACGGACAGACGGACGGTCCAAACACTATATGCCACCTGTTTCTTCGAAACACGGTGGCATAAAAACAAACGATGTCCCAATACACACAGCGAGTACAACTGTGCGAGTATGGGTGGTGCTTACTGACTCCCTGTGTGTGTGCAGCCACCGCCTCCACGCTAAGTCCGCCCAACAACTTCTTCTCACCCTCCTCGCCCTCCAGGACCCGCAACTCCTCCATCCGCTTGTGGGCGGCCTCCGAGCACATCTCGCGCGCCCGCAGCCCGCCCGGCGTGTTGCCATTGGAGATCGCGTCCAGCACAACCCCGTCGATGGTGAGCAGGGCCGCCTCGTACTGCTTCGCGATCACAACTGATGCAAATGTCTTACCTGGAGACGACATGATCACATAGTTACTATTACAGTGCTGTGTCTATTGTGTTCCTTCCCACCAGGATTAAAAAGCGGCATGGCAAGGCCAGAAAAAAAGGGCACATTTAGTGTGTACAACTTTGAAAAAGGGGCACATTCAGGGCACAAAACAATACTTTTACTTGAAAATTACATAATTTTGGTTATGATAATGCCCTTAATGGTGTCTGATCAAATTGTAATAGTTTAATAAATTGAAATTTGTTTTTTATAATTTTGTTGGCAGAATGGCACCGCCAATATTGGGCATGGCGCGGTGACATGCTAAACTAGGCTGGGGTGACCACTAATCTAGAGTGAGCAGAGGAGACTTTTTACCACACCCAAACACCAATCTCCGTTAAAAGCATCTTCCATTCACTGACATTGAGAAAGGGGCACAAACACTCATTTGATACCTACATTGCAAAGTATACTGATCTGGCTAAGTACACGTCGAGGAAAACATTTTCAATTTAAGGATACATTTATTAATTTATATTATACTGAATTTATTACATTATCACAGCCATTTTGGCTGTAGGGGAGATGGGTGAGTTGAGGGGAGATAGTAGAGCTGCAAAAAGCAAACACTTTACTTAGTTCAGCTGCAAAAAGCAAACAGTAAATTTTCAACTTTATTACAGTATGTCCACTACTCAATTTGAAAATCAATGCGTATTTTCACATTGCTGTGAGTATTTTGTACTCCCACTGTTGATAATCAATGCGTATTCAGCTAAAATAAGTGTGTCAAATACGTCAATACGCACCTTATCTGTAGCTCTAACAGCAGTAAGCATACCTCAGTGACCATGATCAGACTTCACCTTTGACAATGATTACTCACCGGACAGTGGAGCGCCATTGACAATGAGGGCGATACCGCGCCTGTTGCGGGCGGCCTTGCCCTCAGGCGTCAGGTCAATGCCGAGATGGCGGGCGACGGCCTGGGACACAGGGGTGATCTCCATCTCCCCTACCCCGATACTGCTCGCCGTGTCCTTCACTGCAACATACAATCACCACATATGTGAGAACACATGCCTTAATATTTAAAAGCTTCAGCATATAGTTGATTATTGTCAAAAATAGCTCCAATTTGGCAGTGTTTTTCATAAATGACATTGGAATTGCAAATTTTGTTTTTAATAGACCATAAGTAACAAAAACAAGAATTTCTTTTAAAAAAAATCACCTGCATGTGATTGCATATTTTCTCGAGTATGAAATTTGACTTCTAATCTAATCTCTGCTATATTTAGGAAATACCAATTGCTGATCCAGACTATGCACTATTTATATATTCACAATTTTTCCTTTTGCCCTAAATCTGCTGGAAATTGTCTTAACCCTTTCAATCTTAGAGGGCAGAAAGCCAACATGTGCAGACACTAGATCCAGATGAGGCTCATCAGGATCTGCAACATTTGTCACTATTATTCATCTCTCACATTTTGTCACTAAACCTTTCTACACTACAGACCGCTTTCCCAATGTTTGCAAACAGTGTAGATCCAGATGATACGGCTCGTAATGAGCCGTCTCATCAGGATCTGCACTGCTTGTAACTATTTTCTGATTTTTGACGAAAAAACACTTTTCCAATTGACGGAATAGCTCAAAAAGACTACATGGAACAGCCCATACCAGATACTCAGTGTTGAAAAAGTTAATGGAATAGTGCAACAAATTAGTATGAACAAGAAATGCGTCTGTCGAACGCGGATGCCACCTGCAGCATATTTGAGAAACTGTGACAAATTGGTTAACCGAAAAGTGTGACGGACGGACAAATGGACAGACGGACAGACGGACGGACGTTCTTACAGTACTATACTTATGTGGCTTATCACATGTCAAATATTAGCCACATAAAACGATTTTTAGCCACATAAAAGGATTTTTTAGGTGGCTAATTGTAACCAACCCTATCCTTTACTAAGTCCATAACCCTGTGGGGCTAGCCACATAAGTACCCTAATGTGTGCCCGGACGGACGGACGGTCCAAACACTATATGCCACCCGTTTCTTCGAAACCCGGTGGCATAAAAAGCAAATGTAGGATAGGGTTAAACCAAAAATGAGAAGAATTTGACTCACAATCGTCGGAGCCATGTTTGGAGGCGACATCGAAGGCGGTGTCAGTGAGAGACTCGGCACGGGACGGGATCGTGGTTCCCTGGGTGGTGCCGGGGGCGAGCTCTGTCCTCTCTGACCCCTCCTCCTTCTCCCGCCCATCTCCCGCCTCACCGCTCTCTGTCACGGGGGATAAAGAGTACATAATTATAAATAAGAAGCACATATAAATATATGGTTTCCCACAACACAGTGTCTCGATATTCAGGGTTGGTATGATTTTACTGGTTTGTCACAATAATCAAATATTTCGATACAATTTGTTTTGGTGTCTGAATATTCAGGGCTATTATGGTATCATATGCACTGGTGTGGGGCAAGGATATTCCACCAGTGTCAGAATATGTCGTCAGAAACGAGGCTTTCCCAGTTTACGACACCATATTCTATCACTAGGGTGGAATATCCTTGTGCCACACCATTGCATATGGTGGATACTTTTTCTCGTCCCTATGCTAGTTGATAGATGTGAAACAAGCACGAGTATGGTGAAAAAAGGAAAGCTCACATGGGCATAGCCATATGGATATCCTTGTCTCGGGGCACTGGGTGGGCGAGAAAACACTTGTCAGGGCTGGTCGGATAACCAATGTGTGAGGGGTAACAATATGAACATTTCTCAGGGTACAGGCAAAATTATATTATTCACAAGTTTCTGTGGCTGTGACTGGAGAAACGGGGCTTATGGGATTTATGATTTATTACCAGTGTAGCTCCGGATCAAATAGCACACTCTTGTAGCCTCACAATGGTCTATATTGTTTGTTAGAAGCAGTACAGGTGATACATTGATGGAATGGCGAGCAGTGCAGATCCTGATCAGACTGTGCGGATGCTGGATCTACACTGGTCGCAAAAGCCATAAGCCCCATTTCTCCAGTCACAGACACATGATTCTACTGTAAGCAACTGCATGATGATCATAATCTATACTGTCAAGCTATCTGGAAGGTCTTTTTGTAAGTCAGTAGTTAATTCCATTCCCATTTCGCCAGTCACAACCACATGTATGGACTTTTTTTTGTTGGAAATAAAATAAGCGAAATAAAAATGCGTTTATATCATTCTGAATTATTATCCTTACCGTCCCTGTCACGTTCCTCAGCCTCGAGCCTGGCTGTTTCCGCGGCAATCTCGGCCTGCCGCCGCGCCCTCTCTATCTCCTCCAGCTTCTTCATTTGTTCTAAACATTACACAAGGCTATCTTGAATTAGGCTGATTACAGAAATATGTTTGACATACGTTCAACATAAAGGTCTAGTCAAAATGTTCTAAACATTACACACGGGCATCTTGAATAAGGCTGATTACAGAAATATGTTTGAAATATGTTCAACAACCAGGTCTAGTCAAAATATAAATTCTCAAGAAATATTGCAGTCTATTCTAAATTTATTACTTTTTATTATACTGAATTTATTACATTATCACAGCCATTTTGGCTGTGCTAACGTAATAATTTCAGTATAATAATCCTGCATATTTTTAATCATCAAATACATGCAGACTTTAGTTCTATATAATGCATTTCGGGAAAAATAAATGATTACTCCCTTAAAGTATACTTAGCTAGATAAGTATGCTTAGCAATTTTGGTGAAATTGGCTACTGGTATCAGCTGAAGCTATGCAATTAACCAAACAACAGTAAGTGAAGCAACAAGGTGATTCACGGCGAATGTCTCACCCACGAAGGTCAATATCACCCATATGACACTGGGAGTAGAGCCTCAATCAATGTGAGGAAGCTGTTGATGAAGATTGGTAAAGATCGGACTAACGCATCAGGAGATATTAAAAGTTGGACGTATGTCCAAAATTGTTGCTGTCGATGATGCCTACAATGCCGTCGAAATTGTGACCGCTGTTTCTCAGTTTCAACTAACATGGGTGAGATACAAATGGAGTTTACCGTATTTTTGCGATTATAAGACGCATTTTTTTTTACTCAGATTTGTATCCCAGAAAGCCCCTGCGTCTTATAAATACATGTAGATACATGAGCATTTTTTTCCACCCGAAATATTGACATAAACGACCAAAAATAAAAAAAATAAAATGCGTTCCTATATTTGTTGTTGTTGTTAGTCTTTGGGGTAAAATCCGGTATTGGAATATTGATTTCGTATTCTAAACAGTTCGCGCCTTTACTCGCGCCTTACTCGTTCCGGCCATGTGTCACATTCGGTACACATTTTCTATACCGAAGGCGAACAGTGTATACCAAGATCAGATCCGGTCGACATTTTTTCTGCCGAATCACAATCTTGCCTCTATCATTTTAATTATCTTTTGAAAACATTTACCGGTCCCATATCGGTCGGTGTCATTTTGCCGTGAAAAAATATTGCATGACGCCATTAACGGTAAATCCCAATGTGCATAATACAATTCCACGAAAGTTATAAAACTCCATCATTAGTTTCGAAACTGTGTGTCAAGATTTACAACACAAAGCCATATCAAATATCAACACACACGGTTGCTGACGTCCGTTTCGTATTCGTCACTAAACTGGTACCCTGTCTAATGCGTTCCAGTGAAACAATACTACCGAGAACCAGACTCTATTTATGACACGGCAAACGTGTTTATGTGAATTGGGTCTTTATCTCTGACAAATCCCGGTTTATTGCATTAGCGGCCAGACCAGGCGGTGGATTCGCGTAGTCTGCACATGGTTTACAATGTTCGCCAATCTCTATTTAAAAAATTATAATTACGTCAGCGGACAATGCAAATTCGTCATAGCTATAGGCTGCTTTCAGTGTCATTTACGGAAGATACAACTGATTTTGAAATATTACATACTGTAGGCGAAAGTTGTGTGTTGCTTTGTGGAAAAAAATCGATAACACCCAACCGTGTCAACAGGTGCTATTATCTTATGTCATCATTCAGCACGAGCTGTAAACTGTGTGACCTTTAGGCTATGTTTTGAAATTGCACTGATTGGTCAACACGCTTTTTGATGCGTGCCACAGATGTGGCGAACGTGCGGCTTTCATCCTTGCATCATGGGGGCAATCAGTAACCCATTTCATGCTGAGGATATGCTTATGTTTGCGGAAAATCCTAAATATTTTCCTTCTAATGCAATCAGAAGTATATGCCGCGACCACCATTTAAACCGTTTCGTCGAGACGGTTCAAATGAGTGGTTACAACATATACTTTCAGTGAGAAATAACAAAAATAAAAATAAAATATTTAATAAATTTCATATCCGTAAATGTGTATTCAGAAAGGAACGGGTTAAAAAAACACTCTGGATTATACGCAGATATTGATTTCGAAAATAGTTTCCGTAAATGGTGTTGAAAAGTGAAAATACATACCGCAATCAATAGTTAACAATATAATACCACTTTCGGCAGCAATATGATTGCAAATATATAAACACGATTTATGACAATAGTCTGTTACACATTTAACACGATTTTGATATACAAATAGGCAAAAAAATCGGGAGCCAATGCACAACCGTGTACTAACCGAGCACGTGTTATAGTGAAGCTACCGCGTTCACAGTGTAATTGAAGATACTAGAACATGGTGAAATACGGACCGGGGATAAATAAATGTGGGGGGATAAATAACAACAACTTGGCGAGTTTTTTTCTTCAGTTTTTTTGTTTCATTTTGTTAGGAAAATTGGGTGCGTCTTATAATCTCATGTAGACATTTTCCCCCAGATTTTGGACTGAGAATAGGGGTGCGTCTTATGCACTCTTGCGACCTATAATCGCAAGAATACGGTACAAACAGTATATGCTAATCAGTTATCAACTGTCGCATCCATGCAGTTGTATTTAGGCCGAAAGTGCGTGGATTTTTCATGATTTCATCGTTTATTATTGACACGGTGGAATTGACCTTTGACCGCGATACTAACCTTCATAGAAGTCTGTGAGTTCGGGGGGCAGTTTGTCGCTGGTGCTGCGTGGGGGGAGCAGGATCGTGTTGTACTCGTCGTAGCCCTTCATCAGTCGCAGTACCTGGTGGCGAAGGGAGATAACACAGCTGAACATTGGCCAAACAATTTGATCATTGACTCATACTTATATAGAGAATATCCGGCTACTGCCATTTCATATCAAGTTTATCAATCAGAAAGTTGACAAAATTTTCAGAGTACATCCGCATGTACATTGAAAAATTTGTCAACTTTTGACTTTATTTATGAACAAGAAACGAGGCAAAGCCACGAAGGCCAGGTTTTTTCCAAGCATAGACACTTGGATAACATAATTATACCCACTTGTTGTAGACTAGATGGCCGTGGCCTGCATGTCGCGCCTTGGGGCGAGGCAAGGACACTAAAAAAATAGATATAGTAGATGGAAAAACTTTAACCAAAAAACTTTAACCCGACACACGGACGAACGGACGGACGTATGCCAAAATGCCGACGATATCGCGCTTTCCGCAAGCAGGTGTGACAATGATGATAAACACCCATGTGAAGTATCAAGGTATTGGGTGAAGCAGTTGCAGAGATATAGTACACGAAAAAACTTCAACAAAAAAATTCAAAGTAATTTGAACTTGACATAGGGCACAGGATCGCGCTTTCTGCAAGCAGGTGCGACAATGATGATAAACATCCATGTGAAGTATCAAGGTATTGGGTGAAGCAGTTGCAGAGATATAGTACACGAAAAAACTTTAACAAAAAAAGTCAAAGTAATTTGACCTTGACATTGGGCACAGGATCGCGCTTACCGCAAGCAGGTGCAACAATGATGATAAACACCCATGTGAAGTATCAAGGTATTGGGTGAATGCAGTTGCAGAGATATAGTACACGAAAAAACAATTTAAAAAAAAAATTCAAAGTAATTTGACCTTGACATTGGGCACAGGATCGCGCTTTCCGCAAGCAGGTGCGACAATGATGATAAACACCCATGTGAAGTATCAAGGTATTGGGTGAAGCAGTTGCAGAGATATAGTACACGAAAAAACTTTTAACAAAAAAATTCAAAGTAATTTGACCTTGACATTGGGCACAGGATCGCGCTTTCCGCAAGCAGGTGCGACAATGATGATAAACACCCATGTGAAGTATCAAGATATTGGGTGAAGCAGTTGCAGAGATATAGTACACGAAAAAACTTTAACAAAAAAATTCAAAGTAATTTGACCTTGACATTGGGCACAGGATCGCGCTTTCCGCAAGCAGGTGCAACAATGATGATAAACACCCATGTGAAGTATCAAGGTATTGGGTGAAGCAGTTGCAGAGATATAGTACACAAAAAAACTTTAACAAAAAAAATCAAAGTAATTTGACCTTGACATTGGGCACAGGGGCCGCACGGTTGGGGGTTAGAATGAAAATATGGATGATGATAAACACCCATGTGAAGTTTCAAGGTAATGGGCGAAGCAGTTGCAGAGATATAGTATAACGAAAAAGAAAAAGTTTTAAAACCAAAAAACTTTAACTACCGGTAGACGTACGTTAAAAAGTTAACGTTGAAAATGGCTAAGTCAATTACGTAGAAATAATAGGTGAAGGTAAAAAAATGGTCACATGTTGGATAGTTGTATGTGGTAGGCACCCCCCTTGGTTATGAAGCTGTGAAAGTTTGGTGGTCCTAGGTGGTACAGTACCAAAGAA
The DNA here is from genome assembly GCA_029237695.1 of Conchocele bisecta. Taxonomy (NCBI): domain Eukaryota; kingdom Metazoa; phylum Mollusca; class Bivalvia; order Lucinida; family Thyasiridae; genus Conchocele; species Conchocele bisecta. The sequence continues at coordinate 18,186,561 of CM055265.1, forward strand.
ATGGACTTAACACGAAAACTTAACATTGTAAACGCGAAAACTTAACATTGAAAATTGCTAAGTCGACTGCGCGGAAAAAATGGGTGAAGTTAAAAAAAAAGAGTAACATGTTGGATAGTGATATGTGGTGGGTACCCCTTGATTATGAAGCTGTGAAAGTTTGGTGGTCCTAGGTGGTACAGTACCAAAGAAATGGACTTAAACACGAAAACTTAACATTGTAAACGCGAAAACTTAACATTGAAAATTGCTAAGTCGACTGCGCGGAAAAAATGGGTGAAGTTAAAAAAAAAAGTAACATGTTGGATAGTGATATGTGGTGGGTACCCCTTGATTATGAAGCTGTGAAAGTTTGGTGGTCCTAGGTGGTACAGTACCAAAGAAATGGACTTAAACACGAAAACTTAACATTGTAAACGCGAAAACTTAACATTGAAAATGGCTAAGTCGACTACGCGGAAAAAATGGGTCAAGTTAAAAAAAAAGTAACATGTTGGATAGTGATATGTGGTTGGCACCCCTTGATTATGAAGCTGTGAAAGTTTGGTGGTCCTAGGTGGTACAGTAACAAAGAAATGGACTCAAACACGAAAACTTAACATTGATTGTGGACGCTGCCCGCCGCCCACCGCCGCCCGCCCGCCGCCCGCCCGCCCGACTTTCGCCAATCCAATAGCCTGGATTTTTTTTAAAAAAACCTGGCTAAAAATATTGTAAATTTCGTAAACGTATTTAATGAAATTACGCAGATGTCAGAAGGTACAAAATCGCATGGCGTGTCTCAAATCACAATGGCCGTTATACCTTCTCCTCCTCGAGGTATGAGCTGTCAAACTCGAGATTGTAGAACTCGATCGGGAAGCTGCACGGGTTCCGCACCATGACCTCGCGCTCGTCTCCCGCGCTGTGTGGCAGGATTGGTCCAAACTGCATCATGTTCTGGTCAAAGTCCAGCCGAGGTTCAAGCCCCTGACCACGACAAAGCAAGAGAATCCTCTGGCTGCTCTGGGCGATCCGGATTGGTATGCGTTGTTCGTAGAATTTCTGAAATGTGTTTCGGTAAAACTATACTGTGAGGCATTCGGTTCAATGTTGACCAGAATGTTTAGTCAAGAAAAATGAATATGGAAATGAGGCAAAAGTAGGTCAATGTCACTTGAAGGTCATTTGATTCATTGTTTTGCGATGCACACAACTGTGCCATGATCTTGTCACAGTATGTTGGCTGCAGGCATAAGAGTATCGAAGACAGAAGGTTGACCAAAAATGTTAACTAAGGAAGATGACTTGTAAATGAGGAAAAAGTAGCTGAAGGTCACTTGAAGGTCATGCATTTCATGATGCTTTTTTTATGCAGACCACTAGCTCATGATATATTGCAAGTGATGGTTGTAGATTTGGAAATATTGATGGTTGACTGAGTATATTATCCTCAATGTGGCGTCGAAGGCAACAATGACCCCAAGGTGATGGCTTATCTGTGTTTAATTATTCACAGGATAGTGAGAGCTTATGCTCTCACTATCCTGTGAATAATTAAACACAGATTATTTTTTTTATTGCATTCTTACCTCTTCAGTGGGCATGAACTTGACCTGTACGTTCAGACGCTGTCCGGGGTATAATGTCCCAGTCGGCGGCATGATCTCGAAGTGGCGTGGCTTGCTCTTATCTATCTTGGATTTTCTCCGCAGGTGCATCGGTACATGCTTGTCCGACTAAAATATACAGAATAGATAACGTCAGTGGATTTGATTTATTGACTGGGGTTTTACGACCATTCAACAGTGAGATAAATACAGATGAGAAGCGTTCAGTGCAAGAAGAGGGCTCACTCCATAGTTAACCCTCTTCTACTGACTGCTTCAATTGTGATTAGACAAGAAATAAATTTGTTAAGTGTTGTATGATTATCAGACATGGATGCTGGACCATCTGGGGTCACAAGCTCATGTTGGTGAATGAAGAAACGGGGCTTATGTCATCCCTGCTGATCTACGGCACAGGTTGAAGTAACGGACAGAGGTCTATAAATACATTAAATATGCGTAAAAGCATCAATAAACGAAAAAAGAATAAGCTAACTCCCTCCATATAGACTCCATATGGAGTCTACAGTGTATGGAGGGAGTAAAAAAAAATTGTTTAGCTTATTTTTTTCCGTTTATTGATGCTTTTAGGCATAATTAATGTATTTATAGACTTCGGTCCGTTACTTCAACCTGTGATCTACGGAAGGTCAACACTGGTATAGATGCCATAATCCCCATTACTCCAGTTCCAGTCTTAATATTTGCTGTACTGAATTTCAAACTTAGTCTCATGCATTTAGATACTGTGTAATAACCAATAAGGTAAATAATGATAAAATTGAAAACAATGGTTGTAAGACAAACAAGAGGGCCATGATGGCCCTAATTCGCTCACCTGACTCCATGAACACCAGAGGAGAATGTGACATTGAGTTCATGTGTTTTAAAAAAATTGTGCTATTTTTAGATGGCGGTCATCTTGGATTAAGCGATGACTCATTTTACAAAATCTGAAAATGCTTCACCCAGCATCGGCCATGTGGTTCCTGAGAAAAAGACGTTAAAAATCTTGAATAAATGGACCTTTTGGTGGCCATCATGGATGACATAATCATCCGATTCCGACAAATATTGCACCAGAGTGATCGCCTCATTGATACCTTCAATTTGATATATGACATGACCATATTCGATCAAAAATAAAATTTGACCCCAATTTGACACCACGGGCCACGCCCATTTTTGACCCCGGGGTCACCATTTTAACAACTTTCAAAGAGCAATGTACATCGATCATTCCTACCAAGTTTCGTCGAAATCCGGCAAGCGGTTCATGAGAAGAAGATTTTTTAAGAATTTATGCTATTTTTAGACGGCGGCCATCTTGGATTAGCGATGACCTCCATTTTAACAAATCTGAAAAGGCTTCACCCATGGACCATAACGTTTAAGTTTGGCTACCATGGGCCAAGCGGTTCATGTGAAGAAGAATTTTGAAATCTCTAATAAAATAACGAACTTTTGACCTTTCGGTGGCCATCTTGGATGACATAACAATCCGATTTCGACAAAAAATGCACCAGAGTGATCGCCTCATTGATACCTTCAATTTGATATATGAAATGACCATATTCAGTCAAAAATAAAATTTGACCCCAAGGGCCACGCCCACTTTTGACCCCAGGGTCACCATTTTAACAACTTTGAAAGAGCAATGTACATCGATCATTCCTACCAAGTTTTGTCGAAATCCGGTTGGCGGTTCTTGAGAAGAAGATTTTTTAAGAATTTGTGCTATTTTTAGATGGCGGCCATCTTGGATTACGTAATGACGTCATTTTAACAATTTTGTAATCCCCCTACCTAAGGACCATGACCATGAAGTTTGGTGACTATAGGCTCAATGGTTACCGAGGAGAAGACGTTTGAAAATGTTCACGGACGACGGACAGGACGACGACGGACGACGACGACGACGGACACATTGCGGTAACAATAGCTCACATGAGCTTCGCTCAGGTGAGCTAAAAATATCATGTGCAACGTAACATTTGAACTTGATTGGTGCTCTAATAATAGGGCCTTTATACAAGAACAACAAACATCAAATGAAATAATATATGCAATTATAACATTATTGTAGAATGTAAGCATGCATTGCAGTGCCGTAGCCAGAGAACAATAAACAACAGAGGCCAACCTAGCAGCAAACAGATAAAACGCTGAGGCAAAAACTGCATAAAAATGTCATAGAATACTTATATTAATTGACCTTATCTATATACGGTATGTATACAGACAAAATACAAAGAAATGTGGCTACGGCCCTGGGGCCCGTTTCACTAAACTTTGTATGACTAAAATGTTTGTAAGTGCAAAATTGTGATAGTCTGTCAATTTCACATTGAAAATATTTTCTTGTAAACAATTATTGGATTTACATTTATTGAGCATAGGCTGCATATGCAGCCTATGCTCAATAAATGTAAATCCATCAATTGCAATTTCCAGAAGATCATAAACTTGCACTTACGAACATTTTAGTCGTACAAAGTTTAGTGAAACGGGCCCCGGAATTGCAAGAAGGCATATTATCATAAGTACAATCCCCATAATGAACAACAAATATGAAACAATGTAGGTCAATACATTTACTTGGGAACTCATCCTAATGCGAGTGGGAATGAATGAAGTAACTGCAGCTTTGAAGGATGAAACCACACAATGTTTCTATGAAAACAATACCATCATATATGGGGTTTGTCTGCGCATAATAAAACAGTTTAAAATGAATTATTTATGGAATGGGATGCAGTCTGTTTAATAACAAGGTCATGCACAGACAGATGTCTTAATAGAATGGGACAGATATGATGAAAACACCATAACAAAGGATATTATACAGTTATTTCATGGTCATTCGGGGTACAGTCAAAACTAATGCCCCGAGGTTTTGTGGATGACCCAAGGTACTATTGCCCGAGGCCGTCGGAATCAGGCAATAGTGCCTTGGGTCGTCCACAGCATCAAGAGGCAATATGTTTTGATTGTTCCCAAAATTACAATGAAATAACTGTTTTATTATGCAACAAGTAATACACTGTATGTGACACAAATTGTAAATTAACGTAAATTTGGGGTGGGCGCATCTAAATGACGTTGAATTTTATGATATAATTTTCTATTCATGACACAAATCATGACGTCATGATTTTCAGGGGTGAAAGAGTTTTGACATGCAGGGAAATAAGTCAAAAATATGTAATATAAACTTATATAGGGATTTGGGAAATACATTATAGTATCACCAGCATCTCCCACTCATCGACTGAATGAGGTTTAACATCCATTCAACAACACTTATCATACACAGATGGGAATACTGGTACACCTATACAATATGAAAATTACAAATTCAGCATTAAAACCACAATATCCTGATCTGGTGACAGGTGTCCTTACAGCACTGGATCAACTGATACAAAGTGAATCCCGTAAAGGATGTATCAAATGCAGAAGTGTGAATCCCGTTAAGCATGGATTCATTAAGATAAGTGGACCATCTCATCCTTTATAATCAGTATCTAACAGCGACCATTATTGAAAAATACTAGGTATTTCTCATTGATGTAATATAGGATACACCAAGTCTTAACCCTTACTATGCTGAATTAAATTTTGTTGTCTGCTGGAAATGTTATTTTCAAAATTTCTCGATAAAAACCTTTTTTGGCAGCGTGTTCTGTCAAAACAGGTGTTAAGAATTGAGGTAAAAATGAAAAACACACAACCTCAGGGCTCCAGATAACTGTTCAGGCTGCCAGTAGAAGTAGGCACTTTACAAGTGTCAATCATTCCGACACACAAAATGTTGAAAACAAATAAATTTATTTTTTCTGACAACAATCACCGGTTACTAACTCTCAAATACGGAGTTCTGCATGATTGCAATGTGTTTAATTTGGATGGTTTGTAAATTAAATATAAATACAGCAAGTGTGTAGAGGCACAAATATATGCCGTTGCACAATACAGTGTCCAAATCGGTTGCATACAGCCGGTACATATATCTGGAGTCCTGAATATATGTAACACATAGAACTACTATGTATAACTATGTATAAAACATCAAACAACAGTAGGCATAATTTTACCGTTAAGGAGTTCGGACAGATAGACTGCAACAAAAATGATTGATCATGTCTTTCTCAATAGAGCATATTTTCCTACAGTGGAATCTCTCTAAACACCCTGGGAGGTCCGGTTTAGAGAGATTTTGCTGTAAAACATACAGATGACTACCTCATGACATGAGTGGGTGCTTTGCGATCACGAACATACATTATCATCGGAGATAAATGGCAATGAACCCGATCAGAATTGAGCAAAACTAACATTTCTCCGTGTCTGGTTTAGAGAGGTTCGACTGTACAACTATAGGTCAGTACACCCTGTTTTGTCCAACAATAGTCAATAAGTATATGTGGCTGTGACTGAAGAAATGGGGCTTATGGGATTTGTGACCAGTGTAGCTACTGATCAAATAGCACACTCCTACATTTATTTATTTAACCCTTTCAACACCACAGGCCTGTATAGTGGTATTGGCAAAAAGTGTAGATCCAGATGAGCCGGCTCGGGACGAGCCGTCTCATCAGGATCTGCACATTTTTCATATTTTTGAAAATAAAGACACCCCCTTTCCATAGATGGACTAGCCTGAAAATCATTTTGTTGGATTGGTTGAAAAATTAACATATCAAAATCCATTCCAGTTACTTAGGGGTGAAAGGGTTAATGGTGTCTAATGGCCTGTCAACAGCTGTCATTTTAGGCCGGGTTAACAGGGTCGATTCCCATATTTCACCTGATGTGATGCTCCTGTGGCCTGACAACTATCCAAATCGCTTTTTAGGAGCATAACAGGTGTTTCATTGATGGAATGATGAACAGTGCAGATCCAGATCAGACTGTGCGGATGCACAGGCTGATCTGGATCTACACTGGTCACAAAATCCATAAACCCAATCTCTCCAGTCACAGCAACATATCAATGATTTTAAGTTGCCAACATGTCTCAGACATATCTGGGCCACAAGCTGACAAACATGGGTCTCATTTCTGACCAGTGATTACGTTCATTAGTCAGGGCAGTGATGATAATGTTCACCGTTTGGATGATTTGCTGACGGATACACAACTTAACCTTTTCGACCCGACATACCATAAAGCCAACATTTACAAACACTGTAAACCTTGATGAGATGGCTAGTTTTTCGTAATTATATTTTTAAGAATTTGAAACAATATACACCTTTTTTTATTAATGTAATAATCCACAACTAACATTGAACTAGATGGCCCTGGCTTGCATGTCGCGCCCGCCTAGGGTTTGATAGTATACCAAAATATTTAACCAAAAACTTTAATCCGGACGAACGTACGCACACCAATGTGCCGACTATATTGCACTGTCCGCAAGCGGGTGCGACAAAAATGTTATAAATTTATGGGTGAAAGAGTTAATGTTTCACACGAAAAATATCAAATTATTTTAGGCACACTGTGCTCAATATTTGGAGAGAATGGAAAACATTTCTATTTCTACAGCATACCAGTACATATATGAGACGGACATGAAAGACAATTACACTCAGCAAACATCTATCTAACACCAACTTAATTTATGCAGTCTACATATACAGGAGCATAATGTTCATATAATGGAGAACTCTCCAACTGAGTGCAGAGCTTCAGATAAGCTGTGTATTTTCTTAAATACCCAATTAAAATTGCCAAAAATCTCTATTTTTTTCATTTCATCTCGAAAGTATATGTTGTTACCACTCGTTTGAACCGTCTCGACGAGACGGTTCAAATGAGTGGTAACAACATATACCTTCATGGAGAAATAAACAAATTATTAATTTTCTTTTACAAAAATTATGGTATCATTAGACTGAAATGGGTTAACGATAGCTCATTTGTGTCTACCACCATCACTCCACGCCATACATAGAATCTGACAACCATAAACATGAGAACAAGTAAAACACAACATATTTAACCAGTGTGTACCCAGTCGTGTCAGCTTTCTTGATTAGGCTCTACAGATAATTTCAACTTAAAGTCAAGCAGTTTGATTGGCTGACCCAAAAGACTCAGTAAATCGCAACTACTTCACTTTAAGTATGATATTTCGGCACTTTTTCAAAAAAATGCTTAGTGTACAATGTTTGAACTTTGACAGTCTAGTCTGTAGCAACGCCGAGTGAAAATATGTTCTCATGTGCAAATCCACACATATTTAGTGCACATTTCAAACAGATTTGTAAAATCTGCTTCATCAATCATGCATCAAGTCTAGCTTCTAAAAATGGAAATTTTTAACTAATTGAAAATACCAATACATTGTAATTTGTTGCCGATGAATGTGAAATAATGAATATATGAAAATGTAGATAGAGTGTTATTAACCAATTTCATTCATTGCGCCGTGAGGCATTGTACAGTGGAATCTCTCTAACCCGGACACCAGGTTTAAAGAGGTTCCACTGTAATTAAGCACTCCATGAATAAAGTTTGTCATTTGTAATCATGAACAGAAACAACAATGAAATAAATGACAGTGAAACCCATCTGAATTAAACACAATGGGGTCCCCAGTGTGTCCAGTTTAGAGAAGTTTCACTGTAATTAAGCACTCCATGAATAAAGTTTGTCATTTGTAATCATGAACAGAAACAACAATGAAATAAATGACAGTGAAACCCATCTGAATTAAACACAATGGGGTCCCCAGGGTGTCCAGTTTAGAGAAGATTCACTGTAATTAAGCACTCCATGAACAAAGTTTAGTCATTTGTAATCATGAACAGAAACGATAATGAAATAAATGACAGTGAAACCCATCTGAATTTAAACACAATGGGGTCCCCAGTGTGTCCAGTTTAGAGAAGTTTCACTGTAATTAAGCACTCCATGAATAAAGTTTGTCATTTGTAATCATGAACAGAAACAACAATGAAATAAATGACAGTGAAACCCATCTGAATTAAACACAATGGGGTCCCCAGGGTGTCCAGTTTAGAGAAGTTTCACTGTAATTAAGCACTCCATGAACAAAGTTTAGTCATTTGTAATCATGAACAGAAATGACAATGAAATAAATGACAGTAAAACCCATCTGAATTTAAACACAATGGGGTCCCCAGGGTGTCCAGTTAAGAGAAGTTTCACTGTAATTAAGCACTCCATGAACAAAGTTTAGTCATTTGTAATCATGAACAGAAATGACAATGAAATAAATGACAGTGAAACCCATCTGAATTAAACACAATGGGGTCCACAGGGTGTCCGGGTTAGAGAAGTTTCACTGTAATTAAGCACTCCATGAACAAAGTTTAGTCATTTGTAATCATGAACAGAAATGACAATGAAATAAATGACAGTGAAACCCATCTGAATTAAACACAATGGCGTCACCAGGGTGTCCGGGTTAGAGAGGTTCCAATGTATGACAAAGTTGTCCTTGTTGCTGAATAATTTCATGATTTAACAGTATAAAAAAGTGTATTTACATGACCATCAGGTTATGAAACATAACGATATTTTCAATTGAGGACTAAAATGAAATACAATGTAGGTTAATACCAGTAGCCTATTTCACCACTATTGCAAAGTATACTTTTATAGAAAAGTATACTTTGAGGGAGTAATTTTCAATTTTGGGATACATTTATTAATTTTTATAACAAGAATTCCGCCACGGAAGCGGTATCGCGCCTGCTGAGGCATTTGACCGCGAACATTAAAAGTAAATAAATGACCTTGACCTTGAGAATTTGGATGTGGGAGTGTGTGTAATGAAGCATCATCCGTAGACAAACATTGATGTGAAATATTATCAAAGTCTGGCAAGGGGTTAAAGAGATATTGTGAAAAAACAATAACTTTAACGCATTTCTGTTACAAAACCGGTGAACATTAAAAGTAAATAAATGACCTTGACCTTGGGAATTTGGATGTGGGTGTGTGCGTAGTGAAGCATCATCCCTAGACAAACATTGATGTGAAATATTATCAAAGTCTGGCAAGGGGTTAAAGAGATATTGTGAAAAAACAATAACTTTAACGCATTTGCCTTACAAAAAAGCGGACGACGCGGACGGCGCGGACGGCGCGGACGGCGCGGACGGCGCGGACGGCGCGGACGGCGCGGACGGCGCGGACGGCGCTGGCGGCGCGGACGACGACAGAAAAAGCGCCGACTATAGTCGCGCCTCTGCTAAAGCAGGCGCGACAAAAATGGCTGTGATAAAATAATAAATTCAGTATAATAATTCTGCATACTTTTAATCATAAAATATATGCAGTCGTTAGTTCTATATGAAATAATGCATTTCAGGAAAAATAAATGATTACTCCCTCAAAGTATACTTTGCTAGAAAAGTATACTTTGCAATGTTGGTGAAATCGGCTACAGATGACATATGCATGTGTGATGAACAGTGTAGACAATGACAAATGACAAACATGAACCGACCGCCACAGTGTAGACACACCATGTCACAGGAAACAAATGTGCACAAGGATACATTACCGTGTAAAAATCAGCAATTCTCTTTTTCTACCAATGAGGTTAATGGAGTAAGTGAGGGTGAACGTTGAAAGTCAAATCAGCATCATTTCCAACGCAGTAAAAAATACATGTTTGTAAAAAACATTCCTTTAATTAATGGAGTAAGTGAGGTTCAGCCACGGAGTTTACATAGATCACAGTTTACCACTAGTTGGAGTCTGAATTTAAATGCCGTAAAACACAGGAAAGTGCATTTCTGGACATCCAGATTTCAAAATTTGTCCTGGGAGGCATGCCCCCGGACCCCCCTAGCATACTCGCTACACTCTGTGGAGCTCGAAAATAGGACAATAGGTCTATCCTACTAAAGAAATCAATCAGACTTTACTCGATAGTACTTTTTTTGTAGGAGGTAGGCAGTTCCATTTTTTTACTGACCAACTGAAAAAGCGGTGTAAACAATAATTATGCAATCTCCCAAACACCAGAGGTTGGGATAATACAACTTTCTGACCATGTAAACATGAAATCTACAATCTATACCAAGCAAATTGATCGACAGAATAAGTTTGACCATGGCATTGTAGTACCGTAATAACGCTAAATATTTGGACACAATTTGTTTTGGGAAACCCCCTAGGGTTTTCCCAAAACAAATTGTATCCAAATATATATATTAGTACAACCATATAACCCTAAACATTAGGACACACTTTGTTGTGGGAAACCCACTATTTATGAAGTTTCACAATTAAATTGTGTATGATAAATTTGGGGTATGAAATTTGTTATAATAACGCCAATCACTTTCTCACCTGTTTTCGATCCTTGTCGGTGGGCAGAGAGTTCCACTCACACTTGACCTGCTGGTAGTTGTGGAGCTGGACGATGACCACGCGACACTCGCCACACTTCACGTCGCTGAAGTCTAGGGTGTCGTCCGAGATCTGCATGTCCGGCATGGTCACGTGGGCCTTCAGGTGCATCACAATCATTGGGCCATTCAGGATCTAAACAAAACACGTTCATTACCCAGTTATGTCCTATAAAACCGTAGACAGCAGGGTGCATAAATTATCATCTGCTTATATTTCATCTTTTCTGTCAATAAAAACATGATATAACAGCACTATAGAATCATTTACAATCTAAAGTGTTGTCAAAGCAGGTATCTGATGAAAAAAAAAAAAAAGGAAAATAAACAGCAGACGATAAAATTGAATTAACCCTTAGACCGCTACTCACAACAAGTGTCGTCGTCTGCTGCTGCTTTCATATCTTGCCTTATTTCTCAATAAAAACATGTTTTGGCAGCACTTTAGAATCATTTCCAATGGAAATGATTCTTCTGAAGTGCTGTCAAAGCATGTTGTAAATTATTCTAAAGTGCTGTCAAAGCATGTTTTTGATGATAAAAATGGAAAATAGGAAATAGAACATAAACAGCAGACGACAAAAAAAATAAGATAGCGGTGTAAGGGTTAAGAATTGTGATGGTTAAAATATTCTAGAAAACATGGTCACATGGGCCTTCAAATGCAAAACGATCAGCGGGCCATTCAGGATCTAAACATGCGTCCTAAACGCTGAGAATGCAGGAAACGTAAATTGTCGTCTGCTGTCGTATTATATTTTGTCTTCTTTCTCAACTAGATTGGTGCATGTGTGAAATATTAAGCATTTTAGAACAAAGAAATAGAAGTTACAACAATATTTCTCTGATGTTAAGTTTACGGACGGACGGACGGATGGACGGACGGACGGACGGACGGACGGACGGACGGAGGACGGACGGACGGACGGACGGACGGACGGACGTTCTTACGAGAGATACATTGTGAGGTTATTTCCTTTGATGTTTACACTGTGGGGTTAACCTCACAATGTAGCAACTTATTCCGTTATTTTCTTCCTTAACGATTCTCTTACGGAATAAATCGCATAATATGCAAATGAGCTAGCCATTAGTTAATTATATTTGAAAAACACTTATCCAAGTGTCTTAAATAGGGTGGTGGGTGGGTTTCAGCACAACACAGCAACCTCACAATGTAGCTCTCGTAAGTACGGACGGACAACCTGACTCCAGTATATCCCACACAACTCGTTGCGGGGGGGTATAATAAAACATGGCTTGAAAGCACTTTAGAATCATTTCCATTGGAAATGATTCTAAAGTGATGTCAAACCATGTTTCTGATGAGGAAAATGGAAAATAAACAGCAGATGTCAAAATTTCTCGGTATGTTTTGTGAGCATATTCTTCAACTTTGTACTCAAAATCGGACATTGTGATTGGCCGAGACAGCACTGCAGCTGAGTCTTGACCAACTAAACTTTCTGATGTTGAGCCTGAAATGTACTCAAATTCAAGCATGAGAATAGAGTATGTATATGTATGTGGCTGTGAATGGAGAAATGAAGCTCATGGGTTTTGCAACCAGTGTAGATCAAGATCAGCCTTTGCATCTGCACATTCGGATCAGGATTTGCACTGTTCGCCATTCCATCAATGAAACCCGTCATGCTCCTAACAAGGAATATAGCTCGCTATCGGGCTACAGGAGAGTACTACACTGGCCAGCTACACTGGCCAGCTACACTGGCCACAAATGCCATAAGCCATATTTCTCCAGTCACAGCCACATATAGTAAGGGCCCTGGTTTCAAAATACAGTGGATTGTGTACGTTTATCGGCACTTTCATCTCAATAAATAACATTATCTGGTGCTGTGCATATAGAATTTTCTGAGCATGTTCTCAAACTTTGTACTACAAATCAGTGCTCAGTCTCAGCAAACACACTGTCACAGTTTGAGCATGAGAACGTACGTATGAATATTATGAGCATGAGCATGTATTATGAGCATGAATACGTATGTATTCATAAAGATTAATAACAGTGTAATTAGAACTACATTCGAACATGTGCTAAAGGCCACATCTGAATAACAATTAGCTGTCTACAGCCACACTTTTGTTTTCCCAATTATTCAATTACTGATAAAATGAACATGAAAACAAAGACTACCTGTGAACAAATGCCAGCTTTTCTCTTCCTTAGATGACCTATATTCACAGGTTTGACTGTAATTGGATTACATACGTTTATTGGCACTTTCATCTCCACTTGGCCGAGCTGTAGGTTGGCCCCCCGCGGGTCGAAGCTGACGACAAAGTCGACCGTCTCGTGGTCTGGGGAGCCAGGCAGGCTGCGGACCCGGTCCAACTCCACATGGAACCCGGCGTTGTGGCTCGTCTCCTTCTCCACTTGGAACGAGACCGGGAACCAGCCATTGTTCTTGGCCCGGACCACGTGGGTACGCACGGTTCCCAGCACAACGAAGCCAAAGTCTAGGAGGTATTCAGGCAACTTCGGTCTGCAAAAGAATATTTATATATATGTTATAAACAGACTAGATGGCAGCGGTTTGCATGTCGCAGCCGCTGAGGCATTTGATAGCAGTAAGTAATTTGACCTTGACATTGGGCACAGGAGCCGCACGGGTTGGCATAGAATGAAAATATGGATGATGATAAACACAAGTATGAAGTTTCGAGTGAATTGGTGAAGTGGTTTCAGAGATATAGTTTTTAAAAGTAATTTGACCTTAACATTGAGCACAGGGGCCAAAATGATTGGGCATAGAATGAACATATGGATGATGATAAACACACATGTGAAGTTTCGAGTGAATTGGCGAAGCAGTTTCAAATATAGTATTCTTGAAAACATTAACCTACATCCAAAAAAACTTTAAGGTAAATTTGACCATGGCATTGGTGCCCAATGCCATGGTCAAATTTACCTTAAAGTTTTTAACACGGGTGGAACATAGAATGACAATATGGATCATGATACCGAGACTTTGATAGCGTATGTATATACATACGCCAATGTGCCAACTATATCGCGCTGTCCTCAAGCGGGCGCGACAAAAATGATACAGATGTTCAGTTATAGAAGCCAATATACTGGACAGCTGTGAGGTTCCTAGGGTATTGGACAGCTGTGAGGTTCCTAGGGTATTTGATTTCCAGTGGTTCAGCTATACATCATTCAGAGCCATTGATTATCAAACATTTTCTCAAAAGTTTACTCCAAATCAGGCAGTAGGATTAGCCAAGACAAATCAACCTGTGAAATTTCGAACATCAGACCAGATAATCTGATCAGAAATGTTTTTAGTTTTTTCCAGTGGTTCAGCTATACATCATTCAGAGCCATTGATTATCAAACATTTTCTCAAAAGTTTACTCCAAATCAGGCAGTAGGATTAGCCAAGACAAATCAACCTGTGAAATTTCGAACATCAGACCAGATAATCTGATCAGAAATGTTTTTAGTTCTTTAAAAATCCAATTGTGATCAATAACATACATATAGTTAGCCAGGTTTATAATGCAGTCTCACATCAGAGCATGTGATCAATAACATACATATAGTTAGCCAGGTTTATAATGCAGTCTCACATCACAGCATCAATATTCCATTTTCTGTCGAACAGGTAGTCATTAAATCTGGTAACTTATTGTAGGTGGAGATTTGGCTATAGTTTGTGGATAGAGCAACAAATTTCCCAGAACCATGGCCAACATACTTTGTTTTCTTTCTCTTGCCGGACTTGGAGTCGGCGGTGTTTTGTGTTTCGCGGCTTTCGTTGCTGGTGGGCGGGGACACCTCCAATATCTCGGCCTGTGATGCGCTCTCCTGCTGCTCCAGGGAGAAGTTGCGAACCGCCAGGCGCTCCACCTCCTGCTGGATGTCCAGCTTGGACGGCATGATGCACAGCTGGCCCTGTAATAGACAAGGTGAATATGAATGGGTGAATATTGAAGCAACAGCCAAGGTAACATGCGGCTGTTATGGGGAAAATGGGCCTGTGACCAGTGTAACTCCAGATAAAAATAGCACACTACACTCCTGTAGTCTGAAAATGATCTGAATTGCATGTTAGCAGCATGACGGATGTTTCATTCATGGAATGGCAAACAGTGCAGATCCTGACCAGACTGTGTGGATGCACAGACTGATCTGGATCTACACTATTTCTCAAGGATTGGTAGTTACTGTAGGTGGCTATAAAACTTTGTGAGTATGTAATTGGTTCTTAAGCTCAAAACTTGTATTGGCTGAGGCTGAGCTGTACTCAGTCTAAAGCTCAGTCTTGAACAAACTGCCTGATTTTTAATACAAATATCCAGATACTGAGTCTGTGTTATAAAACTCTCTGCGTAAATTGTTCATTCTCATGCTCAAAATTGGGCAGCTACTGTCTGTTCCACATTTTGCTGCCGACAAACTTTTGGCCATTACACACATTAAATCCTAAAAATATTTAAATGTAAGTACTTTTTCATCAATAAAAAAAAGAAAGTCACCCTCCCCAAAAAAAAACACCTGTTAAATTCCCATAGGAACATAATTTTGTTCGCAATAAAATCAATATTTGATGGAATTTCATAAAATAAAAAAAAATGGTGAGGGTGACTTTTTTGTTATTGATGAAAAAGTACTTACATTTAAATATTTTTTTAGATTTAACATGTTTAATAGCCAAAAGTTTGTCGGCAGAAAAACGTGGAACAGACAGTAGGTTGTTTGAGGCCTGATGAAAGCTGAATATCAGGTAAATGTTAACCTTTCAAACCTATGCATTGGTATTAACTATCATTGTATTAAAATGGATTTTCATATTTCATTTCTGGAATATTTATTAACCCTTACACCTCTATCTTAATTTTTTTGTTGTCTGCCGTTTATTTTCTATTTTACATTTGTATCATCAAAAACATGCTTTGACAGCACTTTAGAATAATTTACAACATGCTTTGACAGCACTCAGAATCATTTCCATTGGAAATGATTCTGAAGTGCTGCCAAAACATGTTTTTATTGAGAAATAAGGCAAGATATAAAAGCAACAGCAGACGACAATTGTTGTGAGTAGCGGTCTAAAGGTTAATAATAAAACATGTAAACCTGTCGGCAAACAAATGCCCCTGGTGGCAGATTGGAGAAACTCGAGCAAACTTCTTAACCAGTCCGACAGTCACACACACGGATGGACACGCAGTCCAAACACTATATGCCTTCTGGCTCTACTGATCCCATTTTCCAGCAAAAGTTGGACGTGAACTGAAGTTAATTTCATCTATAATAATGTAGGCAAACAGTGTGCAAAGTAGTGTATTCAATATTTTGAGAGAAGTGAAACTACGATTTCCATGCACATCATGAATTCTTTTTCATCATCCAATTTAAATTTATCACTATAGATCTAGTATATTTTGAACCATCGTGATACAAGGTTAAGAATATGTGAATATGTTACATATATGAAGGATCTCCTTTGATCACAATTACACAATGATTGTTTATAAATCTGTTGTTAACAATGATCAATCACTCTTGACTACTGTCAGTCATCTACGGAGCCCCGCAGGGACATGGATATTTTTTAATAATTCGTTCCCACGAAATAACAATTTGTTCCCTCAATTTAACAATTCGGTCTCTCGAATTAACAATTTGTTCCCACGATATAACAATTTGTTCCCTTGAATTAAAAATTAATTCCCACGAAATAACAATTTGTTCCCTCAATTTAGCAATCCGTTCCCTCGAATTAACAATTCATTCCTACGATATAACAATTTGTTCTCACAAATTAACAATTTGTTCCCATAGGAACATATTGTTATTTTGTGGGAACAAATTGTTAAATTGAGGGAACAAATTGTTAATTCGTGGGAACAAATTGTTAATTCGTGGGAAAAATTGTTAAATTGAGGGAACAAATTGTTATTTCGTGGGAACGAATTAATAAAAAAAATAATTCTACGTCCACTGTGGGGCTCCGTAGTCATCTACAATAAACTAAGCTACAGACTCATCGCCATGTGATACACATGCAGAATGCTACAGAAACACACATTTGACACTAACTACAATATGAGAATAACTACGTTATTTAACTAAGCACACAAAGCTGGAAAACTAAGTATAGGCAATAACACACAGTACTGCCTGGATGAAAAACAGTTGCAAATTACCAGAATACGGAAATACATTGGTGCTACTAGTAAGTATGTGTTTTGTTGTTGTTTTTTAAAACAATTATCTAATTCATGTATTCAGATACAACAGTAACATATTTGCATCATTAAAATTTCAACAATATTGGTATATTTTTCTTAACCCTTTGACCGCTATCTTATTTTTGTTGTCGTCTGCTGTTGATTTTCTATTTTCCATTTTTATCATCAAAAACATGCTTTGACAGCACTTTAGAATAATTTACAACACGCTTTGACAGCACTTCAGAATCATTTCCATCAGAAATTATTCTGAAGTGCTGTCAAACCATGTTTTTATTGAGAAATAAGGCAAGATATAAAAGCAACAGCAGACGACAATTGTTGTGTGTAGCGGTCTAAGGGTTAATCCGCAACTTGGACAGGCAAATAATTTGCAATATGTGTAGATAATGACCACTACAGAACTACATTATATGGTAAATGTACCCATTTTTGGTATGCTCGAGTTTGCGGCCCCACCTTGAACAATCCATGTTATCATTGACTCACAAGACGAACACGCAATTGTTTTCATGTAGCCGAAATCAGAAGAAATTTTTCTACATGCTGTCCAAATAAATATTAAATCAACATTAAATGTTGTCTAATATCCGTAGTGAAGCAATCAACTCTTGGGGGCTGAAAACTGGGTCATCCATCATACATGTATAATAAGTATGGGGAAACAGTAACGATATATAAATAGTATTGACAGGAATAACTATTGAATTAAATCCGCAGTGATCAACACATTACAATCTCATTTTACTGTTAGAAAATTCTAAATATGTTTTTTATTTTTATATTTCTCATCAGCTGATGTTGTGACCACTCATTTGAACCATCTTAAGGAGATATATATCTTCATTGAAACACTAAGAAAAGTAGAAAGAAAACATTTCAAACTGTCTATATGCATATAAAGGTATTCAGAATGTAAAAGGTAAATTTTTACTACTTTTTGTGTGTGGAATATTTCAAGTGTACATTGTATGTAAGCGGCTGGGTAGAACCAGTAGCCTATTTCACCAACATTGCAAAGTATACTTTTCTAGCAAAGTATAATTTGAGGGAGAAATTTTCAATTTTAGGATAAATTTATTAATTTTTATTATACTGAATTTATTACATTTTGGCTGTGATAATGTAATAAATTCAGTATAATAATTCTGCATACTTTAATACTTCACATCATTTCACGATTACCCCTTCATGTATGAATATACATGTATGTATGTTTGTTTGACTTTATAGAAGGTATAGATAGAAGTTGGACATATGGCTCTGTGTCATCATATGTGGCTGTGACTGGAGAAATGGGGCTTATGGGTTTTGTGACCAGTGTAGATAGATCCAGATCAGACTGCACAGTCTGGTCTGGATCTGCACTGGTCGCCATTCCATCAATGAAACACCCGTCAAGCTTCTACCAAGCAATATAGATCATTACCAGGCAACAGGAGTGTGCTATTTGATCAGGAGCTACACAAATCCCACAAGTCCCATTTCTCCAATCAAAACAACATATATCATATTACATTACTGTATGTTAGACACTGAGTATATACAATATACTCTATAAATTCTGTTGAGAGTTCGCCAAAATTCACAAAAGGGCACACATTCTGAAGCATTGAGGATGGAGGGTTGGAAAGACATTAGAGGGCGGGCAGTGGTGTCCCATGGGTGGTTGTCACAGAAGAAATGGCAACACTGTCATAAAACTTTTCTGTATTTTGTATGTGGCAAAAAAGTCTCTCTGCACAAATACCAGAAAATTCAGGTAAAGTCCAATAGTACACCTGGCATGCTTCTAATGAATAGCATAAAACCTTATTAGGCTGCTGGAGTGAGGTAGCTGTAGCATACTTATCTAGCTAAGTATACTTTGAGGGAACAATCATTTATTTTTCCCGAAATGCATTATTTCATGTAGAACTAACGACTGCATATATTTGATGATTAAAAGTATGCAGAATTATTATACTGAATTTATTACATTATCACAGCCAGAATGGCTGTGATAATGTAATACATTCAGTATTGTAAAAAATAACAAGCATAGTTGGCAATTTTGGTGAAATGG
This sequence comes from Conchocele bisecta, assembly GCA_029237695.1. NCBI lineage: Eukaryota > Metazoa > Mollusca > Bivalvia > Lucinida > Thyasiridae > Conchocele > Conchocele bisecta. Next base: position 18,205,841 of record CM055265.1, read on the forward strand.
GCTACAGATCAGGGGCTAGACTGACCATAAATGCCATATGTCTCATTTCTCCAGTCACAGCCACACATTCTCTATATAAATATAAGGTAGGCAAATGGATGGGTAGGCAAGTTGATGGGGTAGGCAAGTGGATGGGTAGACAAGTGGATGGGTAGACAGGCAGATGGGTAGACAGCTGGTTGAATGTCTTGTAAAGGTAGTTGCCGGCATACACAATCAATGGGCGTCAAACTTCATGTTTATACACTACTAAATCAGTATTTGCATTGTATTTCATATATGTAGTTAAAAAAATGAAAAAAGCAAACAAATCAATAACTTCATATACGAGGTGCAGTCAAAAAGTTCTCGGACTGTCTTGATAAGAAGTTTTATCTAACTGCCACATTTTTCATTTTTATATCATATAAAAATGAAAAATGTGGCAGTTAGATTTTGTAAACAATTTGATTTGACCACATGTAAATGTCATATAATATGACATTTACATGTGGTTAAATCAAATTCTTTAGAAAATGAAAACATCCTTGTCGACAAACAATTTGCACGTAATGCGTAACTATAGCAATGAAATAACATCATTACGGAGCAGTTGAAAAATCCAAAGTTTCATGAAATACCCGTGTTACGAGTTTCATAGTTGTTCAGAGTATATGGCGACGCTCTTTCCACCAAAGCAATGTCTGAACTATTCACTGGTCCAGTTACAATTTCGTTCGTTAGAAAACAAACATATTATGTAAACAAGATGCAGGTATTGCAGGAAATTTGATGTCGAAATTTATGACGTTAACGTCACTGGACTGATCAACGTTCGATTGTTATTTATCCCGTCAACACAGTGCATATGTGCCGTGAAACATTTTTGATATCCTGTCAATACGACCTAATCACTGTATATGAATATGTGCAGTGGCTGGGGTTATATTTTTGCATTTTAAAGCCATTCGTATGTGTTGACGGGATAAATAGAATAGTAGGTTAGTGCCGTGAATGGGAAAAAATATCAGGCGCAGCACGGAAACGGGATGTGCTCGGCAGAGCCTCGCCAATCCCGTTTCCTAAGCCTTGCCAGATATTTTTTCCCATTCATGGCACTAACCTACTATTCTCTATTTCTGTGTTTGGTTGCATAGAGACTCCAACTCACATGCGTGTATTCTGGCATGGTGGTGAAATATCAGTGCGGGCCTATTGCACTTGTATATGAATATTATGTGCAGGTTATTGATCCATGATGTACAAAGTAAAGTGTTGAATGATATTATGATATGGCAAACAACAGGTAACCAAACATGCGCTAAGTATATTAAATATACAAGTGACACTCCATTAAAATTATTTAGAGCAATGGATGGGACATAAATCATACCTACAATGAAAAATGTTACAGTACAATGGAATTTGATAACCAAATGGCGCATGTGCGATGAAAAAGTGTATTTGGGCTTGCGGACAGCACTTTGAAAGTGAATGAAACCCTGTTATTGAATCATTTACGGTAATTTTACGTAACATTAGACGACGTCAAACTGCTCCGTGGCAACGTAGATGCCTGTGAATAATTGACTACTGTACAAAATTATACGATTTATTTCATGATATGTTATTGTTTGCAGAAGTAAACCAGATTTCTAATGACACATTTCACAACTGATTCGACCAAATCGTTTTTTAGATATAAAAACAGTCCTAAAACTTTATGACTGCACCTCGTGTAAAAATAACATCTTTGCAAAGCTTGGCAATTGACATAGACCGCCATGAATAAGCATGGAAGTTAATCAAAAATCTATATGTCCCCCCACAAATGGGGGCATAAAAATGTTTGCCTCAGAATTTCTATTGTGAATTTGGCAAGGTGGCCATTACAAGGTGTACGATCACGTGGTACTAACAACAACAACAACAAGTACTGAAACTTCCAGAATACATCTGATTCAAAGTACTTATCCTTTTATATTGTCCTTATTACGTAACAGATTTTGATGAAATATGGCGCAGCAAACGCGTCTTGTTAAGCTGCATTTGGCACGGAAATCGATTCTTCGCAAAAACGACAGAAGTCTGTGCCGAACTCCCTGGACCACCAAATGCATCTCTTGAAGACATGTTTGCTGCGCCATATTTCATCAAAATCCGTTGCATATTAAGTAAAATATCAAATAATACTTACTTTGGAGTCGGCGACGTTGTTGTTGTTGTAACCACGTGATCATGCACCTTGCATTAGTATATGGACATAGCCATGCATTGGCCATCATTTCACTGTTTGTGTATGCCAGCTAAAAGCCACGACCAACATAGGAGATAGGCTATAAAATCCCAGACACGTATGTGATGTACTAGGCTATACCACCTGTCTGATTGTGGCCGAGTTTAGGGGCTCAGGCGAGATTCGTAGATCCAGGGTGCTCCCTTGTATCTCAATCTGGTGGCACAATAAAATGAGGCATACCATGTGATTTTGTACCTAAGAACATCTGCGATTTTCGTGAAATATATTTACAGAAACAGTGATATTTTCTGTAAATGACGTCGAAAGATGATGAAATTTTCATAGCAGATGCGGAATTCAATTTTTGTCAACTTTTGACATTATTATGGAAACTATCAGAAGTTTTCTAAATGTTTTTCATGTTTGTTTATTGGTGTTTACTGGCCTATCAACAGCTAAGGTCATGTAAGGCCGGGCCAACAGGTTCGATCCCGTATTTAACCTGCTGCACTAGCTTGGGGGAAAATCCCAAAATCAGAACGGAATATTTACATCACTGTTGGCTGGATATTTTTGTTCCAAAAGCAATGTATATATACAGAGAATAGTAGGTTATTGCCATGAATGGGAAAAAATATCTGGCAAGGCTTAGGAAACGGGATGTGCGAGGCTCTGCCGAGCACATCCCGTTTCCGTGCGGAGCAAGATATTTTTCCCATTCACGGCACTAACCTACTATTCTATTTATCCCGTCAACACGTACAAATGGCTTTAAAATGCAAAAAGATAACCCCAGTCACCGCACATATTCATACGCAGTGATTAGGTCGTATTGACAGGATATCATGGCATATACGCACTGTGCTGATGGGATAAATATATGATTCAATCTAAGGATTTGTTCGAGACATTACATGTGTTACAAGTTTCACACAAAAATGGAGAAAACTCTGCAACCATGTGCACATTGTATACATCAAATTCATACACCACTATTAGGTGCATGTTCTTTAGTCCCAACAAACTGTGTTCTTACTGAAGCAACACATTTAGGCAGCAGCATATGATCAATACAATACAAATAATGTGCAACATAAAATACCATTTCCCAGTATGCATGTATACAACTCTACCGTGCATTACGAACCACTATGTTATACAAATCTAACTAATCATGTGACGTGATATTTTAATAAATGGAAATAATAAACTGGGCTGCAGACAAAAATGACCTAAAAATTGAAGTAGCCACAGACAATCCTCCATATTTGATTGAATAGTTCATCAGCAAGGGCCAAGTCATCAGAATCTTATTGTTTACCCTAGTTTCTCGACCAATGAAAGAACAGCATTTCGTCTCAATTAATTGCATATTGCAACACTTTCGCCTATGTCTATTAAATTAATAATTAAATGTTCAGCGCTATATTTAGAACTGATTTTACGCCTTGTTGTAAACAGTTTGCGAGACGCAAAGCATATTGCCCACACACGCCCTCACTTCGTGTCACACCGCCAATCACATACTAATATAGCGATTCAAAATCACTTTTAGGAGCGGAGCTTCGCGACTGGGCATTGTAAACAATAAGTATGTTATAGTTCACATATTGAATTTTTAATAAATTAATTTCTCGCTCGCTACAAAATTAATTTATTTAAAATTCAATATATGAACTATAACTATTACTTACATGCCAGCTGGTGGTAAAAAGGAATAGATCAGTCTTATAAACAGATTACTAGAATTGAGAAATCACAAGTTGCTTCCCTTAGAATAACTTCCAGGGCATCGTTGGGGTCAGAATTGGCTGAATTTGACAGCTGATGTTGCCCTGGAAGTAGTTAGCTAAGTAGTAGGTCAGTTAACCTATTTAACCCTTACACCGCTATCTTAATTTTTTGTCGTCTGCCGTTTATTTTCTATTTTCCATTTTTATCATCAAAAACATGCTTTGACAGCACTTTAGAATAATTTACAACATGCTTTGACAGCACTTCAGAATCATTTCCATTGGAAATGATTCTGAAGTGCTGTCAAACCATATTTTTATTGAGAAATAAGGCAAGATATAAAAGCAACAGCAGACGACAATTGTTGTGTGTAGCAGTCTAAGGGTTAATTGTTTTAATTATAATACTGTGTTTGAAGTAATGTATGAACCTGTTGAAAATTATGTCGCTTTTTTGTACTTACATTTGAAGATATAGTATTTGGCTAAGAAGATAATAAATTGCGATTGTTTTAAAAGCAACAGCTGACGACAGTCTAAGGGTTAAACGACTGCTCAGACTGGGTGCATGCAATGGATGAATTCTAATGGTACATTTTGTCAGGAGTTTTGTCGCAACACATTGTGAATTTCGACAAATGTTTCATGCAATGTACGTACACCATTTACGTTTACACACATAAAGCTTAGAGCATTCACACAGCACCAGTTTAGAACAACAACAACAACAGTTTTAGCACCTGAACTGCATAAAATGGACTGTCAGACTTACCACGTCTTGAGGTTGGCCCTGTGTAATTGGTAGATTAATGTGACTGTCATTGCAGAAATGGGGCTTACGGTGTTCGAGAGACCCAGATAAGCTTGCATATCCACAGTCTGATCAGGGTCACACTGTTTACTATTCCTCAAGTAACATACATCACGACGCCAGAGCTCCAGATAAGCTGCGTATTTGCTTAAATACCCAATATAAATTGCCGAAAAACCCTATTGAAATCCGAAGTAGCGAGTATCAGCAAAAACAATTTTGTGGTACTTGTATAATGCTGCAAAAAACAATAAAAAGACCACAAATATAGCATATTTTTCTTATATTTCCATGAAAACACATCTTGGTATTTCATTAGAATTGTCTCCTTGGAGACAATTCTAATGAAATGTCAAGATATGTTTTCATTTCAAAGCAAACTCATTTAATAATTGCTGTCTGTTGATGTGTAAACAGTAGTGTGATTTCATTTTACCCAATTAAAATGTTGAAATACCCAATTGATTCACAAATGATGGAGTGAAAATACTCGATTACTAATTCCTTATCTGGAGCCCTGCGACGAATCCAGAAAACGTTATATACACTCAAAATCTCACGGGCATGTTAAAAATAAATCACTTTGAGTGGCTGAATCCTAATACTTTAGCTGAATACTCAAATGTTTTGAAAATTTGGAAGCAAAACACTTGTACAAAATAGGAAAATTCTCTTTTTTGAGAAAACAATATGCACCTTCAATTAGTACAGGAAACAAATAATATGCTGGGGTACAACAAAGAAAATCATTTACATTTATTTTGTATTGCCAATGGATGTCATATGCGATATTTTAAATAATCCATTTGTAGCAATACACTATGCATGAATTTAAAATATAAGTATAATATATAGGAGTATAATACTCCGTTGACACAAAGCTTATCTGGAGCTCTGATTTTTAGTACAAATTCGGGAAACAGGTACAGAATTTATATTGATAATCCCAGAATGGAATTAACCCTTAGAACACTATCTTATTTTTTTTTTGTCGTCTTCTGTTTATTTTCTATTTTCCATTTTTATCATCAAAAACATGCTTTGACAGAACTTTAGAATAATTTACAACATGCTTTGACAGCACTTCAGAATCATTTCCATCGGAAATGATTCTGAAGTGCTGTCAAACCATGTTTTTATTGAGAAATAAGGCAAGATATAAAAGCAACAGCGGACGACAATTGTTGTGAGTAGTGGTCTAACGGTTAAGCTAAATCTGTAAAACTGCATTGCAAGGCCCTATAAACTACACCTTTAATCTACACAAAGGCAAACATTGGCAGAAAACACAGAAAAGCAAGGTGTATGTGAAATTAAGAGACACGCCATGTCATGATGTGATTTTGTACCTTCGGACATTTGCGTAATTTTATGTAATACGTCTACAAAATTTACAATCTTTTCCGTAAATGGCATCAAAAGTTGACACAAATTTCACAAACTATGAATTATATTACGCATGTACTCCGAATTTCTTTTCAACTTTTGACTTTATTTCTGAAAAATATTGTAAATTTTGTAAACGTATTAATGTATTTAAATAGGCACAAAGTGCATAAATGTCGAAATGACAAAAACCAACAAAGCGCACCTGTGCCTGTGCGGAGAGCATTCCTTCGTTGGGTCGCTGTCCACGCTCGGGGGTGTTAGAATCGCGCTGGCCGACGGACGACATGTTCCGTTTGTACACATTCCCCTTGGCCTCCTTCACGAGGGCCTGGTACCTGCCCTCGGGGTCGGAGATGCGCGGCAGGTCTAGGCAGATCCTCGGGAACACACCCTCCCCGTGCAGCGTGATCAGGTCCGGCTCAAAGTGAGCCACCTGCACCCGGAAACACTTGTCGAACTTCTCTGGCACGCCCGGCAGGTATTTCACCGTCAGTTTCTGCTCGGACATCGGCTCGATGTAGCCCTGTGGAAGTAGATGAACTAGTTAACAATGCACTCACCTTATCAATGGTGTTTCTTTGACACGTGTATATGAGACACGCCATGTGATTCAGACATCTGCGTAATTTCACTAAATACGTTTACAAAATTTTTCATAAATAAAGTTGAAAGTTAACAAAATTTTGTCAACTTTCAACATGATAATAACGTATTTCATGAAATTACGCAGATGTCTGAAGGTACAAAATCAAAAATTGTATTGACTGGATATCAAAAATGTTTCACGGCACCGTGTTTCACGGCACATACGCAATGTGTTGACGGGATAAAATGTAATATTAAGCGCTTTACTTCTACTTTTACATCAGATTTTCTAAACAGTGTACACCCCAACTAAACAGTGTGGTCTCATATGCTTTAATACATCTGTCCAATATCGCTGGGTGTAGACTTACCGCGTGTGGGACCATGATGGGCATGCCAGGTCTGGGGCGTTTGGCGAGGGCGGGGTCCATGTTGATGGCGGTGAACTGGAAGCCCACCTTTCCCTTGTTGACGAGCACAATCTCCTCACTGGCCACGTGGTCGTACATCTGGGGTGGATGGAAACACGGGGTAATACAGGCTATACGAGGTCTGCTGAAGACAGCAAGGTCAAGCTGAGTCCAATGGAAATGATTCTAAGTGTTGTCAAACGTGTTTTTATTGAGAAAAAAATGCAAAATATAAAGCAACAGCAGACGCTACTTTTCGTTCCCAGCGTTCTATTAAGGGTTAATGGGAAAAGCTAGGAAATGTGTAGGAATTCCCAAAATCCCAAAATCAGAGTCATTTAACCCCACTCCCCACTGATGTCCCACACTGGGCAAGATACAAGATCGGCTACTGAACAAATAGAATTAGTACTAATCTTACTTTCATAATGGGTATAACTGGATTCAACTCTCAAGTAGCAAGAAATCAAAAAATGTCCCTGAGGGCCAAACCAGCGATATCGATATACCGTTAAGGAATTAACCCATCGTTAAATTTACCCTTCGCATTCTCCCAACCAATCGCACACTAAGTAGTTTTTGAATATGAATTGACCACGGTACATTGCACCAGTATCAATACCTGTTACAACATTTTGTTATCAAGTCACCTGATAAAATCAGATGAAAAGCCACACAGTTGTAAAAATGTTCCCGACTTTTCTACTTAAATTTCAAGCTCAAACCATAATAATGCAACTATCAATGTGGCATCCACAGGGAATGAGACTTGCAAAGAAATTCCCAGAGTCAGGAATTAGATTAAATCAGATAAGGTGCGTATTGGCATATTTTGTGCACTTACTTTAGCAGTATACACATTGATTATCAAAAGTGGGAGTACAAAATACTCACGGCAATGTGAAAATACGCATTGATTTTCAAATCGAGTAGTGAAAATAAAGTAATAAAGTTGAAAATTTACTTAGTTGAGCTGCAAAAAGCAGCTCAAATAAGCACCTTTTTAAACTTGTTTTATTTGTTATTGTTTGTTCCCTATTTTATAAGGAAGAAAATCAATAATACATCTGTAAAAGTAAAATATGCATTGAATTTGAAATCTGGGGGTACAATACTCTTTAGACACACAACTTATCTGGAGCTCTGTAGATAGACACAAACATCTTCAGGTGGGGATATTACACAAGGTGGGATACTACACAAGGTGGGATATTACACAAGGTGGGATATTACACAAGGTGGGATATACACAAGGTGGGATATTACACAAGGTGGGATATTACACACAGGTACTTAACACAAGGGGTGGGGATTTTACACAAGGTGGGGATATTACACAAGGTGGGATATTACACAAGGGGGGGAAATACACAAGGTGGGGGTATTAAAAGGTGGGGATATTTACACAATGGGTGGGGATATTAACACAAGGTGGGGATTACACAAGGTGGGGATTATTACACAAGGTGGGTATTCACAATGGGGTTGGGGAATATTAACAACCCAAGGTTGGTATTAAAACTACAAGGTGGGATATTAACAACAAGGTGGGATTATTACACAAGGTATGGGTGATATTACACAAGGTGGGAATATTACACAAGGTGGGGGATATTACACAAGGCTGGGTATTACACAGTTGGGGATATTAGTGGGATATTACACAACAGGTGGGGATATTACACAAGGCATGGGGATATTCCAAACAAGGTGGGGATATTACACAAGGGTGGGGATTATTACAACAAGGTGGGGATATTAAACACAAGGGTGGGATATTTTACACAAGGTGGGGATATTAGTGGGGATATTACACAAAGGTGGGGAATATTACCAAGGTGGGATATTCAACAAGGTGGGGATATTAACAACAGGTGGGTATTTTACCAAGGTGGGGTTATTACAAACAAGGTGGGGATTATTTTACACCCGGTGGGGATATTACCAAGGTGGGATTATTAGTTTAGTGGGGATATTACACAAGGGTGGGGATATTACTACACAAGGTGGGGAAATATTACACAAGGTGGGATATTACACAAGGTGGGATATTACACAAGGTGGGGATATTAGTGGGGATATTACACAAGGTGGGGATATTACACAAGGTGGGGATATTACACAAGGTGGGGATATTACACAAGGTGGGGATATTACACAAGGTGGGATATTACACAAGGTGGGGATATTAGTGGGGATATTACACAAGGTGGGGATATTACACAAGGTGGGGATATTACACAAGGTGGGGATATTATATTACACAAGGTGGGGATATTACACAAGGTGGGGTTATATTCAGGTGGGGATATTACACAAGGTGGGGATACAGTGGGGATATTCACAAGGTGGGGATATTACACAAGGTGGGGATATTAGTGGGGATATTACACAAGGTGGGGATATTAGTGGGGATATTACACAAGGTGGGGATATTACACATCCACAATCCATAAATATTTGCTAAAATGTCATAAAAATTGGCGGCAATGTATTTTCAAAGATTGCGTGAAAAGTAAATGCTAACTTCTGATTACACCATTTACAACTAGTTGTCCGTGCTCACCTGTTTGCCAAAGTTGATCTCCTTACAGTCGAAGTTGTAATCGACGAGAGATGCCTCGCCCTTCAATGTGAGCTCGTACGTGGGCCCGCCCTCGACATCACAGATGGCCCGAGCTTCGCCCCAGATGTCTGCGTGCCCGTAGAAGGTCATGGTCACCTGCTCCGTGTCGCCTGGCTGGAGGTTCCCATACAGCGGCAGGATGTCAAACACCTACAGACATGGAGTGGCTCAGGAATGAAATGATCATCTAGTTAGATTATGAATCCTAGAGATTGGTCCTTAGTTATAAGACTCATCACAACGATGCTCTTACATCTTGGTTGGCCTTTATATTGACTCATAATTGGTCTCTGTTTTCATTCACTGCCTGTGTGCTGTACAGCACACAGGCAGTGAATGAAAACAGAGACCAATTAGGCGAAAATGAGTCAATATAAAGGCCAACCAAGATGTAAGTAATTCAAGCGCAAAAAATAGGTCAAGGACATGGATGATGTATGGATGGGTTGTGGTGAGCCATGTAAGAAAGAAGTCATGTCCAAGTTTATGAACGTAGACCAAGGGGATGTTAAAAAATTATTTGAATGTAAACATGTTAACCAAGATTTAAGAACATAAAATTGCTATGTAATTAAAGCGGAAAAAGTTGGTCAAGGACATGGAAGGTGGGTGGATTGTGGGTGGGTTGTGGTAAGTGATGAAAGGAAACAGTTATGTCGAAGTTTCATAAACATAGACCAAGGGGTTGTTGAGAAAATTACTCAAATGTAAACGTTAATCATGATTTAAGAGTATACAATTACTAAGTAATTCAAACGGTAAAAGTAGGTCAAGGCATGGATGGGCATGTGGATTGTGATGTGTGATGCATGAAGGAAGTTGTGTCTAAGTTTCCTGAACGTAGGCAAAGGTCTTATTGGGAAAATTACTTAAATATAAAGGTTAACAAAGACTTAAGAGCATAAAATTTCTAAGTAATTCAAGCTGAAAAAGTAAGTCAAGGACATGGATGGGTGAGTGGATTTTGGGTGGGTTGTGGTGAATGATGCAAGAAGGAAGCTGTGTTCCAGTTTCATAAACATAGGCCAAGGGGTTGTTGATAAAATGACTTGAATGTAAAAGTTAACCAAGATTTAAGAGCATACAATTGCTATATAATTCAAGCGGAACAAGTAAGTTAAGGAGATGGATTTGTGGGTGAATTGTGGGAAAACAGACAAGCTAAAAATGTAAATAACCATGTCATAAAAATAGTAATTTTTCATACCTAGCGCAGGAATTGAACCCACAACCTCCAGATTGAAGTCCAATGCTCTGCAACTTGACTATAAACCCATCTTTCACTAACCTCAATACTGAGATTTGAAGACAAGCTCTCAACTTCACCAACATTACGTACCTCATCGAAACCAATCACTATAAATATGCACATGCAAGACAGCACAGCACATGCAAGATAATAAATCACAGAACCATCCCTCACTGATTCAATGACGAGATTTGAGTAGAACTTCTCAACTCCGCCCACATACCTCCTCGACCCCAATGACCTCTGGCTCAGAGCCGCGTTCAGTGAGCAGGGCGGCGAGGGCGCGGTTCGACTTCAGGGGGTCGTCCTCAAAGTCATCTTCGTGCAGCGAGGTCAGACTGATGCGCAGGGAGTCGGCCACGCCCTTGTCTGGTCGCTCACTCGGCTCCTGGTCCAACTGGCCCTGGGGGAATGGATTACATCAATATTATTGGCACAATTCCGAATATTTACTGGACTTGGCTAAAATTTTATGTATTTTTTTATACCAATAACGGAGCTCGCCGAGGCATTGTCAGTTAAAATGAAAATTAACACTTTCACCCCTATGTAACTGGTATGGACTCTTCCATGTACATTTTTGACCTATTCCATTTATCAGAAAAGGGTTGTTTTTTTTTAATATTCACAAACAGTGCAGATCGATCTACACAATTTGCAAACATAGAGAAAATGGTATGTAGCGTTGAAAAGGTTAAACCAGATTAATTAGACATACACATACATGGACACTTGGACACCATTGTGATTATTATGTTGAGATCTAAACAAGGGGCCTCAACAAAAATAAGACTACCATACTCATTAATGCCAACTATATGCTTAATCCTTTCAACAACACAAGCCTGTATAGTGGCATTGGCAAAAAGTGTAGATCCAGATGAGCCGGCTCGTGACGAGCCGTCTCATCAGGATCTACACGTTTTGCAAGTAATTTTCATATTTTTGAGAACAAAAACACCCCCTTATCATAAATGGACTAATCTGCTGAAAAATATTTATGATGATTGGATTGGTCGGAAAATATCAAAATATCAAAATCCATTGCAGCTACTTAAGGGGTGAAGGTTGATTCAAACATGTACTTTACCATATTCCACTCACTGATTTATACTTAGTGACTAGTCAATTTAAAATTAAGCTCTGTTTTTCAGTCAGTTTACTTGGAAAGTCCGAATATTTTCAGAACACTAGTTTGTCATTTGGTTATAGACAAAAGTGAAGACAACATATTTGATTTGGACAGGTTACTGAGAAATAGTATATAAATACATAAAATTGTGTCATTTTATAAAACCCAATCTGATAAACAGTTTCTTTACTTTCCTTTCATAAGGTCTGTCAATACTTGTAGTTGTATAAATATCTGTGAATTATACACGAGATGAATGGCACATACATACAAGTATTAGCTGACAATGAGCAATTACTGAAACTGCAGTGTCCAATATGAATGTAGAACAAACTAAAGACATAAATACCAAGCCAGCAACTGTCAATGTTTCATAACTAGAAATTCCTGTATGCAGACAGATTCCTTCCAGGCAACACGATGCTGAATAAATGCAATGTTCTTTTTGCGGAAAATATTTCAGAAATGCGAAATTTCCATAGATGTAATAAATAACAATTCTACATTCATGATAAAATTTTCAAACAATTTCAATGTAACTTTGAAAATGAAATACAAAATTGGTTTGTATTTTTTAACTGATATTTCAGATTGAACATCTGGGGGCCGTTTCACTAAACTTTGTACAACTAAAATGTTTATAAGTGCAAATTTAGGACTGTCTGGAAATTTCAATTGATGGATTTACATTTATTGAGCATAGGCTGCATATGCAGCCTATGATCAATAAATGTAAATCCAATAATTGTTTACAAGAAAACATTGTTAATGTGAAATATAGTCATAATTTTGCACTTACGAACATTTTAGTTGTACATGTACGAAGTTTAGTGACACAACCCTCTGATATGTAAACTACCGTAATACATGTCAAGTGAGAACCAAACAGTACCGGTACTTATGAACAAACAGTACCTGAAGGGGATCAGAAACATGTAGATGTTAGTCAGCAAATTACATTCTGTATATACTTCTACATTGTGTTAACCTTTGCAATGCTGAATTAAATGTATTCCATTGTTATTTTTTATTTTCTCTTCAACAATGAAAATGATTCTAAAGTGCCGTAAAACCATACTTTTATTGAAAAAGAAGAAAAAATTTAAAACAACAGCAAATGACAATTTTCGTTTCCCGTATTCTAAGCACTAAACATGTATTTTTTCTTAATTCTCTTTGCAAGTATAATTATATTTTGATTAATCATTCACTTTGCAATTTATACCAAATAGTATTATTTACTACTAAAAGAATTCCAGATAAATATACACAATTTTAGAGCTTTCCATATGCAAAATGTTGGTACTATCAGAATGTAAGTTGGCAAGTTAGTGTCACAGCAAAACAAACACACAAGCTGTTAGAACAGATGGTGAGAGACAAAGGACAGCAGAGACAGGACACGAGACAGGGTGAGGCAGGGTGAGACAGGTAGACACCTTTTCCAGCTGGATATCTGACGGACGTGGGGACAAATGGCTACTTTCATCGGCATGCTTGTTGTCGTCAATTTCAAGATCCGTCGTGTCGTGTGCTGTTGTATCGTGGCCGGTGGTGTCGTGCCATGTTTCAAATTTCAAGGGAGTCATACTTCTCTCCAGGTCGTGAATCTCACTCTCCTGATTTTGCAAGGTCGGCAGTGTTAATAATTCCAGCGCAAAAAATATTTACACAATTCCCTAACATTTGATTGGCTCGTAGCAAGTCTCTGTCCAAAATTTATATCCCAGTAAACTCCCACGCCGAACTACTTTCCATAACCGTGAGGCGCAGTTAAAATAATTCTTAAGAAAATGGAAAAATAAACACATTTTCTTGATGAATTTATTTCAAATGCTGGAATTATAAGGAATGAATGGCCTCTTTGTGGAATTTATCGGGGATATAAACTTGGAAAAGTCGTGGGAATACTGGACGAGGCCTTCCGGCCTTGTAAACATGTATAGAACTACTTCAAGACACGCGTGGGTGCTTGGCGATCGTGAACAAACATTATCATCCGAGAAAAATGGAAAAAAATATCAAAATTAAGCACACCTAACTTGTCTGAATTTGGTTTAGAGAGGTTCGACAATATTACTATCAAACCACATTCAAGTGATAAATGCCAAGTCAGAATTTAAATTCTAAAACAACAATTGAATATGTTTTGCTTTTATCTGGCAGATTCACATGAAACGCCAATTCAAGTTGTGTAATTGTGCATAGAGACTAGGAATATATTTAAGAAAAGAAATCAAGAGCAAATTGCCACACTGTCATGCAGGTTAGTTCAATCCCGGCAGGTCAGTAATGAGCTCGAAGTAAATACTATTAAACACACTGCATCATTTACGTATTATTTTACTAAATGAACAACTGCAAACCGAGATACAAATGTGTAGGCTAGAAATACAGAACAGTGAAATCCATGTGGTCTGTGGCCTGATAACAGCATATCACCAGTGTCTCACTATTGTCAGCCAGCAGAAGGGAATTATAATTAAAAACAACGTTGAACACAGGTCACACTATTCGCTCACATAAGATACGACCTGCTACAACAAAAGGTGTTTATTGAGACTGCGACTAGTGTGCCTCATCACCAGCCCATACACTTGTGCAGTCCGACACAGGTCTAGTATTTGTGAAATGGTGTAGCAGAGCTCCAGATAAGCTGCCTATTTGCTTAAATACCCAATTAGAATTGCCAAAAACCCAATTAAAATCACTAGCAGCGAGTGTATCAAAAAGCAAAAACAATTTTGTGGTACCTTTATCATGCTGCAGAAAACAATAAACAGACCACAAATATAGCATTTTTTTAATTATATTCCATGAAAACACATCTTGGTATTTCATTAGAATTGTCTCCAAGGAGACAATTCTAATGAAATACCAAGATGTGTTTTCATTTCGAAGCAAACTATTCAATAATTGCTGTCTGTTGATGTGTAAACAGTAGTGTGATTCTATTTTACCCAATTAAAATTTTGAAATACCCAATTGCTTCAGAAATGATGGAATGAAAATACTCAATTACTAATTCCTTATCTGGAGCCCTTGTGAAGAATCAGGGGGCGGTTTCACTAAACGTTGTACGACTAAAATGTTTGTAAGTGCAAATTTAGGAATGTCTGGAAATTTCAATTGATGGATTTACATTTATTGAACATCAGCCTAGCTTATGCAGCCCAGCTCAATAAATGTAAATCCAACAATTGTTTACAAGAAATAATTGTTAATGTGAAATTTACAGACTATCATAATTTTGCACTTACAAACATTTTAGTCGTATGAAGTTTAGTGAAACGGTCCTGCAATCGTTGCAAACTCCATAAAGCTCATTTTTCATAATTTGTCATGAACTGTAATATACACGTGTACAGCAAAGTGCATCATACTATACACATTCTAATGTCAATCATGTTAGGTGCTCCAGAAATTACCAACTATATACTTAAAATGGAGAAAACACCTAAACCACAAACCAGTGTTACCAAAAGTCTGCCGGGAGATAGTGTGGAAATTATTATCACAAGATCCAGATTAAACATTTTACTCTCACTTCTCCACTATTAAAAGGAGACAATGCTTAACCCTTTCATCCATAAATATCTGATATTGATCGAACATTCCATTATAACTTTTGGGCTATTCAAAAAATAACTTTTGGGCTATTCAAAAATCTGAAATGGGGTATTTGTCCAAAATTTTAAAAATTCTGACAAACACTATAGATTCAGATGAGGTGGCTCGTTACGAGCCACCTCATCTGGATCTACAGTGTTTGCAATTGTTGGCTTTATAGCATGTGAGGTTGAAAGGGTTACAGACTACAAATATTTGTTTAATGGCATAACCTGCCCTGTATTGACCGAATACGTACTGACTGACAACATATTGTTGACCCGATACAAACATCCCGGGTTACAACGTAGTGAAAACTGACGTTCAATTGGTCAGACGACGTCACGTGACGTTACCGAATGACGCGCTCTGTCCATAATTAACGACGTCATCTGTGGTCATTTTCGAGCATAAAACGTTACCTAATAAATAGAATTCCAGGCTAGTGTCTTTTTGATAGCAAGTTTATCAGGCTTGGCTCGGAAATGGTAAGCCTCGGAATTCCTACGCGTTTCCTAGCCTTGCCTGATAAACTTGATATCAAACGACACTAGCCTGGTATTCTCTATATAACGGCCTGTGAACAGCTACAGTCATTTTAGTCCCGACTCAAAATGTGATAATGATTTTGTTGAGTAATAATAAACATGCATAACTTAACTGAAGCACACGGACATCACACCACACGTGACACATACCTTCGTGGGTTCGAGCTCCGACTTCTCATATTCGTCCTTGGTCGTATCTGTGATCTCCACGGATATGTCCACATGGTGGCCGATATCTGTGGGCTCCAGGGTGACCTCCGGGCTCTCGGCCCGCTCCGTCTCCTCTTCAGTGATCTCCATCAGCACGGGCGTGGCCACCTTGGGCCGGTTGATCACCGTACACGGTTTGTCGCCAATCAGAAACGACCACCTGAGATTGTCGAGCGGTGTAAATTATATGTTCTGCTGTGTGAGGTTAGTTTAATGGGAGTCAATTCATTTATTTTGTTTTCAAATAAACTTGAATTAATTAATTATCCAGTCAGTGATTTCCAACCAGTGTCTACACAAACTTTATTTGTTTACTCCAATTACAAGTAAGTGAGAGACATTTATGTACAATATAAATGTTGGTAGATAATGGAGGTGTATGCGTTGTCCTTAACCCTTTCAACACCACAGACCTCTTCCGGATCTGCACTTCTTGCAAGTATTTTTTTCATATTTTTGAAAGCAAAAACACCCCCTTTTCATAAATGGACTAGTCTGAAGATCAATTTGTGACGATTGGATCGGTCCTGAAATTAACATATAAAAATCCATTCCAGTCAGTTAATCTGAGGTCTCACGGGACAGTGGGCAGCTAGCTTTAAAAAGGGGGTGGACGATTTTCTATATACTTCACTACCGACCCTGTAAGTTACACCAGTGTGTCTAGAAAAATAGGTTTATGGATATTTCTTGACTTAGGGAGGCTTGACTAGGTGTATTTTTTTTTTAGAGTATTTCATAATTCTACGAAACTGAATGTTAGCTCCAGTTGATTTTGACATCTTGGAAAATGTCGCCTGCTATGCTGTCTCGCCGGTACGGTTTCGCGTCAGAATTTAAGGTATTTTTCGGCATTTGTAGCGAAAATTTGAGCTGGTTATGACCCCGCTTTGAAATCATTTTCAGAAAATGGTGTGGTGTTACAAGTGATAGAACAAGACATAACAAAGTATCTGTGCCTCATATTTTCATGAAAACAATTCCGATAAATTCAGTCGTGTTGAAATTTCTGGCCAAAAATAGGTGGGTGGGGTAACTTTGTAAAATATTAATTGAACACATCTGATGCGGTTACTGAATTTTTATTGTGGCGTGCGATTTGTACTTCATTTGAGAGTATTTTTCAATACTTGTCGCAAGAGCCTCCTTAACTGATTGTGAGTGACGGTGATTTTTATAAGTCACCCGCCGCCCTCAGAAAAGCAGTCAATTTTGGCTATTTTGAACCGTCCCGTGATGCCTGAGCAGCTCCAGATCAGCCGTCATTTCCACACTGCCTTAATCAGGACAGGAGTGTGCTATTTGATCTGCAGCTACACAGGTCACAAACCCCATAAGCCCCATTTCTCCAGTCACAGCCACATATAACCACGCACGCCCAGAACCAAATAAACCATGTTTGTGTCACCACGTGTCACCAATGATGCTGGCTTCTTACTTGTATTTCACCTCCATGGGGCTGTTGTTGGTGATGTTCACGTAGCGCGTCACCTCCGTGTCGTTTAGGATACATCCGAAGTCCATGACCGTCTTCTCAAAGTCCAGGTTCGGGAAGTACACTTCTCCCCGCAACGCAATGTAGTCCTGGAAACATAGAAGGGTCAGATACACGAGTACATGGATACGTACAACTTGGCAGTTCTAAACAGTAAGCATCTAGTTTTAGCTAGAGGAATTATTCTTTCAAGTTTTATTTTTTTTTAAGTGCATGCATTTAATGAACAAACCAAACATCACTGTTCTATGTTGACCATTAGTGCCACGAACAGGCAAATCATTCAACAAACATGAAACAATCAATTTTTAAATTCATAATGAAGAAAACAAGTTGCAGAGTAGAAAAAACATGTCAAAAGCATGACATGCATACCACATTTGAAACGGACAAACTATATGTCACGGTATGTATGGAACTCACGATGGGCAGAAGGTGTGTATTCGTGCCCGGCTAGCTGAGTCGGTTAGAGTGATGGTACGGTAAACCAGAGGTTTCGGGTTCGAACCCTGGGTCAGTGCACATATTTCTCACCCTGCGACATAAATGATAACTAACCACATGTGGGTGTTCCTTGTATGTGATGTGTAGAACTTCATCAATGGTGCGAATGTGAAGGTCATCTTTGTACGCGGGGTCAAACCTCAGTCGCAGTGTGTACGTCTGGCCCAATCCCAGATGCACTTCCTGTAAACAAAAAAATATACATCCAAAATCAGGCAATGCTATCTGTGCATTTGGAGCAATTGAGTATGCATTGCAGAATATACAATGTACAAATTGCCTGTAGATGCCCTTACACACAGGATCACTTATCCCAATTCCTTTCAGTCAAGTTTTCAACAAACGGGAAATAGAAGATATATTCAGATCTAACCAAACTAATGGGATTAGACATTGTACATCAAACCAATGCTAAAACATATGGTTGTTAATACATTGCGATGATTGCTGGATCACTATTAACTAGCAGACAACATGGCCACTTACTAAGTGTCAACTAAACACTGGCATTAACTGATTGACTTACATTGTCGGGGGTTTAATAAATACAACAGTAACTGACAAATTGACAGTGCAACTGAGAAACTGACCGTGTCTGAGACCTCTGTATCGTTGTCCAGCAGGATCTGGAAGGGCCGGCTCAGGCGGAGGCTGGTCGTGAGGGGCAGGGTGGACACGTTGCTGATCACCAGCTCCCGCGTCTGGAGCTCCAGCTCATCATTCGGTTGCTGCAAATGTCGGCCAATTAATACAGGGGACATTGGCCTGCTTCCGGCGAAGAAATCAGACCTTACATCATTTGCAACAATTACATATTCTGATCCTGCTTCTGAGTAAAATAGTAGCATTAAACTGTCAATGAGTTGCTGGCTAGGCTGTATGGGGACCAGTAGCCGATTTCATCAAATGCAAAGTATACTTATCTAGCAAAGTATACTTTGGGGGAGTAATCATTGATTTTTCAGAAATGCATTATTTCATACAGAGCTAATGATTGCACATATTTGGTGACTAAAACTATGCAGAATTATTATACTGAATTTATTACATTATCACAGCCAAAATGGCTGTCATAATTTCATAAATTCAGTATAATAAAAATTAATAAATATATCCTAAAATTGAAAATTTCTCCCTCAAAGTATACTTTGCTAGGAAAGTATACTTTGCTGCATTGTTGGTGAAATAGGCTACAAATAACACATAATAGCCCAGTCAGACCTGCATGAATTCACAGGTTCCTCTGTGCTGGTCACAATTGTCGCAACTTCATCCGGGGACCCACATTTTGCATTAAATTTATAGGTTTTTTTATTTGTATGTGGATATATGCACGAGTTCCGTAGCGTGGCATATATCCACATACAAATGAAATAGCCTTTTTATTCTATTCGCAATTTATATGCGTTTCAAAAAATGTACAAAATGTAAATAAAATAAACAAATTAGTGATGATTTAGAAGGAACTATTTGGCGATGTGAAGCGTAGTTCCTGCACCGACCAATATCAACTCACGAGACGTCAATATGGACAAATATTGACATCTTGCATTGCATTGTGTTTCAATGGGAAAAGAAAGTAATCAATGACTTGCAGGATTTGAAAAATCACTTGTCCAGCTCACCATGTCGATTGCAGTAGCCTATTTCATCAACATTGCAAAGTATACTTTACTAGCAAAGTAACTTTGAGGGAGTAATCATTTATTTTTCCTGAAATGCATTATTTCATATAGAACTAACAAATGCATATATTTCATGATTAAAAGTATGCAGAATTATTATACTGAATGTATTACATTATCACAGCCAAATTGGCTGTGATAATGTAATAAATTCAGTATAATAAAAATTAATAAATTTATCATAAAATTGAAAATTTCTCCCTCAAAGTATACTTTGCAATGTTGGTGAAATAGGCTACTGATCAATTGCTTCTGTGTCCATATATTGTATAAGGCACTTGCTCAGACTGACATGTGCAAGATCAGTAGCCGATTTCATCAAAATTGCAAAGTATACTTATCTAGCAAAGTATACTTTGAGGGAGTAATCATTTATTTTTCCCGAAATGCAGTATGTCATATAGAACTAACGACTGCATATATTTGATAATCAAAAGTATAATAATTATGCAGACTTTTGATCATCAAATATAAAAAAAATATTAATTTACATTGCATATATTTGATGATCAAAAGTATGCATAATTATTATACTGAATTTATTACATTATCACAGCCAAAATGGCAAAATGGCTGTGATAATGTAATAAATTCAGTACAATAAAAATTAATAAATGTATCCTTAAATAGAAAATTTCTCCCTCAAAGTTTACTCTGCTAGATCAGTATACTTTGCAATGTTGGTGAAATAGGCTACTGGACATGAAGTACAATCCTTCTGATAAATAGACATAGTTCATTATGAGATGTTCCATCAACCTCCTGTTTTTTTATTTCGCCTCGTTCCAGTAATTTGCCATCTATTTCTTAATTTCTGCCTGAAAAAAGTAAAATTTCCAACAATTTTAACATTGATCGAGACCACGACCTACAAGCATACCTTGTCGACCCTGAAGTAGACACTTTTCGTGGAGAACTCGAGCAGGGGGCTGATGAAGTCTGTGGTGACATCAATCTTCATGATTAGCTCCTTGCCGCCCTGCCGCCCGATAATCGAGTGGCACACCATCCGCTCCTTCACATACTGCGGGCTGAAATACGCGACAGTCACAGGTTTAACAGGGTTTTTGTTTGTTTTTTGGGGTTTCACTTTAATAAGATAATCAACAGTTAATATATTCAGCCCTGAAATCAGAAAAATCCTGATCTGATGCCAGGTCCTCGCCACACCAGAATCACTTCACCCCCTCCCAAAAGCAGGAGGATCAGTAATAATCTTACTACTTTTATAATGGGCAATAACCCAATTCAACTCCCAGGTAACAAAAGAGCCAAAGATAAAAACGTACCAGAGGGCCAAACCAGGCAAATCATGTCTCCTATAAGGCGCAACCCCTACCGTTAATTTACGCCGTCGCATTCGCTCGACCACCACCCACTGGTTTAACAGGGTACAATATCATTCTATTGTGTAGTCATTGGTAGTCATTGGTAGAAACATTTTGATGAACTAGAATTTTTAAATTCACACTTACTACTGCCAAGATGGCAGTAGTAAGTGTGAATTTAAACATTCTAGTTTAAAAATTTAAAAATACTAGACCATCGACTTAGGTAACTGCTGATCAACAGCAGGGCTTAATTTAATTGTATATTTGCGCTGTCATGCTTGCCAACTGATGATAACATTTTGGGATTTTTGTTTTGTTTCGATAATTCAATTTTCTACAATAATGTGACTATATGTGACCCATTGTAATAGATTGCTGATTTTGTTTTTGATAATGGTAACTCTCCTTATTCAGTACATTCATGCAGCCTGCTATAAGTGAAAACATTTTAGAGACGATACTTCCCAAACTCAATATGGGAACATTATAAGCCCTGATCAGACTGAGCTGATGTGCAAACTGATCTGGAATTATGCTGGTCACAAACTGAATAAGCCCCTTTTTTCTGTCACATGATTCCATTCCATGAATGGTTTACTTGTAAATTTACAAGATGATCGTGGTGGGATGCGCAGGCTATTCTGCATTTGTTCAGTAGCCGATTTCATCAAAATTGCAAAGTATACTCATCTAGCAAAGTATACTTTGAGGCAGTAATCATTTATTTTTCCTGAAATGCATTATTTCATATAGAATTAACAACCGCATATATTTGATGATTAAAAGTATTCAGAATTATTATACTGAATTTATTACATTATCACAGCCAAAATGGCTGTGATAATGTAATAAATTCATTATAATAAAAATTAATAAATTTATTCTTAAATTGAAATTTTCTCCCTCAAAGTATACTTTGCTAGATAAGTATATTTTGCAATGTTGGTGACATAGGCTACTGATCGCAAACTCCATAAGCCCCTTTCACATCATTCCGTGCATACCATACATGCTATGTGCCTACATACATACATACCTCTGGACGAAGCCCTCGAGTCTCATGTCGATGGAGGCACCGGGCGGCAGGTCAAACCTGTTGGGCAGCACCCGGAATACGGGAACTGGGGCCGGCGTGGGCGGGGGCTGGTTCTGGAACATGTGATGTCATATTGTCACTGGCGCTGGGCAAATGTTAGAAACAAAATTGCTACCCCGCCCCATACCTCTTGTGAGAGTAGCAATTTAACCCCATCTCTTTAATGTAACACATGGAAGAGTGAATTTTGCAATTGGTTATCCGGCATGTTTGATATGTTAGCGATATAAAACTGTCAAAGCTTTATCAATAAATTATTCATAAAGAACATAGACATGTAGAAATTGGTTATTTTACCGTGTTTATCTGATATTTACATATAATTCCAGCACAAAAATATTTACACAATTCCCTAACATTTGATTGGCCCGTAGCAAGTCTCTTTCCAAAATTTATATCCCAGTAAACTCCCACGCCGAACTACTTTCTACAGGTGCGCTGTCAGTGCTGTCAATGTAAACAAATGGCAGCCGTCTATCAAAATAAACACATTTT
The DNA here is from genome assembly GCA_029237695.1 of Conchocele bisecta. Classification (NCBI taxonomy): domain Eukaryota; kingdom Metazoa; phylum Mollusca; class Bivalvia; order Lucinida; family Thyasiridae; genus Conchocele; species Conchocele bisecta. The sequence continues at coordinate 18,228,967 of CM055265.1, forward strand.
CTTGATGAATTTATTCGAAATGCTGGAATTATAAGGAATGAATGGCCTTTTTGTGTAATTTATCAGGGATATAAACTTGGAAAAGTCGCGGGAATACTGGACGAGGCCGGAAGGCCTTCGTGAACATTTCCAAGTTTATACCCCGATAAATTCCACAAAAAGGCCATTCATTCCTATAGTATCTTGTAAATTTGAAAGCTTAATTTCGTTATGTTGAATGTTGAACAACAACAAGAGAGAAGATGGCTTCCATGGTAAAATGATTTCCCTGTTCTACTATATATATTTTTGGCAATTTACTAGTTCTACATCAAAGATTATTTGTTTAAAGGTATAAACTATACAGTTTACTAAATTTTGACCTACATGCAACAGGTTTGGGTATGCATTTCGGTTGATCCCATTTTTTGAATGGGTCAAATTGTAGCCTTAGATAACATATCGGAAGCGAATTATTGTAGCCAGGCAAATATGTGCTGATGCATTTGCACTCTAATCAGGGCTTGCCCTGTTTGACAAAGTTATACCAGGCTTTTAATAAACTTTATGAATGCAACAGCTGATCAGAAGTTAAACGGACTGCAAAATGCATTAAGCCCCATTTCTCCACTTCAGAGTGAAATGTCCTCGCCTCATTCAATATGAATTGGCAACCTTTGTGATTTGTATTACTTTTATGTGTTTGCATGTGTCATAACGTAAATACAATATTGTTTAAACTAAGATGAATGTGGTAACAACAAACATGAGAATCATGCCAGAGAGACAGCGACATACCCTGTACTTCATGTCGAGGGGATTGTACGACTGCAGATCCTTCTTTGCCTTCGTCATGGGAGAGAATCCATCCATACTCCAGACCAGCTGCTGGTGTCGCCTCCCTTTGTTGGTCAGCTTGAATACCTTGGTGTATGGCCGGTTGCTACAATAACACCAGTCATTCATAAATGTGGCATGGTTTAATTGATTAATTGACTGAAAGGGATCAAAGTAGGATATAATTTTTCATTAATTACGCCTGTAATTGTTGGTCACTATATGGTTAACTGCATTGTAATTTTCAAATTTGCGGCGTATATCAGAAAATGATAGGTAGGAAAATCTGTTTAATGGCGACGTGCTAGTGGAGCCATTAAACATGTTTTCCGACCTATCATTTTCTGATATACGCCGCAAATTTCAAAATTACAATGCGGTTAACCTATTTCTAATGCACTCCTTTACTACGTGCGTAGGAATACATATTGAAATAATTTGCAACCGTTCATCAACAATGATATACCTGTAATGTATGACCATCAGCCAATCAGATTGCGTGAAATTTATAGAGTGCATTAGAAAAATTGTTTGGTAGCAAATATTAAATGCATAGTTCAGTTTATATATTGGTATATATCAGCACGATATGTACATCAAGAATTTTAAGTTAGTCTATGTCTCTGACGCAGATTGACACATGTCATGCATGCTAGATATTTACAGTCATGAAAATTACCTATAAAAACGTAACTATATATGAAAACATTGTATTCATACGACTTTCTCACGTGCTTTCGAATTTCGGCTTCAACGTGAGGGCGTCAAAATGTGACAATAGCAATCGAAGCTAACCCAGTCTCCTTCTCTGCATATATACATGTGGAGATCGAGGACAGCTGGGCTATGCCAGTGTCATTTCCATTTGTATAACCTGGCAGGGCTCCAGATAAGGAATTAGTAATTGAGTATTGTCACTCCATCATTTCTGAAGCAATTGGTTATTTCAAATCACACTACTGTTTACACATCAACAGACAGCAATTACTGAATAGTTTGCTTCGGAATGAAAACATGTCTTGGCATTTCATTAGAATTGTCTCCTTGGAGACAATTCTAATGAAATACCAAGATGTGTTTTCATGGAAAATAAGCAAAATATGCTATATTTGTGGTCTGTTAATTGTTTTCTGCAACATGATAAAGATATCACAATTTTTTTATTGCTTTTTGATACTCGCTACTTCTGAATTCAATTGGGTTGTTGGCAATTTTAATTGGGTATTTAAGTAAATACGCAGCTTATCTGGAGCCCTGACCTGGTGTAACAGTCATCTATAATTTTCAAGTACAGTACATGCATACAAGTCTGCTGCAATATAACGTACATTTTTTTCGAATATTGATATCCATAGTTAGAAATTATATTTATTGTTCATAAAATTGTCCGTTAAAATTATGTTACGCTGATACGTGACACAGATTTCCAATTTTCTTTTTTTAATATACAACAAAATGTTCTGTGCTACTTGAGTAATTCAATACTTGTATGATAAACACAACTGATGAATCCATACAGGGCATGGCCTCATATGGAAGTTTCTCCCGCACATTGGGACTTAATCATTTTATTTGCATTTTAATAATTCCAGCACAAAAATATTTACACAATTCCCTAACATTTGATTGGTCCGTAGCAAGTCTCTGTCCAAAATTTATATCCCAGTAAACTCCATGCCGAACTACTTTCCGTAACCGTCAGGCGCAGTTAAAATAATTCTTAAGAAAACGGAAAGTAAACACATTTTCTTGATGAATTTATTTAAAATGCTGGAATTATAAGGAATGAATGGCCTTTTTGTGGAATTTATCGGGGATATAAACTTGGAAAAGTCGCGGGAATACTGGACGAGACTTTAAAAAAATTACAATTTTCGAAAAAAAAAAAAAAAAAAAAAAAAAACAAAAAAAAAAAAAACAAAAAAAATTTCTTTTCGAAAATTGTAATTTTTTATCGCTTCGTCCAGTATTCCCGTGACTTTTCCAAGTTTATACCCCGATAAATTCCACAAAAAGGCCATTCATTCCTATATTAGTATTACTTTAAGGCTTTATCTTGTTGTTTTCCATCACTGTGTACTATCCGCTTATTTAAAATGAGACACATGAATGCAATTATTTGTAATACATGTCACCTGACTATTGTAGCAGACACCCTGTCACCACTTTGCTTGCTTATGCCATGAAAATCAATATGTACTCATATACCACATGAATGAATAAAGATATGTTCTGTTCCGTTCGGTAAGAAGTTCCATTGCACAAGCGTTTCCGGTTTAGAGAAATTCCATTGTAATTAATGAATATGAATACTGCAAGATATTCTATTGTGATCATGAACGAGCCTTATCTTCACAGACAAATTGCAGTGTAAGTAATAAAAAAATATTACTGCATCAAGTCTGCTGACAAGTCACTTGACTTGGACCTTGGGTATGGGGATAACATGAGTGGGTTACAAAAATAAAACATGATTAACAAGCATATAAAGTATCAAGTCAATCTAAACTTGTATTTGCAGAGATATAAGGTACTGGAAAAATCTTAAAAAAGGAAAGCCGTAAATGATGCAAAAACAGTTAATAATAGTACTTCGACCGTAACCTTGATGGCCGTACTGATACACCTCACAAAGGCCAGTAAAAATACTCACCTGAAGTTAGGTCCAAGGTCGAGGTGCGGATTGAGCGGTGGGTCAGACACAATTGTGGTGCCCTGGCCATAGCTCATCAGTGGAATCAGGCGGACCTGACTCTCAATGAAGTTGATCTGCAGTTTGTCTTGAAAGCGGGCACAGTCATCGGGGCAGGCTGTCACTGTGATCTCCAGACTCTTCTCCGCTGGGATTTCCCCGTCCTCCGGCTCGACCCGGTACACTGACTTGGGTCGCATCTACGGAACATGACATATATTATTGCATGCGAATAGTTACACAATTGGATCAAGAAAACAGAGCTCCAGTTAAGGTGCAAAAATTGACCAACTTGGGGTGAAATTTTGTCATTTCTTCATCAAAAATGGCAAGTTGGGAGTCCTTTAGAATCATCTCATTGAGCCGATTCTAAAGCACTCCCAACTTGCCATTTTTGATGGAGAAATAAGAAATTTACCTCCAAATTACACACCTTAACTGGAGCTCTGAAGAAAAGTTGCCAGACTGAAATTGTGATTAGAATAATATTTAATTCCGGGCATAAATCCAATATGTGCAAACACTGCAGATCCAGGTGAACTGGCTCGTAAGAAATCTGTAGTGTTTGTCGGTATAATTTGAAATTTTAAAAAATAATATGGTAAAAAAAGATAATCCAGTGTGAAAGAGTGTTAAAAGTCTATTCAGTCCCACACAGAAAATCTAGACTCTGATATTGAACAATTGATTTAGTGTTTACCAAACAACAAACTAAAACAGGGGCATCGTTATTACGAGGCTAATCCCCTCGCTGGCAGCCTTGATAATAAAAAAAAAACAAAACAAAAAAATCCTCAGCAACCTTGACCGTAGGCGGGTGGACATGGGTCGTATGCAAAACAAAGCACCATCCCACAACACACATTGTGGCCAAATATTATCAAAATCAAGGTATCGGTTCATAAGTTATTGAATAAACAAAAAAAAAAATTTAACACATTTACCTTACAAACAAGGTGACGTTGACCTTGGGTGGTCGGATGTGGGTCTTATGCAAAACAAAGCACAATCCCATGACACACATTGTGACCAAATATTATCAAAATCGGTGAAGCGGTTTGCAAATGAAAGGTGTTACTAACGCACGTATGCACTTACATACATGGACTATCAGCGAGGGATTAATAACATCAGCTGGCCTTACCATGTGAGCGGTAAACTTGGCTGGTATCAGTGACTCGTTGGAGAGGAGAATTTTCTTGTGTTTGTCATGTAGGACAGGAATGGTTCCCCAGTCGAGCTCCAGGGGCATCGTGTGGACGACGGGACCCTCGCCGATACACGCCACATGCACCATCTGAAATGGAAACATGATTGTTACACCATTGGAGAATCTGAGCTGTCAAATATGGAGATGTTGGTGGCGACATCCTACAGAATATAACAAGACTCGCCATTGAAGGATCTGGGCTGCCAAATATGGAGATGTGGGCAGAGGTATGTTACAGAATATAACAAGACTCACCATTGGTGGATCTGGGCTGCCAAATATGGAGATGTGGGCGGCGACATCCTGCTCCTCCAGCATCTGAGCCTCGATGATCAGTGAGACGTCACACACGGAATGGGCGTCCACAATCCCCTGTAATACAGTTACTGTAGTGTAGTACAAACATCATGATTGATCTGGTTGATCTGGTTGATCATATTGACATAATTGACACCCTTAATAACCAAACTTTGTAAGCAAGGTTGTGAAGGTCAAATTTGTATTAACCCTTCCTACACTGTTGACGGAAATTGCCGTCTGCTGTTTTTCATTTTTGCTTTAATTCTTAACAAAAAAAACTGGTTTTGACAGCACTTGAGAATCGTCTCCACTGGAGACGATTCTCATGTGCTGTCAAAACCAGCTTTTTGTCGAGAAATATTGAAAATAAAACATTTCCAGCAGACGACAACATTTAATTCAGCGTAGTAAGGGTTAAGGGCAGTATGGATCTGTGGCATTGTGCACACGTCTGAAATATTAAAGTAATCCTTTAAGGGATCTAGAAGTTATGGCAGAATAGAGAAACTCTGGCAAACTTCTTAACTGGACCCATGGATGGACACACGGACACACAGACCAAACACGATGTGCATCCTGGCTCTAACGAGAACAGGGGGAATAAACAGTTACACACTCCTGGTTATGATGTATACCAAGTATGAAGACGATGTGCTGAAAACTGTAAAAGTAGTTCGGACAAACAATATGTAATGGACGGACGGACGGCCTACAATACACCCCTTAGTTGGTACATCCATTGTTTTCAAATAAAAGAATGACCACATAAGAAACAATAGTCTTAAGTGGTTACAGAATAAGTTGCATTGTTTTCTTTTGTCTTAGGCCACACCTCCAACCACTTAAGACACTGACCGTGTGCCCGGACAGACGGACGGACGGACGGACGGACGGACGGACAGACAGACAGGTGTCGTCCGGGGGGGCATAATAAATAATTCTCAACTAAAGAATGTGATGGTAATAAAATACTACAGACATCTACGTTCTCCGCTATGGACAATAGCACCTAACAATCCCTGTAAATGACTGGGTGTATACTACAATATGGCCGATGCTGCCTACCTTGGGTTGTGGGCTCCTGTAGAAGATGGGCGTGTCATCCCCCAACGCCTGGGTCACCAGTTCGTACTTGGCGGGCAGATCCGAATCGTTGTGCAGCTTGATGGTGTGTTCATACGGGTGCCGGATAAAACACCGGCCGTAGTCCAGGATCGGGCTCAGGACAGTGATCATGGGCACGATGGATCTGCAGGATGAATACATTTATGTCTGGGGCCCATTTCACTCAACTTCGTACGACTAAAATGTTCGTAAGGTCAAAACTATGATAGTCGTTAAATTTCACATTAGCAATATTTTCTTGTAAACAATTATTGGATTTACATTTAATGATCATAGGCTGCATATGCAGCCTATGCTCATTAAATGTAAATCCATCAATTCAAACTAACAGATGTTTCTAAATTTACACTGACAAACATTTTAGTCGTACAAAGTTTAGTGAAACGGGCCCCAGGTTCCTATAAGTGACATGCAAGAAAAAATTACTCAGTTGCTACATTAGATGCATTTGAAACCAGTGAAGCTGAACATTAGAAAACACAGTTCTCAACATTGGGTTCTGAATTAATTTCAGCAATGAAAAATACACTTAGATTTCGAAGTGTGAAAAACACTACATTAAACATTATCTGGGGCTTTTGAGGCTCTGATATAACGTGTATAAGATATTGTACATAAAACATATACACATACAAGTCCATGATATTTTTCAAAAGGTAATAGATACCAGTCTATTGTCTTTTGATATCAAGTTTATCAGGCAAGGCTAGGAAACACGTAGAAAATCTGAAGCTCCTCGAAAATTTCCTACCATTTCCAAGATGAGCCACATAAACTTGATATCAACAGATACTAGGCTGGTATTCTATTTATCAGGTAACGTTTTATGTTGGCTGATGGTCAAATATAAAATAGTTTTTGTTGAAAATGGGTTTAACATCCCAGCAACAACTAAGGTCATATGAGACGGGTGTTTTTGTTGAAAAGCAGAAGAAAATACTTGTTTATGATGCGTCATTACACCGACGTCATTCGATAACGTCATGTGACACCGTTCGGCCAATGAAACGTTAGTTTTCAATTTGTTGCAAGCTGGATATTCATATCAGGTCAATGACTGATACGACATTATGATATCAGTCAGTACGTATTGACCCGATACAAAGCTTGTTAACTGATAAATATAAGAATGTGACTGGAGAAATGAGGCTTTTGACCAGGCTCGTAACCATTGTTAGCAGTGTTGACCCAGATAAGATTGCAACCTTCCAGATCTAACCAGAGTTTGCACAGTTTGGCGTTCAGTCGAGGAAACACTGTACAGTGGACCCGCTCTAAACCGAACACCAAGAAAACACCTGCGATCATATTTTTGATGAGTTTCTTGGTCATTTATCTCATGTGATAATGTCAGTTCGTGATCAAATAGTGCAAAACTATGGCTCAGAATTATCAAAACCTGATTTACAGTGAAGCCTCTCTAAGCCAGACACCCTGGGAACCTCCCAGGGTGTCCGGTTTAGAGAGGTTTCACTGTATATGCAAATAATAAACAGTATATATCCATAACAAGCATCAGGAGTGTGTTAGCAGATCTGTAGCATATTTCATCAAAATTGCAAAGCATACTTATCTAGCTAAGTACACTTTGAGGGAGACATTTTCAATTTAAGGATAAATTTATTAATTTTTATTATCTGAATTTATTACATTATCACAGCCAAAAAGTATAATAATTATGCATACTTTTAATCATAAAATATATGCAGTCGTTATTTCTATATTGTAACATGGTTTCCGTTGTTTGCACATATGTGCAAACAAATAGCGCGTGCTGTTTGCATATGGATTTAGGCAATGCTCATTCCGGGGCCGCACGTAATGGAAGTGCCTTCATGACGTCACTACGCGGAAGTGCCTTCATGACGTCACTACTTCATGACCTTCATGACGTTCTTGACGCGGCCCCGGAATATGCATACCGAAAATTATCTACATGAATGGAACGATTTATAAAAGAACTGAAAATACTGAATATAATGGTCAAATTACATCAGTTTTGTGTTGGAAATGTAACAATAACGTTTGATCATGTCCAGCCGTGTGCAAACGTTTGCTGTGGCCCTCGGGAACTGTTTGAACCCGTGGCCTGTGGCCTTAGGGTTCAAACAGTTCCCTCGGGCCACAGCAAACGTTTGCACACGGCTGGACATGATCAAACCTTATAATAATAATGCATTTCGGGAAAAATAAATGATTACTCCCTCAAAGTATACTTAGCGCTTTTGATGAAATAGGCTACTGGAGCCACAAATGCAATAAACATCATTTCTCCACAGTGGTTGTGTTATACCAACCTTAGTTAGTTTAAACATAGTTTATTGCACATATACCAACCTTGCACTGATGGGCAGTGCCACAATCTCCTCCCCCACGCTATCCACATCCACCACGAGTGACAGCTCGTACTTCTTGATCGTGTTCGAGATGAAGTTCACCTTCACCTTTATCTCGCTCTGCGGCGGGATTGATCCGTGGGCGGGGATTATCTCGAACTCCCGCGGCGGGCCGGCCCCCAGGGTGAGGGCCGGTGACCCGACTTCGCTACGGGTACTGTCAAGGTCGCTGGTGCCACAGATACTGTCGGTGATCCCATCTCCCGGTACGCGAAGGTGGAACGACATCGGCACCAGGGACGTGTTGGTCAGAGTACATGTCTGGGTGTTTTTGAATCCTGCAATGGAGTATTGTTACCGTGATGTTTGTTTATTGGTGTTGAACAGCCTATCAACAGCTAAGGTAATGTAAGGCAAACAGGTTCGTTCCCGTTTTAACCGGCTGCATAGGGGGAAAATCCCGAAATCAGAACTGAATATTTACATCGAGAAAAAATATATTCAGCCTTGACATTAGAATAACCAGACCTGGTGCCAGGTTGTTACCGTGATGTGTTAAGGTGATTCCAGAATTGATTGTATGTGGGGAGTGGAAGGCACCTGAATTGGTGGTGGGGTAAAAAAAAAATGAAAACTCCTTAAAAATTCATCAGAAAGTTAATTTAATTACATAGGTAGTGGGTTTTTCAAACAGAGACTTCCACTCCACCCATACAATTAATTCTGGAATTGCTCTTATGGAAAAATGGTTCATTCATTTTTGCATGCGAGCAGCATAGCCCCAGATTAGACTGCGCATCCGCGCAGTCTGATCTGGGGCTATGCTGTTCGTCATTCAGTTATTCAGGCAGACAAACTGCCATACAAAGTGAATAGATTCTAATCTATCAACTGAAGACGCAGGAGAAGCACGACCTACAATTGCTACAAATGTTGTAAATTATGTCTTCTTAGCCAGCTGCCCATTTGTGACAGAGTTTAGACCCAGAAGAGCCCTATTTCATCACGGTTTACCCTGTTAGTTGTGAATCACACGAATCATGAGACAAAATTTATCAGGTAACGAACAAGCTTCGTATTGTATTGGCCAAATATGTACTGACTGACAACATAATGTTGTATCAGGCATTCACCTGATATGAATATCCGGGTTACAGTGAATTGAAAACAAACGTTTCATTGGTCGAACAGCGTCACATGGCGTTACCAAGTGATGTCAGTAGAATGACGTCACAGAAACAGGTCTGCATTCTTTTCAATGAAAACCATAAATTGCTCATTCTGTAGCCTAAAACGTTACCTTGATATCAAAAGACACTAGCCCGGTAATCTCTCTATAGTAATTAAGCTGGATAAATTATATTCCGCATGTACTCTGAAAATCTTGTCAACTTTTGACTGAATTTATGAAAAATATTGTAAATTTTGAGAATGTATTTAACCCTTACTACGCTGAATTAAATGTTGTCGTCTGCTGGAAATGTTTTATTTTCAATATTTCTCGACAAAAAACCTGGTTTTGACAGCACATGAGAATCGTCTCCAGTGGAGACAATTCTTATGTGCTGTCAAAACCAGTTTTTTGTTAAGAATTAAAGCAAAAATGAAAAACAGCAGACGGCAATTTCCGTCAGGAAGGGTTAATGAAAATGATGCAGATGTCCAAAAGTACAAAATCACACGGCGTGTCTCATTATATGCTATGGATTGAATAAGACATATTGCTACTTACCAAAGGAGATTGTTCCGAACTTGAGTTTCGGAACATCAAACTGGAATGTTGGGCCAATCACAGAGCCCCTGAAAGGTAGCAAGACAGGCGGTCACTATAAGAACAGACCATATGTTTCTAGAAATTGTGTGGAAATGGAGTCAACAAATGGAGAATAAATGTGGCTGTGACTGGAGAAATGGGGAATATGGGATTTGTGACTAGCTCCTGATCAAATAGCACTCATGTAGCCTGATAGCGATGAGTATTGCTTGTTAGAAGCATGACAGGTGTTTCATTGATGGAATGGCAAACAGTAGAGATCCTAGACTGTGCGGATGCACAGGCTGATCTGGATCTACACTGGTCGCAAACCCAAAAGCCCCATTTCTGCAGTCACAACCACAAATATAGAATTATATTCTACGTAGATTCTATTCTACATCGACTAATTTCTTAAACATGTTTTTGTCTTTTGTATCAAAAGGTATTTTCATTTTATAAATAAACTGCATTTTGTATCATATTCGCACATTTGTACATTCGAACATCTAGGAAAAATAGTTTGTTTAATGTTGATGGGTTTCACTGTAATTTAGATAGACCGCTAATGACTCATGTTAGCAATTAACAGAACCATGCCTCATCATGCTCATATACATGCATTACAGTGGAGCATCTCTAAACCGGACACCCTGGGGATCTCCCAGGGTGTCCGGTTTAGAGAGGTTCCACTGTATTCATATTAAATGAAGGTCATAATTAATTGTCAGCATAGAGCAACAGGCAAACTTACATGAACTTTGCTTTCAGCACCTCGGGCTGGCCGTCGACTTGGAAAGAGAACTGCTCCTCAAAGTCACCGAGGTACGGGCTCTTGAAGGCCACCTGTATGGCCTGGTGACCCCCGGGCATCACGATGCCCTCTGCCGGGTTGAAGGAGAAACACGGTCCGAACACCGACTGGTTCGGCATCACGCTGTATATCGCGTCGATGTCTCCCTTGTTTGCCATGATAATCTCGTAGTAGTGCATCGAGCCGATGAATATATTCCCCATATCTAGTGTCTCCAGGGAAAACTGCACCTTCGGTCCGATGCCTTCGCCTCTGACTCGTAAGGGAAGGCGACTCTCACGGCCGGTGACGTCACAGAACGCCGTCCTGGTGTACACAGTGGCCTCGCGTGGCTTGAATATCACGTTCACTTCGAACGTCGAGTTGGGCCAAATATCGCCCTCAGTTGGCTCAATCTTTATGACGTCATCATTGAATAGCATGTCATCATTTTCCACGAGCTGAAATTGAAATGTGTATTTATTTATAACTAACAGATATATAGTTATGGTACACAATTGAAGGGGTCAGTGGAATAAGGGGGCTAACTCCATCATCATGGAGTTAGCCCCCTTTTTCCCCTGACCTCTTCAACTACATTGGTCAAAAGAACATTAAGGACATGTTTATAATGGAGGGGTTGAGGTATTGTACTATATAAGCTGTCATTTTGTGAATTAATGTGATTGAATTCAGAGCCACAGATAAGGTGCGTATTTGCTTAAAAACCCAATTAAAATTGCCAAAAAAACAATTGAAATCAGAGTGAGTATCAAAAAGCAATGAAAAGTTTGTGGTATCTTTATCATGCTACAGAAAACAATAAACAGACCACAACAACAGCATATTTTTCTTATTTGTCCATGAAAACACATCTTGGTATTTCATTAGAATTGTCTCCAAGGAGAGAATTAGAAATGCCTAGACATGTTTTCATTTAGAAGCAAACTATTCAATAATTGCGGTCTGCTGATGTGTAAACAGTAGTGTGATTTTATTTTACCCAATTAAAATTTTGAAATACCCAATTGCTTCAGAAATGATGGAGTGACAATACTCAATTACTAATTTCTTATCTGGAGTCTTGAAATTAATCACCGACTGATAGATTGATGGGTCAATTAAACTGTGGTTGATGTCTAAGGTTTGGTGTGAGCAAGTTATTATCATTTTCCTGTTCTTGAATGTGCGCAAATAAATTGTAATCAATCTGTATGGATATTAATTCATGCAAGCTACTAGCTTGTTTTCAAATCCATGTATGTCGCAAAAGTAATGTATGTACAATATATTAGTGGTATAAAATAAATATTGCTTAAGCCAATTGAAATTGTCAAATGTTCCTGTTCTTGAATGTGCGGCCAAGTATGGATATTTTGTTGCGGAGTGTCGGGTCCTGATTACATATATAGACTGATGAATGATTGTTTGTTTGTTTATTGGTGTTTAAGCCCAGTCCAACGGGTTCGATCCAGCATTTAAACTGCTGCATTGGGCGGGAAAATCGAAAATCAGAACGGAATATTTACATAGCGATAAATATATATTCAGCCCTGAAATTAGAATAACATGACCTGGTGCCAGGTCCATACCACAGGTGGAAGACTCGGACCTATGACACCAAAAAAATGCCTATTAAAAAAAATCCCATTACCCCACCCACTTGGTCTCGTACAGTACAATACGTTAATTCAAGGTGAGTATAAATAGCGCTATTATAGAAAGAGCCCTCTTTTTTCCGGCTCGCACAAACACAATAAACATCGATTAAATGTATGAAATATGTCTCTGGCAATCGATAAAGGTATTAGGTGTGTGAATATACTCACTTCAAATCGCTGTTTCAAGTATTTACTGAGTTATTCGCGTTTTGATTACCCCATCCAAAGCGAAAGTTGCGTGTACGAAAGAATCTCACACAGAATCGGAGGCCGTCCGGCTGGATTATCGGTCATATTTGGCCGATAGCTGATCGCCAGCTCAAACTAAAGTCGTGCACCATGATCATATACATTAGAGACTCCAACCATACAAAGTTCGTCCAATTGTGATCGTTCGCCGATCTAAAAAACACTTTTTTCTAATTTTATTGACTTTCTTTCATGATTCGCGTACTATCAGATTATGTCTTCCGGAAACCCTGAAAAGGGAAAGTCCTCGCGTCTATTTTTAGGTTTAACCAATCAGAGATGTTCTTACATAGACGCTTCGGTGGTTGTATTATGGAAGATAGTGCATTGACCCAGTTCCAGATAATGAACGAAATTATAGAAAAAAGTGTTTTTTAGATCGGCGAACGATCACAATTGGACGAACTTTGTATGGTTGGAGTCTCTAATGTATATGATCATGGTGCACGACTTTAGTTTGAGCTGGCGATCAGCTATCGGCCAAATATGACCGATAATCCAGCCGGACGGCCTCCGATTCTGTGTGAGATTCTTTCGTACACGCAACTTTCGCTTTGGATGGGGTAATCAAAACGCGAATAACTCAATAAATACTTGAAACAGCGATTTGAAGTGAGTATATTCACACACCTAATACCTTTATCGATTGCCAGAGACATATTTCATACATTTAATCGATGTTTGTTGTGTTTGTGCGAGCCGGAAAAAAGAGGGCTCTTTCTATAATAGCGCTATTTATACTCACCTTGAATTAACGTATAGTACTGTACGAGACCAAGTGGGTGGGGTAATGGGATTATTTTTAATAGGCATTTTTTTGGTGTCATAGGTCCGAGTCTTCCACCTGTGGTCCATACCACACTAAAGTCACTAGGACTCTTCCCATAAAAGTAGTACCGGTAGGATTACTCTTATAAGTGGTATAATTAAAATCTCAAATACAAGAAGCCAAAGACGCACTTGAGGGCCAAACCAGTAGCCTATTTCACCAACATTGCAAAGTATACTTATCTAGCAAAGTATACTCTGAGGGAGTAATCATTTATTTTTCCCGAAATGCATTATTTCATATAGAACTAACGACTGCATATATTTGATGATTAAAAGTATGCAGAATTATTATACTGAATTTATTACATTATCACAGCCAAAATGGCTGTGATAATGTAATAAATTCAGTATAATAAAAATTAATAAATTTATCTTTAAATTGAAAATTTCTCCCTCAAAGTATACTTTGCTAGATAAGTATACTTTGCAATGTTGGTGAAATAGGCTACAGGTCTCTGGTCGGGATTCCTGTGAGGATGAATCCCGATCATTAAATTACCCATCGCATACTCCCACCTGCCACCCATGGATAGACTGGTGAAATATAACTTGGTTTGATGTCTGTTTGAGGATGTGATTGTGTGACGTTACCATTTTCCTGTTCTTGAATGTGCGGCCGAGTATGGAGAGTTTATCGCGGAGAGTCGGGTCCTGCACACACTCGTCGAGGAATCTGTCCGAGTCAGTCTTCTCCTCGTTGTCCAACGCAGCCGTCACCCTGGAATACACGAACACGGACAAATGAGACACACCATATTATTTTGTACCTTCGAATATCTGCGTAATTTCCGTAAACGACGTCAAAAGTTGACAAAACTTTCAGAGAACATGTGCATGCGGAATTATTATTTTGTCAACTTCTGACTTTATTTATGAAAGATTGAAATTACACAGATGTCCGAAGGTACAACATCACATGACGTGTCTCAAATATGGCTGTGACGGGAGAAATAGGGCTTATGGGTTTTGTGACCAGTGTAGCTCCAGATCAAATAGCACACTCATATAGCCTGATAACAATTTATATTCCTTGTTAGAATAGAAGCATGACAGGGGTTTCATTGATTAAATGGCGAACTGTGCAGATCCTGATCAGACTGTGCGGATGCACAGGCTGATCTGGATCTACAACAGTCGAAATACCCATAAGCCCCATTTCTCCAGTCACAGCCACATATAACGGTGAATTACACCACTCGGTTCTGTAGAGTAGCCGTAGTTTACATCAATCTCGTATTTACCATATATGGAGAATTGACGTCAGTAATGTCGCAATGACGAGTTTCCTTGGACAATTCAAATCATTTTCTCAGACACACACCCTTTGACTTGCGAACCAGTTGCCCATACTCCCCATTTCTCCAGTGACAGCCGCAAATAAGAAAAAAGCAAATAGCGACAAGTGGACAAACTGATAACATTCTAAACCATGGTCTAATGCAGCCGTACCCTGTAACACTGTAACGTTGGCGAGATGGGCAAACACTAAATCAGCTGGACTGTGCTTTTCACCCGTACCGAGCATGCATTCTGTTCTCATGTGGCCAACCAAAAACTGCATGATTTTTATTATTTTATATTTGGAGAATGAGCTTCAAATGAATGGACACAGTGATGGTTGGGCAAAATGGAATGGTGCTTAACGGCCCTTCAACACAAAAGAGTATCATTTAGGGCCAAGCATTGTAGATGAAGAATAACAATAATAGTATGTTAGATGTGGTAGGCAATCAGATGATTAGGGCAAAAATAATATGGGCAAAATGGATACGAGTGATTAACAACATGGCTAATTAGCGCAATTTACTCTGCATAGGGTGAAGTTGCACATTTAATACTGAATCTAGGTGTCCAAATAACCACACAATCACTTAGCCAAATGTTGTTAAGCCCCATTTCTCCTGTCAAAGCCACAATTACGTACTTGTATTTCTGATGGTCCTCTTCATCCTTTGTGGCGAACTGCGTCCACCTGAAGTGTGCAATCACGTCTGTCCGATTGCTGATCGTGATAGCCCGCTGGCTCGCCATCGAGATGAACGTGTTCTCGATTCGGACCGTGTTCTTGTCCAGGCGAACGTTTGCGTCTTGGGCCGCTCCATAAATCTTGATAAAAATGTCCTCTCCTGTGTCATAGTGAACGATCAACTCGCGTCGATGATCGCCCACCTTCTCTGGGTTAAACTCGATGGTCACCTGAGTGCTTTCATTTACCGCCAATGTGCCAATTTCTGGCGTCACAGAAAATGGGCTGCAAAAGAGACGTTTTATTTTATAACATAGAATATTGTTACACAGATACAGCAGTAAAAGTATATAGCTGATATTACATAAAAAAAACTTTAACCATTAACATTTTCACCCCTAAATATCATTTATGGACTCTTCCATGCTAATTTTGGACTAACACATTTATCAAGAAGGGGTACTCTTTGAAGGAAATATCAAAACTACTTGACAAACACTGCAGATCCTGATGAGACGGCTCATTATGATCTGCAGTTTTGCAAACGTTGGTTTTATGGTTGAATGGTGGGAAACCTATATTATAGTCTGCTGTTTTTATTATCTTTATCTTATTATTTTGATCTTATCTTATTATTAATAATTTTAAAAATAAAATTTGCAAACAAACTCAGCTGTCTAAACGTTTTTCTTCAGAAAAATGGAAAATCAAAAATCAAAGAGCACACAATGATAGATACTCCAATGAATTGAATGAAATGCTGCTTAACGGCCCATCAACAAAGAGAGTATCATGTAGAGCCAAGCATGGTACAAGATATAATGTGGCTTACTCCGATAAAGTTGTCTTACCTCTCAACATTGAGGCTGAATTTCCCTTCTCGGTTTCCGATGTTCCTGATCAGCAACGTCTTTGTGCTCGGGTATTTCACGGGACCAATCGGGAAGTTGATCTCGTCGGGAAAGTCAAGAATGGCGCGGGATCCGACCGCCTTTACAGGGACGATGAACTTCTCCCGCTCGGAGATGCACACCAACTCATGGGTGTAATCCTGGAATTGGTCAAACATACCAGAGCTCCAGATAAGGTGAGTATTGGCGTATTTTATGAACACATTTTAGCTGAATGCGCATTGATAATCAACAGTGGGAGTACAAAATACTCATCAGTGTGAAAATACGCATTGATTTTCAAATTTAGTAGTGAAAATACTGAAAATAAAGTTGAAAATTTACTTAGTTGAGCTGCAAAAAGCAAACAGTGTTTGCTTTTTGCAGCTCAAATAAGTGATTTTTAAATTTGTTTTATTTTGTTTATCATTTGTTCCCTATTAATAAGGAAAAAAATCAAATAAGTGAACTTTTAAATTTGTTTTATCATGTGTTCCCTATTTAATAAGAAAATCAATAATACATTTTGTAACAGTAAAATACGCATTCAATTTGAAATCTGGGGGTATAATACAAAACTTATCTGGAGCTCTGACATACAATATTTTGTTCATGTCAGCCAGTAGTTTACAGAAATATGTGGCTGTGACTGGAGATATGATTATTTATGACCAGTTGTAGCTCCAGATCAATAGCACACTCCTGTAGCCATATAAAGATCTGTATTGCTTGTTAGAAGCATGATGAGTGTTTCAATGATGGAACAGCGAACAATGCAGATGCTGATCAGACTGTGTGGATGCACAGGCTGATCTGGATCTACATTGGTCGCAAAACTCATAATCCCCATTCCTCCAGTCACAGCCACATATCAGCTGTGGAGATGACAAGCTCAACTAACCTTGATTTCATCTGGCGTGAACTGTAGCCTGAATGTGGTGGGTAGACCGGGTCCCACCTTGTTGCCGACGTCATGTGGACTGATTATCTTGAAGTAGGGTGAGTCCGCCTGGCTCACTTTGATCAGACGGGGCACCTGTCAGAATGGGGATTGGTGAATACATGTAAAACACGGGCATCGTTATCACTAAGATGTTCCCCTCGCTACCAGCCTTGATAATAATTTTTTTTTTTAAATTTTGCTATACAAACAAGGTGAACATAAGTTCTCAGTGACCTTGACCTTTGGCGGTCGGACATGGGTCATATGCAAAAACAAAGCACCATCCCTCTAGACACATATTGTGGCCAAATAGTATCAAAATCAGTGAAGCGGTTCATGAGTTATTGAAAAATGAAAGGGGTTACTAACGTATGTAATATGCACGTATGTACATATGCAAAATAGCATACCATGCTGTTTGTTTGTTGCTCAATTTAAGGGTCCCAATTAGCTCTTAGGCTTTGAAAACCCGCGGAACAAGCCACTATATGGCACACCTGGGTAGAACCAGCTAGTAGAGCGGGAAATACAATTATATTTCATAAACTCCGGTGCCAGGATTGAGGATCGAACCCTGGCTGCCAGAGTGACAGTCGGAGGTCGTAACCTCCACTCTATAGTACCCTTGCATCCTTGCATGTAAGAGAATGATCACCGAGTACCTATTCAGTTTTGCATCCATCCATTTTTCGCCCAATGTAAATTGGGACGGAGTCCACATTTCGGCTGCGATTCATGCATCATTTCTGGTTGTGACTGTCAAAACGAGGCTAATAGCATTTGTGGCCAGTCTATTTGCTGGTACACTCCTGTAGCCTGTTCTATACTGTTCGTTAGAAGCATGTCTGGTGTTTCCTTGACTGAATGGCAAACAGTGCAGACCCTGATCAGACTGCACGGATGTGCAGGCTGATCTGGGTCTACACTGGTTGCAAAGGCCATTGGCCCCATTTCGGCAGTGACAGTAACATATGATTGATTTGATTTATTGGTGTTTAATGGCCTATCAACAGCTAAGGTCATTTAAAGCCGGGCCAACGGGTTCGATCCCGCATGTAACCTGCTGCATTGGAGGAGAAAATGCCAAAATCAGAATCAAAATAAATATATATTCAGCCCTGAAATTAGAATAACTTGACCTGGTGCCATGTCATACCACACTAAAGTCACTTGGCCCTTCCCCTAAAAGTAATAGGACTAGTCATACAATGGGGTATAACCAGATTAAACCCTCACATATAAGAATGCCAAAGACATACCTGAGGGCCAAACCAGGTCTCCGTTCGGGATACCAGTAAGGATGAATCATGATCGATAAATTACCCATTGCATGCTCCCACCTGCCACCCACGACAGTAAAATATACAAACTTACTTTGTCATTGTTCCTCAGAACAAGGGGTACTTCATATATCTCAAACGGTTCAAACTTCTGGAAGAAGATCTCTGACGGAAACGGTTGGAACATCGGCTCGTCAATGTTGATTTGGGAATACTGAAATGGAGTGAGATACACTGTACTATCAAGATCATGTTGTGCTAATGATACAGCAATTCTCATCCTCTATGTGACTGGACAAATGGAGCTTATGAGCTTTGCGACCAGTGTAGATCTAGATCAGCCTGTGCATCCAACCGCACAGTCAGAGCAGGATCTGCACTGTTCGCCATTCCATCATTGAAATAGCTGTCATGCTTCTAACAAGCAATACAATAAGTCCTATTTATTCAGTCATAGCCACATATTACTGTAATGTGTATTTATTGAACCCTTACCATGCTGATTAAATTTTGTCGTCTGCTGTTTATGTTTATCTTTCGATTTTTTCACCTCAAACACATGGTTTGACAGCATTTTAGAACCATTTCCAAAGGAAATGATTCTAAAGTGCTGTCAAAACATGTTTTATTGAGAAACAAGGCAAAATATAAAGCAACAGCAAACGGTAATTTTCGTGCTCAACAGGCTAAAGGTTAATAAGAGGAAATAATTAATTCACATCAAAATTATCGATCTTTACGCAGCAAAGCGCTGCCAAGTCAAAATTTCACTTATATGTCATATCTAATTTATTCAACAACAGTTTCGAAATATAGGATTCATTAAGAAAAGTGCAATCTTACAAACAATGTAATAAAATGTTATATACAATTTTCCTTAGTAAAATTAATAATGTTGTTTTCAAAACTCAGACTAAATGGAATGCAGAATTCAGAAACAACTATTAATTGGAAAATTGTAAATACACAGTATTTTAGAAGCACTATATGTTCAAAACTTAGGAATTTCCAATACAAATGCTTGATGAAAATTATTGCCACAAACGATTATTTATATAAATGCGGAATTGTAAATTCTAATTTATGCGATTTATGCAGTATGGCACCAGAAACAAACAAACAAGCACTTATTTTGGGAGTGGCAAAAAGTCAGCAATTTTGGTCTCTGCTAAGCACGTTTTTACATGATAACGGTAGAATTTTTTTTACATTGGATTGGCAATCAATAAGTTTAGGGCAGTATGAAACAGACAATATATTCTTGAACTTGTGTATTATACTAGGAAAGTACTTTATTTATGGATGTAAATTAGAAATACTGAACCGACTTTCCCAGCCTTTAAGAACTATTTAAAACAAGAGGGCCATGATGGCCCTAATTCTCTCACCTGACTCCAAGAACACCAGACGAGAATGTGACATTGAGTTCATATGTGTTTTAAAAAAGTTGTGCTATTTTTAGATGGCGGTCATCTTGGATTAAGCGATGACTCATTTTACCAAATCTGAAAATGCTTCACCCAAGGATCTTAACTTGCTATGAAGTTTGGCCAGCATCGGCCATATGGTTCTTCAGAAAAAGACGTTCAAAATCTCGAATAAATTGACCTTTTGGAGGCCATCATGGATGACATAATCATCCGATTCCGACAAATATTGCACCAGAGCAATCACCTCATCGATACCTTCAATTTTATATATGACATGAGCATATTTGGTCAAAAATAAAATTTGACCCCACTCTATCTCTAATAAAAGAACGACCTTTTGACCTTTTGGTGGCCATCTTGGATGACATGACCATCCAATTTCGACAAAAAATGTACCAGAGCGATCGCCTCTTTGATACCTTCGATTTGATATATATATGACCATATTCGGTCAAAAATAAAATTTGACCCCAATTTGACCCCACGGGCCACGCCCATTTTTGACCCCAGGTTCACCATTTCAACACCTTTGAAAGAGCATTGTACATCGATCATCGAAATCCGGCTGGCGGTTCATGAGAAGAAGATTTTTTAAGGATTTGTGCTATTTTTAGACGGCGGCCATCTTGGATTAGCGACGACCTCTGTTTTAACAAATCTGAAAAGGCTTCACCCATGTACCATAACTGTGCAGTTTGGCCACCATGGGCCAAGTGGTTCGTGTGAAGAAGAATTTTGAAATCTCTAATAAAAGAACAACCTTTTCACCTTTTGGCGGCCATCTTGGATGACATGACCATCCAATTTCGACAAATAATGTACCAGAGCGATCGCCTCTTTGATACCTTCAATTTGATATAGACATGACCATATTCGGTCCAAAAAAAAATTTGACCCCATGGGCCACACCCATTTTTGACCCCGGGGTCACCATTTTAACAACTTTGAAAGAGCATTGTACAATGATCATTCCTACCAAGTTTCGTTGAAATCCAGCTGGCGGTTCATGAGAAGATTTTTTAAGAATTTATGCTATTTTTAGACGGAGGCCATCTTGGATTAGCGATGACCTCCATTTTAACAAATCTGAAAAGGCTTCACCCATGGACCATACCTTTTCAGTTTGGCTACCATGGGCCAAGCGGTTCATGTGACGAAGAATTTTGAAATTTTTAATACTAGAACGACCTTTTGACCTTTCGGCGGCCATCTTGGATGACATAACCATCCGATTTCGACAAAAAATGCACCAGAGTGATCGCCTCGCTGATACCTTCGATTTGATATATTATTATGACATGACCATATTCGGTCAAAAATAAAATTTGACCCCAATTTGACCCCACGGGCCACGCCCATTTTTGATACCGGGGTCACCATTTTAACAACTTTGAAAGAGCATTGTACATCGATCATTCCTACCAAGTTTTGTCGAAATCCGGTTGGCGGTTCTTGAGAAGAAGATTTTTGAAGAATTTGTGCTATTTTTAGATGGTGGCCATCTTGGATTACGTAATGACGTCATTTTAACAATTTTGTAATCCCCCTACCTCATGGACCATGACCATGAAGTTTGGTGACTATAGGCCCAATAGTTACCGACGAGAAGACGTTTGAAAATGTTCACGGACGGACGACGGATGACGGACACATTGCGGTAACAGCTCACATGAGGTAAAAAAACATATTTGCCCATCGGCGGATTCAGGGGGGGGTGGGGGGCGGACCCGGCGCGGGCCTCCTCTAAAATTCGCCGAGATTTTTTACAAGTTACAAGGCACGTTTCTACGTTCGCGTTGTGAATTTATTGTTTATTGGGGGGTGCAGTGTTAATATTTTTGCTCCAAAATGACCCAGAACGCAGGAAATGCGATGTAGATTTAAAACCTGATGGCCGCGGCCCGCATGTCAATCCCGCCGAGGCATTTGATGGTCTCAGAGTGTATTTATTTGAAGTTTGATGCCCAATAAGCATACAAAGTTTCAAGCAAATCTGACTTACGGTTACAGAGATAGTAGGTATGTGAAAACTTTAATGCAAATTTTGACAGAAACTTTAACGCAAGTCATTTGACCTTGACCTTGGGCACAGGGGCCGCATGAGTGGGACACAGAATGAATATATGTATGATGACTAATAAGTATATGAAGTTTCAAGTCAATGTGACTTAGGACTGCAGAGATATAAGGTATTTAAAAACTTTAACGCAGATTTCGGAACGCAAACTTCTAAGTCGTTTCACCTTGACCGACCTTGGGCACAGCCGCATGAGTGGGATACAGCTTATAGAATATAGGATCATGACTAATAAGTGTTTATTTGAAGTTTCAAGTCAATGTGACTTAGGACTGCAGAGATATAAGGTAATTAAATATCTTTAACGCAGATTTCGGAACGCAAACTTCCAAGTCATTTCACCTTGACCTTGGGCACAGGGGCCGCATGAGTGGGATACAGCATGAATATATGGATCATGCCTAATAAGTATATGAAGTTTCAAGTCAATGTGACTTAGGACTGCAGAGATATAAGGTAATTAAATATCTTTAACGCAGATTTCGGAACGCAAACTTCCAAGTCATTTCACCTTGACCTTGGGCACAGGGGCCGCATGAGTGGGATACAGCATGAATATATGGATCATGACTAATAAGTATATGAAGTTTCAAGTCAATGTGACAACTTTAACGCAGATTTCGGACGGACGGACGCACAGATGGACGGACGCACGGACACCCGGACGTTATTGTGATCACTATGTCTCTCTTTCCGCAAGCGGGCTCGACAAAAAATTCAGGGGGGGGAATGCCCCGGACCCCCCTAGCGCTATCCCGAGCTCTGCTCGGTCGATAGCTCGTTCGATAATATAGTCAAGTATTGCAAAATAGTTACGCCCCCCCCAACCCGAAATCCTGGATCTGCGCCTGTTGCCTTACAATGTGAAAAAGTCCTCAGTGACCTTGACCTTGGGTGATCTTTGGCTCAGGTGAGCCAAAAATATGTAACATATTATTTGCCTTACAAACAAGGTGAACATAAGTCATCATTGGCCTTGACCTTGAGTGTCCAGACCTGGGGTGTATGCAAAACAAAGCACCATCTCTAGATACACAATTACACAATTCATGGTGACAAGACACAATTTTGATGAGAAATAATATATAAATATTAAACAAGGGCATCGTTATTATGAAGCTAATCCCCTCGTTTGCAGTCTTGATAACAATAATAATAATAATAATAATAAAAAAAAAAAAAGAAGCCTTACAAACAAAAATGAAAATAAGTCCTCAGTGACCTTGACCTTGGGCAGTCAGATGTGGGTTGTATGCAAAACAAAGCCTATCTGCGGAGGGATAGTAAACAAAATATTGGGAGGTCCAAAGGGTGTCCGGTTTAGAGAGGTTCAACTGTGATTAAGTGCTCCATGAACATTTGTCATTTTCAAGGAGAAGAATTCACATAAGCTCTTCGAGCTTGTTTTCTAATCCTTATTCACTGTTACTTTATATGTATTTTGATGCATATATATACATGTATATTATTTGAAATAAATATTGTTTAAACTAATCATGAACAGACACGAAAATGAAATAAATTACATTGAAAACCATCAGAATTAAACACACTGGGGTCTGCATGGTGTCTGGTTTAGATTTGCAGTTTAACAGTCTATCAACAGCTAAGGCAATTTAAAGCCGGGCCAACTGGTTCGATCCCAAACATAACCTGCAGCATTGGGGGAAAAATCCCAAAATGACAGCGGAGTGTGTTACATATAAAATATATATACCTGTATATTGCCTGAATGAAATAAGATCTGCTTAACTTCCTGCTGCTTAACTTCCTGCAGCTTGCATTACAAAAACCTTTGTTGGTAAAAAACATTAAGTAAAATAGGGGTGATGAAAAAAAAAACTTTTTGCATTTCTGACCAGCATTGATCCTGATCAGTCTAAAACATTCATGTAATGAGAATTGGATTGTTTGATGGGTGCATAATGGTGAATTCCCTGACCGACTGGCGAAAAGTATAGACCCTGACCAGACTGCGCGGATGCGCAGGGTGGTCTGGGTCTACACTGGGTGCAATGACAATAAGCTAGGTCTGTCAAATTGTGGTCAATGTAAAGCTATTAAAAGTACAAAATCACGCAATCATTTCATACCGAGTCGCTAAAATGGCTGGTAAAACTGTCACGACCTTATTTGTGGTTATCTCCATTTGTTTAATTTCCGGTTGCTTTGCAAAAGGGAGTGCGTGGACATGCAGACGCAACACAAGTGTTTGTGGCGATGGAAACTGCTGCTGTGGTAACACAACCGTAGACTGTCATGGAAGGAAGTTATCACTCATTCCGACAGTACCAGTAACCATGGTGCATGTGAAATTTCAAGGGAACAACATTGGGAAGTTAACACATTTGACATTCTGGAATCTAACAAAGCTACAGCTTACACATCTAGACATCAGTGACAATAACATAGAAAATATATCACCGAACGCATTTGCAAAATTAAACCACTTGAGCTCTTTGTCCTTCAGTAAGAATCTGAATATAAACATGTCTGAGCTAATGTTAGCTTTCTACAGCTTGAAGACTAAACAAAGGTTAACGCTTATAATGGACGAGATGCATATTGCTGAAATACCAATAAACTTCTTTGATGGTTTAGCAAACGTAACAGTACACACACTTAAACTAAGCAACAACCAACTTACAGCCTTTAATGAATGCACATTTCAAGGTTTAAAATCCTTGCAACATTTGGTGTTAACAAACAACTTGATCAAAGCTGTGACTGGATATTCCGTTCTTGCACTAGAAAACTTGGAAGTTCTGTCACTTGATGGCAATAAATTTGAAAAGAATCCCCCAACATTATGCAGAGACAATCTGACAAACAGTACATACCCAAATCTGAGAAAATTAAATCTTGGTCGAAACTCGATTCAATTCATACCAAGCAACAGTTTTGCTTGTCTACCAAAGCTAGAAAACCTCTTATTGTATAGAAATGATATAGAACAAGTCAATGACAATATATTTGCATCGCTGAAATCACTGGAGGTCTTGGACCTCTCGGAAATGAAGACAAAAATGAAACACGTGGCGCCGAATGCACTAAATAGTACTTCTCTGTGCAAACTCTATTTGAAAAACAACTGCATAGATTTTTATGAAAAAAGACACATACATGTATTTAAAGGATGTCCAAACTTAAAAGAACTACATTTGACGAAGAACAATTTTGATAAACTTGACAAGGAAATTACAGAGTTGTTGTCTCCGTTAGCGGGACTGACATTCTTGGAAGCCAATGCTATTGGTGTTCATCGTATTCCAAAAGGGTTACTACAACAGCTCTCAAACCTACAAACATTACAGTTGAGGGGAAATGGAATTTATACTTGGAATCGCTCCACATTCGAGAACGTGACAAACTTACATACAATAGATTTGCAAGGGAATAACATTCATATACTAACAGAGGAACAGTTCCCTGAAGCCATTCGGAAATCTCTGAAAAAACTGAACTTGGCTGATAACCCATTCTCATGTACATGTGAAAACCGATGGTTTCGTGGCTGGATTAATGAAACACTGATGAACAAAACACTGGAAATTGTAAACTGGTCAAATAGATATAAATGTACAACACCATCCAAGTGGAATAATAAATTATTGATGAATTATCATCCAACTGAAGAGTTCTGCAGGCACGAAGACAAAAGTGCTAGGTATGACGATGGATCTACATATACAGTTACCATTATAGCTAGTATGATAGCATCATGTATGGCTTTTGCAATTATATCCTTGTTTGTGTACCATCGACGCTGGTATGTCTTCTACTGGTTTTATAAATGTAAACGCAAATTTTACAGAAATGGAAATATACTCATAGACAATGAACAAAATAATGAGCAATGTAATTACATGTATGATGTGTATGCGATCTATAATGATGAGGATAGGCAATTTGTGTGTGACACGTTAAGAAATCTTGTTGAAGAAAAGTATAAATTAAAAATGTGTATCAGACACCGCGATTCTGCCATTGGAATCGCAAAAATAGATGCATTCATAGACAACATTTATGAAAGTAGGAACATTATCGCCGTTATTTCGCAGAGATTCCTGCAGGATCGGTGGTGTCAGTTTCAACTGGATGTGACCTTCGATAGGCAAGTGGAACTTGGAAGGAAATGTCTGTTATTAGCTGTACTGGAGAACATCGATGTGAAGTTGCTGAACAAGACCTGGTGTGTAATGTTCACAAAAACATGCAGAGCCGAGTGGTGCCCGGACGAGGGGGATATCAGACATGCTGTGTTCAATCAGAAACTATACGAGGCACTCAAAGATGGCAAATTCTGATCATATACGCTATTCTCATGCTTGAAATAAAGAAGTTTGATTGGACAAGGCTGAGCACAGCTCAGTTTCGTCAGTCAAGTTGCATGATTTAGAGTAGGATTTTTTCACAAGATGCACATACCACTCACACTGATGCAAAATTCTAATCATGTACTCAATTCACACACTCAAAATCAGGAAGGTTTATTGGTCGAGACTGAGCTGAGCTGTGCTCAGTCTCAACCAGTCAAGCTGCATGGTTTAGAGTAGGATGTTTTTACAAGATGCACATACCATTCACTGCTGCAAAATTCTAACCATGTTCGAAATCAGAAAGTTTGATTGGACAAGGCTGAGTTATGCTCAGTCTCAGCCAATCAAGCTGCACCAATTTTATTTTTAGATGATGGACATACCACTCACTGCTATGAAATCCTAATCATGTACTTAAATTCTGATGCTCGGAATCAAGAAGTTTGATTGACTAAAGTCTCATACCGTCAAGCTGCATGATTTACCGTAATAACCCTAAATATTTGGACACAATTTGCTTTGGGAAACCCCTATTAAATAGGGATTTCCCAAAACAAATTGTATCCAAATACATTGTTATTGTGATTAAACCAGTACTGCCATAATAACCCTAAATATTGACGCACTCATTGTTTTAGGGAAAACACATATCTTTTTATGTTTCCCAATAATTCCAGCACAAAAATATTTACACAATTCCCTAACATTTGATTGGCCCATAGCAAGTCTCTGTCCAAAATTTATATCCCAGTAAACTCCCACGCCGAACTACTTTCTACAGGTGCTGTCAATGTAAACAGTGCTGTCAATGTAAACAAATGGCTGCCGTCTGTCAAAATAAACACATTTTCTTGATGAATTGTTTTCAAATGCTGGAATTATACGGAATGAATGGCCTTTTTGTGGAATTTATCGGGGATATAAACTTGGAAAAGTCGCGGGAATACTGGACGAGGCTTTTCGGCCTCGTCCAGTATTCCCGCGACTTTTCAAAGTTTATACCCCGATAAATTCCACAAAAAGGCCATTCATTCCTATAATAGTGTCCGAATATTTAGGGGTATTACGGTATGAAGGATTTTTAACAAGATGCACATACCACTGATCATGTACTGAATTTGCATTCTTGAAATCAAGAAATTTCATTGGCTGAAGCTAAGCTGTGCTCAGTCTCGGCCAATCAAGCTGCATGATTTAGAGTATGGTAGAAAAAAATTCTTAGTTGATGCATATACATCATGTTCAGGATTTCGCAACAGCGAGTGGTACAAGTTAAATTCGTCAAACGCCTGATTTTGAGTACGAGTTTTACAGAGTGTGTTCAAAAAGTTTCAAAAGGACGAACCCAGCAGATGAATGAGACACTCGCAACTGTGAAAATATGATAAGGCCTAATAATTGTGTTGTTTTTTTTCCGGACGAGGCCACAAAGAAAATTAACTTGAAAATGTAGTCTGTTGACCCTATAGGTGATTTGAAAATAGATGTACATTCAGTAGGGAGGGTAGTTGTATTAATGTGGAAAGGATGTATCATTACTCAAGTAAGGCATGTGAGCAATATGAAGATAATAGCTCAAGGCAAAGATAAATTATAGGTGATTTGAGAAACTCTTACAAAAACTTTCAAAAAAGTAAACAGACAGAAGACGGACGTACGATCAATAGTGAGGGTAATTGTATTAATGTGGAAGACTGTATCATTATGAAGTAATGCATGTGTGCAAAATGAAGATATTAGCTGAAGGCAAAGAAATTATAGGCGATTTTAGCAACTAAGAAGTTTCATTGGACGAGGCTGAGCTGTGCTCAGTCTCAGCCAATCAAGCTTCATAATTCAGAGTTCACTGATGACAAATTCTGATTACCTATATAAAAAATCTGAGCTATTATGATTTAAAGCTTTCACTTCTTCCCTTGGGCACAGGGGCCGCATGAGTGGGACACAGAATGAATATATGGATGATGACTAATAAGTATATGAAGTTTCAAGTCAATGTGACTTAGGACTGCAGAGATATAAGGTATTTAAAAACTTTAACACAGATTTCGGAACGCAAACTTCTAAGTCATTTCACCTTGACCTTGGGCACAGGGGCCGCATGAGTGGGATACAGCATGAATATATGGATGATGACTAATAAGTATATGAAGTTTCAAGTCAATGTGACTTAGGACTGCAGAGATATAAGGTAATTAAATATCTTTAACGCAGATTTCGGAACACAAACTTCTAAGTCATTTCACCTTGACCTTGGGCACAGGGGCCGCAAGTAATGCATGTGTGCAATATGAAAATATTAGCTGAAGGTAAAGAAATTATAGGTGATTTTTGCAACTAAGAAGTTTCATTGGACGAGGCTGAGCTGTGCTCAGTCTCGGCCAATCAAGCTTCATAATTCAGAGTTCACTGATGACAAATTCTGATTACCTATATACTCTGAGCTATTATGGTTTAAAGCTTTCACTTCTTACAAGAAAAGTCTTTGAATTTCTAAGTCCAAAAGGGGGAGATAATACATGACCTGGGCCTCAAATCAAAAACGAAATTCACTTTGCGATTCTGCACACCATAAGGAAGTCACATACCAAATATCAAGTGACCAGCTATTATGATTTTGAAGTTTTACTTCTTGCAAGGAAAAGTGTGCAATTCTAAGTCCAAAAGGGGGAGATAATCCATGACCCTGGAAACATATAAAAATTGGAAATTCACTTTGTGCATCTGCACGCCATAAAGAAGCTTTTACGGATTAAAAATTTTGCTTCTAACAAGGCAAAATTGCAAATAAAAAATTTAAATATATGTTTTTGTCACGATTGTCCGACGGCATCTGTTCATTTGTCTGTCATGTTTCTTGTAAGTTGTAAAACTTTTAATCTGTATTAGGTAGATGCTTGAAACTTGGTGTATAGCTTTCTTATCATGGTGTGTAGATGCCCAAAGTGAATTTTGATTCGACCCTCGGGTCATGGATTATCTCCCCGTTTGATACCGAGACTCATGTATTCTAATCTCCCGGGAAAGTATATAACATCACTTGCCAGGGACGCCATCCTCATAGGTGTATTTCGAGAAAACTTAATGTAGGAATGAATGGCCTTTTTGTGGAATTTTTCGGGGTATAAACTTGGAAAAGTCGCGGGAATACTGGACGAAGGCCGGAATGGCCTTTTTGTGGAATTTATCGGGGTATAAACTTGGAAAAGTCGCGGGAATACTGGACGAAGGCCGGAAGGCCTCGTCCAGTATTCCCGCGACTTTTCCAAGTTTATATCCCCGATAAATTCCACAAAAAGGCCATTCATTCCTTATAATTCCAGCATTTGAAATAAATTCATCAAAAAAATGTGATTATTTTCCGTTTTCTTAAGAATTATTTTAACTGCGCCTCACGGTTACGGAAAGTAGTTCGGCGTGGGAGTTTACTGGGATATAAATTTTGGACAGAGACTTGCTACGGGCCAATCAAATGTTAGGGAATTGTGTAAATATTTTTGTGCTGGAATTATATTTATGTATTTGTTTCCGAGTTATTTAGAGAAAAGTTACATTTTGTAAGTTTTCTCAAAATAACTCTGAAACAAATACAGCTATGAGTATTATGTGTCATCAGCAAGCGATCTATATAATTCTTACATTTATATAACCTTACATTTATGTAGGGCCTGAAAATAGCACTAGTCCGAGGTCCTGGACCTGCAAATTCTAATGTCAGACCTTTGTATTTTACAAGCAAAAAGTCCTCTGATAAAATTGAAATTGCGATCATCATTAGTGGCGAAGATATATCCGTTCTGATTATCGTCTTATAAGATAATTTTTGGTGACATATTCAAGTATTTACACATTGTGTGACGAGTCATTTAGTACGAAACAGACCTTCCAAAAAAC
This sequence comes from Conchocele bisecta, assembly GCA_029237695.1. Classification (NCBI taxonomy): domain Eukaryota; kingdom Metazoa; phylum Mollusca; class Bivalvia; order Lucinida; family Thyasiridae; genus Conchocele; species Conchocele bisecta. The sequence goes on from CM055265.1 coordinate 18,259,532, forward strand.
TCCTCGGACCTTTCACTTTTTTCCTTGTTAGGTCCCGGACCTACTGGTAAAAGCTGCTATTTTCAGGCCCTGTTATGTATGTAAGTTTTCTCCAAATAACTCCGAAATGGCTGCTAGGTACTATGACAATGTGTGACTATTGCAGCAAAATAACAATTGTGATAGTATTCAAGGTGTATGATCACGTGGTACTAACAACAACAACAACAACAACAACAAGTACTGAAACTTCCAGAATCCATCAGTTTCAAAGTACGTTTTCTGTTATATTGTCCTTATTACGTAACTGATTTTGATGAAATATGGCGCAATAAAATCGTCTTGTTAAGCTGCATTTGGTCTTCTTTGTATTTTAACTTGCTGCATTGGGGGAAAATCCCAAAATCAGAACGGAATATTTACATCGAGAACAAATATATTCAGCCCTGAAATTAGAATAACCTGACCTGGTGTCAGGTCCATACCACACCAAAGTCACTTGGCCCCTTCCCCTAAAATAGGATTACGAATACTTGTAATACTCACATAAGGGGTATAACCAGATTCAACTGTCACATACCAAATTGTCAAACACGTATGTGAGGGCCAAACCAGGTCTCCAGTCGGAATTCCGGTAAGGATGAACCCCGATCGTTAAATTACCCATCGCATACTCCCACCTACCTCACAATATACAATTATTGTCTTTTTCGACAGATTATAAAAATTGCACATCAAAAAATAAAGAGAGAAAATAAATAGTAATATCCATTAACATTTTAAGGAAAACGGTAATCGCCCCTGATATCAGTATGGAAATTTACTTCCAATATAAAGTGTATAATAATGCCAATCAATACGTGGGGTAATGGTGAATGAATGTTTATTTTGCCAGAAAATGTCCCAGATGATGTCTCTGACATAAAGAACATTTTGTGCCTACTGAATGGGCATGTACCTTTAAAGAACTATTGCAATGGTATTGCGATTGCAGTCTCCGCGAAAGTGCCAAAATTTTACAGGACATTCGGTCTGGTAAACTTGAAATTTTTACCAGACGAGACAAACATTTACCAGATCAAAAAACACATTTATAAAAATAAAATTGATTTTGTGTGAGTATTTTTAAGTATATCAGTCATACAAGTAAAGCTAGCTAGCACCAGAAGGGCATACCAAAGGAAGATGATTTGATTCAAGCTTTAGAATAGAAAAGTAAAAAAAAGAAGAAGAAAAGTTAACCGTCGGACCGGCGGCAATTTTAACGGACACGTCCGACGGACTGACGACTTTCACGGAGACTGTGATTGACATTTTAGTATTGATGCATCATTACGGTCCTAACAAGGACGATCTAATTGTCGTGTTATCCTGTCAAATTTCCCGATGTATCTGCTCTTAATTAAAGAAAAATGTCTCCCGTAGTTGCCGAGATATTTAAGCCTTTCACCCCTAAGTAACTGGAATGGATTGTGATATGTTAATTTTCCGACCAATCAAATCACCACAAAATTATTTTCAGACTAGTCCATTTATAACAAGAGGGCCATGATGGCCCTAATTCGCTCACCTGGCGGTCTTCTTGGATTAAGCGATGACTCTCATTTTACCAACTCTGAAAATGCTTCACCCAAGGATCTTAACTTACTATGAAGTTTGGCCAGCATCGGCCATGTGGTTCCTGAGAAAAAGACGTTCAAAGTCTCGAATAAATGGACATTTTGGAGGCCATCCTGGATGACATAATCATCCGATTCCGACAAATATTGCACCAGAGCAATCGATACCTTCAATTTGATATATGACATGAGCATATTTGGTCAAAAATAAAATTTGACCCCATGGGCCACGCCCATTTTTGACCCCGGGGTCACCATTTTAACAAATTTGAAAGAGCATTCTACGTCGATCATTTCTACAAAGTTTCGTCGAAATCCGGCTGGTGGTTCATGAGAAGAAGATTTTTTAAGAATTTGTGCTATTTTTAGATGGCGGCCATCTTGGATTAGCGACGACCTCAGTTTTAACAAATCTGAAAAGGCTTCACCCATGGACCATAACTGTGAAGTTTAGCCACCATGGGCCAAGCGGTTTGTGTGAAGAAGAATTTTGAAATCTCTAGTAAAAGAACAACCTTTTGACCTTTCGTCGGCCATCTTGGATGACATGACCATCCAATTTCGACAAAAAATGTACCAGAGCGATCACCTCTTTGATACCTTTGATTTGATATAGACATGACCATATTCGGTCAAAAATAAAATTTGACCCCAATTTGACCCCACGGGCCACACCCATTTTTGACCACGGGGTCACCATTTTAACAAATTTGAAAGAGCATTGTACATCGATCATTCCTACCAAGTTTCGTCGAAATCCGGCTGGCGTTTCATGAGAAGAAGATTTTTTAAGAATTTGTGCTATTTTTAGACGGCGGCCATCTAGGATTAGCGATGACCTTCATTTTAACAAATCTGAAAAGGCTTCACCCATGGACCATAAATTTCAAGTTTGGCTACCATGGGCCAAGTGGTTCATGTGAAGAAGAATTTTGAAATCTCTAATAAAAGAACGACCTTTTGACCTTTCGGCGGCCATCTTGGATGACATAACCATCCGATTTCGACAAAAAATGCACCAGAGTGATCGCCTCGTTGATATTTGACCCCAATTTGACCCCACAGGCCAGGCCCATTTTTGACCCCGGGGTCACCATTTTAACAACTTTCAAAGAGCATAGTACATCAATCATTCCTACCAAGTTTTGTCGAAATCCGGTTGGCGGTTCTTGAAAAGAAGATTTTTGAAGAATTTGTGCTATTTTTAGACGGCAGCCATCTTGGATTACGTAATGACGTCATTTTAACAATTTTGTAATCCCCCTACCTAAGGACCATGACCATGAAGTTTGGTGACTATAGGCCCAATGGTTACCGAGGAGAAGACGTTTGAAAATGTTCACGGACGACGATGGACGACGATGGACGACGGACACATTGCGGTAACAATAGCTCACATGAGCTTTGCTCAGGTGAGCTAAAAAACTAAAGAGCTTGAAAATCAAATAACAGTAAATAGAAACAAAGCTGAAATACACAATAGACAAGAAACGAGGCAAAGCCACGAAGGCCAGGTTTTTTCCAAGCATGGACACTTGGATAACATAATTATACCCACTTTTTGTAGACTAGATGGCCGTGGCCTGCATGTCGCACCTTGTGGCGAGGCATGGACACTAAAAAAAATAGATATAGTAGATGGAAAAACTTTAACGAAAAAACTTTAACCGGACACACGGACGTACAGATGGACGGACGGACGGACGTATGCCAAAATGTCGACGATATCGCGCTTTCCGTAAGCGGGTGCAACAATGATGATAAACACCCATGTGAAGTGTCAAGGTAATGGGTGAAGCAGTTGCAGAGATATAGTACACAAAAAAACTTTAACAAATAAATTCAAAGTAATTTGATGCGCACAGGGGCCGCACGGTTGGGGGTTAGAATGAAAATATGGACGATGATAAACACCCATGTGAAGTTTCAAGGTAATGGGCGAAGCAGTTGCAGAGATATAGTATAACGAAAAAGTTTTAACCAAAAAATTTAACCAGACGTACGTTAAAAAGTTAACGTTGAAAATGGCTAAGTCAATTACATACAAATAATAGGTAAAGGTAAAAAAATGGTCACATGTTGGATAGTTGTATGTGGTAGGCACCCATTGGCTATGAAGCTGTGCAAGTTTGGTGGTCCTAGGTGGTACAGTACCAAAGAAATGGACTTAAACACAAAAACTTAACATTGTAAACGCGAAAACTTAACGTTGAAAATGGCTAAGTCGACTGCGCGGAAAAAATGGGTCAAGTTAAAAAAAAAAAGTAACATGTTGGATAGTGATATGTGGTGGGCACCCCTTGATTATGAAGCTGTGAAAGTTTGGTGGTCCTAGGTGGTACAGTACCAAAGAAATGGACTTAAACACGAAAACTTAACATTGAAAACGCGAAAACTTAACATTGAAAATGGCTAAGTCGACTGCGCGGAAAAAATGGGTCAAGTTAAAAACAAGAAACGAGGCAAAGCCACGAAGGCCAGGTTTTTTCCAAGCATGGACACTTGGATAACATAATTATACCCACTTTTTGTAGACTAGATGGCCGTGGCCTGCATGTCGCGCCTTGGGGCGAGGCATGGACACTAAAAAAATAGATATAGTAGATGGAAAAACTTTAACGAAAAAAATTTAACCGGACGTACGGACGGATGGACGTATGCCAAAATGCCGACGATATCGCGCTTTCCGCAAGCGGGTGCGACAATGATGATACGGACGGACGGACGGACGGATGATGATGACGGACGGACGGACGGACGTATGCCAAAATGCCGACGATATCGCGCTTTCCGCAAGCGGGTGTGACAATGATGATAAACACCCATGTGAAGTATCAAGGTAATGGGTGAAGCAGTTGCAGAGATATAGTACACAAAAAAACTTTAAGAAATAAATTCAAAGTAATTTGACCTTGACATTGCGCACAGGAGCCGCACGGTTGGGGGTTAGAATGAAAATATGCCAAAATGCCGACGATATCGCACTTTCCGCAAGCGGGTGCGACAATGATGATAAACACCCATGTGAAGTATCAAGGTAATGGGTGAAGCAGTTGCAGAGATATAGTACACAAAAAAACTTTAAGAAATAAATTCAAAGTAATTTGACCTTGACATTGCGCACAGGAGCCGCATGGTTGGGGGTTAGAATGAAAATATGGACGATGATAAACACCCATGTGAAGTTTCAAGGTAATGGGCGAAGCAGTTGCAGAGATATAGTATAACAAAAAAGTTTTAACCAAAAAATTTAACCAGACGTACGTTAAAAAGTTAACGTTGAAAATGGCTAAGTCAATTACGTAGAAATAATAGGTGAAGGTAAAAAAATGGTCACATGTTGGATAGTTGTATGTGGTAGGCACCCCTTGGTTATGAAGCTGTGAAAGTTTGGTGGTCCTAGGTGGTACAGTACCACAGAAATGGACTTAAACACGAAAACTTAACATTGTAAACGCGAAAACTTAATATCAAGTTAAAAAAAAAAAGTAACATGTTGGATAGTGATATGTGGTGGGCACCCCTTGATTATGAAGCTGTGAAAGTTTGGTGGTCCTAGGTGGTACAGTCAGAAAGAAATGGACTCAAACACGAAAACTTAACATTGATTGTGGACCACGCCCGCCCGCCGCCCGCCCGTCGCCCGCCCGCCCGGCTTTCGCCAATCCAATAGCCTGGATTTTTTTTCAAAAAACCTGGCTAAAAAAGTAACATGTTGGATAGTGATATGTGGTGGGCACCCCTTGATTATGAAGCTGTGAAAGTTTGGTGGTCCTAGGTGGTACAGTACCAAAGAAATGGACTTAAACACGAAAACTTAACATTGTAAACGCGAAAACTTAACATTGAAAATGGCTAAGTCGACTGCGCGGAAAAAAATGGGACAAGTTCAAACTAGATTGGTCAGTAAGCGAGGCTTACGGAATACCCCCCGCGTGGGCCCAGGTACCCCTAAAATATGTACAAATTTCCAAGTGTGTGGGCTTGTGACCTTGACTCTGGGATTAGCGCGAGCGGCATGAACGTGAATTTGTCACAGGGTGGTAGAGGTCCATTGGAGCAATGAGTGTGTGAAATGTGAAGCAGATCCGAGCAAGGAAATAGAAGTTATAACCGATTTCTCTGATGTTAAGTTTTGTAAAGAGACTACCGTATAACCTCGAACCTCGAATTAACGCCCCTGGAGGCGTTACATTTTACAAAAGGGGGGGGGGGGGGGGGGGGGGGGGGGGGGGGGGGGGGGGGGTCGTTTATTTGTCACAGGGTGGTAGAGGTCCATTGGAGTAATGAGTGTGTGAAATGTGAAGCAGATCGAGCAAGGAAATAGAAGAATAAACCGATTTCTCTGATGTTAAGTTTTGTAAAGAGACTACCGTATAACCTCGAATTAACGCCCCGGAGGCGTTACATTTTACAAAAGGGGGGGGGGGGAGGGCGTTTATTAGCCAGTAAAAAAAAAAAAAAAAAAAAAAAAAGAAGAAAAAAAATATAAAAAATTACCAAGGACCGCCAATTTCAAACACAAATAAGGATTATTTGTGTTTGAAATTGGCGGTCATTGGTAAAAACATTTTTTTTTTTTTTTTAATTTGGGGGGGTGGTGGGGGGAGCGGTTTATTAGCCAGTAAAAAAAAAAAAAAAAAGGAAAAAAATAAAATAAAAAAAAAAGAATTACCAAGGACCGCCAATTTCAAACACAAATAAGGATTTAAGGATTATTTGTGTTTGAAATTGGCGGCCATTGGTAAAAAAAATAAATATTTTTTTTTTATTTGGGGGGGTGGGGGGGGGGGGGATTTGTCACAGCATATGAAATATTAAGTATTTTCAATGAAAGAAATAGAAGTTATAACATATTTCTCTGATGTTAAGTTTTGTAAAGAGACTAAGTATGTGACCTTGACCTTGGGATCAGCGGGGGTTGGACAGTCGTAGATTTGTCACAGCATGATAGTACAACCTTAGAGGAATGCACAAGTGAAATAATAAGAATTTTCAATGAAGGAAATAGAAGTTATAACTTATTTCTCTGATGTTAAGTTGTGTAAAGAGTATTTGACCTTGACATTGGGATCAGCGGGGGTTGGATGGTCATGGATTTGGCACAGCATGGTAGTAGAGCCTTACAGGAATGCATGTGTGAAATATTAAGCATTTTAGATGAAGGAAATAGAAGTTATAACAATATTTCTCTGATGTTAAGTTTTGTAAAGAGACTAAGTATTTGACCTTGACCTTGGTATCAGCGGGGGTTGGATGGTCGTGGATTTGGCACAGCATGGTAGTAGAGCCTTACAGGAATGCATGTGTGAAATATTAAGCATTTTAGATGAAGGAAATAGAAGTTATAACAATATTTCTCTGATGTTCAGTTTTGTAAAGAGACTAAGTATTTGACCTTGACCTTGGGATCTGCGGGGGTTGGACGGTCGTGGATTTGGCACAGCACGGTAGTAGAGCCTTACAGGAATGCATGTGTGAAAATATTAAGCATTTTAGATGAAGGAAATAGAAGTTATAACAATATTTCTCTGATGTTAAGTTTACGGACTAAGTATTTGACCTTGACCTTGGGATCTGCGGGGGTTGGACGGTCGTGGATTTGGCACAGCATGGTAGTAGAGCCTTACAGGAATGCATGTGTGAAATATCAAGCATTTTAGATGAAGGAAATAGAAGTTATAACAATATTTCTCTGATGTTAAGTTTACCCGGACGGACGGACGGACGGACGGACGGACGGACGGACAACCTGACTCCAGTATACCCCCCCACAACTCGTTGCGGGGGGGGGGGGTATAGAAAAGTAACATGTTGGATAGTGATATGTGGTGGGCACCCCTTGATTATGAAGCTGTGAAAGTTTGGTGGTCCTAGGTGGTACAGTAACAAAGAAATGGATTAAAACACGAAAACTTAACATTGCTTGTGGACGCCGCCCGCCCGCCCGCCGCCCACCGCCCGCCGCCCGCCCGGCTTTCGCCAATCCAATAGCCTGGATGTTTTTCTCCAAAAACCTGGCTAATAAAAAAAATCACAAAAAAATCAGCAGACAACAAAATTTAATTCAGTATTGTAAGGGTTAGCTAATAATTCCCAATCTAAATGCATTGTGAACAACCAGACCTAACAATCTAAACACATATTGGTATTACAATCGTGCAGAGAAAATCCCACAGAGCTATGGAACTCGATGACGTTTGCTGAAAATACATATCCTTTAGCGATCCCAAAGAGAAGCAATATTTTCGAACAAGCAAATTAGTTAATGTGTTCACAGAACATGTGTGTCCCACCTACAGCTTTCATAGTAAACAAGGCAATATTGCAAATCCATGGCCCGGTGTTGAATAAAAAATTGAAATTTACTTTGCGCATATACACAGAAGCTTCATACCAAGTATCACACTTCCAGCTATTACGGTTTACAAATTTTACAATTTACAAGGCAAAATTGTGAATTTTTAAGGCCAAAAGGGGGAATCATCTATGATCCAGGGTAAAACAAAATCCACTTTGTGCATCTACACACCATTAGGAAGCTACAAATTTATGTCTCTATCTTCACGATTTAAAAAAAAACTACTTGACGGATGGATGGGATGGACGAACAATGGTGACACTAATACCTTAGTACACTATCGTGGTGGGGCATAAAAATAATTGAATGCAAAACTTGCATTATTAATGTGCAATAAGAAAGCATATGTGACATGTATATGCTACTAATGAATACGATGACTGACACAGCAGAACTGTAGTTTTACTTTCACAAACTGATGGGTACACAAGTCGGAAGAAAATCACCACTGAAAACATGCAATACATGGTACACATAGTAATATATGGCCATTACTGGAGAAACCATAGTTTACGCTCGAACTCGCTCTTAGTGATTACTAAAGGGAATTAACTCATGCCTATTTGCGATTTCAGCTGGGCGATTTTATTTCGCAATAACATTCAAATTCTTTCATCTATTTTGATGAAATAAAGCCTGAATAATTCAGAAAAGTGCACAGTAAACATTACCCGTAGTATTCTAATGTATTTATTTATATGTTAATGTTTAATATTCGCGATTTCCTGATTCCGAATATCAAACCACATAACCGAACATACCAGTACCCGTATTTCCATTTTTTTTATATTTTTTTGTTAAGAGACCATTGTTCTAAGCGACAATTTTTGGTGTCTCCTTTGGGTGGTCACTTAATACAAGTTTGACTGTACATGTATTTGGCTATATGCAACAAACACACCTGTAAGAAACAACACAGGAACATGCCAAGTAAATGTTGCCAAAAACTTGACTTTGTAAAGACGATTGAGTTCTGAGATTCCATTGTAAAGTTCTGCTAAATGTGAGCAGCAAAGAACACAGGTGCACTGCACAGAGTACCGAGCATGCTGAAAACACGCCAAGTACCGAGCATGCTGAAAACATGCCAAGTACCGAGCATGCTGAAAACACGCCAAGTACCGACCATGCGGAAAACACGCCAAGTACCGAGCATGCTGAAAACACGCCAAGTACCGACCATGCTGAACACACGCCAAGTACCCACCATGCTGAAAACACGCCAAGTACCGACCATGCTGAAAACACGTAATGTACCAACCACGCTGAAAACACGCCAAGTACCGACCATGCTGAAAACACCCACAATTGCTCACAGGACAAAAACCAAATAATGCTCTGTATATCCCGCATGCAAGAACACTTACCATCTGTGGTAACATGGGTGTCCCTATTAAGCGCTAAGATAAAATGTATGTGATTCACAAACATAAATACAGGTGTTTTCCTGGAAACAGTAATTGGTAGTTGCCTGGGGCCCGTTTCACTAAACTTTGTACAACTAAAATGTTCGTAAGTGCAAATTTAGGATCGTCTGAAAATTTCAATTGATGGATTTACATTTATTGAGCATAGGCTGCAAATGCAGCCTATGCTCAATAAATGTAAATCAAATAATTGTTTACAAGAAAAGATTGTTAATGTGAAATTTACAGACGATCATAATTTTGGACTTACAAACATTTTAGTCGTACATACTTTAGTGAAACAGGCCCCTGGTGCCTGACAATGTGCACAAGTACTCCTTGTATATACACATACAGGCCAGTGTGTGTTACAGTGGGGCTGACATGTGGTAGTAAAACAAATAATTTTCAAGGTATAGATCACTTGGTCTATTGTTTTTTCTGAAGTAATGACGGAGCATATGAGGTCTCAGGTAAATCTTAATTTTCATATTGTACAATACGACATTCTGCAGAGGAATATGAATCGGACGGAATCGAACGTTGTTTAAACTTGGTCTGATTCAAATTGCTCTACAGAAAGTTCAGACTAACTACATAAGTAATGCTGCTAAATTTGGTATTGGCAAACTCGTAGTGTTAACGGCTGAAACATGGTCATCTTTAAACGGAAGAAACCGCAGTTATATTGGTGAAAAATAAGATTTAGCCGAGACGTCATGGGCACCGCCATTACTCCCGACAAAACAATAGACCATGTGATCACATACCCTAACCAGTGAATAATTTCAATTTCACATGATTTCATCATGATCAAATGTGACTGAAGAAATATGGTTTATGGGTTTTGCAATCAGTGCAGATCCAGACCAGACTGTGCATCCGCACAGTCTGATCAGGATCGGGACTGTTTGCCATTCTATCAGTGAACCACACGTCGTGCTTCTAACAAACAATATAAATAATTATCAGGATACAAGAGTGCGCTATTTGATCATGAGCTACACTAGTCACACATCCCATAAGCTCCATTTCTCCAGTCACAGACACAAATATGTTTCGGTGCTCGCCACGTAGTGATAAAAATATATCTTATCGACTGTTAGTGTATATCTATCGTGAAGAAACTGAATGAATATGAAGGCTGTTAGGGACAACAATGGTTGCCAACACTGGTAACTTGTGTTGACAGGCATGGTCCCATTTGGACATGTGGAGAAATACCCAGTGTAGATCAGTCAAGAAGTTATGCAGTCCAGTCGGTGTCCCCGGTGTTACTATTCAAACACAAGTATACATACTGGATCATAATTCCAGCACAAAAATATTTACACAATTCCCTAACATTTGATTGGCCCGTCGCAAGTCTCTGTCCAAAATGTATATCCCAGTAAACTCCCACGCTAAACTACTTTCCGTAACCGTGAGGCGCAGTTAAAATAATTCTTAAGAAAACAGAAAATAAACACATTTTCTTGATGAATTTATTTCAAATGCTGGAATTATAAAGAATGAATGGCCTTTTTGTGGAATTTATCGGGGATATAAACTTGGAAAAGTCGCGGGAATACTGGACGAGGCCTTCCGGCCTTCGACCAGTTTTCCCGCGACTTTTCCAAGTGTATACCCCGATAAATTCCACAAAAAGGCCATTCATTCCTATAATGATTTCATCATGTGAAACCGGACAACATTTATAGGTCGTGGTTTCCCTGCTGATGACAGTATTGAATTGGTTGGAATTTGGTCAAATAAAATATGTTTGATTAATACAGGACAGCCGCTAGGGATGCCCCAGAGAAGTGTTACCTTCTGTAGGTTGATGTCTGCGGGGGACCTTCATTGTGTGGTTGTTGATATACCTGAATTCCAGTGGAAACGTTCTACACCCGACAGCTTGGGGACAGAAGGTCATATATCTCTGGGGCATCCCCAGTAGCCGATTTCATCAACATTGCAAAGTATACTTTTCTAGCAAAGTATACTTTGAGGGAGTAATCATTTATTTTTCCTGAAATGCATTATTTCATATAGAACTAATGACTACATATATTTGATGATTAAAAGTATGCAGACTTATTATACTGAATTTATTACATTATCACAGCCAAAATGGCTGTGATAATGTAATAAATTTAGTATAATAAAAATTAATAAATTTATCTTAAAATTGAAAATTTCTCCCTCAAAGTATACTTTGCAAGGAAAGTATACTTTGCAATGTTGGTGAAATAGGCTACAGGTTGTCGCATTCAGGGTGTCAGATTTAGAGAGGTTCCATCGAACCACGGACCCTGGGGATGTCCCAGTTTAGAGAGATACAATCTAAAACTAAATTGGACAGCCACTGGGGATGTCCCAGAGATTACCTTCTGTAGACTGGTGTCGGCCATGTCTAGCAGCTCTATTATGCAGGGGACCTTCATCATGTGGGTGTTTATACAGGGCTACAGATAAGGAATCAGTAATTGAGTATTGTCACTCCATCATTTCTGAAGCAATTGGGTATGTCAAAATTTTAATTGTGCAAAATAGAATCACACTACTGTTTACTCATCAGCAGACCGCACTTATTAGTGAATAGTTTGCTTCTAAATGAAAACACATCTTGGTATTTCATTAGAATTGTCTCCTTGGAGACAATTCTAATGAAATACCAAGATGTGTTTTCATGGAAAAATAAGAAAATATGCTATATTTGTGGTCTGTTTATTGTTTTCTGTAGCATGATAAAGATACCACAAAGTTTTCATTGCTTTTTGATACTCACTAATTCTGATTTCAATTGGGTTTTTGGCAATTTTAATTGGGTATTTACGCAAATACGCAGCTTATCTGGAACACTGTTATAAACCTAAATTCCAGTGGAACCTCTCTAAACCCCAGGGTGTCGGGTTTAGAGAGGTTCCACTAAACCACAGACCCTGGGAAACCTACTGTAAACACATTAAAAAACATGACGGTACTAAACCAATGCTCCCAAACCCTGAGAGATCGGTTACCTTCTGTAGACTGGTGTCGGCCATGTCGAGCAGCTCTATTTTGCGGGGGATCTTCATCGTGTGGGTGTTGGCGAGCTTCTGCTCCGTATCCATCTGCATGTCGAACAGGAACTGGCTCGGGGTCGTCTAGAATGGCACATCAGTACAAGGTCAAGGTGTGTCGTGTCGCAGAGCTCCAGATAAGGTGCGTATTGGCGTATTTTACACACTTATTTTAGCAGAATACGCATTGATTATCGAAAGTGGGAGTACAAAATACTCACAGCAATGTGAAAATATGCATTCATTTTCAAATTGAGTATTGAAAATCCTGTCATGAGGTTTAAAATTTAAAGTTGAGCTGCTCAAATAAGTGAATTTTCAAATTTGTTTTATTTTTTACCATTTGTTCCCTAATTAATAAGGAAGAAAATCAATAAATTTGTAAAAGTAAAATATGCATTGAATTTGACATATGGGAGTATAATACTCTTTGGATACAAAACTTATCTGGAGCTCTGATGTCGCACAGAGTGTATTAGATGTCACATTTTATAACAAGGCTACAATCTCACAAAACTGCTTCATATTTGCTTAATAATTATCTTGCCTATTCACCAATAATAATGAGTTGAAATCAAGTTGGACGAATATAAGCCGAGTGGACTGCATGGCTTAGCCTCATTCGTTGATTGGGCGAGTGCTAAATTGTGATTGACTGGAGAAATGGGACTATTGAGTTTTGCGACCAGTGTAGATCCAGATCAGCCTGTGCATCCGCACAGTCTAATCAGGATCTGCACTGTTCGTCATTCCATCAATGAAACACCCGTCCTGCTTCTAATGAACAAACTAGTTTGTTTTCAGGCTACAGGAGTTTGTTATTTGATCAGAAGCTACACTGGTCACAAATCACATAAGCCCTATTTCTCCAGTCATAGCCACATATTAGTATGTGTACCATGTATTGCAAGTTTTCATCCACACAGTCTGATCAGGAACTGCACTGTTCGCCATTCCATCAGTGAAACACACATCATGAAATATAGACCACAGGACTGAGTGTGCTATTTGATCAGGAGCTACAGTGGTCACAAATCCCACAAGCCCCATTTCTCCAGTCACAGACAGATTTCTGTCAGTTTCTAACCCAGCACACAGCGCCATCTACTCACCTTGAACTCATCTCCTTCACCTTTGATCAGTTTGGGGTTCCTAGGGGCGATGACCTTACTCTTGTATGCGGCCATGTCGAGACCGATTGACTCCAGGGTACCCGTGGTACCCACCACCTCGCCAAATGGGCCTAACGGCATCTCGCGTCTACAACAACCACAACAACAACTCACTGAATGAACAATTCAGTGAATGCCAAACAGGATAGACCCAGATCAGACTGCGCAAATGCGCAGTCTGATCTGGACTATGCTGTTCACACAAGTCCAACGGCATCTCACGTCTACAAGAACACTTCAGCGAATGCCACACAGCATAGGCCCTGATTACACAGCACATTGGCAATTGTGCAGTTTGCTCTGGGGCTACCGTATTTATTCAAATAGTAGCCCCCTCGCTAATAGTAGCCTCATATTTGCATTCTAAATATGTTATTTTCACATACAAAAGCCATTTAAAACTTTGTTCGCACACGGTCCAATGGAATATCACGTCTACAACAACTCACTGAATGCCGAACAAGGTAAAAAAAAAAAGAGTCAACGTCATGTCAAGGTTATGTGAGTGTGTCGTATATGTCCACATGTATCAAGTGCATGAATATTAAAGTAATCCATCCAGTAATATTGAAGCTATGGCATGATGGAGACACTCTTGCAATCTTTTTCATGCAAATGACCACAAGCGGACATATGAGACTCGCCATGCGATTTTGTACTTAAGAACATTATGCGATTTTTCATGATATATATTTACAGAAAATATGATATGTCTTTCAAATGATGTCGAAAGATGACGAAATTTTCATATCAAATATTCCACATTTGCTATGAAAATTTTATCATCTTTCGACCTCATTTAGGAAAAATATCGTAAATTTTGTAAATATTTTTCATGGGATATCACACATGTTCTTAGATACAAAATCGCATGGTGTCTCATATGTACGTGGGGACGGAACTTCAAGAGCAAAGCAATATGCCCCCTTGATATCGCATAGGGGTCATAGAAAGGTTATTTGAATTGTATGCGGATATAAGCCACTTGTTCCTCCGCTTAACAATATTACACTCCCAAAGTTGCGCAATATCACAACAAGGCGAATTTGTTCATGTCACATATTTGTGGGAGGTGTAGTTCTGGATCAGTTTAGCTAGTACATTCATGCAGCCAAACAAGAAGCTATGCCGTGTTTGAAGCAGAATAGATGGTACACTCACTGCATGGCGACCAGCGCAGTTTCTTCTTTCACAGTCATATTTGTGGCTGTGACTGAAGAAATGGTGACTATGTGATATCTGACGAGTTTAACCCTCACTACGCGCGAGACGAAAAGTGTCGTCTGCTGTTTTTTCATTTTTGCCTTAATTCTTAGCAAAAAAACTGTTTTGACAGCACATGAGAATCGTCTCCACTGGAGATGATTCTCATGCGCTGCCAAAACAAGTTTTTATGAAGAAATATTTAAAATAAAACATTTTCAGCACACGATATTTAATTGAATTCAGCATAGCAAGGGTTAACCCTTTCAACACCACAGACCTCTATAGAGACAATGTTTGAAAACAGTGCAGATCCAGATGAGCCGGCTTGTAACGAGCCGTCTCATCAGGATCTCCACTGTTTGTTAATAATTTTAAACGTCGTACAGATTACCCTTTTAGAAGAATGGGATAATTTGAATGAACAAAATTAATGAAATAGCGTGAAACATTGGCATGGAACATCCTATTAAGTTACTTGGTGTTGAAAGGGTTAAACTCAGCTCCAATAGTACACTCATGCAGCCTGATAACAACCTATGTTGCTTGTTAGAAGCATGACAGGGGTTACTTTGATGGAATTTGCATTGTGAACAGTGCAGATCCTGATCATCCTGCGGATGCACATGCTGATCCAGTTATAAACCCATTTCTCAAGTCACAGCCACATTTAATGATTAAACAAGAAATGGCATCATTGATTATAAAAAAACAACACAGTTTTGCCATACAAACAAGGTGACTGAGGAATTGACCTTGGGCACATGTAGTTGGCAATTAAAAAGTAAACTAGAGCAGTCGATGGCGCGCCATCACAATATACCCACTTTTCCCAAATGCTAAGTCAAAAAGGGGAGATAATCCATGAGCAGGGGTTGAATCTACACATCTACACACCATAAGGAAGGCACAATGCACACACCCAGTTTCAAGTCCCTAGCTATTACGGTTAAAAAGTTTTAGTTTTTACAAGGCAAAATTGAGAGGCTAAGTCAAAAAGTAAAAATAAAAATTCACTTTGTGCATTTACACACCATAAGCAAGGCACACACCAAGTTTCAAGTCCCTAGCTATTACAGTTACAACATTTTACTTCTTACGTATGTAACGTACGTACATATGTGGACTAACGCGATTTCCCCTCTTGCCTATCGGCGAGGGGATAATAAACTACGGACTACAAAGTGGAGAATGTGAAACTGGCATCTACACTAGTATACTAACAAGGCTATCATTATCACTAAGCTAATCCCCTCGCTGGTAGCCTTGATAATAAAAAAATAAAACGTTTTTTTACATTTTTGCCTTACAAACAAGGTGAACATAAGACCTCAGTGACATTGACCATGGGCGGTTGGACGTGGGTCATACACAAAACAAAGCACCATCATTAGAAACGTATCGTAGCCAAATATTATCAAAATCGGTGAAGCGGTTCATAAGCTATTGAAAAATTAATGCTTTATCCCCTCATTCCTATGAGAAAGTTAATGAGAGCAAGTGAGCAGGGACTCACGTATATAGCAATCCTGGGGCGTGTTTCACTAAACTTTGTACGACTAAAATGTCCGTAAGTCTTGTAAACAATTATTGACTTTACATTTATTGAGCAGCCTATGTTCAATAAAGGTAAATCCATCAATTGAAATTTGCAGACGATCCTAAATTTGAACTTACAAACATTTTAGTGAAACAGCCCCCTGAGCTCCAAATAAGGAACTGAACATTGCATACTGTTACTTCTCATTTGAAGTATTTGAAAAAGGTTACCCAACTATTTGTTTTTCAATCAAGAATTTATGTCTATTTTATATAAATGCACATACCGGTAGCAACTGCATCATTAGCCAAGAGAAAATTAATTCGCAGTTTCTCATCCTCACTTTTATTTGTGTATTATTTAAAACTAGATGACCGCGGCCAGCATGCTGATGCCCCCCGCCAAGGTATTTGATGGTCTCAGTATACATGTGTGTATCTGGTTAGAGTCAATTGGAGTGTGGAGATAGTGGGTACTGGTACTTAAAAACTTTAACACAGATTTTACAAAAACTTTAACGCACATTTCAGAGTGATTTGACTGTGGCCTTGGGTACAGGTTGAAGTAACGGACTGTGGTCTATAAATACATTAAATATGCCGAAAAGCATCAATAAATGAAACAAGAGCTGCAGGAGAACAGCATAGCTCGACTACGAGGGTTGTCGATGTACACATAGCTTGACAAACAAGGTGGCCGTGGCCTGCATAAAAACCTTAACCAAGGTTGACTAAAAACCTTAACCAAGGTGAATTAACTAAGTAATTCAAGGTTAAATGTAGGTCAAGGTCAGGGGATGTTGATGTACATCACTAGGAGATGAAGTTGTCCAAGTATGGTTGGTGTAGGGCCAGGAGTATTCCATCTACAAGCTTGACTAAAAACCTGAACCAAGGAGAATTAACTAAGTAATTAAAGAGGAAATGTAGGTCAAGGTCAAATATATATTAGGGGTTATTGATGTACATCACTATGAGAAAAGGTTGTCCATGTATCAAGATTGACTAAAAACCTTAACCAAGGGGAATTAACTAAGTAACTCAAGGTTAAATGTAGGTCAAGGTCAAATATAGGTCAGGGGTTGTTGATGTACATCATTAGGCGATGAAGATGTCCAAGTATGGTTGGTGTAGGGCCAGGAGTATTCCATATACAAGCGTGACTAAAAACCTTAACCAAGGGGAATTAACTAAGTAATTCAAGAGGAAATGTAGGTCAAGGTCACATATGGATCAGGGGTTATTGATGTACATCCATATGAGAAAAGGTTGTCCAAGTATGGTGTCTGTATGCACAATAGTATTCCATGTACAAGCTTGACTAAAAACCTCAACCAAGGGGAATTAACTAAGTAATTCAAGAGGAAATGTATATCAAGGTCAAATATAGATCAGGGGTTGTTGATGTACATCACTAGGAGATGAAGTTGTGCAAGTATGGTGGGTGTAGGGCCAGTAGTATTCCATATACAAGCGTGACTAAAATCCTTAACCAATGGGAATTAACTAAGTAATTCAAGGTTAAATGTAGGTCAAGGTCAAATATAGGTCAGGGGTTGTTGATGTACATCACTAGGAGATGAAGTTGTCCAAGTATGGTTGGTGTAGGGCCAGGAGTATTCCATGTACAAGCTTGACTAAAAACCTTTGTCGCGTGACACGTGCATTCTTGTACATTCCGGATTTCCGTATAATTGTATATTTGTGATGTGTGGTACTGCGTTGTATTGTTGTGCGTACTATTGATTTCACATACCTGTGATTCCACATACCTGTGATTTCACACACCTGTGATTTTTACATACCTGTGATTTAGCATGTACATTTGCCATGTACAATGTGCGTGTAATAACGGGGCTTATGTTGTATTGGTGGAAATACGTTTATGCGTGTCATTTTTGCGGATTTAAATATACGTCTATTTTATGAGCAATGTTTTACTGATGTCACGCCATATTTGCCACAGACTATGCATGTGTGTGGTAGAGAACTCGTTGACTGCGTGTGCTGGTTTCGCTAGGGAGAAGACCTTTTAGTATTACGGATGTCCACTATCCGTGCCGGCCGAGTTTGTCCGCGTGTCAGTTGTTTACCAGATAAGGGACCTTCTGTAGGTGAAGCCCAGTATATAGCGCAGACCATACCATGGTCTGCCTGTTATGTATGCTACGGGTTAGTGTTTCAGCATAGCCTGGTACTGGCCAACACGGATATATCAGATCCCATACTGGTGATGCTTTGTGTCGTGATATTTCCGTAAATGACCACGATATTTGAGTTTAGTATGTGCTACACTCTCATTTGAGTGTATAGCCGTAGGACCGATATGGAGGGGTTTGGCGGGGCCAAGAAGCGACCTTAGCATTGTCGAGACCAGTCGAGTAGATTTCGGATTATGAGATCTGGGTCTATAGTGTGCAGATTTATGGTAGTGTGGGGTATACCATGTTGGATGGTATTTATTCCACGAGGGCTGTATTTATGTGAGATGTCGAACGAGGGGTAGGCATATTCATTATTCCGTGCATGGTTTCACTGGTGCGTATATAAGCGATGTCTCGCTATGTGTTGGCGGGACACATATTTTCTGGTTACAGAAGACTAGTACTGTATTCACCAGTGACACAGAGGATTTTGGTATGTACCTACAACATTTTATTTCAGCTGTGATTTGCCGTTGTTCGATTCCCGTTTTAGTCCGTTGTGCATCCTGTCTGTCTGTCTGTGTGTATTCGTCCAGTAATTGGAGACTCATTTCATTTTTGTAGCCTCTTGAGATCGCTCCAGCGGGCAACATTGGACGTTTTGGTCCACTCGTTGAGGGCAGACCCCAGTCAGTGCAGAGTGTCAGGTCGTCCGAGTGTCCGTACGTCTGTCTGGCGCAGTGTGTAGCAGCTCCGGGTACAGGCCTGTATAGAGCAGTGTGTGATAGCTACATCGCGTTCAGCAGACAGTCACAGCCATAGTTTAGTGAAGTGAAACGCCATACACACATATTATATCATTATACTACCACCGAGTTGAATGTCACCTAAGTGAAACTTTTCCCGGCGTCTTAGCCATAGTGATAATCGCCATTTTTGTATTATATCGGAACTTTACATCCGGTCTACCACTTCCGGTATTACAACCCATTGATTCACCATGGATACTTTACATCGGGTCCACCACATCCGGGTTGTTTCTACAGTCGAGTGATACCATAGGAACTTTACATCTGGTCCACCATTTCCGGAAATAATACTACCTTTGGAACTTTACTTCCGGTACCAGCTTCCGGAACATTATCGTTATTGACTATCATGTGATGTAACCACATCCGGCTTTGACTTTGACATTCATACTTTGGAAATATATTGCATAGGCAATACATATGTATACTTTGATAGTGTATGGTAATACTCCTATCATGGCATATCATGGCTAAAGGATTGTAGTAAGACTACATATATTGTTTATGGATTAATCCATTTGAAGTTGGATTATAGCCATATTGTTGACTTGACCTCATATTGCGGGTGAGGCAGACCTTGGGACCTTGATACTCAGAGGTTACCACTATCTATTGAGATACGCAGCACTGGGGTAGCTCAGATGATTGTCATTTGTCCTCCAATGTTCGTTATGCCATGTTATACTTGTATGTTATTTCACTTTGATTAGCGATCATCAAAGTACTTGTGCATTCATACTATTGTCCACTACGGGACCATTGAGATACCACATACTGAGTTTATTCGTCTATAGCTTTTTAAGTTGCGTTAAAGTATAACAGTCGATTGGCTTACAACCTTGTAGTAATTGAATAGTATCATGCACAGTACAGTGATGTTCGCATATCAATGTATCATGTATTCCTGTGTGTTCCCCATGTAATATAGTGTACATTATAAGTGATTAAGTGACTACGTGTACTTATCTACTCTGGCCTATCCCTTACACTTCAACTGCATTGTTACCACTTTTCGTTCGTCAGATCAAGCTATATTGGCCATAACGTCATAACAATTGAAGTATACTTGGTTCATATGATAATAGGGGGAGACAATTTGTCTCGATCATTCCTGACCTTGGTAATGACCTTGACAACCTTAACCAAAGAGAATTAATTCAAGAGGAAATGTAGGTCAAGGTCAAATTTTGATCAGGGGTTATTGATGTACATCACTAACAGAAAAGGTTGTCCAAGTATGGTGTCTGTATGCACAATAGTATTCCATGTACAAGCTTGAGTAAAACATTGAGGAAATGTAGGTCAAGGTCAAATATAGATCAGGGGTTATTGATGTACATCCCTATGAGAAAAGGTTGTCCAAGTATGGTGTCTGTATGCACAATAGTATTCCATGTACAAACTTGACTAACAACCTTAACCAAGGTTGACTAAAAACCTTAACCAAGGGGAATTAACTACGTAATTCAAGAGGAAATGTAGGTCAAGGTCAAATATAGATCAGGGGTTATTGATGTACAACACTAGGAGATGAAGTTGTCCAAGTATGGTGGGTGTAGGGCCAGTAGTATTCCATATATAAGCTTGACTAAAAACCTTAACCAATGGGAATTAAGTAAGTAATTCAAGAGGAAATGTAGGTCAAGGTCAAATATAGATCAAGGTTGAGCAAAAACCGTAACCAAGGGGAATATTAACTAAGTAATTCAAGAGGAAATGTAGGTCAAGGTCAAATATAGATCAGGGGTTATTGATGTACATCACTAGGAGATGATGTTGTCCAAGTATGGTGGGTGTAGGGCCAGTAGTATTCCATATACAAGGTTGACTAAAAACCTTAACCAAGGCGTGACGTGATGGTGACGCCGACGCCGGGGTGACAACATAAGCTCTAACTATTCTTCGAATAGTCCAGCTAAAAATTGATGCTTTTAGGCATATTTAATGTATTTATAGACCTCGGTCCGTTACTTCAACCTGTGGCGATACTGGGTAATTAAACATTTTAACGCAGATTTTACACAAAAAAAAAAATAACACAGATTTCGAAGTAATTTGACCTTGGGCATAGGGGCCATATGGGTGGGAATTATGGATGATGATAAAGAGGTATGTGACGTTTTCAAGTCAATCGGACTTGGGAATGTGGAGGTATTTGGTACTTAAAGATTTTAACGCAAATGTCGGACATGGACACACGCCAAAAGCGGTGACTATATATATATCACAATGACTGCAGGCATGATAAAAATTATAGTAATTATTGTATTTTAACAAAGTTTTACATCAATTTTAATTAAATAAGACTCATACCCACAACATTTTATTCTAAAATTTAGATGACATTCTAATATTAATTTTCTATGGCCAAATATCCAGCTTGTGTTGATCACAAAGTTAGCATGGTAGATAACAAGCAAATAAGTATAATATTAAATAAATTCATATATTCATGTATGTTCAATTAGAGCACAGTCGATGGCTCGCCATCACAATATACCCACATTTCCCAAATGCTAAGTCGAAAAGGGGAAGACAAATAAAAAATTGTCGAATCAAAAATCAAAATTCACTTTCCACATCTACACACCAGAAGGAAGGCACACACCAAGTGTCAAGTCCCTAGCTATTATGGTTAAAAAGTTTTACTTCTTACAAGGCAAAATTGAGAGATTGTAAGTAAAAAAGGGGGAGATAATCCATGACCGGGGTGTCGAATAAAATATCAAAATGCACTTTGCGCATCTACACACCATAAGGAAGGCACACACTAACTTTCAAGTCCCTAGCTATTACAGTTAAAAACTTTTACTTCTTACAAGGCAAAATTGGGAAATTCTAAGTTCAAAAGGGGGAGGTAATCCATGACTACAGTTGAATCAAAATTTACTATGAGCATCTACACACCATAAGGAAGATACACAACAAGTTTCAACTCCCTACCTATTACGGTTAAAAAGTTTTACTTCTTACAAGAAAGGTGACGGATGGACAGACGTACGGACGGACGGACAGATGGAAGGACACCTGTGACAAAAACAAAACACTTATTTTATTTTTTTAAAAAGTGGGTACAATTAGAGCAAGTGAGCAGTTTGACCAACAAATATTTTCCAAGTAATTTGGCCTTGGCATGAAAGCCACATGGGTGGGGGATAGAATGAAAATATGGATGATGATAAGGAAGTATATGAAGTGTCATATCAACCTGACTTATGGTTGTGGAAAGGCTACCACAAATCTTTACGGACGGACGAGCCAAAAATTGAAAATTTTGGTGTCGAAAAAGGGGGATAATTCTGTAATGATTTGAAGTGGAGCGAACAATGTTGCGCTATATACACACTGCGGGACATGATACTAGTCATATCTGGGAAGTATGAACTTGATCAGTGGAAAACTGCAGGACTAGTTCGATGTACAAGTTTTCGGACAGACGGGTGTATAAAAACGGATGGAAGAATACACCACACCATGCTATAATAGGTTCCCTGTTTCAAATGGACGTATCAAAGTAAAACAAAATTGAGAAGCTGTGAAAATGTCATCTTGGTATAAGCCATGTGAAACCATGCGGTGAAAACGTGACAAACTGCTCAGAGCTCCAGATAAGGTGCGCATTGGCATATAAACGCACATATTTTAGCAGAATACGCACTGATTATCAAAGGTGGGAGTACAAAATACTCACACCAATGTGAAAATATGCATTGATTTTCAAATTGAGTAGTGAAAATACTGTAATAAAGTTGAAATTTACTTAGTTGAGCTGCAAAAAGCAAACGGTGTTTGCTTTTTGCAGCTCAAATAAGTGAACTTTTAAATTTATTTATATATTTTTTTATCATTTGTTCCCTATTTAATAAGGATTAAAAATCAATAATACATTTGTAAAAGTAAAATATGCATTGAATTTTAAAATCTAGGGTATAATACTCTTTAGATACAAAACTTATCTGGAACTCTGACTGCCATTGTAGCCAGCGCAGGTCCAACTCAGCTATGGGTAGCTTTTGGATGTCCCAGGCCCATGTTCGACATTTTAATCAATATTAGTAGTTTCTTGGATTAAAGGTAAATAGCTACATAGATAATCACAATTGATGCATGGAGTCAAAATAAGCAAATTAATATCTATAGAGCAAGGAATTATATAACAACTAGTTATTGTTGAAGTGGAATGTTCATATATTGAATTAACTAATTAACTCTTTGCATGCTAGCGGCGAAAATATCCGCCAAACAAATTAGGACTACCGTATTTAGTCGTGTATTGCGCGCATTTTTAGACGCGAACAATTTTTTCCCTGATTTTTCCCCCCAAAATATAGATGCAGTGCGCGCAATACACGGCTATTAAAATACGGTATATGTTTTATTTCTCTCTGTAAATATGTCTTGGAATTTCATCCTCAGGACTCAATTCTAATGAAATTCCAAGACATATGATGAATTTTTGTCCGCTAGTTTTGAACTATTTATAGCCCACAAGTTTCCCAGCATGCAGAGTTAATTTCGAGCAAACGTTAGTGTGCATGGAAATTTGTTAATTAAAAATTCAATATGTGAACTATCACTATTATATTGTTTGCCCGTCCCTTCGTGCGTACATGTTTGTATGAAGATGCACTTTCAAATTACGATACTCATAATTACCTGATTGAGAGAATGACACTGATGCGTGCTTGTACAAGTCATGGCATGCCTTGTTGCAAGTTCACGAGACACTCATGTTACCACGACGTGGTAACATGAGTGTCTCGTGAACTTGCAACAAGGCATGCCATCTGGTTATAAATATAACTTTGTACATATTCAAACATTTATTGATTAATTTTAAAGATATTGGTGAATTGCGATTAATTGAGACGAAATGCTGTGCTTTCATTGGGTGAGAAACTAGGGCAAACAATAAAGTGAGATATATTTCACAACAGATACATGCGATATATTGTCAAAGACATGCACTACATAGCTAAAGAGTATAAGAAATGAAAATAGTTGTAACGTTAAGTCTGTAATAACTGAAAACAATGAAAATAAAGTTTGGCATGCTAAACCTACTTGGACATTTTACCACCGGCCTTAGGTTGGCGGTGAACATTCACAGACATATTGGTCTGCCTGGAACCTGTCAGAAAGAAACAACAGTAAATGATTTAACCCTTACAATGTGGGAAACAAAACTTGTCATCTGTTTCTGTTTTATATTTTGTCTTCTTTCGCAATCAAAACATGGTCTGAAAGCACTTGAGAATCAGTTCCATTCTTTTCCAAGCATGTTCTTGATGAGAAAAATGGAAAAGAAAACACAAACAGAAGACAACTAGATTTGTCAGTAAACGATGTTTACAGAATCCACCCCCAACGTGGTCCCAGGTGCCCTAAATGTATAGGTTTGTAGTATGTGGGCCTTTGACCTTGACAATGGGCTCAGCGGAGGCGGCACGATCATGGATTTGTCACAGCATGATAGTAGACTTATTTCTCTGATGTTAAATTTTGTAAAGAGCTTGGGATCAGCTGGGGTAGTAGAGCCTTAAGTAGAGGAATGCATGCATGAAATATTAAGAACTTTTGATGAAGGAAATAGAAGTTATAACATATTTCTCTGATGTTAAGTTTTGTAAAGAGACTAAGTATGTGACCTTGACCTTGGGATCAGCGGGGATTGGGTGATCGTGGATTTTTCAAAGCATGATAGTAGAGCCTTAGAGGAAAGCATGCATGAAATATTAAGATTTTTTTAGGAAGGAAATAGAAGTTATAACATTTTTCTCTGATGTTAAGTTTTGTAAAGAGACTAAGTATGTGACCTTGACCTTGGGATCAGCGGGGATTGGATGGTCGTGGATTTTTCAAAGCATGATAGTAGAGCCTTAGAGGAATGCATGCATGAAATATTAAGAATTGTTTATGAAGGAAATAGAAGTTATAACATTTTTCTCTGATGTTAAGTTTATTGACAGACGGACAACCGGACTCCGGGGGAATAAATATAGAAATTCTTTCACAACTAGATTGGTCAGTAAGCGAGGCTTACGGAATACATCCCACGTTGGCCCAGGTACCCCTAAAATCCAAGTGTGTGGGCTTGTGACCTTGGCTTAGTGGGGGCGGCACGACCATGAATTTGTCACAGTGTGGTCGGGGTCAATTGGAGCAATGCGTGTGTGAAATGTGAAGCAGATCCGAGCAAGGAAGTAGAAGTTATAACCGATTTCTCTGATGTTAAGTTTTGTAATGAGACAAAGTATGTGACCTTGACCTCGAGATCAGCGGGGATTTGTCACAGCATGATAGTAGAGCCTTAGAGGAATGCATGCATGAAATATTAAGAATTTTCGATGAAAGAAATAGAAGTTACCGGTATAACATATTTCTCTGATGTTAAGTATTGTAAAGAGATTAAGTATGTGACCTTGACCTTGGGATCAGCGGGGGTTGGACGGTCGTAGATTTGTCACAGCATGATAGGTGAGCTAATAACAACCCATGATGCATAGATATATCGTTGAAGGAGCATCCCAAATACGGACGGGTGTGTTTGTGTATGCATGTTCGATTTTTTCCGTTACAATATGAATCCTGTAGGCGCCAGTCTCTACAGCACGATAACAGACAAGAGTTGTCAGAGGACAACGAAGCGCGCCCGGTGGCAGCAAAGGAACCGAGGGCACATTTGAACGTGGATTTGCCACAGCGCAGTAGAGGACCCTTGGAGCAATGCGTGTGTGAAATATGAAGCAAATCCAAGCAAGAAAACAGAAAATATAGGCCATTATTTACCTGACGACTGAGCGTTAAGGTTTCGAGATGCACAAAGTATGTGACCTTGACCCTGGGCTTAGAAGGGGCGGCACGGATGTGGATTTGCCACAGCACAGTAGAGGACCCTTGGAGAAATGTGTGTGTGAAATATGAAGCAAATCCAAGCAAGGAAACAGAAAATATAGGCCATTATTTACCCGAGCAACTGAGCATTAAGGTTTCGAGATGCACAAAGTATGTGACCTTGACCCTGGGCTTAGAAGGGGCGGCACGGACGTGGATTTGCCACAGCGCAGTAGAGGACGCTTGGAGCAATGTGTGTGTGAAATATGAAGCAAATTCAAACAAGGAAACAGAAAATATAGGCCATTATAATTTTTGAAGACAGCCGGACAGACAGACGGACGCTAAAAATGAACAAGAGTGTCTTAAGTCACAAAATACGTCGAATATGGGCCAGACAGCGAAGATGCGGAAATGTGTTTGTTTATTGGTTTTTAATAGCCTATCAACAGCTAAGGTCATGTAAGGCCGGGCAAACGGGTTCGATCCCGTTTTAACCTGCTGCATAGGGGGGAAATCCTAAAGTCAGAACGGA
Organism: Conchocele bisecta; assembly: GCA_029237695.1. Classification (NCBI taxonomy): domain Eukaryota; kingdom Metazoa; phylum Mollusca; class Bivalvia; order Lucinida; family Thyasiridae; genus Conchocele; species Conchocele bisecta. The sequence continues at coordinate 18,286,177 of CM055265.1, forward strand.
ATATTTACATCAAGAAAAAATATATTCCTTCCTGAAATTAGAATAATCTGACCTGGTGCCAGGTCCATACCACACCAAAGTCACTTGGCCCCTTCCCCTAAAGTAGGATTACGAATAATCGTAATACTCACATAAGGGATGGAACCAGATTCAACTGTCACATACAAAATGCCAAAGACGTATGCGAGGGTCAAACCAGGTCTCCAGTCGGAATTCCAGTCAGGATGAACCCTGATTGTTAAATTACCCATCACATGCTTCCACCTGCCACACACTGCAGAAATGTGAAGCTGTGACCTGAAGGTAAGAAACCGTAATGTGAATTTGAAAATATGTAGCATTATTTCTTCCTCGTGTTGTAATAAACAGGTATTCTAATTTAGGTACAGATGTGTAAAGGAGAACTTATATAGAATTGCATACAAAAATGTATACAAAAATGGCTACGTTAAAAGTCTATATTTTTGTTAAAAAAAAGAAGATTTTTGGGCACAAAAACACCAAGATGCACAATATGTGTAGAAGACGTTTGTAAAGTTTCAGATCGATTGACTGAAGGATTTTAGAGGAGTAGTGTACACAAGCTATGTACCCTATATAGAACTGCATACAAAAATGTAGAACCAGATGGCCGCCGCCTGCATGTCGAGCCCGCCGAGGCATCTGGTGATCAAAGGGTAAGATATATATAATGTTGCAATAGATACATTGAGAAACAAGTACTGGCATCGTTAAACGAAGCTAATCCATTCGCCGGCAGCCTTGATAAAAAAGTCCTCAGTGACCATGACATTGGGCGGTCGGACGTACCGGTAGGTCGTATGCAAAACAAAGCACACATTGTGGCCAAATTTATCAAAATCGGTGAAACGCTTGATGAGTTATTGATCCTTTTGCTAATCTTCTGCTAGCTCTGGTCACATCTGTGCTTTGTAGTCACAGGATGCTCTACACTCTCGTAGCACATGCGTGTGAAGTAGGGATTAAAATATTATTACACATGTCCTTCCTGTACCCTTTTAAAGCACTTCTTGTAATTGCTGTGACTTCTCTATTCAGTATATCTCTGTGTTGTGCGTATTGGTCACAGTCATGCAGGAAATATGTGTGTTTCGTGCGAAATGTGTCACCATAAATTATCTTATAAGACGATAATAACAACAGATTTAACATCGCCACCGAATGATCGTAATTTCAATTCTGGCGGACTTGTTGCTTGTAAAATACAAAAGTCCGACGTTAATATTTGCAGGTCCAGGACCTCGGACCAGTGCTATTTTTCAGGCCCTGCACACAATTTACGCCATTTACTGACATTTAACCTGTACTGACTTCTTAAAACTGCCTTGTATGTTCAGGGAATTTAAACAGTCTTAGGTGCGCAGAATTAGCCGAAATCATTATACATGTATATCTTTATGGCCACGGCACCAGTGCGTTATAATGGGCACTTGCTTTTTCTTGAAACAGAGGACAAGCCTATATTGGAAGTAGGGGATGACGGAGGTTTCGCGACCCTGCACGTTCGCGGCAAGAGGTTTCGCGACTCTACAGGTAGAAGTTTCGCTACCCTGGTGCGATTTTGAAAATTATTACGAGTATATTTTTGTAAACACCCAGAACATACAGTAATATTTCCATCTTTAAAATTTATTGTGCTGTTTACGTTTGGATAATTAATCAATCACATAGAGTGTCAGTCAGACTTGATAAGCTGAATAGCAAGCGTAGAAGCTAATCTGGACACCACTCCATTAATCAGCTCAGTTGGTACCACGCCGGCTTTTTTGTTAATTAGTAATAAATCAGCTTTCATTAAGAATGACATGCTATGCGCGAGATACTATTTATGCAACAGCTCGCAATTGCAGGATCCCCACGTATGGAAGGTCTTCGAGCCATTTCCCACCCATAAATATATGAAATACAAATTGCAAGATCAGATGTTCACTTACAGTAGATAGAGACCAATATAAGCAATGCCCATATAAACATCAGTTTCTTTGGCCCGTCTTATGTGGTTTTCTACGTCTGGTAATTTATCCTACTTACTTTATATTGTGACTTCCAGTTGCTTATTAATAGCAGCTAGCGTTGAATTTATTTTGATGCCTGATCCACTCTTTGTTTAACCTGTTTTTGAAAGAATTAACTGAGGGTGCTGTGACTACAGATTCAGAAAGGCCATTCCAGCCCCCCACCACTCTGTGATGGAATACATTCCTCCTAGTTCTATTCTCGCTCTCTTTTTGTACAATTTTAGAGAATAACCCCTGGTTGGCTGTTACGAGTGCCATGTATGATTGTGTACAATTGAATCATGTCAGCCCGGGTTCTTCTATACTCGAGAGCCCAGAAATTATTGTTTGTACATGCACATGTGGTGAACTACTACATGCCATCCCGTACACGCTAACATGTAGAATACACATGAAACGTATTCGAGAAATTCCAGTTTGAAATGTATACCAGAAATAATTATATCAATATGACATTATATCTATGTACATTTATGTATTTATTAAAAAATGTATTTCAACATGTGTTGTCTCAGCTCTAAATGACCTTCATGCAAAACGGATGTAAAACTCCAGACATCAGACTCAACATTAAATCATTAATTACTGCGATATGCGGCCATTACAAACAATCCAATCAATCAATATATTATATTGGTTAATTAGTCAACTCAATTAGTGTGGGTCAGTTACTTTACACTATCACCATAATACTAAGTGCACATGGGATGACTGGGAGTGCAGGACGGTAGTAATGGGGAGAGTCATGGACTGCGTTTCCATAATCACAGGTGGGTGATTCGGACCTGTGACACAAAAATGCCAACTCGCAGACCAACACCCGAGTGTGCCTGAGGTGGCCTTTTCAGGATGTGTCCAGCTCGTATCTACGCATCTATATATATGTCACGGTACGTAACTCACTGTGGGGAGGAAGTGTGTATTCGTACCCGGCTAGCTCAGTCAGTTAGAGCGATGGTACGGTAAACCAGAGGTCCCGGGTTCGAGCCGGAGCACATTTTTCTCGCCCTGTGACATTTGGCGCCCACTGGGGGACCGTGACTAATAAATACTGCCCAAAATGTACAAAAAATATGGATTTCAGAGACAAATTAAATATAGAATTCGGGGACGAATTCCAAATAGTATTCACAGACGAACTCACTGATGTGGAGAAAATGTGTATTCGTGCCCGGCTGCTCAGTCGGAGATGCGATGGTAGGTAAACCAGAGGTCCCGGGTTCGAGCCCCGAGCCGGAGACATTTTCTCACCCGTACATGGCGCCCAAACGTGGGGGCCCGTGACTGATAAATACTGCCCAAAATGTACCCAAAATATGGATTTCAGAGACAAATTAAATATAGAATTCGGGGACGAATTCCAATTTGGCGGGGGAGTATGTCACGGTACGTAACTCACTATGTGGAGAAAATGTGTATTCGTGCCCGGCTAGCTCAGTCGGTTAGAGCGATGGTACGGTAAACCAGAGGTCCCGGGTTCGAGCCCCGAGCCGGAGCACATTTTTCTCACCCTGTGACATTTGGCGCCCAACGTGGGGCCCGTGACTGATAAATACTGCCCAAAATGTACCAAAAATATGGATTTCAGAGACAAATTAAATATAGAATTCGGGGACGAATTCCAATGGACGAATTTCCAATTTGGCGGGGGAGTAAGATAGTCACGGTACGTAACACACTATGTGGAATTTGGAAAATGTGTATTCGTGCCGGCTAGCTTCATCGTAGGCGATGTACGTACCAGCGGTTCGATGTTACGTAAACCAGAGGTCCCGGGTTCGAGCCCCGGGCCGGAGCACATTTTTCTCATCCTGTAACTCACGGTACGTAACTCACTATGTGGAGAAAATGTGTATTCGTGCCCGGCTAGCTCAGTCGGTTAGAGCGATGGTACGCTAAACCAGAGGTCCCGGGTTCGAGCCCCGGGCCGGAGCACATTTTTCTCACCCTGTGACATTTTGCGCCAACGAGGGACCGTGACTGATATATATACTACCCAAAATGTACCAAATATATGGAATTCAGAGACGAATTAAATATAGAATTCGGGGACGAATTCCAATTTGGCGAGGAAGTAGGTCACGGTACGTAATTAACTCACTGTGGGGAGGAAGTGTGTATTCGTGCCTGGCTATCTCAGTCGGTTAGAGCGATGGTACGGTAAACCAGAGGTCCCGGGTTCGAGCCCCTGGCCAGAGCACATTTTTCTCACCCTGTGACATTTGGCACCCAACGAGGGACCGTGACTGATATATAGCCTCTTACTGCCGAACTCCGGGGGTGTAAAGAACATCCGGGGACTTTTGGGTATTCATCTACATTTAAACATTGACTGCTTTACATATTTGTTTTCTTTGAAACATGTGAAAACACCATAATAAAACAAATAAACAAACAATAAACATTTCTGACCTCTCAGCCGTCCACCATCTTGCAGGTGCCCGGGACAGGAAGTTAACCCAACTCCGGGGAAATGGTCTACTAGGCTGACTTTCTTTACTCCACATGGCAAAAGTCTCAAAATGTTCACCCCTGTCAAACGTGTGGTCCATCATTTCGCATTTCATCCAAAATTGTTTGTAGTTTAGTTAATTGATTTGGAAATATAAGCCTATGAAATGGAGACAGTATACAAAATTAACTGTCTTTTTTAGTAAAAAAATCCCATACTGGTTTCATGACACAAACTTGGGAGACAGTTGAGTAGACCATGTTCTGTTCTGTGTTAACATTGCATATCACGTGACCTGGTATCTATAGACGCTGGGTCAAAGCTGTCAAAACTTTGCACTCGTGTGAAATGTTACAGCGTGCAAAAACAAAAACCCCGGAGTTGGGAAGAAGGAGTCTATATTACCCAAAATGTACCAAATATATGGAATTCAGAGACAAATTAAATACAGAATTCTGGGACGAATTCCAATTTGGCGGGGAAGTATGTCGCGGTACATAACTCACTGAGGGGAGGAAGTGTGTATTCGTGCCCGGCTAGCTCAGTCGGTTAGAGCGATGGTACGGTAAACCAGAGGTCCCGGGTTCGAGCCCCGGGCCGGAGCACATTTTTCTCACCCTGTGACATATACGCAGACGCCGGGGGGAGCCCGACATCAATAGACAGTCGTCCGACCGGCGTCCTGGCGGCGCCCAGCCGTGCTCCGTCAGGATGCCCCATTAAAAAAATCCCATTACCCCACCCACTTGGTCTCGTACTGTACTACATGTATAAAGAAAGGTCGGAAAGAGTATGGTGAATATGGAAAACGCCCCCTCGTTTCTGACTCGTACAAACACAATACACATGTTTTGGTGCCAAATGTCCGAGTCTTCCAGATCTGTGTCCAGAAATTGGCAGAATAATAAAAATGTATCAAATACATGTATCGATTAAATAACAAATTGCACAGTCGTCCAATAACAACATTTTATAAAACACATACTGTATTACTTCAGTTACCTGGTAAATATGCTATGTCAGCTAGTTTACCACCAAATATTTATTTGTTTCACAAGAAACTTCCATCACTTGTTGACCATCGCCATTTTGGCGCTGTTACCATAACACTGGGTAGTTTTCATTTGGTTAATGTTATCAACGTATTGATTGGTCCGATGTTTGCCAGTATTGCCAATCACAAAGCGGTTAACATTCGTAACCTAATGAAATTCATACGCCGCCCAACTCGATTTGGCTCTGCAAAAAAACAGTAGAATCTGTAGCAGTAGTAGTATACCCAACAATGCTTGAAATATGTCACAGGGTGAGAAAAATGTGCTCCGGCCCGGGGCTCGAACCCGGGACCTCTGGTTTACCGTACCATCGCTCTAACCGACTGAGCTAGCCGGGCACGAATACACACTTCCTCCCCACAGTGAGTTACGTACCGTGACATACTTCCCCACCAAATTGGAATTCGTCCCCGAATTCTATATTTAATTCGTCTCTGAATTCCATATATTTGGTACATTTTGGGTAGTATATATATCAGTCACGGTCCCTCGTTGGGCGCCAAATGTCACAGGGTGAGAAAAATGTGCTCCGGCCCGGGGCTCGAACCCGGGACCTCTGGTTTACCGTACCATCGCTCTAACCGACTGAGCTAGCCGGGCACGAATACACACTTCCTCCCCACAGTGAGTTACGTACCGTGACATATACATTTCAGTAAATGGCATCATCAAATGCCAATCTCCAACCAGACAAGGCTGTTGGCCCAGATGGTATAAAACCGCTTGTGCTTCGAAACTTGAAATGCGAGATTTCACCCAAACTTCAAATCCTGTTTTCCAAATCACTGTCCTCTGGCGAGATTCCCTCGGATTGGTCAACTGCCACCGTATGTCCCCTATTCAAGAAAGGAGACCGTAGCAACCCAGCCAACTATAGGCCAAAATCCCTAACCTGTGTGTTATGTAAGGTAATGGAGCATGTAATCGCCTCCAGTCTCACAAAACATTTCACTAGGCATAATATCGTGTACGTCCTCCAGCATGGCTTTCGTGAAAAGCAATGATGCGAGACTCAACTAATTGAACTAATAAAGGAACTATCCCGCAACCTATCACAAGGTATACCATCAGACCTCATTCTGCTATATTTTAGCAAGGTTTTTGACAATGTTATATAGCCACCTGAAACTGTTGTACAAGCTGCACCAAAGTGGATTCGACAGCAACACAGTTAAATGGATTAGATCATTCCTCCTGGGTCGCATACAGACAGTAATCTTCAGTAGTACAGGTCATCTCGGGAGTTCCGCAGGGGTCTGTCATTGGTCCAATTATTTTCCTGCTATATATACATCAATGACCTTCCAGATGGAATTGAGTCCCAAGTCCGACTATTCGCAGATGACACGGCATTGTATCTCACTGTTTATTTCCATTTATTCAAGATTTTTTTTTTCAAGTTTCAAGTTCTTTTCTTGAATTTTCGAGATCTTTTCTTGAATTTTCAAGATCTTTCTTGAATTTTCGAGATATTTTCTTGAATTTTCAAGTTCTTTTCTCGAATTTTCAAGATCTTTTCTTGAATTTTCAAGATCGTTTCTAATAAAGGATGTTTCAAGATATTTTCTTGAATTTTCAAGTTCTTTTCTTGAATTTTCGAGATCTTTTCTTGAATTTTCAAGATACTTTCTTGAATTTTCGAGATGTTTTCTTGATTTTTCGAGATGTTTTCTTGAATTTTCAAGTTCTTTTCTTGAATTTTCAAGATCTTTTCTTTGAAATTCAAGAAAAGATCTTAAACTGAATGAAAAAGAACTTGAAAATTCAAGTAAAACATCCTGAATAAATGGAAATTAAAAAAGAAGTGAAGGCCCTAATGGGCTTCCGTAGTTAACAGCACCTCAGACAAACATCCGCAAAGTCCAGCAAGTACAACAAAGGGCGGCCAGCTGGGTATCAAATAACTACTCCCCATATGATAGCGTAACCACCATGGTAAACAGACTTGGTTGGCGGACGTTGGAGAACAGGCGTGCAGATGCACGTCTGATAATGTTCTAATATGAAATAGGCACTACATATGACGGGCGACGCTAGTATATGAAACTAAATTTACCAATTGATAGCTTTACCATGATGTTAGTATGCTATAAACGGTACCGTAGTATATTGTAGTATTGCAGAACTACTTCCCGCAACTACCACGGTGTTACAACTTCTCTATTATAATTAAATGGTGTCATTGTCGCACTTCTCTTATTTGAACCAGAGATACAATTTAGATATTTCCGTTTCATATATAGTACATTAATAGCCTAAGCATAGTGGAGCACGTGGTCGAGCGGTCTGAGGCGTCGGTCTGCTAATCTTACGGTCGTGGTTTCGAACCTCACCGGAGGCGTGCGTTGTGTCATTGAGCAAGACACTTTATCCACACTGCTTCAGCCCACCCAGATATAAATGGGTACCGGCTAAATACGGGAACATCGATTGTATTTGATTGTATGTACATGTACTTATGAATAAACATATGATCCACTGGTGATAAGCCTCAGTATTGAGGGTATACCAGTATACTGGCAAAAGAAAAGCATTATAAAAACTTAGAAACTGTATTAGTACATTTACGATCATTTTAAGAAAAAAACATTGAGGCTGAGAATCTTCAGTGATATTATTCCCAATTTTCGCAATTTCAGTCGTCATTGAGCACGACTGTCACTTCGAAAGTTATACACATTTTGCCAATTTTTGTTATAAATTGTGATAAGTTTTACATTTGATTGGGTGGGTTGTGGAGGAGAGATATATTGTGGTTTCTAGGTAATGAGAGAGAGAGAGAGAGAGAGAGAGAGAGAGAGAGAGAGAGAGAGAGAGAGAGACACACACACACACACACACACACACACACGCGCGCGCGCGCGCACACACACGCGCGCGCGCACACACACGCTCACGCACGCACGCACGCACGCACGCACGCACGCACGCACGCACGCACGCCGGTTTGAAGATGTTTACTCGTGTACATTCTGTCCATTTCGTCATCTTTTCGCGTTTAATGGCACGCACGCACGCACGCACGCACGCACGCACGCACACGTCTCTCGAGATAATTTGAAGATGTTTACTCGTGTACATTCTGTCCATTTCGTCATCTTTTCGCGTTTAATGGTCACAAAATAATACGGGCGACTCTTTGTCGCCCTCTTTATGTTACGCGTATATGAAAACTTACCAAGTTCAAGTTTCAAGTTTTTTATTACTCATGGCCCATATGGGCATCTGAGTTAAGAAGAAAACATAACACAACAAACAAACATGGCATGATATAAAACACACGCAAATTATACATACAAACATGATACATGAATATGAAGTTAAGGAAGATGAAATAACCTTAAAATTATTGAAAGCTGAGAATAATCACTTAAATTTTGATATGATTACTTTCATAAACAATGCTAATTTGACAAGTGTTTGTTTTTCTGTCGAATTCATAATTGCATCAAATTTGTAGGTGTTAGGTGATGTATAACTTCTTTGGAAATATACCTCTTCCTTTCTTGGGAAAAATATGGGCAATTAAAAAGATAGTGAAATTCATCACCTAATTCCTGTCTGTTACATATATTACATAATCTATTGTCTCTAATTATTCCAAAAAGTCTACCTTGTTCAATAGGCATTTATGACTTAAGCATCTGAATTTACTCATAATAGAAGCTAATGACGGAGGAAGAATCTTCAAGTATTTTTCAAACTCAAAAGTGGATTTATATATTCTGTAATTTAAACATTTAGCTGAATTACAAATATTAGTATTCCACTGCTGCATATATTGATCATTCAAAACAGCTTTAACCTTATGCTTAAAAACTAAACTAAAGGATGATCAACTTTTTGCAACAACCAGTGGTCAGACATACCGAGACTATCCAATGTATCGTGGACAAACCTTATCCAGGGCGATGGTAAACATTATGTGTATGCATTGAATACAGTAATTTATACATAATACAACATATTTTGTCCTGCTTGCCGGTGATTAGTCTGCTCCAAAATTGAGAACTCTGCTTTTAACTTTTACAGCAATCGAACTGTCCCAACTTCACCGTATACCATGTCAGTAAATGTAGTTTGTTTGACATCTAGTAGCATTTTATAGAATTTAAGCTGAAAATGGTTTATTACATCTAGTGACTCACAGCCCCATACCTCGGACCCATACAGTAAAATTGGGACAATCATTGTGTCAAAAAGGTGAAGCTGCAAATCAACTGGCAAACATAATTTCCGACATTTCTTAATTACATGGAACATTGCTTTTCGTGCCTGATCTACCAAATGCTTTTTAGTCTTTGAAAACTTACCATTAAAATTAAATTTAATACCTAAATAACTAAAGTCATCAACTACGTCAAGATTAGAACCATTGAGATAAAATAAGGTTTATTCCTAAGTTTACCTCTGGAAAAAATAACCACTTTTGTTTTTGCTGTGTTGACTTGAAGTTGCCACATATTGCAGTAAGTTTGCATTGCATCCAGAGCTATCTGTAATTCCTCTTTTGATTCCGCGAAAATAACAGTATCATCAGCATACAAAAGTAATACAGTTTGAAATACACATCTACTTCTTCGGTATCTAGGAAAGAGTGAATATCATCAGTTAACAGATTTAAACCTCCATAAGAATTTGACATAAACTGAGTCAGGTCATTAAGAAACAAAGAAAATAAAATAGGCGACAAATTCTCACCCTGTCTAACTCCGACAGAACTTTTAAAAAAGTCAGACAACTGCTGACCTGCTTTTACACATGATTTAGCTTTATCGTACATATTGTAAATAACTCTAAAGAAATTTTCCATTAACATGAGTTTGGAGCAATTTCCTCCAAAGTGCAGTGCGATTAACTGAGTCGAAAGCTTTTCGATAGTCGATGAATGCACAAAACAAACGTTTATTTTTGAATAAATAAAAGTCAGTTAGCATTTTCAGAGTAAATATGTGGTCAGTAGTGCCATAATGTTTACGAAAACCAGCCTGCTCCTCATCCAATAATCCGGACTTTTCAAGAAAATTGTTTAACCTATTGTTCAAGACTCCTGTGAAAAGTTTTCCAAAACAACTTAATTAGTATAGTAATCCCTCTATAGTTGTCTGGGCTTTGCATGTCACCCTTATTCTTGTACAAAGGTAAGATTACTCCATTACACCAAATATCAGGAACCGTACCTTTGTCTAAGATAAGATTAAAAAGTTTGCAGTACACTGGTAGCATTGTGTCTTTTGAATATTTGATATACTCATTTAGAATGTTATCTTCAATAGAACATGCTTTTCCACTTTTTAACCTGGAAATTACCCTAAGAATTTCTTCTGGGGAAATAGGTTCATTCAGATCCGTGTTATACTCTGGTAAATTGGCAAAATCAATTGGCTCAAAAGTATCGTCTAACTCATGCATCTACATTATTAAGTTTACTGAAATGTTCATAAAATATGTCGGCGGAAATTTTGCTAACTACATGTTTGCCTTCAGCTGAATATTTATTGAGCATAGCCCAGTATGACTTAGAATCAGAGTCTTTCAACTTTCTCAACTTATTTGCAATTGAATCATGATACAACCTAAATTGTTTATTTATTTCCCTTTTGTACAGTTTACTGTTTTGTTTTACTTGATCGTAATTCGACTGTGAATTTAAAGTCCTATACCTGCGTTTAGATTTAATATAGCTAGCTCTACTAACTTTACATGCTTGATTAAACCAAGGCTTTTTAGTTCTATGAGCATTTTTATCACTGCAACCTGATAAAGTAGACTGATCAGCAGTAATAAAATTACATTTCTCTGCAGCACCCATGAGAACACGAGATGCTCTGCTAGTAACGTCGTTAACTTTCTCGTTAATGTCAATATCTGTGTAAGTAGCTAACAAGTCAATATCATTACACAACGTTGTGATATCATTAGAGATTCAGGTTTCCATTTTGCTCGGACACTGGTAACATTGTGAGGTTCATTGTTGCAGGTGGCAGGTGAACCTATTTCTTGGCGGCCATTTTGAAAAGCAAACTCACAAACAATTGCAGAGTGCACATCAGAAATCATGGGATCAAAATCTAGTACCTCAAAATGAGTAATAGTTGGAAACAGATAAGGCGATGAAATAACATAATCTAAGATTGATCCTCCAGTGGAAGTTGGTTTACCAACTGAAGCATCCAACCCACACCTGCCATTTGCAACATGAACATCCAATGATTTACAAAGATCCATAAGCCTGTAACCATAATTATTTGTGTTGTTTTTACCTGCACAATGCCTCTCAATTGTGAAACCCAAATCAACTAAAGCGTGTCTATTAAGTATGAGACTTGTAGCATAGTCAATATTGTCATCACTAATAACTTCTTCAATATTAACAAAGTCTGACAGAGTGCCACTTTTGGCATTAAAATCACCCAGCAAACAAATATAATTGTCATCTGCTGAATATGCAACAATGTCACGCTCCAATTTATCAAAAATATCAATAGAACTGTAAGGCGAACCCTCTGGTGGAATGTATACACCAAAATTACATTTCATATGACAATAATTTTCCTTCAATTTAAACCACAGGCAATTTTCACAAGAATCATCAATAATCTCTATGTAAGGCCAAAGGGCTTTCTTTACCAGTATACCAATCCCACCAGACTTTCGCATTGCATATTTTCTATTGACACCGACAAATTTAAAACTATCCAATACGAATTGATCAAAGTCATCCAATTTTATCTCTGATAAACATATAATGTCATACGATTCCACAAACTCTTCAAAGTCAGGGATTTCAATTTGGTAATTAAACTACAAACATTAATAGAACAAATTTTCAACTTATTAACATTGTCAGCACACGGATAAGTGTGATCATTGGTCACATGACTAGGAATGTTTTCATAAGGGAATGTAGGGTCATTAGAATCATCCTCCTTCTCCTATACGAATTGGGACAGTCCAAGTGCGTCCAGGTCCACGTCGATTCCCAGGTGGAACAGGTCGTCAGGGTTGGAAACCACAAAGTGTTTGCCATTTTTGTCGCAATGTATCTTCCCGTCGAGGGTATGAATCCTCGTTGTACCCGGAGTTTCACGAATAATCTTCTTAAGCCGCAGACGAAGGGGTGTTAAGTCGTCAGAAATGAACAACTTGCGCTCCTTATATTTTTCCATTTCTTTGAGATTCTTCTTGTATTTGAAAACACTTTTCACTGTTTGTCGCGATACGAAGCGCACAATAGTCTGTTTGTCCGCGTCTCTTTTCCCAACAGGATGGCACACGCTGATGTCGGCTTCGCAGACCTTACAGGGAGGATTCGCAGCGTCTTCGTGAGCAAATATGTCGTTGAGTACCTCGACAACAGCCTCTGTTAGTTTACCGGGTTCCGCCTGCAGGTTGTGTATTCGGATATTCTCGCGCCGAGTATACTGCTCCAACTGGTCATTGAACGTGTAAAATTTGTTTTACCGTAAACCGATAAACCAAGCAGACGGTGTTTTTACGACACGTGGTATTACTAATACGGGCGACGAATAATTTGGCCCGAAGGGCCAACTGCTTTTAAAACAAAATGTAGATAACATCAGAAAGTATACTGAATATAGCTTACGAACTTACTGCATTTCAAAATTGTGTTGTCGTTAGGAAGACTAAAGTTGCTTTTATCACAACGCTGAAGAGAGTTCCCCAAGGGAACAGCTTCGGAATTATTCGGAATTATCCGGAATTATCCGTACTTCCATACACAGATAACTAATAACTTCTATTTTTAATAACAGTATATATCAACTAGCCGACATCGGTTTTCAAATAAATATCTTTTTTCGGGAGGTTATTTAATAATAATAATTAAAAATTAGCCACGAATTTTACCGAACTATCTTCGGCATTCTCCGATGTTGTAGCAGCCGACAAAACGCGGAACTGACCGAATGCACCGAAATTAAAGGCAGAAACAGCCATGGTATCTGGGCTTTTTTAATTCATCTTAAATACATAATAACTTTAATTTACAGTAGGTTTTCAAATAAATATATTTTTTTTTGGGGGGGGGGGGGGGGTTTATTTAATAATAATAATAAAAAATTAGCCACGAATTTTACCGAACTATCTTCGGCATTCTCCGATGTTCTAGCAGCCGACAAAACGCGGAACTGAGCGAAGGCAGCGAAAGTAAAGGCACAACAGCCATGGTATCTGTTTTTTTAGTTCATGTTACATAATAAGTTTAATTTACAGTACGTTTTCACCTTCTATAAGACAATAACATTTACATAGTATTTTTTTCTTCAACAGTTATTTACTGATGTGTTCAGCATACATTATCTTACTTTTTTTGCAGTGTTTTCAGTTCAAATAAACGCTAATTTAGTCCTCAATGTCCACTTTACCGCTCCCGTCTACATTTTTCACAATGAATTAATTTATTTATTAACAAAAAGGAACGTATCTTTCATAATCTGTCACACACACACACGCACACACTCTGTCCCCCGCCACAACACCCCCCCCCCTTAATCCTGCTACCCCCATTAACAAGTTCATACACATGTACAACGTCTCTCCATTCCCCACCATCAATCAATCTCTCTCTCTCTCTCTCTCTATCTTTAATCCTCTTACTTCCATTAACAATTTAAGACACGTGTATAGCGTCTCTCCAGTACCGATCCCATGACGATAGCATGCCGTCTCGCGTCGTCATAGCACAATTCCATCCCGATCATGTTCACCATACATACAGCACATACAAGTCAAACAGACACTCGAAATCCAATACCGACTACT